>JANAVB010029620.1:1395141-1995141 GCA_029216955.1 Iris pallida
TTGCTTCTGACAGCAAACACAGCACCCTCTCCATTAGTGTCCTATTCATGCGCTCCGCTACACCATTGAGCTGAGGTGTCTTTGGCGGAGTCTTCTGGTGTCGTATCCCTTGCTCTCTGCAATACGCATCAAAGGGACCGATGTATTCGCCGCCATTGTCGGACCGAACACACAACAACTTCTTGCCCGTCTCCCTTTCAACAGAGGCCTGAAACTCCTTGAAAGTAGGTAGCACCTGATCCTTGGTCTTTAAGGCATAGACCCAAACCTTCTTGGAACAGTCATCAATAAAAGTCACAAAGTAAGAAGCACCACCAAGAGATTTTACCTTCATAGGACCGCAGACATCCGAGTGAATCAACTCGAGCAACGTCGGCTTCCTCGAACTTGGGTGACTTTGGAAAGACACCCTATTTTGCTTTTCAGCTAAACAGTACGTGCAGTTCTCCAACTTTGTAGACTTGAGCCCCGGAATCATTTTCCTGTTCACCAAGTAGCTCATCCCCTTCTCGCTGATATGGCCGAGCTGCCTGTGCCACAACTCGGTAGACGCATCACTGACTGCGTTCACCTCCTGTGCCCCCTCTGCGCTCCCCGCCATATAGTAGAGACCGAACTTCTTGCTTCCTCTGGCAATCACCATCGAACCTCTGGAAAGCTTCCACTGACTGTTCCCTAAGAGACTGAAGAATCCCTCGTCATCCAACCTTCCAACCGACACCAGGTTGAAACGGATATCAGGGACATGACGAACATCCTTGAGAACAAGAACCGCACCCGTTTTCGTTCTCAAATGCACATCTCCAATGGCAACCGCCTTCGACACATCTCCGTTGCCCATCTTCAACACGCCACAGTCGCCTGTCGTGTAAGTGGCAAACAGTGCCCTATTGTGAGATACATGTGCTGAAGCCCCTGAGTCCACCAGCCAAGAATTGTCATCGCAGGCGAGGTTAGTAATGACCTCATCACCTACGACGATCATATCGCCTCCATGCACCGAGGCCGCCGCTGTAGTGTTCTCTTCTTGCTTCCCCTTGTCGCCCTTCTTCTCTCTCTTCCAAGCGAAACAATTTCGCTTGATATGGCCATTCTTACCGCAATGGTAACACTCTGAGTCCTCGTAACGACCCTTGGACTTCCCCCTGCTCTTGTCTCTGCCACCACCTGGACCCCTGCTTTTGCCCCTTCCGTGGCTCTCTGAAACAAGTACCTCTGAGTGGTAGGATGTGGATGAAGTGCCCCTGAGAACGTCTCCGTATCTCTTCATTCAACACCCCGCTCTTGGAAAACTCCAGACTGACCACGCCCTCTGGAGCAGAAGCGATCATAGATACTCGTACGGTCTCCTACGAGTCTGGCAATGTACACAGCAGCCACAGTCCCTGAACTTCGTCGTCGAACTTGACTCCCATAGAAGATAGCTGGTCAACTACGCCCTGGAAATCACTCAAGTGATCCGTAATAGATGCCCCATCTTTGTACCGCAGACCCATCATCGTCCGGATCAGGAACAACTTGTTTACCCCGGTCTTCTTCGCGTACAAAGATTCCAGCTTATCCCATATCGTCTTCGCGTGCTCAATATTGGCAACGTGGTTGTACACGTTCTCGTCAACGAACTGCCTGATGTATCCGCACACCTATATATGCTCGAATTTCCAGTCCTCCTCGGATTTATCACTGGGCTTCTCGGATGCAAATACGGGCAGATGCAGCTTCTTGACGAACAGCAAATCCTTCATCTTGCTCCGCCAATAATGATAGTTTATGCCGTTCAGATTCACCATACGCACCGGCTTCACGTCCATCTCTCCTCTCTGGTTCCTCTGTCAACTCCTGACACCCTTTGAACCCAAAGCTCTGATACCACTCTGTTGGAAAAGAAACACGGAAACCTTTCTCCAAACCGGAGAGTACCTGCGAGAGGACCGAGCAATACAACGCACGAACCCAAAAACAATCACACAAAAACAATCCACGTAGACACAGAGAATTTTTGACGTGGAAACCCTTGCAGGAAAAAACCACGGAACGATCGGAGTCCAACCCTGAGAAGCCTCCACTAATGGAATAGAAGAATTACACCCTCTACAAACTCCTCCCGATCCAAATCGGATCCCCATAATACTCAGAGATAAGAACAATGATTACAAGGCTACGAAGAGCGAGAACGACGAGTAGTGATTACCCGAACACGATCTCCTTCGAACAGCGACCTTCAATCCTCCGTCTTCTTCTCCGAAGTTGTAATGGCACTCTTGCCTCCTTCCTCTCTCAAACTTGTGTTGTCCAATGTGTTGCCCTCTGAATTAGGGTTGGGAAATCCCAATATAACTCCCTAATCCTGCAGCCAACCTGGACCGTTGGATTAGATCCAATGATGAAAACTCATCCAGAATCCCGCTTCAGCCCCCGACGACACAGAGTTCGGCCAGAACTCTGTGTAGGAAAACCAGCATCTACTGGCCAAACCCTGGAACGGCCAGACCGAGTTCGGCCAGAACTCGGCCTGGGACCGAGTTCGGCCCGAACTCGGATCCCCTGCTTCCAGCAGCTCCAGCAGCAGCAGCAGCAACTCCGTTGCCTACTTCTCGAGCTTCTCCGACATCGGACGGCGCTCGTCGCACTCCGGGGTCTTCTCCACATAGGTTGGGAACCCCACCCACTCCAACAGGATGTTGAGCTTTGGAGGGGATATTTTGGTATATGGTGGATATGAACTTGATTTGGTAGGCCTTAATGCGGCTCTATGATGAAGGTCTTTAAGGACTATGGTGTCTATCAGTCTATGATTCTGTTGCTAGTAACAGTGACATGGACCTTATGACCACCAATTTGAGGAGAGATGAAAGCAAGTTCATGTAAAACAAACTTCGGTTGGGGTTTGATGGTAGATTATAGATAACGAAAGAGAAGAGGTGGAGGGATGTGCCACCCTTTATGGATGTACCAGGCTTTCTGGATGCGTAGCTAGTGTTTGTTTCCTTCTTTTGCTTCCTTTTAGTCATGTCAGCTTATTTCATATTATCCTTGTTAGAATGAAATTTATCTTGTTGACTTGTTCAAGAAGGAAAACTTTGCCACCTTTTGCATATTAGTCTTATCTGAACTGGAAGTAAATCGGCTTAACTTTCATGGGAAAGTTAAAGAAGGAAGGCGCCATATGTTCTGATAAGAATCATCTCGATTGTTGTAGTTCTGGTTTCTGGTAATTCAGAAACAAGTGAAAAATATATATGTGAAAACCAGCATTTAGATTTACACTTTTGAATGTTATGTTATCCTTCCTCCGAAGTGAACTTCTATCAAATGTACGAACTTCATGATTGCACCTTTATGTTTTTGTTCAAATATTTGACAAGTAAATTTACTGGCTGCTCAAGTATTTCCTCATTGTTTTTGGTTTCATGTAGGCAAGCGAAGACCATGGAGGGCGTTTCTTTTGTATGGCCCACCTGGAACTGGAAAGTCATATTTGGCCAAGGCTGTTGCAACAGAGGCGGAATCAACATTCTTCAGGTCCTTCCCCAACCACCTTCTTCTCTATATTGTCACTTCTGTACCTCTGGGAATTGAATTTGAAGCTAAACCTTGTTACTAGTTAGGTATGATAACTTTAGCGATTACACATTTACAGAGGTGATGCTACATCTTCTTGGTTCACTCTAAGAGGCATGTGCCACTTATTAACTATAAGGATCATGAGCTTCCTTGTTTGAGTAGATTTTTAATACCATCTTTTATAGTATATCTATTTATGTTTTTAAGACCTATCGTTTTTACTACTTTCTTTCTCCCATTATTAAGGACTTTTATCATTTATCTTAATGATTCACTTAACCCTTTTTATATTAATAAATAATATGTTCTGATTATTTGTTGCCTTAATGTTTCATCTTTTGACTAAATAGTTTTTAAATGTCAGTCTTAGAAGAAAATCAGTAGATGCCAAACTTGTAGCACCATATCATGTATTAAACTTGCAACTATTTTATTAACCTTGTACTCTCAATGGGCTCCTATGTATCATTAGAAAGTTTGGATTTTTCTACTAGCCCCTTTGCAATGTTGTTTTGTAAAATGTCCAGGAAATAAGACAGTTTCCTTAGGTAAAAATTATGAAAGGAGTCAAAGGGCCAGTTAGAGTTGACCTTTTGGTTGAACATTGTGATTGCTGATTTGATAGTATGTAAGTTGCAAGTAATTGTCTTCATTTTCATGTACTAGGTGGCAGAGCCAATAAATGACAGTTAATGGACTGCCTTCCACGAGGGTTGATTGGAATTTTCTGTAAATCTGTAGTAGTAAAGTCTCTTAAGGGTTGTAGGGCCTGTTGGAATGGTGAGAAACCAGAATTTTGATTATTGAGCTGAAAAATAGCTGTAGAACTAGGAGAGAAGAGGAGCAACATATGGTTTGAAACATAGAAAAGTGTATCATAGTGCCCTAGTATGCCATTGGTTTTGGAGGAGAAACAACTTTGTAGTAGCTACATTGAGATTCCTAAGCGTCTCTCTCTCTCTCTATATGTGTATATATGTATGTATGTAGACAAATTGATAGACAAATTTGTTATATATTGGAAAGCATAATTTGAGAGCATCTGATTAGTTGCTTACATAATTGGACATGGTAAGATTCAACGAAGCAGATCAGGATTGTTGTAGACGTGTTAGTACTTCAACTTTTGCTCAAACTGGAAGGTGAACTGCCCTCTCCCAGTTCGAGCTCACAGACCTCTTCATCATTTGCACGAACTGTTGAAACTAGGTTGTATTTTTCTCAGGCACTCAATAAGTGTCATCTGGGAGATGTCATCTCCCATAAAGAGCAAAAGATTAAGAGTCCAGGTATGAATGTCCCATCATCTTTTGCATGTGAGTTTGTTGTTTTCAAACATTTGATATCTATAGATTTTAAGACTGGAAAGATCATTCTCGTTATAATTCTGTAATTTTTAGCTGGTTACATTTGATATCTATAGATTTTTCAGGTATGATGCATCCTATTATAATTCTCTAATTTTATCTGGTTAGCCTAATGCTTGGATAATACATTAATCTTGCTTGAGGGCGATGTGCGCAAGCAGGAGGATGCAGCAAGGACTAATTTTTGTTGTGTCTATATATGCCTTCTAAGTACTAATTTTTGCTGTGTTTATTTGATAACAGATCTTCCCATGGTAAGGAAAGCATCTCTCCATCGGTTCCTTGAGAAGAGAAATGATCGATTAGGTTACTCTAGTCGGGTAAATGTCGTTCATTAATCTCATTATATTTCTATTTTTTCATTGCCAGCATCAATGCTGAGGCACTATATCAAGTGAAAGACTCTTCAAAGGATTATCCTGCGGACTTAGCCAAGGCAATGGATAACCAACCATGGCTCAGGCTGAAACCGAGTCTTAGCTTGGAACGAAGATGATCAAGTCCTCACATACATGACACACCCTAAGCTTAGATTGTCGACAACTTGTGTTTTTGGTGCAGTTTTTTGACTTACTAGTCTGGCTTTCCATTCTTTTTTTTCCTTAGGAGCGTAGAGAACATGAATACTCAGGATAAGCCACTTGTTATAGAACATTCAGGATAGAACATGAATACTCAGGATAGGCTTCATCGGATGCTTAAGTGGAACAAAATTTATTACTTTGGAACGACTGTGAAGATGTTTCTGACCCTTTTTATGAGCATAAATATTGACGGTTTCGACAACTTAGGCGGTTTCTAGGAGGAACGCCAAAATAATAAAAACTTAGAAGTAGATTAGTATGTGATTCTTTTACTTATGTATTACTTGTTTATAGATATATTAGTGTGTTTCAGCTCCATGATTTTTTTTCCTGAGTTTTTTTGCTTTATCTTATAAATGTAGCTCGGAGAATGTCCGCTTGTGACCAGCTTATTTACTTTTTCTACCTTAAAATAGGAAGCATACAAACTTCGCTTTTTATCTGAAACTAAATATCCAAACTTGTATTTTTATTTCAAAAACCTACTTATTTATCTTTGTACTTATATCTCGTAGTCCAGGGTCTCAATACTGGAACTCTTGACTTAACCTCAAATACATGTTGGAATTCAGGTACTAAGAAAATTCATCTTCATTAACTTCTTTAAGAACTTCCATATATACAAGCTTCAAATATAAATACCTGATTAAGATTTTGTGTTGCATATACTCTTTTTTTTGTGCCCAACAAATGAAGTGACTTATTTCTCTTTCCTTACTTTTTCAGAATTAGTTGGATTTTTCCTCACTATGAGGTCTGGCTACATGCTTCTCACTTCCTCAAAAGAGCCTTGTCTTGCTCCCTCTAGCAACAGATAAACTTCCTCAAGAGAGCATGTCAAATAAATAAATTTGAAATATTGGATGGTCTGTGGTAAATGATTCAAATACTGGTTATTACAATGTATATTACTTCTTTTAGAAATTATGTGCTTTACTAACTTGTTACTCAAATATTATATGATGAAATGATATGATTCAATACTGGTTTACCTCTTCAAATGTTATATGGAATGGTTGAAATGTTATTAAACATGATACGTTGCTTATGGTTTAAATGATAATTGAATGCAAGTTTGTGGTTCAAAATTTTATTTTTAAAATATTTGAATTTGAATTTGAATTTGAATTTGAACTTAAATTTGTATTTGTATTTGTATTTAAATTTGTATTTTTATTATAATTAAAATCAATATTTTTATCTATAAATTTTTTTTAAAATGGAAACATAAACAACAACGTTTCAAAACTGTTGTAAGCAAACATTATAACAACTTTTCTAAGCATCGTAAAATTTATTTACAATACTTTTAAATCATTTTTGATGTTATAATTAAAACATATAAATACATATTACAATGTTTGGCAAACATGATTAAAATAAAGATACAACATTTGTTAAAAGTTGTATAAACTTTTTTTACAATATTTTTTCACTGTTGTAGAATATCTATGTACAATGTTTACTGAATGTGGTAGATATAGTTCTTACCACAGTTGGAGAACGTTGTTGAAATTATATTTACAACACTTGTAATATGTTTTAAAAAATACTTTTACAATACCGGCTAAATGTCGTGGAAATTTTTTTGTTAGATTTTATAAATTTTAACAATGTTTATAAATTATTGTGGTAAGAATATCTACAATATTTTTACAACGTTCAAACAAACATTGTGGAAGATGCCCCCTCTTTTACAACCCTGGATATAACAACCTTCTATTAAACGTTGTAAAAGATCTTTTACGATGTTTTTGTAACGTTGTAAAAGTAGTTTTTTCTTGTAGTGTAAGTAGCCATTAAAAGAGTTATATTTTGAATCTGGGGCAGTTATGAAGGATGATTATGTTTTTGAGTTAAGGTTGGAATGTAGTTGAGGCAGGCCAGTAGGTTAAGATTAGGTTAATGAGTTGTTGGTTTGGACTTCTTAAATTGATATTGTTAATTTTATTAAAATGCTAAATATTATCTTTACTAAATAGTACATTTTAAAAATCAATTTGTTTAAGTGATGTTGAATTGCTAGTAGGATATTTTGGTAATATTATGATTGGATTTACTCTAATAGGTCTATAAACATTTTGCTACTAGAGATCTCTAAATATTGACTAAAGTTCTAGTTAAATAAATTACAACCTAATGCTATTTTCTAAATACATACATTATATTTCTCTATAAAAATATAATAAACTGTTTCTTAAAAGATTAGTTAGTTATATATAATTATATTCTTGTTAGCAATAAATATTAGCTAGTTAGCCCTAAATATCTAGTGCCTCTGTTTATAGCCTAACCAACTTATACACATGCTAGGTGGACAGACAGATCTATTTTCCATTTTCGATCACCTGGAGCAAGGCAAGTACTTTCTATAGTTTTGTGCATTTACATATCTTGTACTTCTCTTGATGACACGATGTGACACGATATCTTGTACTATTATACTTTCCTGTTCTTGTACTTACTTGTGTCGGGGAGGAAAAATACACTAGCTATGTGACCAAACTCGGTTATAATATTCATGTAGATAACTTAGGCCTCAAGTCGTGCACGCGGGTCCTAAGCCGTATCGATATTCATGTACTCCTGTACATATTCCTGTACTCACCCCAGCCGGTCACATAGGATAGTTGTATTTCAAACATTGAGCACATGTCATGTCTTGTACTTTAGGTTCATGGTTACATTCCTGTACTTTATTTCCTATACTTACATTCCTGTACTTTCATGTTCATTTCTGGTATCTTATATTTCATGTTCTCCTGTACTCATTTCCATATCATGATGTTCTTGTTCATTACCTAGAACTATACTTTGCTCCGCTCCTGACTAGGATATGTTGCAGGTGAGATGGAAGCATTGTGTGACACATACTATAGCCATGAGCCTATAGACACAGTAGAGCCAGCTGGAGTTGCTCTGGACTTAGAGGCTGAGGAGGCCTAGTACCTTACCATTAGCAGTTTATTTTTCTATTGTACTTGAGACTGTCAGACTTTACTTTTCTTTTAGCTAGATGAATGTAATAACTCTTAGACATGTACTTTGATTCTGGGATTCGATATTATAGACGCTGTGGTTTATATTCATTCCTATCTAGACTTGTAGTTTCCTTAGGATTGGTACAGCTTACTACGTTGAGTCTTCCAACGTAGGCTGGGCGTGTCCGACTCGTGTCCGATTATTTGGGAGCGGGTCGTGACAAAAACTCTTTGGGATTGGTGTTTTTAATTACAAACAGAATAGAGTATAATATAGGACTTAGACGTCGTCCTAGGAGTACACTTTTATTTTTATCTGGGTACTGCGTCGATGGAGTGAGTGGTAATACATTAATTCCGTTGACGATCTGACGACGATCTTGAACTCTCTGAAGGTCTGGGTTGCTCTGGATGCTGGAGCGTTGCAAGGAGAAGTAGACGTTAAGTATCTCTTCTGGCCTCTGTATGTAGATTTAACAGTATGTCTGTATATTTCTCTTTCTCTGCTTGTGTGTGTTTGGTGAAGGAGTGATCCTTCTATTTATAGGTAGCAGGCTGGCTACTCACATACGCATATGTCAGATGCGCCTGGACGTGGGGATGCCACGTGACTGATGCTGGCAAGGGCTTATGGACGATGCGCCCCGAGTTATAGTGGAATCTGCTCGAACTGTTTCGTTGGGCTGCGGAGGAGCTGACACGTGGCAGTTGCTGAGATTTGGTTGTTACTGAGATCCTGGGTGGTTAGCACCCATTCTTTGAATAGAACTGAGTCAAAGGACGCGTGGCGTATGCCTGTGGCTCAAAGATCTCGGTTTTGGAGGAGAGTGATCTGTCGGGGTGCGCCTAGGATCAGGCGCATGGAGGCGACTTAGTCATATGAGTTTTAGGCATCATAGACAAGTCTGGATGCATGGCTTTTGAGGCGCATGTAGAGCTTCGCATCAGGGTGCGCCTAGGATCAGGAACAGAGGAGGCGACTTAGTCTCATAACTTTTAGGGTCATGAGCAAGTCCAGGCGCATGGCTTTTGAGGCGCATGCAGAGCTTAAGTCTTCTCTTGCTAGAGATCAGAAGTGAGCTGAGGGGGCGTATGTCCACTGGGGCGCACATATTCATCTGGGCGCATGTCCTTGAGATGCATACAAAGGATTGATTGGCGCCCAAGCGGCAGTTGTTACCGACCCAAGGTGTAATTATGGTGTTAACATGAGCGGCTCTTCGTTTTCTGTAAAGGGGCTGCTGATTGGACGACTCTTGGAATACGTCGTCGCCTTTGTCATTCGGCATTAAATGCTTGATGATGACAAGTTTGAAAGGGGTGCATTGGTTAATTCCGATCTCGATGCATGGGTCTATGTCCCACTGGGCGCATCAGTACGGAGCGTATGGTGTTGATGGCGCATCAGCCAGGTGTCGCATCCTCTTTGGCCCGTCTGTTGCGTTCTTCAAGGCGTTAATGGCTGTTTTGATTTGGTTGAATTCGAAGGGGCAGATTCATCACCATAAATGCAAGTTTATTGCACCGACTTCGAAAAAGTTGTCACTTGGCGCATGGGTTTGATTTGCCCTGGCCTATAAGTAGTAATGTGAAGAGAAGTTTTGTTTCTCATTTCACATTTCTTTCCTTCATGGAAACGAACTCGATCGGTCCCCTGCCTTGGCGAGTTGACGATGAATCTCCTTCCGAAGACGAAGATTTACCAAGTTTGGTTCTTTTCACCATCGACCCTGTGAAAGTGCCTGTTGTCTCCAAATATCGGGATCGTCGTATCCCGACACAGGCTGAAGGTGCTTGTTGCATCCAAAGATCAGGGCGGTCGTGCCCCAATTTTTGTTATGCTGGAAGAGCCGCAGGTCGTCGAGTATGCCTGTTGCTTCCAAAGACAGGGGCATCGGACCGCGATCTTTGTCGATCTAGGAGAGCTCCTCCTCCTACTGCACAAGGGCTGATTGGTGTTGATGCACCTGCACCATAATAACGAGATAGTGCACCTGGATGAGACATCAGAGTGATGCGCCTGCCGGATAATGCGCCTGGCATGGGGCGCATAGCAGTTGCTGCACCTGGCTGTAGCTTTAGGATCTTTTTTTTATTTATAAAAGAATTCTCCTTTGTAAAAGACATGTAATAGACTTTCATTTGAAATAAAAGCCTTCTTTTGATGTCTATATTTTTGTTGTCCTTTGCTGTGCCAAGTACTTTGTTTAAACTCCCTGGCGCATTTGA
Organism: Iris pallida; assembly: GCA_029216955.1. Classification (NCBI taxonomy): domain Eukaryota; kingdom Viridiplantae; phylum Streptophyta; class Magnoliopsida; order Asparagales; family Iridaceae; genus Iris; species Iris pallida. The sequence goes on from JANAVB010029620.1 coordinate 1,405,867, forward strand.
GCTGGTCGCATGGTTAGATTGAGCGCATAGGAATTATGGCCTATATATGCGCCTGAAATTCTATGCTTCTACAATCCCCTGAGCTGTTGTGCATCTTCCTTCATCTCCAGCTCCTCGGCCATCATGTTGATGCTATCTGCCATGCGTAGCACCTCATTTACTACTGGGATCTTGCCGAAATCAATAACTCGACCAAGATCAAAGTCCCTAATGAACAACCTCACCATAAATCTTGGCTGCTGTCCGTGACTTCTGTCATCCATCGGCACGTGCTCCCGTTCCGACGAGCTTCTTCACCCTTGCCTGGCCAAACCAAGCGGTCGGTGAGGTTCCCTCAAGATTCAAGCTCCTGAATCTATCCACCTTCGTGTCCGATATTGAAACTCTCCCATACACATGCATCTTCGAACAGACATCATGTACTATGTACGCCGTCGATGACCCATATCTCCTTCGAAACTGTACAAGTGGAGATGCACCCACCTCAAATTAAGTTTACTGTACACCTTGATCTCCTTTTTGGTTTTGAACCACTGAATCCAATGTCACTTCATTAAATTTTGGCAAACTAACCGTCACCAAAATTGGAATCATGAAACAACCCCCTCCTAGAGACTGACCAGTTGGGATGGGACCGACATACTGAACCTTAGTTGTTGACTCATCTACATTCGTTATTTTGTCTCGACGAATTGAATCCTCCATATCTCTCAAATTATCTCGAAGAATCCTTTCATCAACTTTTCGACGATCCACAAACTCCTGTCGAACAACCCTCGAGCCTTCATTTGACGTCTGTGACATGTTTGTACACCTCATCGGCTTAATCATGTACATAACACAACATATATCTCCTCGAACCAGCAGTTGAGAACCCTTCGTAAGCTTCCATATTTGTCCCCAAACATACTACGACAACCATCATCTACCATAACCCTACCAAAACAAAGTTGTAGTGCAAACTCAGTACATAACGGACTGCCTTAAGAATGAGCTTATACCAAGCTCCATTGTCAAGTACACGTCTCCGATGCCCACAAATGTAGTCGTCCTATTGTCGCCCATCATCACACGTCAAAAAATGTCATCTCGATATGACATAAAGATCATCCTCAGTAGAGTGGCATGATACAACATTTTCGTATCCAAGACACAATTGTCGACATAATACATGCCTCAGGGTTCTTTTGCACCGATTGCTGCGATGATGAGATCTTTTATACCCGTAAAATCTACCTTATCATCCTTGTCTTGAGCTTTCTCATTTTTGAGCTTAATGCAATTCCTTTTAAGATGATATTGTTCACCACAGTGATAGCATCCCTTCTTACGGTCTACACTCGTAAGATCCCGAGAACTCTTCTATGTTCTCGCTTGTAACTTAAGCCTTCTCTTCCCGTAAGAAGCAACTAGAGCGGACTCCTGCAATGATTCTATCTGTTTACACCGGATCTCCGCGTTCAACAAACTATTTTTGACTACCTCCATCGTGACAACTCCATAAGGCACGGAGTTGCTCACAGACACCACCAACATCTCATAGCTTTATGGTAGAGAACTCAAAAATAGCAGGGCCTAAAGCTCATCGTCAATCATCATCTTATCACCGACAGCTGATTGAGATAGCCTAAATCTCGTTCAGATATTGTGCCACTAAGGCACCCTTCGTGTACTTCGATTTAACAAGTTGGCAAATAAGAAATATTCTCTTGTTATCAGCTGTCTTTCGTTCGTACAACAGATGTAGCTTCTCTAGTAACTCTTTTTCCGAACTCTCCATAGACACATGATGAAACGCCGAATCATCTAGCTATTGGCAGATAAATCCAACGACCTTTTGATCCAATTATTTTTAGTTATCAACAGATTTTTCTGATGGCTTGGCATTGTCGTCCTCTAACGGACCATACAAATTCTTGCGTGAGAGTAGATCCTCCACTCTTGGCTTCGAAATTGTTCAGTTCTTCCCGGTGAGAGTTATCATACATGTGTTCATCTGCTCTATAGACATGGTTGCATCTTTTCTCTCAATAACCTGAGAGCTCTGATACCAATTATTGGCCGCAAAACGTGTGCGGAAGCGATGCCAACTACCTTAAGATAACGAACCAATGTCTAACAAAAGCACCAAGATAGATCAAACATAGTATTTTTAGATAAACATATTATTTTTGGTAACTATGTCACCTGAGAAATCTCAATCTTTATAACTTCTAGAAAGATAGAAGATTGAATAAAATATTGAACCCTTTGCCCCCAAGTTCAACTCCTCACTCAAATCAAGAAGAAAGAAAGAGAACTAAAATCAGTCACCCAACCCCGTAGTGATCTCCTAAACGAAAAAAGAAGACTCTCCGAATAGATCTCCTCTTCTAACTATCTCGAATGATGTGCTCTTGGAGCAAAGTACGAACTTTCTCTTAGATTTTCTATGGACTTGTAACCAGATCTCTCGTACGAGCTTCTTGTGACAACCCCCCTCAAACACCATATATATATATATATATATATATATATATATATATATATATATATATATATATAGGTTGAGACACTTATTTAGGGTTTTAGAAAAGTCCTAAAATAGCCCAACACTAATACTGGATGTTCAGATTTAATCATACGAGCTTTATTAATGCACTGGGACCGCATCTGTACTGTTTGTCGACAACCAGTATGTCGTTGGTATACTGCAGTATACCGTCGATGTACCGGTTGACACACATAATCGATTATGGAACCCAACTATTTGTATACTGTAGTATACTTTCGGTATATTATTGATGCTATTTTTTGTTCAGTTCGAGTCCGATTTAGCCACCGATCCTCCGTCGTTTCTGCCGCAACTCCCGTCGATGCTTTACGACGTCCAACTGTCCTTCTTGTTTCAAAAAAAAAAGAAAGGTTCTATTACTTACCTCTTAGAGAATGTTGAGACACTGAAAACTCAGACATGATTGTTTCTGGAGAGAGAAATTTTCCAGCTGCTATCAACTATAAAGTTGTAAGGGGCTTGAGTGGGAGCATGATGTCCCCTTGGAAAGAAACAAAAGCACTAAAAAGTTCAATATTGTTGTTTCAACCGAGGATTGGCCTATAAGCAAGGAGATAGCAGCAACTTAGGCCAATTGCTGACCTTTGCATGCAACAAATCTCAAATCCCACTTGGTTGAGGTGTTGGTGATGCTAAGTTCCTAAAGAATACCGGGTTAGAAATGGATCTAGAAGAATAGGTTAGGGTGCAAAATGCAAATACTAGTCCAACCAAATTAAATAGAGTATAATTTCACAATACAACCAATAATGTGACAAATGATATAATACAACAACTACCAATAATCCTATTATGAAGTAAAGGATACCGTATTACCGTGTGACAACTGTGTGTTATGTTTCAATCCTCGATTAAGCCAGATGACGTGCCAAAGTCGACATTCACACATGATATGAATATTATGAGTTTTTGGTGATGTCATTTGGCTTGATGAATGTCCCAACTGCTTTTATGGACATGATAAACTAGGTTGTACTCTGCATGAACACTAACTATATGCTAAGCTAAGCAAGTGCGAATTTTGGAATATGTTATTTCTGGGTTATGTTATCATACAGAAGGTATTGCTGTGGACCCGAAGAAGATTAAAGCGGTGGTGTATTGGAAGCAACCCACATAAGCTTGCGAGATAAGAAGTTTTCTTGGCTTATGGTCTATTACCGAAGATTTGTGAAAAACTTTTCAAGGCTGGCATCGTCCTTGACTCGACTCACTCAGAAGAGAGTTGCAATCAGTTGGATGGACGACTATGAGACTAGCTTATAGGAGTTAAAGCAACAGCTCGTTTCAGCTCCAATTCTTGCACTTCTAGAAGGAACCGAGGGATTCCAGAGCTTTAGCAATGCATCTGGACTTGATTTGAGATGTGTGTTCTTGCAGAAGGAAAAATTATATCACATCTCTTAAGACAGTTAAAGCCCGCACGAGAAGAATTATATCACACATGACCTAAAATTGGCAACGATTGTATTTGTGTTGAAATTATAGAGACACTATCTATATGGCATAGTTTTTGAGAACTTTACCTACCAAAAGTCTTAAGTACATATTCACTAAAAAAGAATTGAATTTGAGACAAATACGTTGGTTGGAACTTATCAAGGACTACGACATGACGATTGCATATATACCGGGGTACCCAAATGTTGTACAAGACGCATTGAGTTAGAAATTCGTGGGAGAACTTAACAATATTAAGCATGATACTTGAAGTTCTAGAAGATGGACATTGATTTTCGAGTGCGTGGGCAAGTGGAACAATTGGCTCAATTACAACATAAGCCTAGCTTAATCGAGAAAATCATGAACACACAAAATGTATTTTTTGCAGAAGCTACGTGGGCTAATGGCAAAAGGAGAGGCAACTAATTTTACGGAACATGAAGTCGAAACATTGAGGCTAAGAGGTAGGCTGTGTCCTAAAAGATGAGGCACTCCAAAAATAAATACTGACATAAGTTTAACTATGCAATGTACGCATTGCATCCAAGAAATACAAAGATGTACAAATATTTACGCACTACTTTTAGGTGGCACAAAATGAAGGAGTTACCTCTATTCTTGTCACAATGCTTAACTTGTCAACAAGTGAAGACAGAACATCAAAAACCTGGTAAAGAGATACAGAAACCTTGTCATTCTAGAATAGAAGTGGGATCATATCACCACGGATTTCATAGTTGCCATACAAAGACATAGTGGGAGAATGATGCGATTTGGGTCATTGTCAGTCGATTGACCAATTAGTTGTCTCTTTCATTGCAACCAAAGTTTCTTGGAGCATTGATCGATTGGCTCAATGTATCTCGACGAGATTGTCGAATTGCACGAGATGCCGGCTTCAATAGTATCATATCGAGATGGTCAATTCTTATCGTGTTTTTGGGATAATCTCCAGTCGACGATGGAAATAAAGTAGAAGTTTAGTTCTGCGTATCACCCATAAACATATAGGCAAACGGATTACTATAGGACCATTTAACATAACCTGACTTAAACCCAGCATAACAGCATACCTTCTTTGACAGTATTGGATGGCAAATACCTCATGGTTGTTAAATAGCTTTAATTTTACTCATACAATCAAGAGAAGTCATGCAGGGAAAAAAAATTTAATTTTTTTTTAGAGTAGTAGGTAAGCTCTATAGTCGGCAAAAGATGAAGATAAAATCTCTTTCCTACACAATTTGACATGAAGTGGGAGGTATTGGGATAGGATGTAGGTCTCGTAGCTAACCCAAGAGGTCAACAAGGGAAATAGTTTCATCACTATAATCTTCAGTGGACATGGCAATTATTGATCAGCTGATATGGTGCGATCTGTAACAGGCTCATGCAACTGCAATCATCAGCGAGGTGATAACACCAATTATATTCTCCTACAATATTTGGTATTACTTAGTTGTCTCGGTGCTATGTTGATATCTGATGTGAACAGCACACAATTAATGCAGTTGAGTAACTTGGGGGTGGGAGGAGACTTGCAAGCATATGTGACGCAAGTGCACACGCCTTCTTGTCACAAACCATCGAATGACTGAGTAATGTATTTCGATATACAATCATGTCTGATTTCCCAGTCTGTTGAATTTGTTACTCACTCTTGAGTGCTTCAGAATACTAAAACCTTACCTAATGTTTGAACTAACTTGTATAGAAATTATCTAGAACCTAGGCCAGTTTTGTTTCAGCTTCGATATACAAAAATTTGAAAAATCCAAAACCGAAATCGAACCGAAATTAACGATGACCGAAGCCGCAGTACCGAATCGAAACGATTAATGATTCGGTTTGTTCGGTAGGAATATTTTTATTGTTTATTGGGCCGTACCCAAAGTTGGAATTGTGGTTAAATTTTGTTAAAATTTTATAATTTTTATACATATGTTTGTAAAGTTGGATCCAAAGTTGGATTAGTTGTTAAATTATCAAACTTTGGCTTTAAAACACATACATAGGATTGTTGTTTCAAAATATACAAAAAATATACACATTTCTAATCATAAAATATGTATAAAATTAAGGATATTTAATAATTGCATAAATTTATTCGCGTTTTGAACTGAAAGCCAATTAAGGCCCAAAAGCAAAACCGAGAACGAATAATTCTTTTAATATTTTCAAAATCGTAATCAAATCGATTTTTTTTTTTTAAACCGAACCGAATTTTTAATTAGGTTCAATTCAAATCGGTTCTCGGTCTCCTTAACCTAGACAGTAGCACCACTATTGTGATGGTCCAGCCTTACACTTGCATAAGTGGCTTCTCATCTGCATCTTGGCTGCCTCTTCAAATTCACCTGAAGGGCTTGTTGAGGAGCTTGTGTCATGCGTCGAGACTATACGCTAGAAAAAAAAAAAAATCTATGGAGATCGTCTCTGCTGTCTTTACAAAGTTGACTGTGCAGAGGCATCTGCCCTACAAATATGCTTAAGATCGCATAGTTTACATTATCATGCATTAGAACTCACTGTAGTACGTACGCGGAGGAAATTATATTTCAAGAACAAAGCTAGCCGCAACTATGCTCTGTACTCAGTTCATCCATTTAATGTTTGCAATTTCATTAAAAAAAAATTATATATGTGCAGCCTCAAAATCGACTCCAATGCTCACGTCATTATCTCCCTATTTTACCTCCTCCCAAGTTCAAAGTTAAATATTCCAAAACAATCGTGCTCTCATGTATCAGAATGATACCATCACCACCTAAGCCAAGTGTCGCAAAACAAACTATCACAACAAAGCCTATATCCTGAACTTTTGGGGTAAGCTAGAGGGTTCCCTGGTGACATGATACATATAGGCCTCGTTTGGTTCACGGAATCTCCGGGTTGGGAAAGAAAAGTGATTACTTTCCTATGTTTGGGTGTCAAAGTAATTGAGGAGGAAAGGAAAGTGATTCCCAATGGAAGGAAAATTAGGGGGGAAAGTGATTCCATCCATCCAAGCAAAGAATCACTTTCCCACATTGAAGTAATCACTTTCCTTTCCAAATTTCTTGGCATTTCCAAATATCGGAAAGGAAAATCAATGAGAAATAAAATTTCCCAAAGGAAAGGAAATGACAAGGAATTGATTTCCTTTCCCTTCCATTCCGTGAACCAAACGAGGCCATAGTGCATGTTGGGTTTTGGCATTTTTCATTGGAAACTTTAGTCTCACATCGGCTAGACCAAAAGATATGTATCTCTATATATAAGCTATGCTTGTTTAGAGATGCACAAGTGGTGTAGAGGTGCACATGGGTGTACCATGTGGGGGTATTTTTCTAATAAAATAAAAGGACAAATCAACAATGAAGCATTCATGCTTTTTGCTCTTGGAAATTAATTTTCAATGGAGGTAAGCCCCGTAGGGGCTTAGCGACTCGAGGCTCATGAGGCGTAATGTGGCATTTTGTTGGCGTATTTTGCACTTTGTACGCCAGCGTCGTCGCTAGGCGCATAGTGCACTTAAGTTGCGCGAGCCACTTGCGCTGCCAATCGGTACGGCCCAGTTGCGCGGCCAAGTGGCACGCCAGTGGGCGCTGCCTGTTGGCGCACGGTTGGCGCAGGTTGCACAGAGTGTGCAAGTGGCGCAAGTGGCGTTGTGCGTGCAGTGTGCAGGGTGCGCGGGGTGCGCGTGGTGCGCACGTTGCGCAGGTGGCGCGCACTGTGCGCCAGTTGGCTTAGATCGTGTCTGTGCATGATTTGAGGAGTTACAACACTTTCATGAGCGATTTTTATCACGTCTCGAACGTTCTGCTAAGTGGGCAGTTATAGCGCGAGCCTATATAAGGTTCTCTCTCTCTGTCTCTCTCTCTCTCTCTGTACACACGGAATATACAAAAGTTTACAAGTATTTTTTAACACAGTCCCATAAAGTTTGAGAGAGGAGAGAAGAGCAGTACCTGCACCACTTAGTGCCACAGGAGTTCGCAACCATCCGAGGAGTCAGAAGAGCGAAGTGTTCCAAAGTTCTCCGTCGAACTTGCTGGTTCCTGGAAGCTGTTCTTGTGGGACGAATTAAGCTTTGAGCAACGGTGATCATTCACCCCAGCAATCTTCCATCTATTGCCAGTCATCCAAGTTGATGCTGCCTATAGCAATTAGCTTAGTATCATCTTTTTAGAAGTAATACTGTCGTTTACTACTGTTACGAAATCTTTTTAGATTTTCGTAACTCAGAATCCTCTAAGGATCTCTGTTGCGCACCTTCTTTGAAGTGTTGCATTGAAACGTTATTTTTACAATTGTTTTATTTTCTCAGTTTTTCATCGAAAATTGTGCCCCGGCAATAACAATCTCAAAGCTTAATTGCTACAATGAAAAAGTTTCGTGCTTCACTTATCAATCCTAACTTCTCTAAGTTAGAACAATTTGATGGTGAGCACTATCAAATCTGGAAAAGAAAGATTTTTCTCAATATTCAGTTCTCTGATGTTGATCACGTGCTGTTTGAGAAGGAACGTACTGTTCCAGAAACTGGATCTGCAGTAGCAATCTCTGCGGCTACTAAGAACCAGACCAAATGGAGAAGGGATAATAGCATTTGTAGGCTTATGATCCTAAATGCTATAGAAGACTCCCTTGCTGAATCATATTCAAAGAAGACTATTGCCAGAGAGATTTGTGAGTCTCTGGAGAAACTGTACGAGGATGATAAGAACCATAGCAAGATATTTCTTGTTGAGAAATATCACAAGTGGTTCTTTGAGAACGAGAAGCCAATGCTGCTGCAGGTAAAGGAGTTCCTGAAACTGCGACAGAAGTTGGAAGACGAGGCGATGCCCCTCCCCGACAAGTTTGTTGTTGGAGGGATCGTTTCGAAGCTCCCTGCTGGGTGGAGCAAGTTCTATGCAAACATGCATAGGAAGAAGTTGGAGATCACTCTCGATGATCTCCTGCAGGAAATCTACGTTGAGGACCAGATGAGGGCTCAACTGAAGGTGGACGCACTGTCCAAGCAATTGGCTAACGCCAATCTGGTTCATACCAGGGAATCATGGGAAAAGCATGCGGCTTTCCATTGCAAGAAGAAGGACCCTAACAATCTGAACGTGAAGGGGACTTCCTTCAAGCAAAAGAAGGCAAAGTCTCAGATGCCTTGTTTCAAGTGTGGCAAGAAGGGACACTTCAAAAGTGAATGCAAGCAAAGACCAAGCAATCAGAGCAAGGAGAGCCTAGTAAGGTATCTATGATCAATGATGTTGTTGCTATGATTGCGCAGGTCGATGCGGTGGGGGCTAACTCAGACTGGTGGGTAGACACTGGAGCCACCTGCCATGTCTGCTCCAGCAAGGAGTGGTTTACGACCTATACACCAACTTCTAAAGTGGTTATGGTGGCGAACCAGGCACATGATGAAGTGCTCGGGATCGGGACGGTGGTTTTGAAGCTGACTTTGGGGAAGCCTCTGACGCTTCAAGGTGTGAAGCATGTATCTGCTATCGTAAAAAACTTGATCTCGGAAGGCCTACTCTGCAATGCAGGCCTCAGGATGGACATCAATGCTGGCCAGATGGTAATGTCTATTAAGGGAACATATTTTAGAAAAGTTTTTTTGTACCGAAGGAATGTTCAAAATTCAGCTTATAAATTAGTCCAATGTAATTAATGCAATCACTCCTTCTGCTTATACACTTGAGTTGTGGCATAATAGGCTAGGACATGTTCATTGTAAATGAATAAACAAAATGTCTAGTCTAGGGCTTATCTTCAAGTATGGGGGTAAGATAGAGAAATGTGAAGTTTGTGCTCAAACGAAGATTACAAGGAAGCCCTTTCCTCGGGTTTATCGAAGTACAGATCTTCTAGAGTTGGTACACTTCGATATCTGTGACTTCAAACAGTTCTCTACAATGGCCGGATGAAGTATTTCATAACCCTCATCGATGACTTCTCTAAGTATGCGTTCGTCTACTTGCTGAAGGCTAAAGACGAAGCATTCGAGAAGTTCAAGGAGTTCGGAGCCGAAGTTGAACGGCAGACTGGACAACAACTCAAAAAGAATAAGAAGTGATCGAGGTAGGGAGTACAGGTCTCATGAATTCGTATCGTTTTACAAATAATATGGAATTGTCAATGAGACTACGGCTCCGTACTCTTCTCAATAAAATGGTGTAGCAGAGAGGAAGAACAGAACGTTGACAGAAATGATTAACTCAATGCTGTTGACTGTGGGTCTTCCAAACTGCTACTAGGGAGAAGCTGTATTGACGGCCACTTTTATTCTGAATAGAGTGCCTCATGCAACTTCAGACATTACTCCTCATGAACTATGGTTCAAGGTCAGACCTAACTTGGATGTCATTCGAGTGTGGGGGTGTCTGGCATATGTCAAGCTTCCAGATCTGAAGATTCAGAAGCTTGGGACAAGAACTACAAAGATGATCTTCTTGGGGTATGCCGAGAAGAGTGATGCTCGAATTTTTTTTGATATTAAGTCAAATCATATTATTGAATCTCGCGACGCAGAATATTTTGAAGGTAAATTTGCAAGGCACAAGAACATTGCTCATACGGATATTCCGGAGAATAATGAGGGTGCGCAAGAAAATAAAGTTTTCAATGAAGATGTAGTCCAAGAATTTGTTGTTGTTGAAACAACGGTTGAACCAGAACAAGTTGAGCCGTCAGCTAAGCGTATGAGAAGGCCGAAGGACTTCGGAAATGACTTTGTCACCAATCATGTAGAAGCAGATCCGCTTACCTATGATAAGGCGATGAAGACTAGAAACGCAGTTTTCTGGAAGGAGGCGATTGACAATGAAATTGATTCCACCATCTCAAATAACACTTGGGTGTTGATTGATCTTCCTGAAGGTGAAAAATCCATCGGATGAAAATGGATCTTTAAGAAGAAGATGAAAGCAGACGAAACTATTGAAAAGTTCAAGGCTAGGCTGGTAGCCAAAGGGTTTTCTCAGAAGCAGGGAATTGACTACTTTGACAAATATGCTCCAGTAGTCCGGATGACCACCATCAGAATGTTAATTGCTCTCGCAGCAATACATAAGATGGTGATACATCAGATGGACGTGAAAATGGCTTTCCTAAATGGTGAGCTTACCGAAGAGATTTACATGCAACGGCCAGAGGCATTTGTCGTCAAGGGTCTTGAAGACAAAGTCTGTAAGTTGGTGAAATCCTTGTACGATCTTAAACAGGCTCCCAAGATGTGGCATGAGAAATTTGACAAAGCGATAAGGTCAAATGGCTACATGGTTAGCGAGACGGACAAGTGTGTTTACACAAAGTTTGCTGATGGAAGAGGTGTGATCGTTTGTCTGTACGTAGACGACATGCTTATCCTAGGTACGGATTTGGGCTGTGTCACGGAGACAAATAAGTTTATCTCGAGCAAGTTCAGTATGAAAGACTTAGGGAAAGGTGATGTGATCTTAGGGATCAAGATCATCCGGACTGACACTGGACTAGCGTTGTCACAGTCTTATTATGTTGAGAAGATGATCACTCGTTACGGGTATCAGGATCTTCCAGGGATTGATACGAAGTAGATGTGTGATCTGAAGCTGAAACCTAATTCAAAAAAAAGTGTCAGACAGCTGGAGTATACAAGCGTAATCGGGAGTTTGATGTATGCTACTACAGCCATAAGGCCTGACATAGCTTTCACCGTGGGAATGCTGAGTCGTTTCACGAGCAACCTATGCATTGAGCACTGAAAAGTTGTGAAACGGGTTATGAGATATCTCAAGAAGGCTTCAGTGATGCCAGCTGGTGTTTAGAGGTGGAGAGCGAGAGGTCCACAGGTGGATTCATTTTTACATTGGGTGGAGCTGCTATATTCTGGAAGTCGAAGAAGCAGACGATGCTTTCGTTGTCATCCATGGAATCTGAGTTTTTTGCACTTGATATCACAACAGAGGAAGCAGAATGGCTTCGGAAGCTCATGTATAATCTTCCAGTGGTTGGAGCGCAAATACCGACAATACCGATATACTGCGACAACCAGGCGACTGCGGCGGTGGCATCAAATGACCTCTTCAACGGAAAGAAGAGGATTATGCGGTTGAAGCACAGGACAGTACACGATCTTATCAAGAGAGATATAATTACAATGATTGATGTTCGGAGTCAGGAAAACCTGGCTGATCCATTCACCAAGGGCCTCAAGCGCCAGCTGGTCGATGACACAGCAATTAAAATAGGCTTAAAGGTATTCTGATATTATATTATTGCAATCCTACCATAAAGTTTTATGCTATTAGTTCAAAGAAAAATCTACTAGGAATCCAGCTTTTGGTTCAAGGGAGGACTATTAATCGGAAGAATATCAAAAATGGTGGTACATGTCCTATTGGGCATAGAGAAGTTACGGACTTACAAACACTGTTGTCTACTATTGTTTTTTGTGAAAAATAAATCATGTGGGAACGTTGGCTTAAACGCCTTAATGAGTTCTCAGGCAGAGTGAATGCCTGGTATGCTTTACAGGAAGCACGGTAGCGCAGCACTACAAGGAGTGAAACTCCATGCTATAGTGGGGTGACTCTACCATGAGGTTCTCGAAAGGGGTAATGCCTCGGTTATGTGAGCCGTCACAGCGGCGTAGCACTGCAAATAGGCAGGTAGCCTAATGTTGTATGTTAAAAATTAAGGAGGGTGTAGTCAGCACTACAAAGGGGAGGAGTTCCTCATGTTATAGTGGCACGACACCATAATGAGGTACCCAGAAAACGGTAAAGTCTCGGCCTTACAAGCCATGTCGTTGCGGCGTAACACCACAAGGGAGCCTAAGGCTTTATGCTGGGTAGTATAGCACTACAAAGAAGCTGTAACCTCATGTTACAGTAGTATGACACTACAATGAGGTTTCCGATACGGGATAAGGCCTCGGTTTTAGGACATGTCATAGCGATATAGTACTGCAAGGGAAGCGCAAAGCGCTTCATACCATGTCTCTTTAACAAAGAACTCACCAATAGTGTGGCCATCTCTTGAGGGTAAACTTATAGACGCCCAAAATTATACACTGAAACCAGGCTGGCACAGGACCTTTAATGTGTAGCCAGAAGCACATGTAACTACAATATATGAGTGGAAAGAATTTTAGCTATGGTAGGAAATTTAAGGCTTAGTCCATTCTTGTATTATAGTCTGTTATCTGATCCATACAGGAAGATTCAGGTCGTCAGTGACATCTCTCCTAATGCATGATGAATAGTTACTATGGGGAACACTCAAAGCCATATATAGAGATATATGGAATATTATTGGGTTTTGGCCTTTTTTATTGGAAACTTTAGTCCCACATCGGCTACGCCAAAGGAAGTGTATCTCTATATAGAAGATATGATTATTTAGAGATGCAATAGTGGGGTGGAGGTGCATATGGGTGTGCCATGTGGGGGTATTTATCTAATGGAAAAAAAGACAAATCAACAATGAAGCATTTATGCTTTTTGCTCTTGGGAATTAATTTTCAATGGAGGTAAGCCCCGTAAGGGCTTAGCGACTCGGACTCGGACACAGACTCGGGCTCATGGGCTCATGAGGCGTAACGTGGCATTTTGTTGGCACACTTTGCACTTAGCACGTCAGTATCGTCGCTTGGCGCATAGAGCGCATAAGTTACGCTCGTTGCACGGGCCAGTTGTGCTGCCAATCGGCACGGCCAAGTGGCATGCCCAGTTGTGCGGCCAAGTGGCACGGCCAAGTGGCGTACACAGTTGTACGGCTCAGTGGAACGCCATTGGGTGCTACCTGTTGGCGCACGGTTGGTACAGGTTGTGCAGAGTGCGTAAGTGGCACTGTACGCCCAGTGTACAAGGTGGCGGGGTACACGTGTTGCGCACGTTGCGCAGGTGGCGCGCGCTGTGCGCCAGTTGGCTTAGATCGTATCTGTGCACGATTTGAGCAGTTACAGCACTTTCAGGAGCAGTTTTTATTATGTTCCGAACGTTCTGCTAACTGGACAGTTACATCACGGGCCTATATAAGGTTCTCTCTTTTCTCTCTCTCTCGGTACACACAGAATATACAGAAGTTTACAAGTTTTTTTTAACACAGTTCCACAAATTTTGAGAGAGCAGAAAAGAGCAATACCTGTGCCACTATGTGCCACAGGAGTTCGCAACCATCCGAAGAATCAGAAGAGCGGAGTGTTCCAAAGTTCTTCGTCGAACTTGCTGGTTCCTGGAAGCTGCTCGTGTGCGGCGAATTAAACTTTGAGCAACGGTGATCATTCACCCCAGCAATCTTCCATCTATCGCATGTCATCCAAGTTGCTGCTGCCTATAGCAATTCGCTTAGTATCTTCTTTTTAGAAGTACTACTGTCGTTTGCTACTGTTACAATTTTTTTTAGATTTTCGTAACTCAGAATCCTCCAAGGATCTCTCTTGCGCACATTCTTTAAAGTGTTGTGTTGAAATGTTGTTTTTATAATTGTTTCATTTTCTCAGTTTTCTATCGAAAATTATGCCCCGGTAATAACAATGCATGAGCCATGGTCTGAAGGAAAGGTTCACATTACCGGCTTTGACATTGGTTTCAGACCCTTCATGTTAGTACAGGTTTCGATAATTTCTGGAGGTTTTGATAATTTCGGGGGGGGGGGGGGGAGGCTTCGATAATTTTGAATTGGTCAGTTTGGGTAGTTTTTGTCGGTAATGTGAACCATGTCTCAAGAAAGCATTTCATCAAGGAAGACGACTTGTGGTTCAAAGTGGTCATCCAGAAATCCCTGGCACCTAGCCTCTCCAACATTCACCTGTTACTGCTGTCACAGAAATTGTCACGACCCGCTACCCAAATTGTTGGGCCAGGCCGAGTCATGCCCAGCCTACGTTTGAGATAAAACGTAGTAAGCTGTTCTAAAGACAACAGGATAAACTAAATGTGCTAACAGTTCTATAAGTGAATTAAAGTCATAAATGCTCCAAACACAAAAGTCGTCATATAGTAAATGTCCAAGTACAAGTGATCGGAAATGTAAAACTGGATACATGTCCAGTTACAAAAATATATAGTCTAATACATGTCTACTCTCAAAAGACTAAAGTAAAAGACAACTAGGCGAGGTTCCCCGCAGGAACATCCTCGTAAAGCAGAGCCGGGTCCTCGGCAGTAACTCCATAATATGTGTCGCAGAGTAACTCCTCCTCAGTAAGGACACCTACAACGTTATCCTGTCAGGACGGGAGCAAGTACTGAATCTAGCAAACTAGCATATGAAACATGGAAATAAACATGAGAGAAAATAACTGGAAACATGGCATCACACAATCTATCATGGCAAAGATACATATGTCATAGAGACAGATGTATATGTAATGTTTAAAACTGTAGCAGGTACGTGATCGGTCAATAGATGTACAATATGCTGAGGCACATAATGAAATGTACTTCCGTACAAGTGTAAAGGCGATAGATGTACATACGTACAAATACAGCTTTGAGAGTAAGGCCTACGGCGTAGTAACATATAAAATAAAACTTTGCTCGGTACTGTAGAGGGGGTATGATCACGTACTCTACTATCAGTTTCCCTATAACCCATATTCTAATCATGTGAGAGATACATAAAAACTGTCTAAGCATGGTAGTAATGGAAAGTACAACATGTAACATTTTAACTTGCTACCCCAAGGATCAGTATTTAACATGGTTGGATTAGCAGTTCATTTATGTAACAGTATGTAAAGTTTGTAGAAAGTACTTGCCTCTAGCAAAGTAAAGCAAAACAAGCTGCGATAAAAGTGCTATGGATGTCCGATAACTCGTCACTGTAGAAATAAATACAATAACTCAGTTTTTTTACACTAAGCTAAAACGCTAAGGCACTAATTGGGGAAACACGACTTGTGACTGGGCACCTAGCCAAAATGATAATTTTAGCAGGAGACCAATGTGTGGTGACACACTACTTTAACTAACTTTCTAGGGTCTTTACACTAGTGAGGGGTGAGGTTCAACACGGCTAAAACTCAAAATAACACAAAAAGCTACAAATCGTAATTAATCAATAAATAAATCTAATGACCATTGTGTTCTAACAATTTTTGAGATAGACAAAAAGCTTAATTTTTACATAAATTAAAGTACAAAAACGATCCTTGTTAATTATAGAAATTTATAATAATTTTCCTGGAATTTATTAACCAGTACAAGTATTTTATAAAAATCAGTTTTCCTAAGTATATAGAAAATGAGTTTTGGTTCCATATGCCAAACTAGTGGCAAAACTGTAATTTAAATACTATAAAAATTATACTAAATTAGCTAACTTAACATAGTATCTAAATACTATTTTTCCAGAATTTTAATAGTACTTTAAGTATTTTTAGAAAATTAAAAACAGCATTGCACACAATTGAAATTAAATAATTAATTATCTGCGTATTTTGTCCATGTATATAATTTGAACCAAAGTTCAAATACAGGACCCAAGGCCATGAATCAAGTCCAATATGACTTGTACAGGTCTTGAATGTGTGAAAACACATTTGGGCCCACAAACCCATGCTAGGCTTGGACACCAAATGGTTACAGTAATTTAAATACACTAAAATACAAATTGGTAAAAGTACAAAATAAATATTATTATTTTAATAAGGTAAAATTTATACAAAGTGAATATATACATACCTATGTTAAAAGTACATATGTATATATATATAAGAAAATACTTAATTATAAAGTATATATACATATACAAATATTGTAAACATATATATATTAATATATACATAATAATATATACACATGGAAATATATACATATATTAATAAAAATACAAATATATATATAAAATTTTACTAACTATAAATATATATATATATATATATATATATATATATATATATATATATATATATATATATATATATATAAATACTCCATTTATACAGTATATATATATATATTTTTTTTATACAGTATATATATATATATATACAAATACATATATAAATACTCCATTTATACAGTATATATATATATATACAAATACATATATATATACATATATAAATATATATATATATATATATATATATATATATATATATATATATATAAAATATATATATATATATGTATATATATATATATATATATATATATATATATATATATATATATATATATATATATATAAAATATATATATATATATATATATATATATATATATATATATATATATATATATATATATATATATATATATATAACAAAAGAAAAGAAAAGAAAAGAAAAAGAAAAAAAAAAAAAAAAAAAAACATACAGAGGGCTCGAACTCGGCCCTCTGTTAGAGGGTGAAGACTTAGAGCCCCACTCGCTGGCTAGTGAGCCTGAGCAGGCTTGCGGTTAGGGTGGGGCTCGGGTTAATTTTATTTAGGTTCTAGTTTGATATATCAGTAGCCCGAAATACCACTCTGTGTCCTGACAGTTTGGGACACAGAGTCTACGTGTCCATGCCATGCACGACACGTACGAGTGTTGATTCGTGTGTCCAAGCTTACCAAAGGATCACCCGTGTCCTGGCGAGTCACCCATGTGAAATCGAGACACAAATTGACACGAAAACTAACTGACACGTACGTGTCCGACTTCGGGGGAAGTTTTTGAAGGCGGAGACGGCGGTTAGGGGCGTCGGGACAGTGGCGCTTGGGCGACGATCGACCCAGCTCATCGTGGCGAACTGAATGGTGGTGGTGGATGGGGCTGTTGGTCGCAGTAGGGGCGGCGTAGGGGATCGTCGGAGTTAGGGTTTCGGCGGACTGGAAGTGGAGGAGATGGTGGACGGGGGTGGTCGTGGTGGTGGTTTAGGGTTAGGGCTTGGTCTGGGGAGAGAAGGGGAGTTTAAATAGGCTTGTTAGGGCGGTCGGGGGGGCTATGCGCTGGCCGGAAATGGCGGAGGCAGCGTCGGTGCGGTCGTCGGGCAGTCGGGGGTCAGCCTGGTCGTCGGGGGTGGGTAGGTTAGGGTTTTACAATTTGGCCCCCATAGTTTAGGTAATTACACTAAGGCCCTTCCAGTGTATAAATACAAATTAGAATTTGCATCCCGCAATTTAAAACATTTTAATAATTGCAAACTGCTATAAAAACAATTGTAAAAATTACAAAACCACATTAAAACAATTTTAAAAATTGCAAATTGATATTTTAGTATTAAAAATTCATTTAAAACTCATTTAAAAATTCTAGAAAAATTCTTAAAAATCCTAATAATTATTTTAAGGCTAAAAATGACATTAATAATTAATTAACACTTAATTAACTAAAATTTGAAAAACAGGAACTTACAAGTCTTCCCTCCTTGAAAAATTTTGTCATCAAAATTCACAAGGATTGAAGACCCTACAATATTCTAACATAGCAAGCAATACAACAAAATGACTAAGGCTATGATCGAAACTAACCTCTAAGGTATCAAGCGGGAACGGGTGGTTCCCTCGCAGCGGTTGGATCGAACAAGTAAGGGTATCTCTCCCTCATGTCCGACTCCCTCTCCCAAGTAGATTCACCTGGAGAGTGACGGCTCCAAGCTACTCGCACTAGGGGTATAACCTTGTTCCTCAGCCTCTTCTCTCTCCTGTCTAATATCTCTACTGGCTGCTCAGAAACTGTAAGGCTCGGTCCGACCTCCAACTCTGTATGATCTAGCACATAACTGGGGTCTGGAACATATCTCCTCAGCTGAGATACGTGAAAGACATCGTGAACTCCTACTAGGTTGGGTGGAAGTGCAATCCCGTAAGCTACCTCTCCGATCCTGCCAAGTACCTCGAACGGCCCGATGTATCTGGGGCTCAGCTTCCCTCCTCGTCCGAACCGGATCGTCCCTCTAGTAGGTGATATCTTCACTAGCACCATATCACCGTCTGCGAACTCCATCGGCCTGCGACTAGCATCAGCCCAGTGTTTTTGCCTATCCTGAGCTACTCTGAGCCTGTCTCTGATCATCCCGACCTTCTCTGCTGCATCTGTGATAATCTCTGGCCCAAGCATAACTCTGTCTCCAATATCATCCCAAAAGAGCGGTGTGCGACATCGTCGTCCATATAGTGCCTCGAAAGGAGACATACCGATACTGGCTTGGTAGCTGTTGTTGTATGAAAACTCTACCAAGTGCAGATGGCTCTCCCATGATCCTCCGAAATCTAGCACGCAGGTCCTCAGCATATCCTCCAGTGTCTGTATCGTTCTCTCGGACTGTCCATCTGTCTGCGGGTGGTACGCCGTACTGAACTTGAGCCTGCAGCCCAACTCCTCCTGCAAGCTCCTCCAGTAGTGGGATGTGAATCTGCTGTCTCTGTCAGACACGATGCTTACCGGTACTCCGTGTAGGCGAACTATCAGCTGCATGTATAGCTCCGCCAACTTCTCGGTAGAAAGCCCCACCTTGAAGGGTATTAAGTGCGCACACTTCGTCAGCCTGTCCACGATGACCCAAATGGCATCCTTCCCTCCTTGAGAACGAGGAAGCCCTGAAACAAAGTCCATCGTAATATGTTCCCACTTCCACTCGGGAATGGGTAACGGCTGCAACAAACCAGCTGGTCTCTGGCGCTCCGCCTTGACATGCTGGCAAACTAGGCATCTCGAGACGAAACGTGATACATCTTTCTTCATCCCGTGCCACCAAAGATGTTCCCGCAAGTCACGGTACATCTTGTTAACACCAGGGTGAATAGAATATCTCGATCGGTGTGCCTCATGCAAGACTGTCTCTACCAGCTCTCCCTTCGACACGCACAGTCGGCTGCCATGCCTCAAGGATCCATCCTCTGCTATAGTAAAGTCATCCATCAATCCAGCTAACGACTGGGCTCGAAGTTTGCGAAGGCTCTCATCTGTCGACTGTGCCTCTCTGATCTGCTCTATCAAACCTGACTGAATGTCAAGTGCCATCATCTGTATCACTGATCCTGGACGAACTAGCTCGATGTCGAGCTTCTCCAGATCCTTCCGCAAATGTCGATCAATCATCAGGTACCATGCCATCGGATGCCTGCTCAGCGCATCTGCCACCATATTTGCCTTCCCAGGGTGATACTGTAAATCGATGTCGAAGTCTTTTATCAACTCCAACCATCGTCTTTGCCTCATGTTCAGCTCTTTCTGCGTGAACACATACTTCAAGCTTTTGTGGTCAGTAAAGATCTCAACACGCTCTCCGTATAAGTAATGTTTCCATAACTTGAGTGCAAAGATCACCGCAGCTAACTCTAGGTCATGGGTAGGATAATTCCTCTCATGAGTCCGTAATTACCTAGATACATAAGCAATAACTTTCCCATGCTGCTGTAGGACACATCCTAGCCCATTCCCAGAAGTATCGCTGTAAATGGTGAAACCTCCAGAACCTGAAGGTAATGTCAGAACTGGAGCGGTCATCAGCCTCCTCTTCAGCTCCTCAAACGCTGCCTGGCAGTCCTCTGACCAGATATACTCTACGTCCTTCCGCGTCAGCTTCGTCATGGGTTCAGCTATCCTAGCAAAGTCCTGGACGAACTTTTTATAATAGCCTGCTAAACCCAGAAAGCTCATGATCTCTGAAACTGACGTCGGAGCCTTCCATGTCTCAACTGCAGCAATCTTCCTGGGATCCACCGAGATTCCATCTCCAGTGACTACATGGCCGAGAAACTCCACTCGGTCTAAAAAGAACTCGCACTTCGGCAATTTGGCAAACAATCTCTCCTGCCTCAGAATCCCCAAAACTATCCGTAAGTGCTCTGCATGCTCCTCTGGCGTCTTCGGGTATATCAGGATGTCGTCGATAAACACTATGATGAACTTATCCAGATACTGGTGAAATATCTTATTCATCAAGTTCATAAAGACAGCTGGCGCATTTGTGAGACCAAATGGCATCACCAGAAACTCGTACTGCCCGTACTTCGTGTTGAACGCCGTCTTCTGGATGTATGCCGCCCTAACCTTCACCTGGTGGTACCCGGATCTCAAGTCTATCCTGGAAAACACCTTCGCCCTGCTCAACTGGTCGAACAAATCATCTATCCTGGGCAGAGGATATTTATTCTTGATGGTGATGGCATTCAAGGTCCGATAGTCAATACACAACCAGACTGTACCATCCTTCTTAGGTACAAAGAGCACTGGTGCTCCCCATGGAGAAGCACTGGATCGAATGAAATCCTTTTTCAACAGGTCATCAATCTGCTCTTTCATCTCTACTGCCTCCTTGGGATTCACTCTATAGCAAGCCCGGGATACTGGTGATGAACCCGGCACTAAATCTATGGTGACCTCCATATCTCTGTCAGGCGGAAGCCCTGGAAGATCCTCTGGGAATACATCCATAAACTCCCAAATAATAGGGTGTGGCGGTGCTACGTCCCCAACTGTCGCACAACAGTTCGGCTCTAGGCTGATCTCCGGCCCTGTCCTCCTGACACTGAATGGTGCTGTGCCTGGGGGACTGAACAAAATACTACCCTCATGACAGTCTATAGATGCATGGGCATAGCTAAGCCAGTCCATCCCCAATATGATATCATAACCAGGGAGTGGCATCACAAAGAATCGTTCCCTGAACTCCCTCCTGGCTATAAAAATAGAACATCTATAGATAGATCTAATAGGCACTAGTCCTCCTCCCGTCATCACTCTACTAATCTCCGTAGTAGGTGTAGCTACTAGATGGTGTTTATGCATAAACTCTAATGATAGGAAGCTATGAGATGCACCAGAATCAAACAAACATACAGCTAGAAAAGTATACAAATAAACATAACATGTGATGACGTCAGCTAAGTAATCTGGCTCCGAAACCTGCTCCGACTCCGGCTCAAGGGCTAGGCTATAGACCCTCCCCTGAGGTCCATTCTGCTGCTGCAGATGCTGCCCAAACCTCTGCTGTTGGGTCGGAAGCGGTCCTCTAGTCTTTGCTACTGGGCACTCTCGAAGCTGATGGGTGGGAGACCCACAAGCCAAACACTGACCCAACCTCTTCCTGCAGACGACAAAATCATGCCTTGGCCTCCTACAGAATGAACACACACCTCCCTTTGGCTGCTGCTGCTGATGTCGGGATCCCGAGGCTCTAACTGGCAGGGTCTGATAATGTGGTGTAGGGGGATGGTAAGTCTGCTGGGGTGGCGTCGGCGCTCTCTGCGGGAAAGCCTGACGCTTGGACGGTCCCTCATGATATACAGAATCCGGTCTCTTGCTAGACAGAAGACGCTCCTCGATGCTCCGGGCCAACTCTAGGCTCTGGTAGTAGTCAGTCGTACCGTTCGCCACTATAAGAATGCCGATGTCTGGGACTAGACCATGGCAAAACCTATGGGTCATCTCCTCTGGATCTGCAACCAGACTAGGAGCAAAACGGCTCAAGCGACTAAATTCTGCCACATACTCATCAACAGAACGGTTTCCCTGCTGGATGTTCTGGAATCGTAGCCCCATAGCTACTCTAGCAGTGGTCGAGAAAAATTTCTTCTTGAACTGGGTCTTGAACTGATCCCAAGTGGCTCTCCCTTTCGCAAACAACGGCTCATTCCAGAACCAGACTCCTGCCAAGTCTATCAGCAAAAATCCCGCTGCCTCGACCTGGAGGTCACCCGGCATCCTGACTCCTAGGAGCTTCCTCTCTACCGAATCTAGCCAGTCATCTGCTACTACGATGCCCTCAGTCCCTGAGAACTCTTTGGGATTCAGACCCATAAAGTCCTTGATCGTCCTCGCTCTCTGCCGTGGCTCTACAGGTGGTGGGACCACGGGACGTTCCTCAGAACGCTCTATGCTCTGGCGGAGTAGGGCAGTCTGCTCCTGATGGATTGTTAGGAACCCCTGGATCATAGTGAGCAGCTGGTTTCCGTCGAGTGTGACGGAAGCCTGGGTAGGTATGATGATAGGGGGTGGTGGAAGTATCGGGGCCTGCTGGGACTGGGATGTGGAAGGTGGTGGAGGCATCTGGGTCTGTGGATCTGTGGAGTGGGGGAGTGTGGTAGGTGGAGGTGGGGGTGTATCGGCCAACTGGTCAGCTGACTGGATAGGGAGTGCACCATTCTCAGGTGTAACATACTGGGACGAACGAGTAAGCACCATCTAAATACAATAAAAAGGACTTATAAGGACTTGTTTAAAGCAAGCAATCATAGGCAAAAAAATCTAATTATAATAGCAAGCATGTGATGTTTTCCTATGTTGCAATCCTAGCATTCCTCTAGGTGTTCTAAGCGTCATTCCTAATGTTGTCTAATTATCTTAAGTTTCTAATTGCAAGCATGCTTGGTACAATAACGTAACCAAACAATTTAGCCAGGACCTGCATGGGCCACCACTAAAAACATGTCAAGACCCGCTACCCAAATTGTTGGGCCAGGCCGAGTCATGGCCAGCCTACGTTTGAGATAAAACGTAGTAAGTTGTTCTAAAGACAACAGGATAAAACTAAATGTGCTAACAGTTCTATAAGTGAATAAAAGTCATAAATGCTCCAAACACAAAAGTCGTCATATAGTAAAATGTCCAAGTACAAGTGATCGGAAATGTAAAACTGGATACATGTCCAGTTACAAAAATATATAGTCTAATACATGTCTACTCTCAAAAGACTAAAGTAAAAGACAACTAGGCGAGGTTCCCCGCAGGAACATCCTCGTAAAGCAGAGCCGGGTCCTCGGCAGTAACTCCATAATATGTATCGCAGAGTAACTCCTCCTCAATAAGGACACCTACAATGTTATTTTGTCAGGACGGGAGCAAGTACTGAATCTAGCAAACTAGTATATGAAACATGGAAATGAACATGAGAGGAAATAACTGGAAACATGGCATCACACAATCTATCATGGCAAATATACATATGTCATAGAGACAGATGTATATGTAATGTTTAAAACTGTAGCAGGTACGTGATCGGTCAATAGATGTACAATATGCTGAGGCACATAATGAAATGTACTTCCGTACAAGTGTAAAGGCGATAGATGTACATACGTACAAATACAGCTTTGAGAGTAAGGCCTACGGCGTAGTAACATATAAAATAAAACTTTGCTCGGTACTGTAGAGGGGGTATGATCACGTACTCTACTATCAGTTTCCCTATAACCCATATTCTAATCATGTGAGAGATACATAAAAACTGTCTAAGCATGGTAGTAATGGAAAGTACAACATGTAACATTTTAACTTGCTACCCCAAGGATCAGCATTTAACATGGTTGGATTAGCAGTTCATTTATGTAACAGTATGTAAAGTTTGTAGAAAGTACTTGCCTCTAGCAAAGCAAAGCAAAACAAACTGCGATAAAAGTGCTATAGATGTCCGGTAACTCGTCACTGTAGAAATAAATACAATAACTTAGTTTTTTTACACTAAGCTAAAACGCTAAGACACTAATTGAAGAAACACGACTTGTGACTGGGCACCTAGCCAAAATGATGATTTTAGCATAGGAGACTAATGTGTGGTGACACACTACTTTAACTAACTTTCTAGGGTCTTTACACAAGTGAGGGGTGAGGTTCAACACGGCTAAAACTTAAAATAACACAAAAAGCTACAAGTCATAATTAATCAATAAATAAATCTAATGATCATTGTGTTCTAACAATTTTTAAGATAGACAAAAAGCTTAATTTTTCCATAAAATAAAGTACAAAAATGATCCTTGTTAATTATAGAAATTTATAATAATTTTCCTGGAATTTATTAACCAGTACAAGTATTTTATAAAAATCAGTTTTCCTAAGTATACTGAAAATTAGTTTTGGTTCCATATGCCAAACTAGTGGCAAAACTGTAATTTAAATACTATAAAAATTATAATAAATTAGCTAACTTAACATAGTATCTAAATACTATTTTTCCAGAATTTTAATAGTACTTTAAGTATTTTTAGAAAATTAAAAACAACATTGCACACAATTGAAATTAAATAATTAATTATCTGCGTATTTTGTCCATGTATATAATTTGAACCAAAGTTCAAATACAGGACCCAAGGCGATGAGTCAAGTCCAATATGACTTGTACAGGTCGTAAATGTGTGAAAACACATTTGGGCCCAAAAACCCATGCTAGGCTTGGACACCAAATGGTTGCAGTAATTTAGATACACTAAAATATAAATTGGTAAAAGTACAAAATAAATATTTTTATTTTAATAAGGTAAAATTTATACAAAGTGAATATATACATACCTATGTTAAAAGTACATATGTATGTATATATATATATATATATATATATATATATATATATATATATATATATATATATATATATATATATAAAAGAAAATACTTAATTATAAAGTATATATACATATACAAATATTGTATACATATATATAATAATATATACATAATAATATATACACATGGAAATATATACATATATATATAAAAATACAAATATATATATATATATATATATATATATATATATATATATATATATAAATACTGTATTTATACTGTATATATATATATATATATATATATATATATATATATATATATATATATATATATATATATATATACAAATACTTATATATATATATATATACATATATAAATATATATATATATATATAAATATAACAAAAGAAAAGAAAAGAAAAGAAAAAGAAACAAAAAAAAAGAAAATATACAGAGGGCTCGAACTCGGCCCTCTGTTAGAGGGTGAAGACTTAGAGCCCCACCCGCTGGCCAGTGGGCCTGAGCGGGCTTACTATTAGTGTGGGGTTCGGGTTAATTTTATTTAGGTTTTAGTTTGATATATCAGTAGCCCGAAATACCACTCTGTGTCCTGACAGTTTGGGACACAGAGTCTACGTGCCCGTGCCATGCACGACACGTACGAGTATTGATTCGTGTGTCCAAGCTTACTAAAGGATCACCCGTGTCCCGGCGAGTCACCCATGTGAAATCGAGACACAAATTGACACGAAAACCAACTGACATGTACGTGTCCGACTTCGGAGGAAGTTTTCGAAGGCGGAGACGGCGGCTAGGGGCGTCGGGACAGTGGCGCTTGGGCGGCGATCGACCCAGCTCGTCGTGGCGAACTGAATGGTGGTGGTGGATGGGGCTGTTGGTCACTGTGGGGGTGGCGTAGGGGATCGTCGGTGTTAAGGTTTCGGCGGACTGGAAGTGGAGGATATGGTGGTCGGGGGTGGTCGTGGTGGTGGTTTAGGGTTAGGGCTTGGTCTTAGGAGAGAAGGGGAGTTTAAATAGGCTAGTTAGGGTGGTCGGGGGCGCTATGCGCTGGCCGGAAATGGCGGAGGCAGCATCGGTGCGGTCGTCGGGCAGTCGGGCGTCAGCCTAGTCGTCGGTGGTGGGTAGGTTAGGGTTTTACAATTTGGCCCCCATAGTTTAGGTAATTACACTAAGGCCCTTCCAGTCTATAAATGCAAATTAAAATTTGCATCCCGCAATTTAAAACATTTTAATAATTGCAAACTGCTATAAAAACAATTGTAAAAATTATAAAACCACATTAAAATAATTTTAAAAATTACAAATTGATATTTTAGTATAAAAAACACATTTAAAAATCATTTAAAAATTCTAGAAAAATTTCTAAAAATCCTAATAATTATTTTAAGACTAAAAATGACATTAATAATTAATTAACACTTAATTAACTAAAATTTGAAAAATAGGGACTTACAGAAATATTCCATTCAAGCAGTTCGGAGGCCAGTTAATTCAAGCAGTCAGGTTGATTAAGTTATTGATATTAAACAAAGAGATTATGTCCACCAACAATAATGTCATGTTTATTTTCTTGATAAAGAAAATAGATTTTGTTCACCAACAAATAGATTCAACTATCAATCTATGTGCAGCCAAATCATTATCTTGAGACTATTTTTTCTTATATTTCTTCTTTTTTCTTTTAACTTCCTCTGTACCTGTAGAGCCTAAAAATCAAGTTGCGCCCTGAATATACTGATCATTGATCAAAGTGCGCCCCCAGAATTAGGTTGCGCCACTGATATGAAGCTCAGAGAACAGACTGTGCCACTGATCAGGTTGCGCCTGATATAAGACTGCGCCTAATTTTTTTACGCCAAAACCTACGTGGCATCTGACACTTAATGGTCATCATTACCTGACAACACTGACGACTAACACCACAGTGAACGAGAAAAATCTCTTCGAATCCCGTAAATTGTGCCGCTCAAGAGAAGTTGGTGGACAGCTGTCCTGTACACTTCGTGACTTGTGCCCAGGCGCAATCTAAACAAAATCCTTAGTTGCGCCTAGGCTCAATCTGATGATATCTGCTCAGAAGCTACCACGTGTGTGGGCGCAGCCCAAATCAAGCATAATTTGACTTATTGACTGAAGCTCGCGCAACCTGATAAAGTTGAGACAACTTACATTCTAAAGCAGGATGACGTGGCACACATGCCACTAATCTTTCAAGATGTGTCTACTATCCTCTACACGACCACCCGCATCTCAATCATATGATGCCACGTGTCTAAATACAGTTAGTACATGATTGACAACTGAATGAAAGTTGGAGCAACAGGAGGATAGCGCAACTCAATGTGGCGCAACCCAGCCTCACACACATCAGATTAACTGCTAAAACAGTTATTTCCTGAACTCTATAAATAAAGTTTCTAATCATTGTGAAATCATCAGATACATTGGCATAGAGATCAAATACATACAGACAGAGATCAGGAATTCTTACAAAATTGCTGTTGCATTCTCTAGAGGCTACAGTCTTTAAGTTCACATAGTCCAAGGGATAAAGTGATCGTCTTCTGATCAGTTTCCTAAAGTTATACTTTTCTAGAATTCATTGTACTTTGTACTCTTTTACAAGTTTGGAATAAAAAAAATTTTATTTTTGTAAACAAAATGGCGACTCTGCTGGGGACGACTTTCTCCTCCGACGAGAAAATGACAACTCAATGTGACATTGCATCGATAGGTAAGACGCAGAAGACTCTGGTTGTTCAAGTCAACCAGACAGCCTACGAGAATATGATCAACACCGAGAGCAACAAGCGCACGGTGGCTATCGCCAAGAACCGGACTGTATGGACTCCTAAATCTTCCACAGTCGTTGTTGCCCAAGCGCAACTTGAGTGCTCAATGACCAAGGCGTAATTCGCCTCAATGGTTCCAGCACAGCATGTTTCTGTTGCTAGGGCACAATCTGTTCACCCTGCTGCCCATGCACAGTCTACTACTATCTTTGCTGCCAAGGCGCAGTAAGTTCTAGCTACTGTCGTGGCACAGTCTACCAATGTTGCTTCCAAGGCGCCACCAGTAGTCCGTAGGACTATGGCGCAACCCAAGCAATCGGCAACCCAGGTGCAATCTACTACTCCGGCGCAACTGAAGAGAACTAGTCTTTTGGCTATTCCCTCTTCCAATTCTCAAGTTCTGAACTTGGAGAATTCATGTCCTAGTGCCAACACTAGACAAAACAAAGGAAAAAGTCCTTTAACATTTCCACAATTGGCACAATCTATGCCTAAAATGGTCACACAACAGAACAAAGAAAAATGCTTCTTAGCTAACCCTATTCAAACTAAGGGAAAGCACCCTTTGGTCATTCTTCAAACTTTCCTGGTCTATGACTCAGAGGAAGACGTATCAGATTCTATTCTTGTAAACACTCTGATACTGGAAAGAATACTGATCAGAGAGGTATCTTACCTACCCCTGTGGGGTCTGGTCAAGACCTTCCTACCTTAAAAATTTCAAGATCCAAGCAAGGAAAATTGAAGGTATCACAAACAGAGACACCGGGAGCAGAATTTTTAGATTTATGCGCTTATCTCAATAGGCGTCAACCGATATCAACTTTGGCAAAACGCAAGAACCTTATGCCAAAGGCCAATCTGCACCAAAAGCCAAAGTTTAAAAAGAAAGACCCATCTACCTATGCTAATAGGTTGAGTACATCTTTGTACACTCAAGTAACTAAACACCTGAAGAATAGGAGACATGTTTCTAACATCATTAAGGAATATGTTCCTCCGACTTCTTCTCGTCCTGTGGTTTTAACTGATCTCCGGCAATGTCTTACACAAAGGCGGGAGACTACGGAAATGTTTTTCTCACCTCCAAATTGCCACTGCCTACATGAAGTTGTTATCAACTGTTGTTGCCAATCGGCTCGATGATCTGTCTTCGATCGTCTGAACTATGCTTCAACTCCTGAACATATAATAAAAGACGAAGATGAATTATTATATGCTTTTGTTAACATGACTTCTCAAGGCACTGGGGTAGAAAACGTCCAAGACGTAATACATCCCGTAATTCCAGTCAACAATACTTAGACCGGATCCATGCATCCAATGAAGGTGTCTTTCTATGCACTAGATCGAAAAATTGATATTTTAACCAAGGTGTCTTTAATCAAGAAGATCTTCCTATCACCCATGTGGAAGAGGACTCTCTTTCGGAGTTTGATGCAGATAGTGAAAGTTCTGAACAAACTATCTCATCAATAGCTGCAAGAGAAGTGATGGCATATAGCATTACGGAAGATCAAGATGCCTCTACGTCAACCAGCCAAGAGCAATGAATTGTTGCATTAGAAGATAAATTGAAAACTATGGTAGAAATGGTTGCAAGCATGCACACCATAATGGTGGCTCAACATACAGTACCCCCGATTATAAACTTGTTACAAATCCTGAGCTTATAGCATCTTCTGTACCTGTTAGTTTGGGGGTACCAGCCCCTCAGGTTGCTTCTGTGCCAATTCAAGCTATCCAAGTCAGTCTGGTGCTAGGGGTGGTAATTACCATGCTGTTCCTCCTCCTAATACTTCTAAGCAGCCTACCAACTCCGTAACATCAGGGGATGCTAATAAAGCTGTAAAACTCCTACGCACTCAGTTTGAGGCCTTCAAGCAGAAGAATGGCCTACAAAGACTGGACATAAAACAACCATATCATACAGAGTGGAAGAAAGTTCCATTTCCTCCTAAGTGTAAGCTTCCAACCATTATGTTGTTTGATGGCAGCATTTTTCCAAGTCAGTACATCAATCATTTTGAGGTGATGACTGATCAATTACAGCCAAATGATGCTCTCCTTACCAGAGTGTTCGTCGATTGTTTAGCCGGTGCAGCATATGACTGGTATCGTAGCCTGCCTGATGGCTGTATCACTTCTTTTGCTGGTTTCAAACAAATGTTCTTGGAACGATTTTATGAAGGAGTCAATGATATGACGATGTCTGCCCTCATTAAAATTAAACAGAGGCACAATAAATCCACAGAGAGTTTCATTGAAAGATTCTGCCGAGAGGCACTCAAAATGCCTTTAGGTACTCCATCTGCTGTAACAATAGATACTTGCAAATGAAACTTGTTGCCTATTATCCGTATATGGACGGGATCTACACAATTTTAAGATTGGCCTTCTTTCATTGTTAATGCAAAGGCGGCAGAAGTTAGTGCCAAAAAGTTCAAGCAGTTAGGAGTCCAGATAACTCATCCTAACCAAGATGAATATTCTACACCCAGGGGTAGTAATCGCCAGAATAACTGCAAGAATAAAGAAACACTGGTCATTAATCTCAAAGGCAAAGAGTCTTTGACTGTCAATGTTACTCAGACGGCATCTACCCCATCAGCGCTACTGCAAAAGTCAACTCGTCCAAAAGAAGAGTATTCTTTCGATGAAGATGATACTTTAAGCATCTTCGATTGCTTGATCAAAAGCAATAAGCTTCACCTTCCAGAGGCAAAGCGACCAGAAGAAGTTGGTAAAACTGATCATCCTAAATACTGTGTTTATCACAGATTCATAGGGCATCCAACCAGAGCATATTATGTGCTCAAGGGCAAAATCTAGGAGATGGTCAACTCTGGAGCAATTATTCTACAGCAGGACGAGAAAACGGTGACTGCTAATGTGGTTTCTCTCAAATTCAGTAATTTTCCACCATAACTCATACAAGATGGTGCTGTCCCCATTCCAAGGACTACTCTGGAAATTGTGAATATCCTACCTCCTCAAAATGAAGGTCTTATTTCGCTGTCAACTGAAAGAGGAGAGATTATGTGGATTCATCCCGATCTGGTGGCAAAATTTGAAATGCCTTCCTCTTCTAAGCAAAAGTAGCATTCCAAGTCTAAATCCAAGAACTGCAACATGGTATCCTTTGAATCAATGACAGAAGAAGAAATTCTAATGGGTACTAGATCTGGAAAACCCTATCTTTGGGAGTATTTCGAAAATCAAGAGAACCCTGCTCCATCCCTGGATGTTCTTCCTCCATCATCTTCTCCTGCTGAAGATACACCATCTACATCCTTACCAGTGGTTGAACCATCTCCTCCTAAACCAACATCAGCAGACAAAGGAAAGTAACATGTTCGCTTTGATAAAGTATTGAAGAAGTCATCATCTCTTGGACTTGAAAAGCCTTACAATTTTGACATATTGGCTCAATTGGCCAATACTCCAGCAAGATTTTCAATTTTTAAACTTTTACGTCTCTCAAAAAAACTCGTGAGACATTAAATGAAGCCTTGATGCAGGCTGACGCTTGTTTGACTCTTCTCAAGAAGCCCAAAAAGGAGCCAGTCAGTTGTGCACATTGTTATAGTATATTTGAATTAACGCCCAATATAACATTTATACAAGATGACATGTTGTTAGAAGACAATCGTCATGATCGTCCTCTTTATTTCACGGGATATGTGGATACCATAAAAGTCGACCGCATTCTGATTGATCCCGGGTCTGCACTTAGCATCATGCCGAAGTCCTTACTGGATGCTTTGAAAATCCTAGTACATAATCTTTCTACAACTATCACTACCATCCTGGAATTCAATCAAGGAAGAAGTGAACCTTTGGAGAAAATACGTCTAAAACTTCAAATTGACAATCTTCGTACAAAGGTAACTTTCTATGTTATTGACAATCATGGCTCATACAATACTTTGTTGGGAAGGCCATTCCTCCATGAACACAATATTGTACCCTCTATGCTCCACCAATATTTCAAATATATGGATGGTAATAGAGAAGTCCAAAAAGAGGTTGCAGATCTGAATCCTTTCAAAGGAGTTGAAGCATATACTGCAACGATTCTCGTATGTATAAAGAGGAATTCATGTAAGTGGTACTAGCAATGGACACAGATAAAGAACAGAAGAGTATACCTAATGATACTCTGGTGATTCCGGTCAAAGGACGTACCTCCTGTCCTCAGTCTTCCAAACCTCTGACTATCTATCTTCCTTCCCTTGAGAAGCAACCTAAAGGTGATAGTCAAGAACAAAGGGAGCTCACCTCTTCTGAACCGCTTGTAATCGATCTTTATCGCAAGAAGCTTCCTCCTCCTTTTCGTTCTTCTTCTCCCCCTCTTGTCATCAATCTGACTAAGCCTACTAAGGCTAAAGTCCCTTTTGTAAATGACGGTGTAAAAATCAATAAAGCATCTCCTTTGCAGTGTACTGATGTCTTTTACTATACTCAGTATTATTTGGATATGCTAGATAGCTTTAAACTACTTACAATAGAAGTCGTATCATCTCGACGAAATATGGTATCACTGGATTCAATACAAGAGTCGTACTTCTTAGTACCATTTCGAAAGAAAGATGAAAAGCCTATATTCTTCAACAAAAGAGAAGAACCAAAAATCATGCCCTATAATGATAATAGAGATGACATAGGAAGGCTACAATTACGACGCTATAGTCCACAATCTAAAGCCATCATCCGTAAAATGGGCTATGATTTCAGAACAGGTCTCAACAATGGTAAAGGAAGGCGAACCCCTCTTCGTATTACTGTTCCAAAAGGAAAATCACAACAATACCACAGTAAAACGAAACGAGGACTAGGTTATACGTCACCACTTCCAACTCCAAAACCTTCTGAATCTGATAAAAAAATATTCAAACTCTTCTGATTCTATCTCATGGGATTCTGATACCAGCATCGGTCATGTTCATAAGGTGATAGTATCTTCTAACATGGTATCCGCCGAATTCTCAAAAGATGATAAAAGTGACATTGAAGAAGCTACTGAAATGGACCCTTGGACACAAAGGATGGACAATCAGTGGAAACTTCGTTTTGAACAACGAGAACCACCTACTGAGGATCAATTGGTCCAAATTGATATTGGAGAGAAAGGCGTATCACGACCAATCTTCATTAGCAAAAATCTTCCAGAGGATGATAAACAAGAATTATTTCACCTTATTCGTGAATACATTGACGTATTCGCCTGGAGTTACGAAGATATGCCAGGATTAGATCCTCAAATTATAACTCATAAGCTTAACATTTTGCCGAATGCCAAACCGGTCAAACAACAACAATGGCGATTCAAGCCTGAAATGATGAACGCAATTGATGATGAAGTCAAAAAGCTTATAGCTTACGATTTTATCAGAGAAGAACAACATCCTGATTAGGTGACCAATGTCGTCCCAGTCCTGAAGAAGACCGGAAAGGTTCGAGTTTGCATAGACTTTCGGGATCTCAATGATGCTTGCCCTAAAGACGAATTTCCTTTTCCAATTACTGATGTTATGATCAACAATACATGTGGATTCGAACGAATTTCTTTCATGGATGAATTTTTTGGATATAATCAAATCCAGATGAATCATGAAGATGAAAAACATACTTCGTTTCATACTCCTCGAGGTGTGTACTGTTATACGATCATGCCGTTGGGTCTTAAGAATGCAGGTGCAACTTACCAGCGGGCTTTGAGTACTATCTTTCGAGATCATCTGCGAAAGACTGTCGAATGCTATGTTGACGATATTGATGTCAAAAGTCGTCTCAAAGAAGATCACATTCAAGATTTGAGAACTATCTTCAATCTAATGTACTAGCATCAACTCAAAATGAACCCCACCAAGTCTTTTTTGGGTGTCTCTAGTAGTAAATTTTTTGGCTTCGTCATTACCTCTAAAGGTATACACGTTGATCCCGAGAAGATCAAAGCCATTCAAGAGATGCGTCCTCCATGCAACCTAAAAGAGATATGAGGATTCCAAGGTCGACTTGCGTACATCAGGCGGTTCATTTTGAATTTATCTGGACGTTGCAGACCATTTACTCAATTAATGAAGAAAGGTGTATCTTTTGTTTGGACGAAAGAATGTCAACGAGCATTTGACGACATATAACGGTATTTAATGAGTCCACCGGTTCTTGTACCACCGATCTCATGAATACCCTTCTTAATGTATGTCTAAGAAATGGATCATTCATTGGGAGCTTTGCTGGCTCACAAGAACAAAAAAGGTCATGAAAAAGCCATCTACTATCTTAGCCGAACGATGATTGGAGCTGAACATCGTTATAGTCCGGTGGAGAAGAAATGTTTAGCCTTAATGTTTGCTTTTCAGAAGACAAGACATTACATCATAGGCCAAACTATTCATGTCATATCCCGAGTTAATCCTCTTCGAGTTCTAAAGAAGAAGCCAAGTACGCTTAATTCTAGGCTCGCTACATGGGCCATATTATTAGCACAATATGATATGGTTTATGTTCCTCAAAAGTCTGTGAAAGGCCAAGTACTTGCTGACTTTTTAGCAGCTCATCCTATTTCTGAAACATCTAAACTCTATAATAAGATTCCAGACAAAAATTTGGAATCAAATATAATTTTAGAAGAATTTCCTACTTGGAGATTATTCTTTGATGGAGCTTCTAGAATTGGACCTGGAGGTACTCTTGTAGCTGGAGTAGAAATTGTTCTCGTTTCACCCGAGGGATTAACTATTCAAAGGGCCTATTCTTTAGACGAATCATGCTCTAACAATGTGGCAGAATACAATGCCTTGCTCATTGGACTCCAATTGGCTAAACAACTGGATATTAAGTATCTCAAAGTATATGGCGACTCTAAGCTGATTGTTAATTAGGTTAGAGGCATATATGAAGTCCGACATCAAGATCTAGTACCATACCATGAAGCAGTAACCAAGATAGCTTCTTCATTCAAAGGGTTCTTCATCGAACATGTACGTCGGGCATGCAATTCAGAAGTTGATGCCTTAGCTAACTTAGCTGCAGTGTTGCCAGTTCCAGTTAAAAGGCAACAGATGGTTGTTATCTCTAATAGAGAACTATTCTGTGTTGGAAACAACCACAACATTGAATTCAGCAACCTAACTAAAGTCAATGTCCTTAGCGAGGATTGGAGAGTACCTTTCATTAATTTTGTAGTACATGACATCTTGCCAGAAGATCCTAAAGAAGCTACAAGTATCCGTCGTCGATCGCTTCGATTCTATTATAATCATACTTCTAAAACACTCTATCGAAGAACTTTTGATGGATTTCTTTTAAGATGTCTTGCTGGTGACGAAAAAAAGCAGATATTGTGCGAAGCTCATGATGGCATTTGTGGAGCACATCAGCCTGCACTACAACAAAATAGGTTAATAACGACACTTTTTTTACGACACTTTCTAAATAAGTGTCGTTAATTTTTTGCGATGATGACACTCTATTAAAATGTGTCGTTGTAATTGAGTATTTAACATAACCTATGACACATTTTTAAAAGTGTCGTAAACATAAAATCAACAACACTTTTAAGGACACTTAAAAATGTCGTATAATATTATATCTAAATACAACACTTGAAAAATGTCGTATAATATTATATATCAAAACAACACTTGAAAAGTGTTGTATAAAATTTTATTTCCTACAGTTTTTTTCACACAACCGCCTTATCTGCCCAAAAAATTTCAATTTAGCGCCCGCAACCAAAAAAATTTGGCGCTGAAGTAGGCGATAAGAAGGTATTCCCTCTCCTATCTTCCCTTTTTTTCTTGCTCTCTCTCTCTCTTTCTCTTATTCCTTTCCCTTTCCCTCTCCTTAACATTCTCCTCCATTGCACACCCTCTCGATGGTTGGGCGGCAAGGGGCTATGGTCACCACCGCAGCTCGGAGGTTAGAATATTTTTGTTGGTCGGCGCCACCATCAGTGCCGCCGTAACCGCCGCCGTCTAGGTCGTCTCTCCCTCTTTTTTTCGAGATTTTCTTCCTTTATTTATTATCTATGGTTAATAATTAGGGGTTTTCTTTATTAATTAGGATTTAAACGAAGAAATCAACATCTGTAGGCGAGCAACCATTCTCCTTACTTGGTTTGAAGTAACTTAAAGCCGTAAGTATTTGTTTTTTTGGCATAAAAAAGGTTTCTTTTGAGTTGGTTCTTCTTTCAGATTTATTTCTTCCTTCAACCATGTATTTATGCTTTGGCTCTAAGCTCCTAATTGTTAGCTTTTTCAGTTTCCTTAGGGATTTATCATAATGTATTTTGGAGTGTCCAATGCGAGTCTTACATGGAATCCCACATTTTGGAAGTATTTTTGCTTCTTAGAAGGTCTGTAATATTGGTTTCAAATGAGTATAATTTTTTTTAAGTTTTTGGGGTTTCAGGAATTTTAGTTGAACTGTGAGTTATTTTTGGCTTTATGGCTTGTCGGTTTTGGCCAATAATGTGAATCTTGCTCTAGTTGCATATTTAACTAGAAGTTCAAAGGGAAAGAACCACCTCAAATGCATGTGTGTGATCTGTAGACATAATTAAAATTTCTAATATAGTAGCAAATTGTGCTAATTTCGACTCCATAGCATTTTTCTTGAGAAATTTGATTTCATATGCAATATAGTAATATACTAGTATCGATCTTGTAAGAAGGGAAGACAAAATGGAAAATGCTCTATATCCAAAAAATTTAAGCTGCTAATATTGCTATAAGATGAGTTATAGTTCATGATATATGTTTTTATATGACAACATTCTAAATACAAGCATCTAAGTGTCTCTTTCTTTTTCTTTTATAAGGCAAGTATTTTTTAGGTGCAATGTACAAATAATAGTATATTATTCCTCAAATACGTACCTAAAACTTTATAGTTAGCTTATCTAGACTCTGCAGATGTTGTAAGAGAATAAAGAATTATTAAAAAGAAATCAACATCAATTGCTAGTTGAAGAATGTTATGAGAGGATGAATGGAAGTAAATATGGATCCAGGGTTAGTTTTAGCCAATGTCTTGTATAAACTTTATGAATGGTTGGCTGATTCATAAGCGTTCTGGTTTAGCTTCCTGGCATATATTTCCTTGTATGTTAGGTTTACTTTTGCTTGCTTACTTTTTCTTATTGGTTATAGTAACAAAAGTTTTTGGTTCCTATTTGGCTTTTAGTGTAGTTATATTCCATTAAATGGACATAAACCATCTTTCAAGCTTTGAGGATCTAGAATCTATTTACCCTTTGTGTACCCTTGATATTCTTTTTTTTTAACTTCTTTGTTGTTAGTTTCATCCAATTCATAGCTTCCATATGAAATCATTTCTTCTTTTCACTTCATTGATTGTCTTAAGGGTGAAAAGGTACCAACAAGTATTTCAAGACACTCATATACACCTGTAACAATAGACTTATCAGGTACTTTCTTCTCCATTAAAGAGAGAAGACGGTAAGGAAGGGTGGATGTATTGTCTTTAGGAAGAAGTTTTTATAATAAAAGTTATCAATGGATTGTTGCAACACTTAATTATAAGTTGCCTTCTTACTCAACTTAGGTAAGGTGTCAACTCATTTCCCATTTTTCTACTCTCGACTCCCTAGAATTTTGTCGCTCAGATTTGTGAAACTATAATTTATGACCATGTCTATGCATTTTCAAATGTACTTCTCAAAAGATGCACTTCCTCTCTACATACTGCCCAGAATATGCACTATAACTTCTCTTCGTGCAAGATGTATGAAAAATATCATTTTATATTTCGATATTAAAATTGTATATTGTTGGAACTTCAGAAAGTGCATTCAATTTCATTAGCATATAAATATCAAACGGATCATACAGCACATATATATTTACTGTGCAAAGATTGCTAATTTTTCAAACAACACTGGAAAAACCAATCGTACATAATTTCTGGTATTCACTTTCTTCT
The DNA here is from genome assembly GCA_029216955.1 of Iris pallida. Lineage (NCBI taxonomy): Eukaryota > Viridiplantae > Streptophyta > Magnoliopsida > Asparagales > Iridaceae > Iris > Iris pallida. Next base: position 1,443,821 of record JANAVB010029620.1, read on the forward strand.
TCTCTAATGTTTATTTCATTTTTGCAAGCAGATGACTATCATCAGATTCATCACTGGATTATTCATCTTGCAGAACAATGTTGTGGTAACTTTTCTCATCTATTCTAGTAACTTGTGGAACTTTTAGTATTTAGTGATGCTAATCACTTTTCATACTGGAATGACAGCCTCAGCACCAAAGAGGAGCTGCAAATAGCCTTTCAATGACTATGATGTCTATATTTAAAGGCATTGCTCCAGCAGCTGCAGGCACAATGTGAGTATTGTACTATACGTAATTGCCCCCCTTTACTTGGATGGCCCGGGTCTGTGTATGTAAGCGTGCATACATGTTGAAATTTATGTGGGCACAAATGGGCATTTCTGATATGCTAGCTCAACGAGCGATCTGGAAATGGGCATTTGAGCAAACACTCATACTCCAAACTATAATCCAAATTAAACCTACATGTTGTAGGTTTTAACTGTACTCTGTACTTCTGTAGGCTGCATACTTTCCCTAATTTCTTGGCATAAAAACATATCATAGTGAAAAGAATCAATAAAATGGATTAACCCAGACTAGTAATGACGAGGGATGGAAACCCAGACTAAGATTGATGACCTCAATAAGGACTTCAGTGGGGCAGAGGTGTAAAAGGCGATATTTCAAATGGGGACCGAAAAATCTCCAGAAATGGGCATTTTATGAGACTTTTTGGAAAACTTTAAAGGAAGACATCATGAATCTCTTCAAGGAATTAGAAGAACGAATATTGGAACTTCAAAGGCTTACTTATGCCCTTGTGGTTCTTATTCCTAAAAGAAAGGAAGCAAGGAGGATTGGGGATTTCAGACCAGACTAGTCTCGTGAATGGAATTTCAAAAATTATTACAAAAATTATCGTATCTTGAGTGTCAATTATCGTATCTTGAGTTGTTGGTTTTAGCGATCGGTGATATTTCCATCTTGTGTCAATTTAAGTCGTAACTTATTACTCCCTGCAGATTTTTATGGGCACAAAAGCGTCAACATGCATCTTTTTTACCAGGTACAACTTAGTCCCAGTGAATATGCTGCACCAAATTAGTTTTTTTTCTTAATCTGATGAGAAAATATTCAAAATTCTGAACCTGATACGGTTAATATGACAATCCAAAGTGCGTCAATCATGCCTCGGGTGCTTAAATCCACTCCAAGCATGTATTAGAATGGACTCTACATGGAAATTCTAAAAGCTTCTGAATGATGACATTCAAGAAAGTTGAGATCTCCTCTTGGTATTAGAATTTACTGTTTTTCTGACTCCCGGATATATGCTCATGGATTATAAATTATCATGAAAACTTATTAGAGAAGAATCTTCAGGTCTTTGCATCTTCTATTAAGAATGTTCATGGTAATCTCTTATTTGTAATCAAATGAATAATAATATTGTTTTGTTCATGATGAACTCAAATTTGGACGGAAGGTGTTTCAAAAGATCAGTTTATGAAGTTGGGGTGCCAAAATTGAGCAGTAGAAAGTTAAAGGTGCAAAAAATGCCCAAACGCTATAGTTGGGATGTCGTTAGGATAATTTGGCCTACAATTTACTGCTTTCCGATCCCCGAATATATGCTCATGGATTATAATTATCATTTAAAACTTATAAGAGAGAAAATGTTTGTTAGTGCATGGACAAATAATCTATTTTCTTAGTTGCTTACTAGACCATTAAAATTCTCTCCAAAACTATTCCGATGTGCAATGAAGATGACAATTCTTATAAGTTTCTCTTTGGAAGGCACTTTTTCGTTTAGCCATTTCCATGCCATCACAATTTCAATATGCAAATTATGTGAATTCAAATTGTCATAGGATAAGTTCAGACTGGGATGTCTATTTTATATAGCATGACCTATTGTGCTTATAACTACCTACCTTGATCAGAAACTTTGTACCAACTTAGAGGGTTGATATTAAGTTGATAGCTGGCCTTAAAAACTGTTTATTTTATGGACCTTTTTTATGTTCCATAGCCAACCCCATTCTGATGGGATACTGGTTGGATGATGAAACTATCTAGCATTTTAATTCAACTCTTCACCAGTTCCATGTTCAATTTGGTAGCATGTTGCTTATTTTGATGGAATGATGGTTTAATTTTGATGAATTGATGATAATTTGCTGTTTCTTGTTTGTGATCTTAGGTGCTCTGTAATGTACAAATGTTCGCTAAGGCAGCCCCATCACTCCTTGAGCCGTATTTTGAAGTTTTTTTTTATTATTTCTAGCTCCGATTTATATCAGACAAGAGCACTAAAGCTTGAAATACTATCTGCAATTGCCACAGATTCTTCAATTCAGGTCATTCTGGAAGAGTTTCAGGTAACGAGCATCATTAAGCTCCTATCTCTATCATGAGCGGACTTTATAATATTATAATGTAATAACAATAACTTCAGCTTATCTGGATAATCTATATAACTATTATTTGTAGTATAATTTATCATGAGAAGTTTGTAGCATACCTACCCAAGTAACTACTGTATCTAAAATAAGATAATTTTGTCAGGAGAATTTTGTTCTATAGCAATGTAATTCTATCATTTTCCATCTATTCTTCTCACCAATATAAACTGTTTATAGCATAATAGAAACCAGAGAAAACAGGGTATAAATGGGAATTGAATAGGATGTCTGCTTCATGCATACATAATGTTTAGTACCTACAGTCTATGCCTTGTACTGTGAGAATTTTGGACATATGCTCTTTACCTTGGTAGCATGATCTGAAACCACCTGACTCATGTGGCATGCTTTTCTATGAATTTGACTGGCGTTTAGGTTTATTTCTAGGTTTATGGCAAGCTCACGCATCTCTTTTCTCTATAGTTTTCTTTGGCACAATATTTTAGACTAGGGTCAAGTTTTTAATTGCTGAATTTGCTTAGCTCGGGTGGTAGTTAGAGATATATATACTTAATGTTATGCCTAATTAGTGATATCACATGTATGTGCGTGTAGGATGGGCATCTGAGGGTTTTCAAGTGGCCGAATATAGAAATCATTATTGACAAGAATGATGCTCATATCTGTGAAGGATTTGGATTTCAGGTGGTTATATTTGTAGTCTTTGACGTGCACGCTATTTATTCTGTAATTTAAGTTATATTCTACTACTATTTTAGATCTTGTTGGTACCAATAAGTTTTTCCAACTTACAAAACTTGTTTTAACACAGACTCGAAGTACCTTGTATCCTTGAGGAGCAGTGGCCTTTGCAGGGTATGGGACCTGACGTAAGCCACAATTTTTTCCAGTCTGTCCAGGGAAGATGTAAGCAGTTAATTCCATAATTACATATATTTTTCCAGATTTTCTCTTCAGTATATGGAAAATCTGAATTGTACACATCTGCAGCGTGAAAAGTTTGGTTTCTGCAGGTTCTCTCAGAGCACTGATGGAAATCAGATGATCTGTGTTACTGCTATGCATGGTTATGTTCCTAAGTCGTTCTTTGAGAATTTACACATAGCTCAGTTTTTCAAAGGAGCAATTTGTAGCCGTGAGATGGGTAATTTCTGATCCTAATACATTTTCCACGTAGTTTTGGATGAATCTGGCAATGTGGTTTTGGATGGTCTTAGCATCAATCACAATAATAAAGAAATGGATCAAACTCAATTTTGTAAACTATAGACATATCATACTTGGAGATAACACCATGGGGCTAAGACTTTTGGTTGCGATAGTGTATATGCTCTAGAGATTCTGTTCAGGAATTATTCTCTGTTTTGTGATTATATGACTTTTTGCAACTAGTAATGCTTACCAATGATGGGTTTGTAAGTTAAGGATCTATAATCTTAATTTTAACACTTTTTGCTTTCATCTTGCAGGACACCGAATGGGGAGGGCTTAAAGCAGGTCAAGTAATGGCAAAGTCGAAGCCAGACTTTGCAAAATGTGAAATAATAAAGGAAGGAAAAGGTTCGAGTTTGATGCTCTCAAAAGGTGGACGCTAAGAAGTAGTACTAGGACTTGCATATTATGTAATAGACTTTGTTACTCTTAAACAAGTTGAATGCTATATTCTTGTAACTTTTTATTGACATTGTACGGGTTGGAACTTGTTTAATATATTACTTTTGGCACGTTAAAGTTTTATCTTTTGTGAAGATGATTTTGGTTAATTTTATATATATATATATATATATATTATATATATATATATATATATATATATATATATATATATATATATATATATATATATATATATATATATATGAAATAAATTTATATTTAGAATATGCTGATAACGCTTGGAAGGCATTTAAAAAAGTGCCACGAAAAGTATCCATGACATTTATTAAATGTTATAGAATACTTTTAGATGACATTTATAAAGTGTCGTAATTTTGACGACACTTATGAACTGACATTGAAGCACGTTAACATGACACCCGTAAGGTGCCATGGAATAAACATTACACGACATCTATAAAATATCGTCATAAAGTTATTACATGACACTTATCGAGTGTCGTTGAAAGTAAATTTTTTTTATGACACCCCCTCTAGACAGCACTAAAAAAGTGCCATGGAAAGTCATTAACGACACTTTTCGAGTGTCGTTAAAACACTTTTTTGTTGCATTGCTGGTCCTAAATTACAGGATCGTATCCGACGTATGGGCTACTACTGGCCCTCTATGGTATCAGATGCAATTGATTATGCAAGAAAATGCTGTGCATATCAAATTCATGCGGATTTCATTCACCAACCGTCAAAATTTCTTCATCCAACTGCAGCCTCATGGCCTTTTGAAGCTTGGGGCATGGATATAATTAGCCCTATCAATCCTCCTTCATCTAAAGGACATCGGTTCATCTTAGCTATAACCGATTATTTTTCCAAGTGGGCCAAAGCTATACCTTTGGCGGAAGTAAAAACTAGTAGCGTTATCAATTTTATCAAACATCATGTGATATACAGATTTGGTGTCCCTCGCCGAATCATCCATGATAATGGGCCACAATTTATCAGCCAGGAGTTTAGTAGGTTCTGTGATGATAACAGAATCAATAATATCGCCTCTACAGCCTATAATCCTGCGGCTAACGGCTTGGCTGAAGCATTCAACAAGACTATTATCAAACTCCTTAAAAAGTTTGTCTCTATTAACAAACGCAATTGGAGTGATAAACTCGAAGAGTGTCTATGGACATATTGCACTACTGTCCGTAACCCCAAAAGTTGTACATCTTTTTCTATGGTATATGGATGTGAAGCTGTACTACCTTTGGAAATTCAAATTCCATCATTGAGAATCGCCATTGCTAATGAGCTTACTACAGACAATAATGATCGTCTTCGGCTTCTGGAATTGGAGGCGCTCGACGAGAAAAGGTTATTAACTTAACATCATATCGAACTTTATCAGGCCCAGATTTCAAAAGCTTTCAATCGCAAAGTTAGAGTGCGAACATTTTAAAAATGCGAGTGGCTTCTTACAGTCAGACATCCTATGACTATGACATATATGAGCAAAGGCAAGTTCAAGGCAAAATAGGAAGGACCGTATGTGATAAATAAAGTCTTCTCCATTGGAGCCTATCAATTAACAGATAAGGATGGCAGAGTTGCTATGATGCCCATCAATGGCAAATTTCTCAAGAAATATTATGTATAAAGACAAAATATACTTTATTTTCAGAGACATGATCTAAATAAAAGTTTATTTTTTATTCAAAAGCAGAATGGAATTACATAATATTAAGGACGTGGAGGAGGTCCTGACCCTTCCTGATTAAATACAAAGTTCGCCAATGTCTGAACTCACCAAGAACTCACAAACAGCCATCCTCAATACCTCTTCTTCGGCATTTTTTCTAGGCTCCACTAACTTGGAGATCAAATCATGTCCTAGTGCAGGAGGAATAGTTGAGCCTTCGCCCCTTTCTTTTTGAGAAGGCACTGGAGGCTCAACAAGGGAGGTCTTGGTTTCTTCTTCAATCTTCGGAGCAATCAAATCTTTGGAAGACATTTTTTTCTTGCACAGGAAGAAAAGAGATTGACAATTTATAGACAGAACAACTAAGTAATCAGCCTTGAGAACTGATACGACTTTTTGAAAAGAGGCACAACTATTTATTCATTTCTAATGGTTCATTCATAATCGACTCTTCATCTTCCCTTCTTCGAAACCGACGTGCTTGATTCATTCGCTTTCTTCTTCAAAAATTTAAACGACCATTCATTCATTCAATCAATATTTCTTCCTCAAAAATTGGAGTGAATGATCACCCATTCATTCATCATAGTGAGAGGTCATGTCTTTTACGAACTTGAATTCCAAATATTCATATCAAACAACTTGCCACATTCGTAATCCTCTCTGGATTCTGTTATCTATGACAGCATAGCAAAATCAAATTGTAAAAAAAAAGAGAGAATAATGAGACAATTATTTCTTTATTCCTTCTTTAAAAGCATAGATACATCTTGATGAAAATCTATTATATCTTGGATTTTCATTCTAAATGAAGGTCTATTACATCTTTGGATCTTCTCATCGATAATGAAGGTCTATTACATCTTTGGATCTTCTTATTTATTGGTGACAATTTCTTGTCGTCTTGACCTGAAGCAACGAGCCAGACAATGGAATTAACTCTGGTCTTCTCTCTGAAAAAGTCTAGAGGAGAACCCCAGAGTGCAGCAGCCCAAAGATGAGCTGCTGTCAATACAACTGGTGGAGAGAAGATGACCTGCCAGGAGAACTAGGAATGAGATCACCCTTGTGATACGATTCCTAATTCTGTCTCTCCACCATCCAACTCTCATGTGTATAGGCTCTTCCTACTATCTGAGAAAGACCCTTTTTAACGTGAAGAGTCCTGAGCTGTCTGATTTGAGTGTCAGAACCACATGAGTTGTCTGATGTGAGTGTCAGAAGAATGCTCTCTACAACATCCAAATCACCAATGCCAGTTCTGAAGAAGCTCGCTAACCAAGTCCCTGCAAATATCAATAAAACAGGAGAAGTTAGCAAAATTTATCAGCAGTATGCGTCTACAAATAGGTATACATCAGCATTGCGCCTACAAACAGGCGCACATCAGTAATGCATCTACAAACAGGCACACATCAGCATTGTACCTACAAACAGGCACACATCAGCATTGCGCCTACAAACAGGCACATATCAGCACTAAGTACTGATCAAAAAAGTGTATGTCAGCAATACATGCCTCTGATCGGAGCTAAATACTGGACCACAGTGTGCGCCGATTCTCAAAAATAGTTAGCGCATATCAACAAGTGTCTAAACCATGCAGATCGATATTTGTCTCCAAAAGTGGTATGAAAGAAGAATATTCATACCATTGATTCTTTGTCGAGACTTACCAATTTTTGAAGACATAGCATGCAGGCAAATAACATCAGGATAAAGTGGCGCAAGTAAAACCTTATGGAAAGACATTTGTTTTGAGAGAGTATGAATGGTTCTTTCATTTCTGGATGTCCTTTTTAAAGAGATTAAAGATGAGGTGGGTGCGTCGTTCTAGGATCCTATTTTGGAAAAGAACTAAAAATGAGCATCTGAAACTGTGTAACAACTGCCACGTGTTCTTCAGAAGAAACAGTAAAACGAAGAATTAGCTAAAAGAATATGTCCATGAACACCATTCGAAATCGCAGCCACACAAAATCTGAAATTCTAGGTTTCATTGCATAAAGATGAGTGGACCCCTACAGTCAAGGACATAAAAATAAAAAGTTGTTCTGCCTAGAACATTATTTCTTGTCCTTGCCTTCATCAGTCTGATGAAGGGTGGCATCCAATTCTTGCATGGTGTAGATCCCCGAGCGATGCATCAGGTTAAGAAATCCATCCGAATTGATGTGCTCCTCAGAGGATGATCCGCCTCTCGAGCGATTGAAGACTGACGGGGTTAAATCGAAACAGTTCAAAAAGTTTACTACCCTCAAAGCTGGGTCAGCCTCCAACAAAAAAGTTGTAGGCGCAACATCATATCCCGCTTCAGGATACTTGGTTGTGGTGTCAGCATTGGTCTCCATCTCGTTCTTCTTGGGGGCCATTAAAGAACAGAAGTGAAAAACAAACCACAAATATCAACTACTACATATATATCAACAAATTGACTCTTCGTATTCTTCTTCTTCTTCATGGAAAACTAAAAATAATCAATGCAACTCCGGAAAACGAAGAGAGGATTGAGTATTTTCGAGAAAGGTATTTAATTGTGATGACCGAGTATTGACCGGCGCAACTTGACTTAGTCAAAACTTATCTAAATTCAAAGTATTCCAAAATTTTGCAATGTTTTTAAGTTTTGAAAACTTTGAAGGGAGTCTTGTAGAGCCTAAAAATCAAGTTGTGCCCTGAATATACTGATCAGTGATCAAAGTGCACCCCAAGAATTCGGTTGTGCCACTGATATGAAGCTCAGAGAACAGACTGCGCCACTGATCAGGTTGTACCTGAGATCAGACTGCGCCCAATTTTTTTACGCCAAAACCTACGTGGCATCTGACACTTAATGATCATCATTACCTGACAACAGTGACGAATGACACCACAGTGAACGAGGAAAATCTCTTCGAATCCCGTAAATTGTGCCGCTCAAGGGAAGTTGGTGGATAGCTGTCCTGTACACTTCATGAGTTGCGCCCAGGCGCAATCTAAACAAAATTCTTAGTTGCGCTTAGGCGCAATCTGATGACATCTGCTCAGATGCTGCCACGTGTGTAGGTGCAGCCCAAATCAAGCGCAGTTTGACTTGTTGACTGAAGCTCGTACAACCTGATAAAGTTGAGACAACTTACATTCTAAAGCAGGATGACATGGCACATATGCCACTAATCTCTCAAGACGTGTCTACTATCCTGTACACGACCACGCGCATCTCAATCATATGATGCCACGCTTCTAAATACAGTTAGTACACGATTGACAACTGAATGAAAGTTGGCACAACATGAGGATAGCGCAACTCAATATGGCGCAACCTAGCCTCACACACATCAGAATAACTGCTAAAATAGTTATTTTTTGAACTCTATAAATAGAGTTTCCAATCATTGTGAAATCATCATATACATTGGCACAGAGATCAAATACATACAGACAGAGATCAAAAATTCTTGTAAAATTGCTGTTGCATTCTCTAGAGGCTACAGTCTTCAAGTTCACATAGTCCAATGGATAAAGTGATCGTCTTCTGATCAGATTCCTAAAGTTGTACTTTCTCATAATTTATTACACTTTGTACTCTTTTACAAGTTTGGAATATACAAAATTTTGTTTTTGCAAACAGTTCCGAATTTACTGAAAGAGAACCTCAATATCGATATCAGCTAGTAGTGGGGTAGTATCGGATCATATATGCCAAAATCGATAGACGACCTTGTTTGAAATGGTTTATCCTTATCACCCATGTGTCCATCCTCTCATGAAATTTAGGATAAATTTTTTGTTGTTGATGTACCCATTTGGCTGTCTTTCTAATTACTAGTTACTTTTGGATGAGTCAAAAAATAGAGAAACTAATATATAAGACACATAAACAAATTATATTCCAAGTACAAATGTCATGTTTCAATTATGAAGGGAAGTTCAATATCAGGTGGAACTGTCACTACTCTAGGGTTGCAGCTTTATCTACATCTAGTTAAACCTGAATACAACCACCATATGCTTTGTTGTGTCCAGTCTGAATTTGGTAACAACATATATGTCAAGCCCAAATCTGAATCAAATATTTGATTTAATTATATTTAGACGTCTATAATTGAAGCTTGACTATTTTAGGGTTTCCTATTATTTACCTAAAATCGAGTCTCTTATTTTAGTAATAGAGTTTCCTATTTTATGAATTCATATGACCTAAAATAGGGTTCTCAACTATATATATGTGTTGAGGATGGAGGCAATAGGAGTGGCTCAATAGGGAGACTCTATGAGCAAGTCCACATGAAATCTAAGAGAATCTGTACTTTGCTCTTAGGTTTCGTCATTCAAGACAGAAAGAAGAGAATTAGATTTATGCGAAAAATTGTCGTCTTCGTACAGAAAGATCGCTATGAGTAGGGTGAGTGATTTTAAGTTGTAATCTTCTCATTTTTTCTTAAGTTTGGTGAGGGGGTTGAATCTTTGGACAAATTGAGTCAATATAGTTTTACTCAATCTTGTTTCTACACCTGAAGTTATAAAGATTAAGATGTTTTCAGTGACATAGTTACCAAAAATACTGTATTCTTATCCGTTTTGGTGCTTACGTTTGAAGGGTGGTTGGTAATCTCAGGTGGGTTGGCCTAGTTTTCACTGTGGTTAGTTTTATAAACATGGTATCGGAGTGCGATATCGATGCTTCTGGTCCCAACATTTGGTATCAGAGCTTTTGGTTTGCTCTCCTGATCCCAATATCTGGTACCAGAGATAATAGGTTCGCGAGAGGGAAGATGCAACCATCTCTGTAAATGAACACACGTATAATCACCCTAAAAAAGGGAACTGGACGATTTGTATGGTCCTTTGGAGGACGACAACACAAAGCCATCGAACAAGTCTGTTGATGACTAGAAGCAATTGGATCGAAAGACCGTTAGATTCATCTGCCAAGTGCTGGATGATTCGGTTTTTCATCACGTATCCATGGAGAGTTAGGGAAATGCACTTTAAGAAAGTTTTATTCACTGTACGAATAGAAGACGACTGACAACAAGGCATTTCTTATTTATCAACTCGTCTTCGAAGTACACGGAGGGCGCTCCGGTGGTACAACATCTGAACGAGGTTCAGGGTGTCATCAATCATGTATATGCTATGAAGATGGTGATTGACGATCACCTTTAGACCCTACTGCTTCTGAGTTCTCTATCGAAAAGATGGAAGGTGTCGATGGTATCAGTGAGAAACTCCATATAGGTATCGGTAAGCAACTTCATGCCTGATGAAGTTATCACGATAGAAGCAGTCAAAAGTAGCTTGTTGAACGTGGAGGTCTGGCATAGGCAAGTTGAATCGTCACAGGAGTTCACTCGGGTTGCTTTCCATATGAAAGGAATACTAAATTCATAAGCGAGAACACGAGGGAGTTCTCAAGATCTTGCATGTATGGATCGCTGGGAGGGCTGCAATCACTGTGGCAAAATAGGTTATTTTAAAAAGAACTGCATGTAGCTCAAAAATAAGAAGGCTAAAGAAAAGGATGATTTGGAATATTTCACGGCTATGGAAGATCTTATCATCCCAGCAAACGACACAAAGAAACCTTATGGCATGTGTCATAACGGTGATTGGGTCATGGTCACGGGGGCGTCATATCATGGCACTCTGCATGGAAGGACCATCACGTCATACTGAGATGGTAGGTTTGGACGTGTGAAGATGGGAAACAAGTGGCCGACCGCAGTTGTGGACATCGGTGATGTGTACTTGACAACAAAGCTTAATTATAAGCTCGTTCTTAGAGGGTGTAATATGTACCGAGTTTGCGCTACAACTTGATTTCGGTAGGAAAGCTGACGGATGATGGCTATCGCAGTATGGTTGGGGAAAAAGATTGAAAGCTTACGAAGGGGTCCCAACTACTGACTCAAGAAGATATATGTTGTGGTATGTAGAGGTTCAAGCCGCCGAGTTGTATAGGCAGATCAAAGACATTAGATAAAGGCTCTAGGGGTATTCAATAAGAATTTATGGATTATCGGGAACTTGCTAAGGATTCTTTGAGACATTTTAAAGGATATATATGATTCAGTTTGTTGAGACAAAATGACAAATAGATGAATCAAATATTGAGGGTTAGTCTATCATTTCTATGACAATTGGTCGGTCTCCAAGAGGGGGTTGTTCTACAGATCAAATTTTGGTGACGAATAGTTTGCCAAAGCTTCATGGAGCGACAATAGTTTCAGCAGTTCGAAACCATGGAGGAGATCAAGGTGTACATCAAACTCAATTCGAGGCGAGAGCATCTCCATTTGTACAGTTTCTAAGGAGTTGTGGGTCGTCGATAGTATTTATAACGTATGATGTTTTGTTCAAGGATACATGTGTATGAGGGAGATTCAGTGAAGGACACGAATGTGGACAAGTTCAGGAGCTTGAATCTTGGGAGAACCTTACCGTCCGCTTGGTTGGGCTAGGCAAAAGTGAATAAGCTCGTCAGAACGGAAGTACATTTTTGTGGAAGATGGAAATCAGAGACATGCAACCAAGACTTACGGTGGGCTAATCGCCAAGGACTTCAGTCTTGGCCTAGTTATCAATGTCGACAGGGTACCCATTGTTCAGGAGGTGCTACACTTGATAGTTAGTGTCGACATGGTTGTCGAGGAGCTAGAGACGAAGGAAGATGTCTAGCAACTCAGGGGATCAGAGATCAATAGCAAGGATGAGCTGGAACTTTATCGTGGGGCTACAAGCATAGAGTCCATTTGAGGGGCCATAGAGTCAACAGCTCTCATCAGACTGGAAGAGGAGTATGCTAGGTTAAGTCTTGATTTGGTAACAACATATTTGTGAGGCCCAAATCTGAATCAGATGTTTAATCTGATTAAATTTTAACGTCCATAATTAATGCTGGACTATTTTAGGGTTTTCTATTACCAAAAATAAGGTCTCTTATTTCAGTAATAGGTTTCCTATTTTTGGAATTCATATAACCTAAAATAGGATTTCTTAGCTATATATATGTGTTAAGGGTGGGGGCAATAGAAGTAGCTCAAGACGAAGATTCGAGGAGCAAGTCCACAAAAAATCTTAGAGAATTATGTACTTTGTTCTTAGGTCATATAATCCAAGACAGAAGGAAGGGAAGATCTGTGCTAGGTGTCGTCGTATTCGTACATGAATATCGCTATGGGTAGGGTGAGTGAATTCAAGTTATAATCTTCTACCTTCTTCTTGAGTTTGGTGAAGGGGTTGAATCTTTGGGCAATTAATTGAACATATTTTTATTCAATTTTGTATCTACACCTAAAGTTATAAAGATTATAATTTGTCTAGTGACACAGTCACCAAAAATACTGTATTCTTATATATCTTGGTGCTTGCGTTAGACATGTGGTTGGTTATCTCAGGTGGGTTGGCCTAGTTTCCGCTGCGGTCAATTTCAGACGCGTGATATCGGAGTGTGGTATTGACGCTTCTGGTTTCAACATCTGTTATCAGAGCTTTTGGTTTGCTCTGTTGATCCTAACATGCTTTACACTTAGAGGTATATTGTTTATAGTTAAATCTTTATACTTCCAATTTCAAGCGATATAGATCTTCACTCTGTGCTAACAAGGCCATTTACTTTAATGTTCACACCCCACAAACCCAACCCTCACATTATGCAAATGTCCTGGCTTTGCTCTGTACTTAACATTATAAACTTTAACTGTTCGAGGTAACGTTGAGTGGCCTAGAGATTCACAATACAAAACTATTTTTATTTCATAAATGGTACAAAAACCACCATAATTAATGTGATTGTAGTTGTATAATATAATATTTAAAGAAACCAATTAATCACAAAACTGTAACCTTTAGTTGAGCTTGTTATATGTCGGATATTTTATATTCTTCGAAATCAATTGTTTTGGAGTTAAGTTTATGGATAAGTAATATTTCCATGTTTTATGAATTTATAAATTTATCTAGGTAAATATTAACTATATTAAAATTTGTAACATTCTTGATTGATAATTAAATATATTTAACATATCTCATTTTTTGTCTAGTCTTCTAGTGTAATTGGTTAAGTCAATGGAATAATAATTAAGAGAACATAGTTCAAATACTATTGATATGGTAACACCATAAGTGTCTTGTTCATAAATTATTTTTTACTGATTAGAAGTTCAACCCAATGGAACCCGATTGGGACATGACTCAAATCATAATCGAATCAGTCATAGACCTGACTCGAATGGACCCGACTCGACTCGGTTTAGAAAAGTCGCTATGTTTTATGACATCACTACCAAAATATGTCAAATTAGCGACGAGGTTAGCGACTCCAGTTAAAAACGTCTCTATGCTTTCTGTATTTAGCGACGTATGAAAATGACATCGCTGAACGTCACTATCGACGACGTTTAGGGAATAGAATTATGGTTTGGAAAAGTCACGATTTAGTAGCAAAACGTCGCTGATTTATTTTATTCAGCGATATTTTGCGACATTTAATGAAGTACGCCGCTATTCTATTAGTGAACAGCGACGTCTAGAGACGTCTCTCTCAGACGTTGCTAAAAACTTTCATATAGGGTTCTGGGAACCCGATCGATTTTATTTTATTTCACCAAAATTTTCGATCCCCCTTCCTCTCTCGTCTTCGACGACCCCTCACCCCGACGAGGCCTTCCCCCGACGACCCCTCCCTCCGGCGACCCCCTTCACCCTTATCCTCTGTACCGGCGACCCCCCTCGCCCCCTGATGACCTCGTTGCCGCTCCTCCACCGTCGACCCCCCCTCGTCCCCTGCTCTGCTTCGGCGACCCCGACCCGATCCTGTCCAGGTATACTTTAACCCTAACCCTATCTCCCACTGACACGACACAGACATACTGACACACTCACTGACACGATACTGACACGACACCAACACACTCCCTCAATTTGCCATGACATAAACACGGACATAGATACAAACATTCACGCACTGAGACAAAGACACATACATAGACACACAGACACAGACATACGTACCCTAATACGCAGACACGAAAGTATATAACATGACACACAGACAAGTGGACACACACGACACATAGACACGTGGACACACATGGCTTACAGACACGTTGATACTGTCATTGCTATCTTGATGTGGATGCTTGATTCACATTTGGGGTTAGGATTATCAAAATGACTTGGGATTTTTACCTAGTAGTAACATAGTTAATGTATTACCTACTCTAATGTATATGTAAGGACTTACCTAGGATAGGTAATGTGAATCCTAATTTAGGTTAAGATATTGGGGATTACCTACTCTAGAGTGTATAGAGTATCCTAATACCTAGAGTGTATATAGTATCCTAAGAAGTGTATAGAGTATCCAAGTACCTAGAGTGTATAGAGTATCCTAGTACCTATAGAGTATCCTCTAGAAGTGTATAGAGTATCCTAAGAAGTGTATAGAGTATCCTAGTACCTATAAAGTATCCTCTAGAGTGTATAGAGTATCCTAGTACCTAGAGTGTATAGAGTATCCTAAGATATTGGGGATTACCTACTCTGAGAACCTTGCTAAGAAGTATCTTAGTACCTAGAGTGTATAAAGTATACTAGAAGTGTAGGTGTAATTAGTACACTATTTTGAGACATTCTCTAGAAATTAAATTTACTTATGCCAAGCCTTTTGGGCCTATCAGAGTTATAGATTTTTTTAGAAATCTAGTATAACGCTGATTGCCTTAAAAGGCTTGCATAAGTAAGAGTGTATAGAGTGAGTATACTAGTAGTATATCGTAGTATCCTAGAGTGTATAGAGTGAGTATCTTAGAGTGTATAGAGTGAGCCTCCCTACTTCCTTTTTTCTCATTCGGGTCATTCAGCCGACTATTCCGCATCATATATGATATATACCTCAACCTCACTCTAAAAAAGTATGGAAATATTAATATTAACCAAGGTTCACAGTATCGATATCGGTATCGGAATCGCTATCGGTATCATTTATGGTTGATATCATGAATCTTATTGTTTTCTCTTGCAGAGCGAAATATAAAATCAAACGTGAAGAAAAGCTTCATATTCAAAACAGCAGAAGTAAAAAGTTTTCGATTAGACTACCATCAATTGAAAACTTTTTACTTTTGATATTTCGAATATGAAGCTCTGTTTCACGTTTGGCTTTACATTTTGCTCTGCTAGCAGAAGCCATGAGATTCTTGATATCAACTGTAAATGATATCGATACCGATACCGATATTGTGAACCTTGGTTAATATTAATATTTTCACACTTCTCTAGACTGAGGTTGAGGAATATATCCTATGATGCGGAATAGGATGCTGAGAGAGTCGAATGAGAAGCAGAAAAGTAGAGGGGGGTCAGAGAGGGGGCCTTCTTGTTGAACATGTGACGACACTAATTTAATACTCACGTGTCTATGCATCTATTTAGAATATACTCGAATAATGTGTATCTATCTTTGCAGAATTATTGTCAATTAATGGATATGAATTACTATCTGCGGCATCATTCATCGATGTACAATCGTCATCCTGATGATATATACGGTGTGCGGGATGAATTTATACAAGGGGTAGAGCAGTTCCTGCAGTTCGCCAAGGCGTTCCCTAAGTACATGGACCGTACCAAAATTAATTGTCCTTATGTGAGATGTCGTAACATGAAATATTATCCAGAAGTGGACATGACATATCATTTGTACTCGAGAGATTTTATGCCAAATTATTATCAGTAGACCTCACACGGAGAACTTGTGCCTTTAGCATCGGAGCTGGAGTCTAATTTGCCGTATATGGATGTCCATGCCCATGCTGGTTACGACGAAGGGTGGATGAACATGATTTTTGACACTGCGGGGCCTATTTTTGATCTGGACAATCATGATGTGGCTGAGGAGGTACTGAATGTCGATGCTGCAAAGTTCATGGAGTTACTGGAGAATGCAATAACTCCTTTGTATCCTAGTTATGAGGATCATTCACCATTGGAGGTGGTTACAAGACCGTTGAGCATCAAGTCCGATTTCAACATGTCTCAAAAATGCTACAACCGAATCATCAAGTTGATCATAGAGATCTTGCCGGAAGGTACAAAGTTACCTACAGACTTCTATCGGTCTAAGAGGATGGTGAGATCTCTATAGATGGGATATGAGAAAATTGATGGATGTCACAACGGGTGCATGTTGTACTACAAAGACGACAAGAATGAAGACGCGTGCAGATTTTGTGGGGCTGATCGCTATAAGGCAACAAGTTCAAGTAGGACTCCCGGTGCTAGGAAGCCTACCGACTCGATGCACTACTTGTCGTTGACGCCACGGTTGTAGAGGTTGTTTATGGTAAAGGAGACTGCAGAAAACATGATTTGGCATAGATGAAAACAGATCGAAGGAGTGTTGGATCACCCATCTGATGGAGAAGCATGGAAGCACTTTGATTGAGAGTATCCAGATTTTATTTCGGATCCGCGTAATGTCAGATTGGATCTCTCTTTCGACGGTTTTATCCCATTCGGACTTTCAGGATCCCAGTATTCGTGTTGGCTTGTGATCGTCACTCCGTACAATCTTATCACGCCCCACTCCCAAATGTATAGGATTAGGGCCTAACATGGCCAGCTGATACGACCTAGAGTGAGCTGCCCAATTTAATGGACTCACGTAGGCGTACTACACTGTAAAAGTAACTAACCAGCACAGGCAATCATCTAAATCTCATCCACAGATAACATAGAAAGGAAGTACTGAATATAAACACATAGTAGTCTGAAAGTCTAAATACAACTGAAAGAAAATACAAGTCTGGTGGAAACAATCCCACAGTACACCAAAATGAAAGTACATGAATGGAAGATAACTAGCTAAGAGTATCAGCTAACTAGATATAAAACTCTTAGTCCAAGTAGCAGCATACCGAGGTCAAGGGAACTCCTCGGGGTAGACCTCGTAGTCCTCAGCAAAGTCTTCCGCCTCAACTCTGGCACTGTATATCGTCGAGTATGTATGCTCGTCAGGATCTGGGAAAGAACCAGGTCCTCAGGGGACATAGCAAGATACAAATAGGAACATGCCATAAAATAAATACTGATCTATCACAAAGGGCACCGCTAACCAATATAGGTGAATGCATACAAAGACAACTTTGGAATGTATGGGTAGGTGAAAATAATTTCATCGAAGCACGGTCCAATGTCGGATCACGAGCAGAAGGATTTGCGTCGGAACACGGGCCGAGCGTCGGATCACGAGCCGATTATCACAATACTAGCGTACCTCCCGACCCAACATAGCACGCAGCTAGTGGCCGCTGCCGAATATACCCACTAGTAAGTACCCATGCCCACAACTGGGTCCCCAATGAGGCTAACATAAAATAATGTAACTATTTGTCCCATACGCCTACTGGTTATCTTTTTCGTCCTGTGATGTATAAGTCGAATACACGACCCAACATCCACTCTCTATGAAGAGTAATCTATCTAGGCCTATCACTACCCTATTTGTGCCGTCACATGAGCCACTCGTATTGATGGCCAGTCGAGAGCGACAGTGTATGCCATGATCTGATCTCACTCAGTGCCGTGTCGTAACATGTGTCATGGTCAAGGGAGTTGTAACAACAAATCCATAATCCAATGGTATGTCGTCTATAACTAGGCCAAGTAGGTAGTCCTAGTGTCGACGCCAACATCGACTATGTCCAAGGTAATCCAGGACTCTACTAATCAAATCTACGCTAACAAGAGTACAATGATGTATATGTAAAGACAGTAGTACAAGGCAAGGTATACTTGCCTTCAATCCCGCAATACGCCTATAGTGCACTGGTCCCTCCTACCTCAATCATGCCGTCCAAGAAACCTACAATCACACAACCAAGACTTATGATATGGGAGAAGAACATCCATAACTACGCATCTAACCCACACAAAGTAGAGAGTATGTATAGGCACCACATTCACATACTAAGTTATATTTATCCAAGAAGGTGCACAACCACAAGCTACATGTGACAAGTTTATATATATAGGCTTAGGAATGTACATAAACAAATCCTATATTTGAAATGATATATATGTACATGAGTGTACATAGAGCATACATATATACACAAGTGTATATACATATATACACAAGTGTATATTTTGTGAAGGGAAAATATATTCAAGTTGTATATATATACATAATGAGTCTAGAAGTAATTATATATATATATATATATATATATATATATATATATATATATATATATATATATATATATATATATATATATATATTTTTTTTTTTTTTTTTTTGAGATGGCTCTCCCCCTTCCTCCCGTGGAGCTCTCCCCTCTCCCTTGGCCGGCCTAGGCCGGCCAACCCTCCCCCTCAGCCCCCCCACCCGCTCATTTGGTCCTCGCCGCCCCCCGATGTCTTCTCCCTGGCCCCCGGAGACGCAAGATTGGCTTCGTCTCCTCCTCCCCGCCGCCATTCAGTCCAGCTCCTCTCCTTCTTCCCCTCCGAGCTCTCCTTCGCCGCCGGTCGTCCCTTCAGTCGCGCAGCCCGGAGCCTATCCCCCCGTTTCGGTGCTCCGGGGTGGAGCGCAGTGCTCGCCCGCCGAATCTCCGCCTTCCCCGGTTTCGGTCGTCGGCGACGTCGACGACGGCCACCACCCGCCTTCCCACCTTGCTCCCGCCCTACCCCCCAATTCGAACTCATCCTTCCCCCCTTGGAAGGCGTGAGCCTCTTCTCTGCAAACCTTGGGCCCCTCGCCCCCTGCTCCTCGAGGCCTCTGCTGATGGTGCGTGCCCCGAGGCCCGTCTCGATAGCGCTGCCTGCCAGGAGCACAGCTCTGCCGAGCTGTCGCCAGCTGTTGCACAGCTCATGGCGTCCCCAGCCATTGTGCAACTCTTGGAGCACGTCTCTTCCTACGTGGCTCTGGAGCTGCGGACTGCGCTCGCCCAGGGTGGGCCTCCCCCCTTGCGCAGTCCAGTTCCCTCACCCTCCTGCGCGCTGCGGACTGCGATTGCCCCGGGTGGGCCACCCCCCACGTGCGCAGTCCAGTTCCCTAACCCCCCTGCGCAGTTCTCTCTCCTTTCCTCTGTGCAGTCGAACCCTCCCCATGTTTGCCTATCCCCCCCTCCCGTCTCTCATCCCCCTCCCTCCTTCCCCTTCCTCCCCCTCCCACAGTGCCCCCCTCCCTCCACCCTTTCCAGTGCGCAGCCCACTCGCCACCCCCCCTTACACAGCCCCCCCTCCTCCCCTGCGCGGTCTCTCCTCCGCCCTCTCATGCCCCCCCTTCCCACGGCATTCCTGTGGGCTCTCGCCCTTCTTCGGCGTCCCCCAGGCCGGGCGCTTCCGTATTTGCTGTATCTCAGTTCCCTCCTCTCCTCGTGTCGTCCCCCCCGAGCTCCCCCTCCGCTCCGGAGGTGTCCGTGGCACCCCCTATCCTCAGCGCCGGCGTGGCCACCATCTCTGGCCCGAGCGGCGTTCCGCCCTCCATTGCCCCACCACCCCCCCTTTCAGACAGGCCTTCCCAGGCTCCCACCACTGCCTCCATCCCTAGCGTTGGAGTTGCCCCCACCCACAGTGGATCCCCAGCCGGCCGTTCCAGCTCTGCGGGACTCTCAACCCCTGGGCCGTCTCAGCCTTCCTATGCTGCCATGCTGGGTCCGGACCTCTCCCCCTCGAAGGGTACTATTCTCTCAGACGTTGAACTGCAGGACATTGATTACTCTTATGACTCCCCTGCTCCAGTCATCCCCTTTTCCGAAGTGGAAGTATCCTCGCTGTCAGCGGCCTTTCCTCACACCTTCATTCTAAAATTCTCCTCGGGGTGCCCCAAACTTGCCAAAGTTCAGGAAGCGATTGCCAAGTGGAACTTAGCGTTTGACTATCGAGTAGCCCCCTTGACCCCAGGCACATCCTACTCCACCTATCTTCGGACCGCGATCACAGGACTGTGTGGTCCAAGGGCACAGCCAAAATCGAGACTCACCACATGAAGATAATTAAGTGGACTCCAGAATTCAACACCAAAGAAGATTCAGCCACTGTGGCAGCGTGGGTTACCCTCCCCAATCTTTCTCTCATTTGCTTTATCCCAGCAGTGCTAAGACGCATCGCCAACTCTTTCGGGACGTACGTGGCCACGTCGCCCGAGACCAGCAACCTCACCAAAGCTCACTACGCCAAACTTTGTGTTGAACTAGATCTCACTTCAGAACCACCTAACTTCATTACCATCGAGCTGGGCAACCACACCCACACCCAACAAATCCTCTATGACAACCACATACTGTTTTGCAACCACTGCCACTTAAGAGGCCACCTTCCAAAGTTTTGCCATCGCCTTCACCCGGAGCTCAAAAAGAAGTCATCCAGGAAAGACAACGACCTCCCGGGTGGAAGATCTCTTAAGTCGCCCATCTTACCTCTCCCGAATTCCCATATACGATTCGAATCAAGCCCTAACGAACCAGCCTCCAGCGATCATCCGAGCAAAGCTATGATCCCTTACACTCTCCAACACATAGCGACCTCCAACCAATTTGCCATTCTCGACCCAGAGGATACGGAGCCGGCCACCACCCCCGACGGCTCTGGGCTTCCCGACCTCTCACCTCCCTCACACAACCCTTCGCGAGCGATGAAGGGTACTGCCGCGAGCGGCACAGAGCAACGGACTACCCCCAGTGGTCTGGAGGCAGAATCCTCGACCTCTCCCCCAATCAACGCAGCTCTTCTTTCCCCCAACGGGAACCCAGTCGAAGACACTCTAGCCCTCCTCGGTCCCGACCAAGCGAGGAGAGGCATGCAAGTCCTAGCCGCAGGAGTCCCCCTTCAGCAGTTGTTGACCGAGAAAGCTCACGACTCCCTGGCCATTCCTCCAGAGGACCCCGTTGTCTACTCGGATGGAGACCTAATAGGCACCTCCTCAAGTCTGAACGATCACCACAACGACAATCCTCCAACAACAACTAGCGCAGTAGTGCCGAACTCCCAACGGAGCAAGGAAGACGCAGACAAGACTGTCACCATCCTAACCAGATCCGTCGCACGACGGAACAGAAAATCCCCCCACAACATCATAAATGCTTAACATCCTATCTTGGAATGTTCGAGGCCTGGCTAACAAACCAACACTAAGGAGAATTTCTAGCCTTCGAAAAATTCACAAAGTGGACATCTTCATCACCATTGAACCCAAAATCCCCTCCAAACGCCTAAAATCAACCCAAATAGCCCTGGGCCTACCTATTGCTATTGCTGGCAGACACGACATCTGGATATTGAGCTCAAAAGATGTTAAACTCGACATCATCCAGGACTCCCAACAAGCCCTCTCTTGTTGGGTTACTCATCCCACTCTTTCGGAGCGTGTCATCCTTTCAGCGGTGCACGGTAGCTGTGTCATCGCTGAACGCAAAAGCCTTTGGAACGATCTTCTCGACATCCATCTCCACAATATCAACACCCTCTGGCTTTGCATAGGGGACTTCAATGCCATCACCCACAGAGAAGAGAAGATCGGTGGTCGTCCCATACCCCTATCAGCCATGCATGACTTCAACGACTTCATATTCAACGCTCATCTTACTCCTCTTCAGTTTAAAGGGAACGAATTCACCTGGTGTAATATGCAGGACGGCGATCGCCGCCAATATTTCCGTCTGGACAGAGCCCTCACCAACGCTCGCTGGCATGGAATGAGGATCACATCCACCCTGTCCCACCTCAACTCCGCAGAATCTGACCACGCCCCTATTCTGGTGGAGACCAATAACAACAACCACCTTCCCAAAAAGAACTTCCAATTCCTAGACTTTTGGACTGAACACCCGCAGTTCTCGAGCGTCGTTGCTGAAGCCTAGAACAGCCAGGACTCCCCAAACCCTCTCACTCGGATTAGTAACAAGCTCAAAGCCACCAGGAAAGCCCTTTCCAATTGGAGTAAACAATCCTTTGGGGACATTTTCCAAGCGATCCGTGTCGCCGAAGATGACGTCGCCCGAGCAGAAGCTAAATTTCTAACCGACCGTTCCCCTGCGGCCAGAAGTGCCCTGAACCTCACCAAGGCCATGCTCAAATTCAGACTCAAAGTTGAGACCGATTTCTTGAAACAGAAAGCCAGGCTGAAATGGGACAGCGACGGGGAAAAAAACTCCAAATACTTCCACGCCTGCGTCAATGGCAAGAGAAACAAACTATCGATTCATCACATATCCGACGAGCACGGCATCATCAGAACCAACCATAAGGGTATCCAAGAGGCGGCCGCCGATTACTATACTAAGTTATTCTCCAAAGAAACGGTCCAGAAAGACTCTTCATTCCTCGACCAAATCCCCACCATCATCAACGACTCCGACAATGCTTTGCTGGATCGCCCCCTGTCCGAACAGGAAGTAAAAGACGCGGTGTGGGCTTTGAACGAGCACAGCGCCCCCGGCCCAGACGGATTCAACGGAGTTTTCTTTCGTTCATGCTGGGAGATTATCAAGCGAGATATCACCGACGTGGCTATCGCTTTCCTTGAAGGAGCTCACTACCCCAAAGCCATCTCCAGCGCCAACCTCATCCTCATCCCGAAAAAAGACAACCCCAACTCATTCCGCGACTTCCGACCAATCAGTCTTTGTACCTTCACCAACAAAATTATATCCAAGATCATTGCCACTAGAATGACAGACATTCTCCCCAAAATTATTTCGGAGGAACAAAGCAGTTTCGTTCGAGGTAGGAACATCCAAGACAATATCATGCTGGCCCAAGAACTTATCACCTGCATGAAGTTTCCCGCTCGAGGGGGCAACATCGCCATCAAAATTGACATGGAGAAATCCTACGACAGACTCGATTGGCAGTTCATGATCTTGGACTTCAGAGCGTTCGAATTTTTAGAGAATTAGACCAACACTGTGTGGAGATCCGTCAGCAACTCCTGGTTCTCCACTGTCATTAACGGCCAATCAGAGGGCTTTTTCAAATCTAGCCGCAGTGTCAGACAAGGCGATCCTCTATCATCCACGATCTTCATCATCGCAGCTGACGCCCTGAGCAGAAACCTAAACAACAAGGCCAACACCCCGAATTTCCAATAATATCATACCGCCAGTGGATGCCCCACCATCACCCACCTGGCGTTCACCGACGATTTACTTATCTTCTCTTCTGGGGATGTCGGATCGATGGAGGTGGTTCACAACACCCTGACGCGGTACTCCACATGCTCTGGCCAGAAAATCAACCATTCCAAGAGCATCATCTACGCCCACCACAGCATCAAAATCGAGAATGCTACCAGTCTAACCAACCTCACTTCCTTCTCGGTGGCCCACCCCCCTTCAACTACCTTGGCTGCCCTCTGGTGTACGGGAGATCCAACGCCAGCATTTTCGAGAACCTCATTACTAAAATCAGGAACAAAATCGAAGGTTGGCACAACGCCACCTTATCCCCATGCGGCAAAATCCTCATCAATCATGTCCTCAACTCCATCCCAATCCACACCTTAGCGGCTTGCTCCCCGACCAAGAAGGTCCTTGAGTCGATCGAGCAGATATTCTGCACGTTCTTCTGGGGTCATAACGATGGTAAAGACAAACACCACTGGGCCAGCTAGGACGTCATGGCTACCCCGATTGCGATCGGCGGGCTGGGTTTCACCAAACTCAATGATATCGTCAAAGCCTTCTCCATGAAACTGTGGTAGAAATTACGCACGAGAGATAACTTATGGACCAGGTTCATGAAGGCCAGATACTTTAAGTACATCCACCCAGCGATGGCCAGAGCCAATAGCAGATCCTCTGCAGCTTGGCGCCGTATTTTGTGGGGCCGCGAATTGGCCGAGCCGGCAATTAGACTCCATCTGGGCGACGGCAAGGCCAACTTCTTCCTGGAAAAATGGATCGGTGATAGCCTCATCCCGAACACCTCTGGGGCCCCCAGCAACAGCAGAATCAAAGACCTGTGGAACCCTACTAATAACGAATGGTTTTGGGGCCGGATTCGCGATTGGGCCAGCAACGACACGGTCGACAACATTCGTCAGCACGGTCTTATCATTGGTCCCAACGCGGACAAGCTGAGATGGTCGCTGGAAGCTTCTGAAGTTTTCTCTGTGCGATCGGCGATGGCTGCGATCCACGAGAACGGCCAAGAATACTTCATTGCATAATTCTGGCAATCGTGCATCCCCAAGAAATGGTCATTCCTCCTGTGGAGAGTCACGAGGAAGAAATTGCCAACCGATGAGATCCTTAACTCCATCGGCTTTAGTCTGGCGTCAGCTTGTAATTGTTGCGACGATCGGCAGACGGATACTATCGACCATATCTTCTGGGAGGGAAGCCTCCCTAACCAAACCTGGAGCATCCTCAACCGCATCTACAACATAACTACAGGAGCTGGGAGCTTTAATGATCTCCTGGCCCTCTGGGGGTCACGTCCCACGGTCATCAGATCGTAGCAGCGGCTGCCACCTGGGTAATTTGGAAGAATCGCAACAAAGCGAGATACGAGGGTCACCAATATTCCGCCGAGCAGCTCATTCGAGAAATTAAACGGCAATGCCGCAAAAGGAGTTCACTGTGCTCCCACAGCCCACCAGCACTCTGGCAACCCCTCTTCAGTTAGTTTTGGCGGGCGCGGTCGCCCCCCCCCCCCCGTCTTTTTGCTAGTTTCAGGCTTTCCGCCTTGTACTATCATCAGGCTTCGACTTTTTGAGCCTTGATTAATAAAAGAAGGGGTTTATGGAAATATATATATATATATATATATATATATATATATATATAAATATATATATATATATACACACACTCTTCACATAATAATATACGCCTCTAGTCTTCACATAATATATATATATATATATATATATATATATATATATATATATATATATATATATATATATATATATATATATATATATATATATATATATATATATATATATATATATATATATATATATGAAAGCGTATGTATACTTATACATATAATGCATAAGGAGACTAGAGGCGTATATTATTATGTGAAGAGTGTGTATATATATATATATATATATATATATATATATATATATATATATATATATATATATATATATATATATAAGAGTATACATATATTTCTTTGGAAAGTATATATATACTTATGTACATATATTTTTGAATGAGTATATACATATATATTTTTGGAAGAGTATGTATATACATTATAATTTATATACATAAAACTACATTGATACATTTGTATATGTAAAAGTATATATATATATATATATATATATATATATATATATATATATATATATATATATATATATATATATATATATGCCACATAAAAAAATAAAATATATATATATATATATATATATATATATATATATATATATATATATATATATATATATATATATATATATGCCACATTCATGAAGGCCAGATACTTCAAGCACATTCATCCGTCATAGGACATCCACAACAGCAGATCCTCTGCGGCATGGCACCACATCCTCAACGAGTGCAATATTGTCGAACCGATCATTCGCCTTCATTTGGACAATAGAGAATCATCGATCTTCCTTGAATGTTGGGCTGGAGATTCCTTGCTCCACAGCCTTCCGACAGCCCGGAAGAATTGCCGGATCAAGGAATTATAGGACCACTCAGGGAACAACTGGAATTGGGGCAAGATCCGTGAGTGGGCCGGAGATGGGGCTGAAGACTGCATTCGATGTCGAGATCTGAGGATTGGAAATGAAGTAGATGAGTGGCGGTGGTCGATCGATCCTAAGGGATGCTTCTCTGTAGGCTTAGCCAGACAGGTGGCTCGTGGTCACGGGATGCCTTCTCCGACCATCGCAGCCTTCTGGCAGACTTGCATCCCCAAGAAGTGGTACATCCTTATTTGGAGCGTATTTCGGAAGAAGCTACCCACGGATGATAATTTGCTCATAATTGGGTTCAGCTTAGCGTCTGCATGCAATTGCTATTCCGAGCCTCAGACAGAAACTATCGACCACATCCTCTGTCAGGGGGATCTTCCCATCAAGGTCTGGAGAGTGCTGTCCCAACGTTGCAGCCAGGCTCAGGGAGGCGGGCGCTTCTACGATCTCTTGGCTGGCTGGGCTTCCGTCTCCCATGGTCACCAGATCGTAGTGGCAGCTGCCACATGGGTATTATGGAAGAATCGTAACAAGGCGAGATACAAGGGCCGCCAGTACTATGCCGATAAGGTTATATGGGTGGTACTCCGGCAGTGTCGTAAGATCAGAAACTTATGTTCGCATGGCCAGAGAGACTTTTAGGTCTCTCTTCTCTCCTAACCCCCTGTTTTCAGGTTTTGTTGGTATACTTGTATAGGCGTCGGCATTTTGTGCCTTGGGGTATACTTGTATAGGCTTCAACATTTTGAGCCTTTCTGCAATAAAATAGGGGGTTTCCAAAATATATATATATATATATATATATATATATATATATATATATATATATATATTTGGAATCAGGTAAATTGTTTCTGGAATCGTTCCCATTGGGAATTCGAACTCCTGACCACTCAGGCCGCATGCATATCTCTTAACCACTACGCTAGAGGTTATATATATATATATATATATATATATATATATATATATATATATGTATATATATATATATATATATATATATATATATATATATATATGTACACAATGAAACAAGAAATACATATATATAAATATATATATATATATATATATATATATATATATATATATATATATATATATATATATATATAGGATCATGTGTGTGATAAGAGCATATACATAAATATTGTATCTCCATAAGTATATGCATAGATCCATTTCAACAATGCTTATGAAAATAATTCCTACATTATATTGCACAGATACAATGAAACCCATATAAAATGAAAACACCACTATCAAATCCTTCACAACCATTCTAACACCATCTAATATAATCACAATATAAGTGCTCATGAATTATGATTATATATATATATATATATATATATATATATATATATATATATATATATATATATATATATATATATATATATATATATATATGTATAGAGACATTGAAGGAAGGAGGGAGGAGGAGTATACCAAGGGGAGAGGTGATGTTGGAGGTGGGTGGTGGTACTGCCAGCCTAGGGGGGCTGTGGCTGGCCATGGGGGTAGGGTGGTCGGCCAAGGAGGGTGATGGAGGTTGTGGTGGAGGTGGTGAGTGGTGGTGGATGTGTTGGAGATGAAGAAAGAGGTGGAGAGGAAGATGATGATGAAAAAGTGGTGGTGGTGTGTGGAGCTTTCGGCCAAGAAGGAGGAGCTGCAGCCAGCCTAGGGGGAGGGGGTGGCTGCGTGGGGGTGGTGAAGGGTGGCTGTAGTAGTGAGAGGTTAGGGGAGGAGTGATGGATGAAGTAAAGATGAAGGAGAGGGAGAGTGGTGGTCGGTTTTGAAGGGAGGAGAGGAAGTGAGAGAGAGAGATGAGTGGAAAGTACTTAAAGGGAGGGGTTGTTTGGCTGTCGGGTAGGGGGTACTTAGGAGAGAGAAAGAGAGAGAGTATGGTGGGTGTGTGTGTTTGAAATATAGGGAGAGAGAGTGAGAACTGATGGGTGTTGGGTTTAAAAAGGGGGAGTGATAGTGAGTTGGAGAGAGGAGAGAGAAGAGTGGACCATAGGAGTGGGGGGAGGGTGTTTGTAGGCTGTTGGTTTGGGGGGGATGAGGGGAGAGAGAAAGTAAAAGTATGGGAGGGGGGTTTTAGTAAAAAGGAGAGTGATGGTGAGGGGGTTTTCTTGGGAAGTATGAGTAATGGTGAGGGTTTTTGTGTTTGGTGTTTTGTAGGAGTAGAAGGTGTTGTGTGTGTATGGGTATGATGAAGAGGAGATGTCATGGTGCTTGGGTTGAGTCCCAATGGGTCGGGTTGGGTCTCAATTAGGTCTAATTGGATCCTAGTAATTAAAATGACTTAAATTAGTTATTTATAATTATTGTTAAATAAATAGTATATAAGGACTTAAATGAATGGGACACAAGTGGCATGTGTGTAGCAGACTCAAAATGGTTCGTGTCCATATCTTGGGTCGACAAGTTTGGGTCAAAATGATGTCTCCAATACAAGTTGGAATTAAATGTGACTCGGTGGGGTAAATCGGGATTGGGTCAAATGTCCTAAAAGTTGTGCGATAAAAATAAAGCACAAGAGGGTGTGTCTGAGTAGGACACGAAGGTCATGGGTGTAGAGCGTCTCGAGTAGATCATGTATGACAAGTTGGTTCGGAGAAAATGACTAGTCTTGTGCTCCTAATTTGAAAGTCACGGTAACGTGTCGACAATAATCAAAAATAAAAGTGAAAAATTATTAATAACTTAAAAAATCATAATTAATCATATTAAATTCCTAATTGCTCTAATTAAGTCTAATAAAAATTCAGAGAGCTTACAAATCTACCGCCTTGGATGTGCATGAAGACTCTGTATATGTTTCTCACCATTATTATCTCGGGTCCGAACAATCCGAAGAGGAACATCGATGTGTATTTACAGCCATTGATAGATGAGTTGAATGAGCTGTGGAAAGTAGGTGCCAACACCTACGATGTTTCTAGAAAGCAAAATTTTTAGATGAGGGCCGCACTAATGTGGACCATCAACGACTTTTCGGCATATAGAATGTTATCTGGATGGAGCACTCATGGTCGTCTCTCATGTCCGTATTGCATGGACCGTACGAAGGCTTTCCATTTGAAACACGAAAAAAACTGTGCTTCTTCGATTGTCATCGACAGTTCCTATCGAAGGACCATCCGTTCCGGAGGAACATGAATGCTTTTTGTGCCGGCATTGTGGAGAAGGCCAATACACTGCCAAGGTGGACCTGAGACACGATATGGGAGGAGGTCAAAGATTTTGCAAGTGCTATCGAAGAGCCTACAAAGGGATACAAGTGTGATGAATTTGGCCGTACTCATAATTGAACAAAAAAAGTATATTATGGGACCTGCCATATTGGAGCACCAATCTGATTAGACATAACCTTGATGTTCTGTATATAGAAAAGAATGTGTTTGACAACATAATTAATACTGTGATGGACGTAAAGAGAAAGATGAAAGACAATTCCAAGGCCAGGTTGGACTTGGAAGATATATGCAGACGTCTTGCATTGTATTTGATAAAGGAAGGCAATGAAAAGTATAAACTAAATTTAATTTCTTATATTGTGGTATTTAGGTCGATCATCCGGACGCAATATTAGAGAATGAGTCTATTAGAACTCTAGCGAAGGTGCCTATTTATTCTGTCAAAATCTGGCCAAGCTATTGTGTGAATGGGTTTAGGTTAAAGTCAACAAATGCTCCGATCAGAGAAAACTTTTCGGATCTTGATTCGACCAAAAATAGTTGTTTGTGTATTCGATCTACAAACTATAAAGATGTCGATCCGAGGAGTGATTTTTATCGTATCTTACGAAAGATTGTGGAGTTGACATATAACTACGACATAGAGCCGGCTAGGATCGTGTTGTTCAGGTGTGATTGATTTGATTCGATCCAAGATCAAGGTTGGAAAATTGACAAGCATGGTCTTGTGGATATTAACTATCGACGTCGATATCAAGGATACGAACCATTTGTCCAAGCAAGTTAGGCTCAACTAGTTTACTTCACTACTTATCCTAGACGGAGAACAACTAGGTTGGACTGGTAGGCAGTATGCAAGACTAAAGCCAAAAATACCTATGATGTTGACGAAATAGCTTATCAGGAGGACAAGCTACCTCTCGTAACAAATACAGTCGAATAGACATAACGAAAGTTCAATATTACACATCTAATCGTGTAGAAGAGGTAGAAGCATCCGAAGAGGAAAACGAAGTAGATGAAAGCGAAGATGAGAAGGAAGAGGAAGATGAGGACGCGGAGGACGAAGAAGATAAATTTTCAAAAGATGATTAAAAATAAAATAAAATATAAAATATGTTTAACCACTAATTAATCTCCATGCAACAATAAATCTTCCACATTATACATCTAATACCATCATTTTGTTTAATCCCTAATTAATCTCTATGTTTCCATCAATCTATCCAGATGGCACCTATGACCCGAGCACGTCACTTGAGA
This sequence comes from Iris pallida, assembly GCA_029216955.1. Lineage (NCBI taxonomy): Eukaryota > Viridiplantae > Streptophyta > Magnoliopsida > Asparagales > Iridaceae > Iris > Iris pallida. Next base: position 1,474,647 of record JANAVB010029620.1, read on the forward strand.
GAGGCACATATGGCTGCTGAGGATGTAGTGGTACCTCTTGCTGCTGAGGAGGTAGTACTTCCTCCTGCTGTTGGAGAGGTAGTGGTACCTAAAGCAGAGATGAAGGTCAAGAAAGAACTTTCTCCTACTATTAAGGTGGGAGTGATTCCTAAAATCGAAATAGCTGTGAAGGAGGAGGTGGCACTGAAGGCAATTGTACCGGGAGTTTCAGTCATCCAGCTCTTATGGATATTGATCTTGCTGGCGTGGATCCTACTTATGCGCAGTGGCTGAAGAGGTAGATCTCTTTGCACCTGCGTAGAGGGTAGAGCAGTATGATATGAATTTTGACCGGATTTATTTTCGGTAGACTTATTTTTGGGTTAGACTTGGATATTTTTACAACTCTTGATGTTTTTTATTTTCTAGACATAGTTATTATCTAGACTTGTATGTTTTTGGATGCTATTATCTAGACCTAGTTATTATCTAGAAATTCAACGGAGGGTTGCTCCGGGTCTATTTTTATAAACTGTGATATGTTAAATGCATGGTTATTATCTAGAAATTCAATGGAGGGTTGCTTCGAGTCTATTTTCATAAACTGTGATATGTTAAATGCATGGTTATTATCTTATAGATATCTATTTCTATCAGATATGGCAGGACGCAGAGGATCGTACCACCGTAGCAGTAGAGGAGTATCTTGTGGAGGTAGAGGTTCTACCGGTGGACGGCGTGGTACTCCGTTAGTGGATGACGGTGTCGGTCCTTCGTCTCCTAGTACTCCAGTGTACCAACCACTCAGATTTTAGTCTGCGTCGACAGTACGTGGCAGTACTCCTGGGACGGACAGTTACAGGCCTGATCCTATCCCGTCCAGCAGCATTCCTCCTGCGAATGGTACTATAGAAACAGAGGAGCGGGTGGAGGAGGTCGCACCTATGCCATCTCCGTATGATCCGAGCGATCCCCCATGCGCCCCTCCAGACGAGACGAGGATGAAGATGTGGTCCGACGGGCCTACAAAGTAAATTAGTTAGCATATATATATATATATATATATATATATATATATATATTTATTTATTTATTTATATCTATATTGGTGAATTTAATTATCGTTGTATAGATATCGCCCTCCGTCAGTTCAGAAGGCATTGGGGCTATTTCTGAGGTCCAACTACGGTGGCCCTTGGATCAACTACTCGGATACCTCAGACGAGAGGAAGACATTCTAGTTTACCCACTTCAAGGTAACTAAAGTATATTGCTTTTAGTATAAATCATCTTTTATGCATATTATATAACTAACTAATTTAATTTTTGTAGAAAATATATTTTTATCCACCACATCGGACTGAGACGATCGAGAAGCAATTCCCTGCCGTTGCCGCCAAGTTGATCCGGGATACGATCGACGACCAGAAGGCTCGAGACCGCTCCGAAAAATCGATCCAAGGTTGGATCACGTCCGAGCAGTGGACTGCCATGAAGGCTAGATTCGACGCTCCTAGGTACAAGAAACTGTCAGAGAAGGCGAAGGTGGCTAGGATGAGGGCAGGGAAGTAGTGTGGTGGCTCGATTCCCATGACAGAACATTTCCGTCGCATGGTATGTGTTTTACTATAATATATTATTTTAATAAAAGTAGGAATAAAATGTTTAATTTTAATGACAAACAAATTATTATAACAGATAAAGAGAGGTGAGGACGCCAACATGGTGACCATCTTCCTGGCCACCCATCGAAAGGATAGAAAGATCATCGATGATCGGGCCACGCATAGCTATATAAGTATTACATTATGGGTCACTAAATTTAGTATAACTTAAGAAATATACAATATACATCCATAGATTGGTAGTACATATTATGCTTATCGAGATACGCACTTTTCTAGGAGGAATATCGTAGGCTAGAGCGTGAGATGACTAGTGCATCTACGGAGGGAGGGGCTGGTACTTCCTCGCAACCCCTTCCGGCTCGGACATTGGACGAGCTTTGGATGACCGCCGTTGGTGGTCTTCATAAGGGTACGTACTATGGTACAGGATCCTACGGTGCCTTTATGGCGATGCAGTCATCAAGGGCCCCCTCTGCTAGTGTGCATTCCCCACAGCCCTCACAGGAGTTAGTTCGAGTAGAGGAACTCCGTTGCCAGCTTATTGAGCTGTGTGACGAGCTATTGCGAAGGATTGTGGAGCATCAGACGGACGATGCGGACCTCACAGCATGATTTGGTTTGCTCGAGCGGACCATTAGGGAGATAGGCGAGAGGATGGATCGTGCCGTTCAGGCGGTGCAGGAGAGGGCTGATCTTGCCGTTCACGCGTTACACGGGTCGCAAGTGGCCATTGGCGAGTAGGTTTTGAGGCTGGCGGCTGTTATGGATTCCACCAACTCCATACTGCTAGCCATGGAGCAGACACTTTCTGGTCATACGTCGGCATCCACACCGACTGTAGTATTTCTACTTCCTCCTCTTCCTTCTATTGATGAGTCGTCACCGATGATGCTGACCCTGGCGCAGTATTGGTTCATGATGTTCCCGGGACTGCCTACTCCTTCTCCTCATCCTGACCAGGCGTAGTAGTCCTTTATTTTACTTATTTGTTTGTTATGTTGGTGACCCATTGTTGGGTTTTTATGTATTTATTTTATACACTTACTTACAATTTGTGTTATGTTATGTTGAATATTATTGGACACACTTTTTATAGCCGTTTGGTAGTGGATTTGTATCCACCCGGCTATTTCCTGTCTTTATGATCGTTAGATTCTATTTATTTGATTATTGGTAGTACATTTTTATTATTTGTCTCTATATTGGTTTACCGGTGTTGAGTGTTCTACCGAAGGGGTCGACGAACCCAGGGAATTCTACGGAGGGTTGCTCCGGGTCTATTATTTGTAAACTGTCACTCTAAATACAGGTACAATGCTTTATAATGTAACTGTCTTTTATATAAAAATATACAACATTCTATTTTTTTATATTTTTTGGAGTTAGCGACGTTTAGCGACGAACAACGATGATGTGTGACACAAGCATACGTCGCTAAGGTGTACCGAAATGTCGTAAACCTGAGAATCAAAACGTTGCTGAACGTCGCAAAAAAGCTGACGTGGACAATATTATAGGTCAGCAACTTTAGTCAGGCAACGTCCCTATCATCGTCGCTAAGTTCGTATCAATACGTCGCTATGCAAGTATCGTAACGTCACTGGATGTCACCAAACGTCGCTAAAATGGTGACATGGCAATCTAAAATTGCTAGATATGGAGTCGCTAAACGTCGCTAAACTTTGCAGTTTACGTCGCTAACAGTTGAAATGTCAGTGACAATTAGCAACGAATTTGTACGTCGCAGATTAGCAACACAATGTCGGTAAATGTCGCTACTTGTGACAAAATCTAGCGACGTGTTGCGTTGCAGACTTACGTCGCTATAGCGACGAACAACGACGTTTCTCTAGTTAGCGACCATGTTTTACGCGACATTGTCAAAACGTCGTTAATTTCGTCACCGATTTATTTTAGCGACGTATTTTTGATGTTTAGCGACGTCATCTGGCATCACTAATTTAACATATTTTGGTAGTGAATTAAACACCATATTGGGTTCAAAGGAAGCATTGCAGACAAAGCTTAAACACTTGAGAGACATAACTTGTTCTAATGAAGGGGCTATCATCGAGAAGCTAGAGAAGGAAAAACTTTTAAGATAAGATTTCTTTGTTGTTAAGTGAGAACACTGAAGTTGTGTTGAAGAAGATTTCAGCTACTAGAAACATGTTTTGGATGAATCTTGTAATAAATATGTTATTGCGACAAATGCATTACCAATGAACCCAAGCAAGGTGGAAAATGTGTTTGACTGCAAGGTGAAAAATATGTGAAAAATAAATTAATTCTACGTAATTATTTTACTAGAAAAAAAATCTATGGAATTTTATTATTTTCTTATAGAAAACTTAATTTGGGTATTTGATTGTCATTATTTTCCACAGAGAATAGTTACTTTCATGAAAATGATATTTCCTGTGAGTTGGACCAGTTCCATTTTCACCATTTAAGAAGAAAATATGGAAAATGATAGTTTTTGGAAAATAATTCCATAATTTAAAGACCATACAACCAAGATTAACGGCAAGTGCACTGCCAATGAACCCAAGCAAGGTAACAAAGTGAAGTATCAGATTTAGGTATCAAATCATTTGTATTTACCTCATGTCCAAACATTTGTGTTTATATTTTGGCATTTAAAATTGTTGTTATGTACAAATTTTAGTATCAAAGCCCAAAATTTGTATTTGCATCATTTACAAACCTTAGAAAACATGTGCAATAGGTCTTTTTAGCATTTTTTTTTCATCTTGGCATGTACAAGCAATAGTTTTTTTCTGCATCTCACGACTTCATGTCCTCATCTTCACATGCAGGGCTCAGAATTGTTACTAATCATGTATGTTGTAGGGGTAAAGCACAATGCTTATGGCCAGCCAAACCTTCAAACTTGTAGTGAGCAAACATCTCACCAAAATGATATTTATCATTTCCCTATTGATTATGACCTGCAATATACGCACACCCAAACAAGACAATATCAATATATGTTCAAATTTCTCGCACATATAGTACCGATTTCAGCATAATAGAGCAAGAAAGTGGAGTGCAATAGGAAAGAACCAAGTGTAGTATATGTTAAAGACATGCATGGGCAACAACCAGTACACTACCACTAGCAACAATAAGTGTCACTCAGACTGTTATATTTTGCTTAGAAAAAACCATGTTTACTTTCTTTAGTCTCGCATTGGCTAGAACACCTCTTTCTCTTGCCTACATATTGTTGGTGTTTTGCCTTGGAGACAAGCAAAGATAGTCCCACATTGCTCACATCAAATGGTGAGTATCTCTATATTATGTTTTGCTTGTGTTGAGATGTTCACATGAGGTGTGGAGAGGCACATGGGTGCCTTGTGGGGGTGTTTTTCTTGTAGAAATAAGGCTGACTTCACAAAAGAAGCATATGTGCTTTTTGTCATACTCATGGGATTATTTCCTTTGGAGCCCGGATTCGGGCTCGGGCTCGGGCTCAATGGCACAAAGTGGCACTTTGTTGGTGCACTTTGCACTTTTCAGTGCGTGCGCTCGCGCTCCTGCTTGTTGTGCCTCAGGGCCTCTATGCACCTGTGTTATTGTGCGCGTAGCTTAGTGCACGCGCTTGTAGAAGCATAAAAAAGGAATAATACTTTTAATTCCACATCGAAAAGGAGAAGAGGGAAAGTCTCATTCCACTCTATATAAAGAGCGCCCTTGCCTCCTTTGAAAAGGGCACCAAAAATAAAAGAAGAAAAGGAAACCCATTCCAAGGAGCCCGTTCGAGCTACAAAAAGTTGCAACTGTGCCTCTTCTTCTTCTGGATCGGCTGCAAGTTCTTCACTTGCCATCTTGGCAAGGAAAAGTTGGACTACTATGAAGAAATCCAAGACAGCACGGGCCATGCACCTTCGCTCGCTGTCGTGGCAAGGATGAGTTGGATTTTGAGTACTATGCGCCTTCGCGGGCTGGTACGAAGAAATCCAAGGCAGAACGGGCCATGTGCCCCAAATATGCAACGCCCACCGTTAACTGGAGATGCATTATCAAAATCATGCACGTTGTCGATGGTAAACTATACAGAGTCGACTCGGGTGCATTTGCACCAGATACGAGCCGACTTTCAAAGTCTCCGTCTCGCTTAGGCGCATCTTCTGCGTTTGGAACCAAGTCGTGCGAGACAAAACTTATAGCTTTGAATCCATGCACCCATGTGGGTTGTGCACATAAAGTGGGTTCAAATAGCAATACATGTTGCTCTCCCACTAATGATCTGGGCGTATCTTATGCACTAGAACTTGATCAGGGGGTACAGCATTCACATGAACACCCCGGCACTTGGTCTCGCCATGCGCCAGAAGGGGGTGTGAAAGTGAAACTCTCCTCTCATGATTTGCGTAATGTGATCACTAACAAACGCAGATCAGGAGAGCTGACCATTAAGTACGATGCGCCCCTCATGGGGCATACTTGTGCTACGGTCGCCATCAACTGTTGCTGTCACAAAATAGTGGCTCCACCACCAAGGCAGTCTGTGTTCCAGTGATTTCAATCTGCTGCACCTGTCCGACATCATCTCAGAAATATGATGCCAGTTGAAGACTTTGTACTCTCAACTAGGCGCATCACTCTGATGTCTTAGCTAGGCGCATCGTCTCAGCCCGGCGCATTAGTCTACCAGCGCATCACTCTGCCCTGTTAGAGCGAATCACTTCCTCCTTAACGCACTGGCGTATCTGCCAGCCTGGGGCTCTTCCATCATAATGAGGCTTGGGCACATCAAACCCAAACCATGCATTCAATTCGGCACCCAATGCTATTTCGTAGAAGAATATCGCCGATAAGGGGATTGAACATAAACTATCATGTCCATTCCCGACGTATCTCAGTCTTCTGAAGGAGTTCATCGTCAAAGCTTCTTCGAATAAGGATATCAGCAATCCACAGTGTAGCGTCTTGCCAAAGAGGAGGACCGGTCGAGTTCATCTCTGTTTGGGAAGAAAAGTGAAATGAGAAACAAAACTTCTCTTCACGCTGCTACTTATAGGCCAGAATAAATCAAACCCATGTGCCAAGTGGTAACTTTTTCAAAGTCAGTACAATAAACTTATATTTATGGTGATGAATCTGCCCTTTCGAATTCAGCATCAAGGCAACCATTAACGCCTAGAAGAACTCAACGGATGGACCAAAGAGGATACGATATGTGGCAGATGCGTCGTCAACATCATGCGCCCCTACTGACGCGCCCAGTGGGACTTAAACCCATGCGTCCCTTTCAAACTTGTCATCGTCAAGCATTTAATGCTGAGTGACAAAGGCAACAACACATCTTCCAAGGAGCCGTCCAATCAGCTGCCCTTTGCAGAAAATGAAGAGCCGCTGACATCAGCACCATCATTACAGTTTTGGTCGGCTACAGCTGTCCTTGTCACGTGGCCAATCGTTGATTCGCATGTGCCTTGTAGCCATGCGCCCAGAAGACTGCATGCGCCTCAAAAGCCATGTGCCCTCTAGACTTACTCCTGATCTCAAATAACAGAAGCCGAGTCTCTGCATGCGCCTCAAAAGCCATGCGCCTGGACTTGCCTATGACTCCTCGAAGTCATAGACCAAGTCATACCATGTGCCTGATCCTAGACACATCAAGACAGGCCACTCTTCTCCAAATCTGAGATCTTTGAAGCCACAGACATGTGCCACGTGTCTTTTGACTCAGTTCTGCTCAAGAATGGGTGCTAACCACCCAAGATCTCAACAACAATAGAATCCTACTAACTGCCACGTGTCAGCTCTACAGCAGCCCAACGCAGAAGTTCAAACAGATTTGAGACGCATCATCCATGCGCCTCCGCCAGCATCAGCCATGTGGCGTTCCCAATTCTAGGCGCATCCTACATATATGCAGAGGCAGCTCAGCCTGCTGCCTATAAATAGATGGACCATTCCTTTAAGATAGAGAGAGATATCCACAGATCATATCCAGAGATCAGGATAGACACTTCACGTCTTTTTTCTCTCAAAATGCTCTGGCATCCAGAGTAACCCAGGCCTTCAGAGAATTCAAGATCATCGTCAGATCGTAACGGAGCCAACGCATTACCACTCGCTCCACTGACATAGTTCCCAGATAAAAATAAAAGTGTGCTCAAAGGACTACATCTAAGTCCTATATTATATATTGTTATGTTTGTAATCGAAATACAAAAGTTTTAATCAAAAATCTTTTGTGTCCCTTTTTCGATGGCGAACAGATGGCGACTCTGCTGGGGACCACCTTCTCTTCCAACGAGAAAGTTATGTTGCAATCTGACGACATCAAGCTGGGATCCTCCTACAAAACACTTATGGTGTGCCTCAATCAACAGGCGTATGAGGAGTTCATCTCTGAATGTAGCGCAAGTCCTTCGAAGCGGCTACCAATGCCGAAGAAGACTCGCCGAGTCTGGGTGCGCAAGGGCAATACGCCTAGCACCATCACTGAAGGGGATCTGCCACCACAGCTGACCCTTCATGCTGACATTCTCAGCAACCAAGATGCGCCCACTGGTGCAGCACGTCTATCAGGGAAATACGGTATTGACTGCATTCCCCAACTATCTTTTTCCCAGTCGAAGAAGATGCGCCAACGGAGAATAGACGCAGCCAATCTCCCGCGCATGAACTCTGGTGCACAGGAGAAAATATTTGTCTTTGATAGACTCACTCGCTGTTATGGCAAGGCTAGCACAAAGAAATCCAAGGCAGCACAGGCCATATGCCCTGAACGTGCTACGGCAACAGCGAACCAGAAGCATGCGCTCAAAATCATATGCGCTGTTGATGTCAAGTTGTACATGGTTGACTCAGGCACATTTGTGCCAGATACGAGCCGACCTTCAAAGTCCCTATCCCGCTTGGGTGCATCTAGTACATTTTAAACCAAGTCAGGAAGGGTAAAATCTGCGATGTTGAACCCATGCGCCCACTTGAATGGTGTACATGAAATGGGTTCGAGTTGCAATAAATGTTGTTCCCCCACCAAAGATCTGAACGTATCTCATACGTGTGAACTAGATCAGGGGGCACAGCATTCACATGACCACCCTGGCGCTTGGCCTTGCCAGGCGCCTGAAGGGGGTATGAAAGTGGAACTCTTCCATCATAATTTGCATAATATGATCACTGACAAATACAGATCAGGAGAGCTGACAAATAAATATGATATGCCCTTATAGGGCACACTTGTGCCATGGTTACCATCAACTGCTGTTGTTGCAAGACAGCAGCTCCACCATAAAGGCAGTCTGTGTTTCAGCGACTGCAATCTACTACACCCATCCGACGTCGCCTCGGTAAGAGAGTGACAATTGAAGACGAAAAGGAGCCTAACATCGCTTCCTGCCATGTTGTTACCAACTCTCACTCATCTGGAAGAAAGACAACTACGAACGCCTCGACCTCTGCAACATCATCTAAGAGTCACCCGAGAAAGAACAAGACGGTAATTCCGTCCTCAGGGGTGTTCAAAAGCACCCGGGCAAGGAAGAAGTCTCTGGCTGAAGCAGTGGCTAGGGGTAGTCAAATTCCTGACAATCCTTCTCTTAAAGATGAGGAAGTCCCCCAAGGAACCAACCTCGACGTAGCTGGGGTAGCCAGTACGAGGCCTCGGAAGAAGAGGCCCTTCCACAAGAAAGTGAGGTCGAGAGTGAGGCTTCAACCGATCCATCCATTTCCATCCATGTCATAACAGCTTACATGATAGGGGGTGGTGATGAAGGAGAATCAGTACGCATAGATACTTTGGAAGGGGGCCTCAAAACCCTCTCTGCCTCTACGCAGACCTTGACAAAAGCAATGTTCGAAATTGGGACCACTCTGGCAAGGGCACCTGTCTTCACCAGTTCTGATCCAGGGGCCAATGGAGAATTAAGTATACCCCCTCAATGGATATCTTCGGGTGCAGATCATCATGCCGCACCCTGGACATAGGCTTCTTTCAATATCCAATTTCAGGCTCTACACCTTCACCGGCTCCCATCAGAAGATCTGGACGAGATGATCAGAGATCTGCACGAGCGCTATAAAGCACGAAATAAGCAGGAAGAACGTCAGAAGATGGAAATCCCGCAACCGTACCCTTTCGAATGGAACAAAGTGGTTTACCCTCCCAAGTATAAACCGCAAACACTAACGCCATACGATAGAAAGGACTCTCCTCGCCGATATCTGACCTACTTCCATTCTCAGACGGGGCATCTCCTGAAGGAAGACGCCCTATTCACGAGCCTGTTTGTTGTGGCATTAAAAGGAGTCGCCTACGACTGGTACTGCAGTCTCTTTGACAACTCTATATCATCCTTCGATGACTTGATACGCCTCTTCTTCGATCTGTTTGACGATGGTGGAAAAGAAATGACCATGTCGTCTCTCATAGAAGTCCGTCAGACGGAGAAGGAAACTGTTCGAACCTTCGTTGAGCGTTTTCGACAAGCGTGCCTAAGGTTACCTTCGGGTATGGCAGAACATGCACTCATTGACTCCTGTAGCATGAACATGGTCCCTGTGATCAAACTCTAGCTCAACTCCACTCCGTCTTCCGATTGGAGTTCATTGATTATCGAAATCGAGGCCGTTGAAAAAAAGGCACGTAATGCTCGCCTTCTGGGGGTTAACTTCCCCGCCTTCGACGACAAAGAGAAGCGGCCTACTACCAGCAACAGTGGGCGTGAGGTAAAAAAGAAGCAGGTATTGACTGTCAATGATTCAAAAAGTACGCAGGGCCCCGCTCAGAAGCCTCCACTGGCACTGAGACCAAAGATGGTCTACTCCTTCAATGATGAGGATACCTTACAACTCTTTGAGATGCTGAAGCATAGCGACAAAATCAAGTTGCCTGATCCAAAGTGTCTTGATAAGGTAGGCAGATTCGGCGACCCGAGGTACTGTCACTACCATCGGTTCGTTGGACATCCAACTCAAGACTACTACAACCTCAAAGACTATATACAGTGATCAATGCGAATGTCATCTCAGTCGATTACGAGGAGAAGATAGTCTCGGCTAATATGGTATCGCTCCAGTTCGACACCTTGTCGCCTACCACAGCTCGAGATAGGGTTATCCCCATCCCGAAGGCAAAAATAGAGGTGTTCAACCTTTCGCCAGCTCGTGACAACGCGAGTGGACTGATTCCACTCACCACACCTCGGAGAAGAGATCATGTGGGTTCATCCAGATTTTGCTCCGAAACTTACTCAACCGGGGGTACGTTCTACCTCCAAGGCCAAAGGCAAGAAGATCAAGTCTTGCCGAATGGTGACTACCTTCCCTGATGAGGCACTTCCTATACAAAAATGTTAACAGCAAAACGCTCAACCAGAGGAGGCCCCTGTCGAAGTGGCACCTCCCATCACCTCCTCGACTGCTCCAGGAGAGGGTCCTTCCCAACCTCCAGTAGCTGATAAACAGAAGCATAAAGAGGCTTGCTTCGACAGGCCTCTACGAATAGATAATGCTTCGGGGTTAACCAAATCCCACAACTTCGACATACTGGCACAACTTGCCAGTACCCTAGCTCGGCTGTCCCTATTTGACCTCCTCCATCTATCTAAAGACACTCGGGAGGCTCTCTACGAAGCCCTGAAGGATGCTGAGTCTTTCATCAGTCAGGTCAAGCAGCCTGAAGACGATCCAACAGCATGTCCACACTGCCATAGTGTGGGGGAAGTCATCTTGTGAGACTCGTCTCACAGTATCGATATTTATATATGGATACGTATTTTGTATTGTATTTCGTACTTTTTTTATTTTTGGAACGCGTTAAATTTTCTCAAATTATAGATTTTCTCCTTGGACGGCATCCCGATGGTGTACCGGAGTATACCGACGGCATACCGCCCGGACAGATTTTCCACATTTTAGATATTTTCGATTTCAGATATTTTCGTGAATAGTATTTTTGATATTTTCATGAATAGTATTTTGGATATTTTGATGAATAGTGATTAGATACTTTCATGAATAGTGTAGATGCATTCTATTATCTAATGGACAATTAGTTTTCTTTCAATGGTTAGGATTGATCTAGATTTTGACATGGATCACGATCCAACGGTCACGATTAATTAACCCTTTCTATATATATCCTATGAGTTTTTCTCTCCTCTTTTTTCTTTCCTTCTCCATTTCTTCTTCACTCTCTTCCCTCTTCCTTAAGCTTAGGAAGGCTTGGCCTTGAGGCCTAGAGTGTGGTTTCGTGCCCCTCTTGGTGGTGGAGTAGAAGATTAGGCTTGGAACATAACCCTAGGCAAGTACATCTTGCTCAAGTGACATGACCATGCTAAAATTTTATTTTCCATAGAAATTAAAGTTTTAATGTTCTATAATATACTCCTCTAAATTGTTAACATGTTTAATGTATAGCACTTTTTGTTTTGATCGACAATATTGCATAGATCTGAGTTTTTAGATATAATTTTCGAGTATTTTGAGGTATTGATCTATCAAATGTTTTAATTTGTGAAAACTAATAATTCCATGTTGTAGAAAATTCAATTCTATTCAATTTTGACTTCTAAAAGTCCGAACTTTGATTTAAAATAAAGTTTTTATGCCCGAAACAAGTTTTAGCAAAAATCTGAATTTTGTTGCTGTTTGGAAAAATAGTATACCGATGGTATGCCGGTGTATACAGACGGTATGCTAATTTTGTACCAGAAACTTTCTATTTTTAGGCCGGAATACTGCCGGTATGCCGCAGTATACCGCCGGTATGCCGTTTTATGCCATTTTAGGCTGTTTTTGTCCGTTTTTGCCCATTTTTGATATTTTCTCGATTGTAATGGACTCTTACCATGATTAGATGACCTTGTATAGTTAGAGAATGATTGTACACCCTATATACACTTGACACTAATATATTTTCATGAATTATTTTATGTCATGTACTTATCTTTATTAATTTTTTCCCACACGCCATGATATCTTTTCCTATTGATTTCTTCTTACATGCCATGACATGTATTGCCGTGTCTTTTCCGATTTTATGTCAAGTACATTTATTGTCTAGCTATACATTGATTGATAGTAGCATGTCATGGCATACTCATATTTTTTATACATGTCCAGATTCTTGATAGTGGCTCGTAGTAGCGCACTCATGACTTGATTTTCTCATTGATTTTTGACCCGAGATATGAGTACATATTCTTTCTTGACACCGTGGATATAGCTTGTTGAATGTTAATCTATTGCATCTTGGCACTAGACAATCGAGTGTGAGTGTTATTCCGTGTATCACGTGATGTTAGTACGGGGATGTTCTTAAGTGATAACTTACCAATTACTCGTACATAATACACGTTATCTTAGGAATTCTTGAGTGTCCATGACTTGAGAACTTGACATGAATATGATAAGGTAAATGAATAGTAAATTCAAGTAGATCATTGTAGGAGAAAATTCGTACTACCAACCCCGAGCTTCAAGGGCCCCATGAGGCATGGCTCAACCCTGCTAGGCAAGGGCTCCATGACCAACCAAGTTTGTGCGTATTGATACACGATCGAGTCACATGTCGTACCGAGTTGTGGCACAGTCAGTTATATATGTTATATGATATAATCGAGCCACATGTCGTGCCGGATTACGGCACAGTCAGTTATATATTTTCTTTTATAAGTATATGATATGGTTGTTCATGTTACAAGTCAAGACACGTTTCACCTGCCAGCAGTCTTGTTGGACAATAGATGTACTACTCGAACCCCTGGACATTCGGGTATCTGCAGTCAGGTAGTTGCAAAAATCTTCAACTTGCATATTAGTAATTAGAATTGTGATAACCCTAGCTAGTTAATGATAGCAAGCCGTAGGTAATGATTGGTCGTGCACTTTTGGTTGTGCGTTACTTTATAAGCTCTTATATCGTTGAGTGGACAGAGACTAAGTTCTGCTAGGAAAAAGATCTGTAACCCTGGTCCTTGTTTGGTTTAAGGGTTGTGGCTCCGATTTCTAGTAGTTCCTAAGTCCCTTGTTGATCATTGGCTTTTTGTTCTCTATTGCTATATGGTTCAGTATTTCCATTCAGTCATTTATATTTTCGAAATACGTGCATTGGTACCGCACTAGTCTCGGCCCATATTTATTTATTTGTGTCATAAGGTTATTGTGTTGTTGTTGGGCTTTGTCGTTCACCTCGAGCCTTCCTTGTGGTACTTGCTATTTGGGGTCTGACCCCACTGGTTTTGCATGGCCAGGTTCTATAGTTGATCACGAGGATCTACCGTCTTCTCCTCCAGATGGTTCGAACTCAGAGGACCGACATGGATTAGCGAGTGGGTTACCTTTATTTCCTACTTTATCTTGTACTTTCATTTTGTGGTGTATTAGCCAAGGACATATGTTAGTCCTTGTTTCTGGGTTTTGTTCCCTCCATCTTAGTACGGCGTGGATGTACATTCTGGACAGCTGCTAGTTGTACATTTATGTACCTTTTGTATAGTTAGTTGATATATCTTTTATTATGTCAGCTCTCATGATTATGTATGTATTTGTGTTTGGGACGCCTTACCCATCTCATATATGATTTACTCTTTATTGCTTCCTATTTTGATTGGATTGAGATAGGATTTGTTCGACCTTAGGAGTCGTCAGTGGCATGCTAGAGTCCACCCACTTGTCTTCTAGACAGCTTTGACCGTATCTCGGGGTATTAGCGTACTCTGATATACGTAGCTGGCTTTATCTTGTTCCCGATCTCCTGTATTCTGGTTCTGGGGCATGACATAGTTTTTTGGTGACCCATGCAGGTCTGTCTTCAGACTTGTGGGGGATTCATCTGGTTAGAATCTCAATCCTATATTTGTCTGTCTTCGTTTGATCTTTCCTTACTATTCGTATTTCTCGCTTTCCTTGAACTGTAATCATGCTTGGCATATCCTTACTCTATTCCTGTCTATTATTGATATCATGTGTCCTTATCCTTTACGGACACCCCAACCTTCTTATCTATTTCTTTCGAGAATTTTATTGCTCCGTCTTCTTCCTTGGTTCAGGTAGTATGTCGACATCAGATCCCGCCTCCACAGAGTCATGTACCAGTACCATCTCATCATCTGGTGGCAGCTCAGTTCACTTCACTCCAGTCTGTTCAGCCAGCAAAGTCAGCCCGATCCCATGTTCAGCACCTCCTTCCGACGCGATCTCAGCAGATTTAATATCAACATCCGGCGCAGTATTGCCCAGGTCCAGTAAGTCAGATAAAATCTGCAGCAGGTATGAGCAGCAGTTCTGATGCATAGACAGATAGAATTTGTTATCATTGAGCATATGTTGGCTGAGGGCAGTCAGATTGTTAGTAAGCTTCTGAGGTGTTCCTTCAGTCAATCTTATTCTTGGGTTCCGTTGACGGCCTTGTATTCTATTCATACCAGAATGCGATGGTCGACTTGACATATTCGGCGAGTGAACGCGAGTTTCTTCTACCACTCATCTGCCTTCATATCTTGTGATACACGATATCTATTATATATTCCGACTACGTAGGTGCATCCTGGATTAGAGTCATGTCTTTGACTGAGTCGTTGGTACCGACTTACTTCGAAACTTGACCCTTATCCACTTTGTGAGTCACCTAGGCAAGCGAGGACGAATCCCTACTCACTGACTCAGGGGTATATTATTCCATATGCCTCATTTTCTTGTAATATATATGTATGTATTTATTAAATCTATATTTATTTAAATTTTGTATCTCAAATATCACTTATACACGGGATGTTTTCTTTCGATGTGTTATGAGTTTACATTGTTTTAGCATGTGTATTTTTGCTCGACTGGCTTTAGGAAATTCCGAGGACGAAATTTTTCTAAGTTGTGGAGAGTTATGAGACTCGTCTCACAGTATCGGTATTTATATACGGATACGTATTTTGTATTATATTTCGTATTTTTTTGGTTTTCGGAACGCTTTAAAATTTTCCTAAATTATAGATTTTCTCCTTGGCCGGCATACCGACAGTGTACCGGAGTATACCGACGGCATACCGCCCGGACAGATTTTCCATATTTTAGATATTTTTGATTTCAGATATTTTCGTTAATAGTGTTTCCAATATTTTCATGAATAGTATTTTAGATATTTTGATGAATCGTATTTAGATATTTTCGTGAATAGTGTAGATGCATTCTATTATCCAATGGACAATTAGTTTTCTTTCAATGGCTAGGATTGATCTAGATTTTGACATGGATCACGATCCAACGGTCACGATTAAATAACCCTTTCTATATATATCATATGAGTTTCTCTCTCCTCTCTTTTCTTTCCTTCTCTATTTCCTCTTCACTCTCTTTCCTCTTCCTCAAGCTTAGGAAGTCTTGGCCTTGAGGTCTAGAGTGTGGTTTTGTGCCCCTCTTGGTGGTGGAATAGAAGATTAGGCTTGGAACTTAACCCTAGGCATGTACATCTTGCTCAAAAGTGACACGACCATGCTAGAATTTTGTTTTCCATAAAAATTAAAGTTTTAATGTTCTATAATATGCTCGTCTAAATTATTAACATGTTTAATGTATAGCACTTTTGGTTTTGATCGACAATATTGCATAGATCTGCATTTTTAGATATAATTTTCGAGTATTTTGAGTTATTGATCTATCAAATGTTTTAATTTGTGAAAATTAATACTTCCATGTTGTAGGAAATTCAATTCTATTCAATTTTAACTTTTGAAAGTCCGAATTTCGATTTAAAATAAAGTTTTTATGGCCGAAACAAGTTTTAGCGAAAATCTGAATTTTGTTGATGCTTGGAAAAACGGTATACCGATGGTATGCCGGTGTATACCGATGGTATGCCAATTTTTGCAGCAGAAACTTTCTGTCTTTAGGTCAAAATACCGCCGATATGCCGCAGTATACCGCTGGTATGCCATTTTAGGCTATTTTTGTCCGTTTTTGCCCTTTTTAACCGTTTTTGATATCTTCTCGATTGTAATGGACTCTGACCATGATTAGATGACCTTGTATAGTTAGAGAATGATTGTACACCCTATATACACTTGACACTAATATATTTTCATGAATTGTTTTATGTCATGTACTTATCTTTATTAATTTCTTCCCACACGCCATGATATCTTTTCCTATTGATTTCTTCTTACATGCCATGACATGTATTGCCGTGTCTTTTCTGATTTTAAGTCAAGTACATTTATTGTCTAGCTATACATTGATTGATAGTAGCCTGTCATGGCGTACTCATAATTTTCGTACATGTCCAGATTCTTGATAGTGGCTCATAGTAGCGCACCCATGACTTGATTTTTTTATTGATTTTTGACCCGATATATGAGTACATGTTCTTTCTTGACACCATGGATATAGCTTGTTGAATGTTAATCTATTGTATCTTGGCACTGGACAATCGAGTGTGAGTATTGTTCTGTGTATCACGTGATGTTAGTACGAGGATGTTCGTAAGTGATAACTTACGAATTACTCGTACATAACACACGTCATATTAGGAATTCTTGAGTGTCCATGACTTGAGAACTTGACATGAATATGATAAGGTAAATGACTAGTAAATTTAAGTAGATTATTGTAGGAGGAAATTCGCACTAGCAACCCAAAGCTCCAAGGGCCCCATGAGGCATGGCTCAACCATGGTAGACAAGGGCTCCATGACCTACCAAGTTTGTGCGTATTGATACACATCGAGTCACATGTCGTGCCGGGTTGTGGCACAGTCAGTTATATATGTTATATGATATGATCGAGTCACATGTCGTGCCGGGTTATGGCAAAGTCAGTTATATGTTTTCTTTTACAAGTATATGATATGGTTGTTAATATTACAAGTCAAGACACGTTTTATCTGCCAGCAGTCTTGTTGGACAATAGATGTACTACTCGTACCCCTGGACATCCGGGTATCTGCAGTCAGGTAGTTGCAAAAATCCTCAACTTGCATATTAGTAATTAGGATTGTGATAACCCTAGCTAGTTAATGATAGCAAGCCGTAGGTAATGATTGGCCGTGCACTTTTGGTTGTGCGTTACTTTATATGCTCTTATATCATTGAGTGGCCAGAGACTAAGTTCTGTTAGGGAAAAGATCTGCAACCCTGGTCCTTGTTTGGTTTAAGGGTTGTGACTCCGATTTCTAGTAGTTCCAAAGTCCCTTGTTGCTCATTGGCTTATTGTTCTCTATTGCTATATGGTTCAGTATTTCCATTCAGTCATTTATATTCTCGAGATACGTGCATTGGAACCATACTAGTCTCGACCCATATTTATTTATTTATGTCATTATGTTGTTGTGTTGTTGTTGGGCTTTGTCGTTCACCTCGAGCCTTCCTTGTGGTACTTGCTATTTGGGGTCTGACCCCACTGGTTTTGCATGGCTAGGTTCCATAGTTGATCATGAGGATCTACCGTCTTCTCCTCCAGATGGTTCGCACTCAGAGGACCGACATGGATTAGCGAGTGGGTTACCTTTATTTCTCACTTTATCTTGTACTTTTATTTTGTGGTGTATTAGCCAAGGACATATGTTAGTCCTTGTTTCTGGGTTTTGTTCCCTCCGTCTTAGTACGGCGTGGATGTATATTCTGGATATCTGCTAGTTGTACATTTACGTACCTTTTGTATAGTCAGTTGATATATCTTTTATTATGTCAGCTCTCATGATTATATATGTACTTGTGTTTGGGACGCCTTACCCATCTCATATATAATTTACTCTTTATTGCTTCTTATTTTGATTGGATTGAGATAGGATTTGTTCGACCTTAGGAGTCGTCAGTGGCATGCTAGAGTCCACCCACTTGTCTTCTAGACAGCTTTGATCGTATCTCGGGGTATTGGTGTACTCTAATATACGTAGCTGTCTTTGTCTCGCCTCCGATTTCCAGTATTCTGGTTCTGGGGCATGACAAGGTTTTTTGGTGGCCCATGAGGTCTATCTTCAGACTTGTGGGGGATTCATCTGGTTAGAATCTCAATCCTATATTTGTCTGTCTTCGTTTGATCTTCCCTTACTATTCGTATTTCTCGCTTTCCTTGAACTGTAATCATGCTTGGCATATCCCTGCTCTATTCATGTCTATTATTGATATCATGTGTCCTTATCCTTCAGGGACACCCCAACCTTCTTATCTTTTTCTTTCGAGAATTTTATTGCTCCGTCTTCTTCCTTGGTTCAGGCAGTATGTCGGCATCAGATCCCGCCTCCACAGAGTCATGTACCAGTACCATCTCAGCATCTGGTGGCAGCTCAGTTCACTTCACTCCAGTCTGTTCAGCCAGCAAAGTAAGCCCGATCCCATGTTCAGCACCTCCTTCCGACACGATCTCAGCAGATTTAATGTCAGCATCCGGCGCAGTATTGCCCAGGTCCAATAAGTCAGATAAAATCAACAGCAGATAAGAGCAGCAGTCCCGATGAATAGACAGATAGAGTTTGTTATTATTTAGCAGATGTTGGCTGAGGGCAGTCAGATTGTTAGTAAGCTTCTGAGGTGTTCCTTCAGTCATTCTTATTCTTGGGTTCTGTTGACGGCCTTGTATTCCATTCATACCCGAAATACGATGGTCGACTTGACATATTCGGCGAGTGAACGTGAGTTTCTCGTACCACTCATCTGCCTTCGTATCTCGTGATACACGATATTTATCATGTATCCCGACTACGTGGGTGCGTCCTGGATTAGAGTCATGTCTTTGACTGAGTCGTTGGTACCGACTTACTTCAAAACTTGACCCTTATCCACTTTGTGAGTCACATAGGCAAGCGAGGACGAATTCCTACTCACTGAATTAGGGGTATATTATTCCATATGTCTCCTTTTCTTGTAATATATATGTATGTATTTATTATTTTCTGTATTTATTTAAATTCCGTATCTCAAATATCACTTGTATACGGGATGTTTTCTTTCGATGTGTTATGATTTTACATTGTTTTAGCATGTGAATTTTTGTTCGACTGGCTTTAGGAAATTCCGAGGACGAAATTTTTTTAAGTTATGGAGAGTTCTGAGACTCGTCTCACCGTATCGGTATTTATATACGGATACGTATTTTGTATTGTATTTCGTATTTTTCGGTTTTTGGAACGCTTTAAATTTTTTTCAAATTATAGATTTTCTCCTTGGCCGGCATACCGACGGTGTACCGGAGTATACCGACGGCATACCGCCCGGACAGATTTTCCATATTTTAGATATTTTTGATTTCAGATATTTTTGTGAATAGTGTTTCCGATATTTTCATGAATATTATTTTAGATATTTTAATGAATAGTATTTAGATATTTTCGTGAATATTGTAGATGCATTCTATTATCCAATGGACAACTGGTTTTCTTTTAATGGCTAGGATTGATCTAGATTTTGACATGGATCACGATCCAACTGTCACGATTAATTAACCATTTCTATATATATCCTATGAGTTTCTCTCTCCTCTCTTTTCTTTTCTTCTCCATTTCTTCTTCACTCTCTTCCCTCTTTCTCAAGCTTAGGAAGGCTTGGCCTTGAGGCCTAGAGTGTGGTTTTGTGCCCCTCTTGGTGGTGGAGTAGAAGATTAGGCTTGGAACTTAACCCTAGTCAAGTACATCTTGCTCAAAAGTGACATGACCATTTTAAAATTTTGTTTTCCATAGAAATTAAAATTTTAATGTTCTATAATATGCTCCTCTTAATTGTTAACATGCTAAATGTATAGCACTTTCGGTTTTGATCGACAATATTGCATAGATCTGATTTTCTAGATATAATTTTCGATTATTTTGAGGTATTGATCTATCAAATATTTTAATTTGTGAAAAATAATACTTCCATGTCGTAGGAAATTCAATTCTATTTAATTTTGACTTTTGAAAGTCCGAATTTCGATTTAAAATGAAGTTTTTATGGCCGAAACAAATTTTAGAAAAAATCTGAATTTTATTGTTGTTTGGAAAAACGGTACACCGACGGTAAGCCTGTGTATACCGACGTTATGCCGATTTTTACACCAGAAACTGTCTTTAGGCCGAAATACCACCAGTATGCAGTAGTATACCGCCGGTATGCCGCAGTATAACGCCGGTATGCCGTTTTATGCCGTTCTAGGCTATTTTTGTCCTTTTTGCCCTTTTTACCGTTTTTGATATCTTTTCGATTGTAATGGACTCTTACCATGATTAGATGACCTTGTATAGTTAGAGAATGATTGTATACCCTATATAAACTTGACACTAATATATTTTCATGAATTGTTTTATGTCATGTACTTATCTTTATTAATTTCTTCCCACACGCCATGATATCTTTTCCTATTGATTTCTTCTTACATGCCATGACATGTATTGCCGTGTCTTTTCTGATTTTATGTCAAGTACATTTATTGTCTAGCTATACATTGATTGATAGTAGCCTGTCATGGCGTACTCATAATTTTTATATATGTCCAGATTCTTGATAGTGGCTCATAGTAGCGCACCCATGACTTGATTTTCTCATTAATTTTTGACCCGAGATATGAGTACATGTTCTTTCTTGACACCGTAGATATCGCTTGTTGAATGTTAATCTATTGCATCTTGGCACTGGACAATCGAATGTGAGTATTGTTTCGTGTATCACGTGATGTTAGTACGGGGATATTCGTAAGTGATAACTTACGAATTACTCGTACATAACACACGTCATCTTAGGAATTCTTGAGTGTCCATGACTTGAGAACTTGACATGAATATTATAAGGTAAATGACTAGTAAATTCAAGTAGATCATTGTAGGAGGAAATTCGCACTACCAACCCCGAGCTCCAAGGGCCCCATGAGGCATGGCTCAATCCTGCTAGGAAATGGCTCTATGACCTACCAAGTTTGCGCGTATTGATACACGATCGAGTCACATGTCGTGCCGGGTTGCGGCACAGTCAGTTATATATGTTATATGATATGATCGAGTCACATGTCGGGCCGGATTGCGGCACAGTCAGTTATATATTTTCTTTTACAAGTATATGATATGGTTGTTCATGTCACAAGTCAAGACACGTTTTATCTACCAGCAGTCTTATTGGGCAATAGATGTACTACTCGTACCCCTGGACATCCGGGTATCTGCAGTCAGGTAGTTGTAAAAATCCTCAACTTGCATATTAGTAATTAGGATTGTGATAACCCTAGCTAGTTAATGAAAGCAAGCCGTAGGTAATGATTGGCCGTGCACTTTTGGTTGTGCGTTACTTTATATGCTCTTATATCGTTGAGTGGCCAGAGACTAAGTTCTGCTAGGGAAAAGATCTGCAACCCTGGTTCTTGTTTAGTTTAAGGGTTGTGGCTCCGATTTCTAGTAGTTCCTAAGTCCCTTGTTGCTCATTGGCTTATTATTCTCTATCGCTATATGGTTCAGTATTTTCATTTAGTCATTTATATTCTCGAGATACGTGCATTGGTACCGCACTAGTCTCGACCTATATTTATTTATTTATGTCATTATGTTGTTGTGTTGTTGTTGGGCTTTGTCATTCACCTCGAGCCTTCCTTGTGGTACATGCTATTTGGGGTCTGACGCTACTGGTTTTGCATGGCCAGGTTCCATATTTGATCACGAGGATCTACCGTCTTCTCCTCCAGATGGTTCGCACTCAGAGGACCGACATGGATTAGCGAGTGGGTTACCTTTATTTCCCACATTATTTTGTACTTTCATTTTTTGGTGTATTAGCCAAGGATATATGTTAGTCCTTTTTCTGGGTTTTGTTCCCTCCGTCTTAGTACGGCGTGGATGTATATTCTGGACAGCTGCTAGTTATATATTTACGTACCTTTTGTATAGTCAGTTGATATATCTTTTATTATGTCAGCTCTCATGATTATGTATGTACTTGTGTTTGGGACGCCTTACCCATCTCATATATGATTGACTCTTTATTACTTCTTATTTTGATTGGATTGAGATAGGAATTGTTCGACCTTAGGAGTCGTCAGTGGCATGCTAGATTCCACCCACTTGTCTTCCAGACAGCTTTGACCGTATCTCGGGGTATTGGCGTACTCTGATATACGTAGCTGGCTTGGTTTCGCCCCCGATCTCCAGTATTCTGGTTCTGGGGCGTGACACATCCCCAATATCACATTTACTCAATAGGACATGATGCTCAAGAACAATAGGCACAACAGACCACTGTATTACATAGGGCATGTCGATGCCATCAAGGTGGATTGAATACAGATCGACCCTGGATATTCTCTCAGCATCATCCCCCGAACTCTGCTCTAGATACTGGGGATCCCGATGCATCGTTTGACGGAGTTTCACACTACAATCAGTGGCTTCAATGCCAGCAAAAGTGAGCCGCTGGAGAAGATTCGGCTGAAATATCATATTGGTGATCTCCAGACCGAGGTGACTTGTTATGTTGTGGATGCAGACATCAACTACAACATTCTGCTAGGGCGCCCATGGCTACACGAGTACATGGTGGTACCATCCACTCTCCATCAATGTATGAAGTACGTATCCACCAATGACGTCGTTCGAACGGAGTCCGCTGATGTCGATCCCTTCAAAGGGATTGTAGCCTTCTTCACTGACTCGGACCTATACAAGTCAATTCATCTCGAAGATGAAGCCAATGATGCTGATGATGAAGCTGAAGACTGTGAGCACCCTAATTTCGGGTTGATTTTTTTTAAAATTTTTCTGACTGATTTAGTTTTTAATAAATGATTTATTCTGTTATTTATCCTTAAATGTGCTTTTCCGTGCCATTGATATTTGGAGTGTCAGGGATGTTCAACTCTGGAAATCTTCTTCACGAGTTTTGGAGTGGACAGGATTACCTTTATGATGGTATATAGTGTCCCACTCAGACTTGTTCCCTTGTGCTCTTTTTGCTTCGCAGAACTTATGGTCGAATTAGACCATTTGATCATTAATTAATTTTTCCACTCTTTTTCTTGATCATTATTAGTACGTTACCGTGACTTTTAATTTGGGAGCGCAAGACCAGTCAGTTTTTTGAAACCAACTCCTCATTGATGATCTACTCGAGACGCTCGTGACCCATGACCTTCGTGTCCTACTGAGACACGCCATTTTGTGCTCCATTTGCTTCGTACAACTTTTTTGACACGTGACCCGATTTTATTTCACTCCACGGTGTCACATTTATTTTCCAATTTGATTTGTGGATGCCTTGTCGACCAAAACCTGTCAGCCCCAATTATGGACGTGGCCCACATTGAGCCTACTACCCGTCCGACACTTGTGTCCTATTTATTGGAATCCCCATGTGCTACTTATTTACCCATGATCATCGACACCTAATTTTAATTTAATTTTTGCACAATGTCCGGTTTTGACCCAATCCGGCTCCACCGAGTCCAGCCCAGCTCCATGTTACCCTCCATCGGGATGCCCTTATTTTTCTGTGTCTAAAATAATATTCAGTACCTGCTTTTCTACTTCAAGTATTGAGTGTGTACCCATTGATTTAAATCCCTCAATAAATCAAATCCCTATTTTATTTCCACCCTTGATTTCACTCCTAAACAATCCTAGCCATCTATTCCCACATGACAACTTTTTCCCCACACAAACTCCTCACAGCCAACATAGGCCGGCCCTAACTCCCAAGCTTCCTTTTTTTCATCTCTCTCTCTCCTTCATTAATTATCATCTCCTTTCTCTCTCCCTTCTTTCTAATATTCAACAACAGCAACAAACCAACAACAACTCCACCAGCTCACCATGCAACCCGACCCCCCTGGCCGGAGCTCCGACCACTCCTGGTCGAGCTCGGCCGTCGGCCTCCACCACATAATCTCCTCCTTTCCTCCTCCTCCATCTCCTTCTTCCTTAAACCGCAGCCCCCGCGCACAGTCTACAAGCACAGCAGCTACTGTGCAACGGCCGGGAACGGCCCTACGGGCGCGTTCAGGCGTCGTCGCCGGTGCCACAGCCGCCGTGTTCGGCGTGGCCGACCCTCCGTTGGCCGGGCATACTCCGACGAGCAGTCCCCTGACGGCCACCGTCCTCCGGGACTCGCCGTCGAGACGATTCGTGCGTTTCGCACGAAGTTCAGTCGTGACGTGCGCGGGATCGATCCAGATTTTGCGTTCCGTCGTAGCAACTTCGCGCATGTTTTTCTCGAAATCCGACCGTTGGATCGGTGATTTCTTTGCTCCGTCACAATCTCGGTATATCTACCTTCATTCCTGTCAATTTTCGTCCGTTAATTTCATCGGTTGATACATCAAAACCGGCCACCAAGTTGACCGTTTAAATTGTATTAAATTTGGACAGTTTTGTGGGGCCAACTTCGTCAGCTTGTATCCCCTCCACCGTAGCTCCATTTGGCATGCTACCAGTTCCTGTGCGGAGCTGGTATAACCCTCTTGCTACCCCTCCAGTTTCGTTTCATTGTGAGCTTGTTTGATTGGTTGAATTCGACGCCAAAGTTGGCCGTCCAAATTCATAATTTCCAAATTGTAAAATTCTATTTTTGAACATGGGACTCCAGATTTCATTTCTGACACCACCATTAGACTTGTGGCATCGTTCTGGCATGTTTTCATATAAAATTTGTTAGATTTGGAGAATGTGGGCCCTAGCACGTTTTTCGGTGCAAAGTGGATCCCACATTCTGGGTCAACGGAACTTTTTAACGTCGGCTCATCGGAATCCAATTTCGGATATACCGTTGAGTTCGTATCGTCATTCTGGACTCGTTGACATATAATTTGCTACGTTTTGGTGGACATTGGGCCCGGCACGCATTTCGGTGCAAGTCGGATACCAATATCCGGGTCAACGGGTCATTTTGGGATCGGCTCATCGGAATCCTACTCCGGATATACCGTTGAGTTCGTATCGTCATTCTGGACTCGTTGACATGTAGTTTGCTGAGTTTTGAGAACTTGGGCTCCGGCACGCATTTCCGTGCAAACCGGAATTTCAAGTTCTGGTCAACGGACCAAATTGAGATCGGGTCAACGGAATCCAATTCTGGAGATACCGTTGGGTTCGTATCGTCATTCTGGTTTCGTGGACATATAATTTGTTATATTTTATAGATTTGTTTTCTTGCACGTTTTTTGGTGCAAAACGGCTCCGATACGGACACCGTTTTGACCCGAAATTACCTTTTTGCCCTTGTATCCAAATTGGACCGTTGGGTAGGCTATCCTCGCTAATTTGACCATTCTGGACACGTTGGCGATGTTTATTTCATCGTCCGACAATGTTTGTTGATAATTTCTCTGAGTTTAACCTTTTTATAATTTATTAATAATTAATTCTTATAATGTTCGTATTTCGGGATTAGTACCCCAAACTTGAGCTCAGTCAATTCCAGTGATCTCACATCGCTGAAATTGGCAAAATGGACACGTGGATCACTATAATAAGATTATCAACCTTACCGATAATCTTCTTATCTCGATTTGCGTAACGTAAGTTTCGACGTACGAATAACGAAGTACACTTTATATTAGACTAGAATTGACCCTGTTTGACCAGAGTTGATCAGTTGACCCAAAGTCAACTGTAAGTCAACACTTGACCTAGTTTGACTAGATTATTGGCCGGAGTCGACCTAGAGTTGTTTTGACTTAGAAGAACCTAGGATAATGTAGATTGATTATAGAGATTCATTTATTACAACTTGAACACCTTGTAACCTGTGTTGCTTTAAATAGGACTCTGTGGCTTCAGTTGGACCCCCCTATACTTATCAGCTGTTCAGGTTAACAGTCGAGTACATTCTCTGATCATTTCATATCCTTCTTAGAATTATTTCCTGCAGTAGATTACTTTACTTGTACTGTCACGTTGGTCACACGGATTGGTACTATATGGATCCCTTCTTGAGATGTTATCCTTAGGGAGCATCGGGTACTACATATTCTGTGCGTTTCACTTACATGGCGTATCACTATGCTTCATTGGTTCTTCGATCACTTGTGACATATACTCTTATGATCACAGAGTCTTCCTGGAATCCTTATCCCATTTATGGGTCTACTATGTACCACCCTTCGGGGGCTTACCACCCTTCGGGGGCTTACCACCCTTTGGGGGCTGTTACATAGAATCATAACATAACCTGGTCGGATTCTTGTGTATTGATTGGGGGTACGGGGGAGTAGAAGTGGACATGTGAATAATACACCAGTAGTATCTTATCAGAATTATTCTGTAGTATCTTATCAGAATCATTCCATGCCATTTACATGTCCATGTTGTACTCTGACTCACTAGCCACATGTTAGTTCTTTATTTATAGTAGATATTTCTATTACAGCTCTCTCTCTCTCTCTGTTTATATACTGCATTTCTTTCAGTACCTATATCTTAGTTTACTGCATGATTATATTTTCTAACCTGCTATGAACTGTTGAGATGTATTGTGCTCGCTTCTGTCCTGACTGGACCTGTTGATAAATTTTATAGATAGCCTGGGATTGCCTGCTAGCCTAGAGGAGACATAGTAGAGGTTGTTTAGATAGTTATTTCTTTTGTCTGAAGTTGTATTTACTTTGTGGATTACTGTATTTGAGTTTTGAGATGTAATTCTGGGTTTATGTATCTTAGACACTTAGACTTCTATCTCCTGTATCTCTTTTGGATTTCATGTTTTATCTATCTTTATCATGCTCTACCTTAGAAGTGATTGAGACTGTATCTACTATGTCACCCCCATTCGGGGAGTATTAACTGCTTAGCATTATTTTGTTAGATGATGTGACCTAGGACAGCGTTCTACCGCCGACACTGCGGCGTAGGCTGGGCGTTGTTACGTTCTCGTGCCCTTACTCTAGGGTGCGGGTCGTGACACGTTTTTAGTGGTGGCCCATGCAGGTCGAGTTTGTGTAGTGGTATTTGAACTAGAGTACCACTACAGCCTGCAGTAGGATTAGGATATATTTTTGAAGGTACTCAATCACAGTTAGGCCTCCTTGAGAGATTCCTGGGACGACCCGTGAGAATATTATTTTAACTTCGATTTGAAAACTCTTCTTCCCTTGATTTGATTTACCATTACTTTCTGTTGTTGAGTTTGATTTTGATGGATTATTGTTGAATTTGAGTTTGTATTTATTGATTTTGATGGAAGATTGTTGAATTTTGAATCTTGATGTTAGTTGTAGCATCCGAGTTGGTATTTATATAATTAATTTTTGGCAAGATAAAATTATATGGGCTAGGTCATCTAAGTTATGGAATCTCGTCTTCTATAGTCACATTAGCCAGCATGATGAGGACATATAGTCTGATTTTGAATTTATTTCACGGGTGTAAGAATTTAAGGTTTTCGCAGCCAAGCTAGCGGCATCGCAAAAATGTTAAATACCATAATTCTAGAGGTATGTGCCTAAGTCGAGGACTCTGTGATTATCGTAGCCTTGCTTACTAGTATGACGAGGATTTAGAGTACCATGATTTTGGATAGACGCGTATGATTTTCAGATTGTACCTTAAATGTTTTTGAACATGTTTTCTCTACTTTTGTTCCAGTCCTTCAAAAAAATTATTATTTGTTTGTTTTATTTTGCTTCTCATTATTTAACTTAGGAGTAGCTTTAGCTGTTTTATAAACCTTGTGTAACTTCTTACAAAAATTTATTTCTTCTTAATACAATAAACCAATGATTTTGCTAGGCCTTATTTTGGATTTGGTATTATAATTCTTGTTTCAAAAAATGGGTTCCTTTTAAACAGATAAGCAGAACAGATTCTATTATCATTCTTTTTCTGCCAGTATTTTTATTACCATCATCCCTTGTCTTATATAACTGTCATTATCACATCAATTCTCTGTCTCGTATATAATTTTGTCAGCTATACCTTGAAAACTCTTGAATCTTCATATCATTTTGCCTGAGAAATGTTGAGGAAGTGATGTAAATCATCTAGTGTAGAAATGATGTAAATGGTTATCATAGAATGATTTGTAGGAATCAGAACGTCGGATGTCAATTATAAAAAAAATTGAGAGGGAGATGTGGTAAAGGTTAGAATGGAATCGAGTGATAGATGTTATCAATTTAGAAACAATCGCAGAAAATTGGGTTACAAGAAATTCATGGATGTATTCAAAAAAAAAACTAATGAGGATATCAGAGGTCAATCTAGTTTTGAGGACTAGAAAATCTTGGTTATTGATTATTGGGAACTATTACAAGGCTATGTAGAAATTTAGAGATAGAAAGGAGAATTTAATTGAATTCAATGATTTTGCGAAATTGAACTAGATATTTTAAGAGGGTGACTAGAGACAAAGAGAACACAAGGATTTTACGGCATAGAAATTGTTTTAGATGGTTGGAGAAAATTGTAGAATTCAAAAGGATAACATTTGAAGGTGAACGTTGAAGAAAACATGAAGGTTGATTTATAAATAAAAATAAATTTTGTGTGACATAGTGGTATTGGAGTTGAGTAAATACGAGACTTGATTTAAACAAGTTCAAGGATTTCATAAACTGGATTTAGAGATTTTAGATCTAAATTAAAACGAGGTGAAGGAATTTAAAATTTTGATTAAATGGATAAGTGTTTATATCTAATTAAGAGGGGTATGCTTCGTGGGAAGTGTTTTAGAAGTTTGGAATTTTGTCTATGGTGATCATGGTAAAGGTTTAGATGACTGAAGGTTATATAATTTCGATGATAGACATATGAAGGTTGATTTACATATCAGGGCTTGTGATATAAAAAATATGGTTTGGCAAATGATAAACTGATAGTATTAGAAAGGGATGATTTGCTGACTTCGTATGAAATCTTTTCCTGTTTTCTCTAAAAAGGGTTTTTCAATATCATTGAATTCTAGTTTCCTTAATCACGACCAAATCGACTTCGATTATCCTTTCTTATCATATTAATATCTTGGGTTATACTTAATTGAATTAAATTTGATTGTGACCTGAATCTCCATCCTTGTATGCTCGTCCTCAGACTTTGTTGAACCTGTCCTCCATATTGCCTAAATCTTGGTTTCCCCAATTTGATCAACTCAGATCGTATCGAGACTAACTATTCTTAATATGTATTGTGATTGGAATTTTCCATAAAATTGGCTTTCATTCTTTAACTTTGATTTTGATTTTTTTAAACCCTTTAAAGATAATTGGTAGTTACCTTTCTTTATTTTTATGATAAGTACCAGTTTTCATATAGGATGGCAGACCGTCTTACAGTTTTGATGATTTGTTATTTCTGTAACTTTTCTAGTTTAGCACCCTAGATTGCTTGTGTGTTTTGATACCCTATGACCGTTTTGGTTAGCATGACTAGTATACCTAGATGAGACTTTCACTACCACCGTATGCCATGACCCTGTATGACGTCCCTTTTGATGGTATGCTTTGTTTAAATTTGGGACTTGATTATGGGGGTTTGACCTAGAAGGATTATGAATATTTTAATTTCGAGGACAAAATTTTTATAAGGTGGGTAGGATGTGAGCACCCAGAATTTCTGGTTGATTTTTTTAAAATTTTTCTGATTGATTTAGTTTTTAATAAATGATTTATTCTGTTATTTATCCTTAAGTGTGCTTTTCCGTGCCATTGATATTTGGAGTGTCAGGGATGTTTAACTCTGGAAATCTTCTTCACGAGTTTTGGAGTGGACATGATTACCTTCATGATGGTATATAGTGTCCCACTCAGACTTGTTCTCTTGTGCTCTTTTTGCTTCGTAGAACTTCTGGTCGAATTAGACCATTTGATCATTAATTAATTTTTTCACTCTTTTCCTTGATCATTATTAGCACGTTACCGTGACTTTTAATTTGGGAGCGCAAGACCAGTCAGTTTCTTGAAACCAACTCCTCATTGATGATCTACTCGAGACGCTTGTCAACCATGACCTTCGTGTCCCACTCAGATACGCCATTTTGTGCTCCATTTGCTTCGCACAACTTTCCTAACACGTGACCCGATTTTATTTTACTCCACGGTGTCACATTTATTTTCCAATTTAATTTGTGGGTCCCCTGTCGACCAAAACCTATCAGCCCCAATTATGGACATGGCCCACATTGAGCCTACTACCCGTCCGACACTTGTGTCCCATTTATTGGAATCCCCATGTGCTACTTATTTACCTATGATCATCGACACCTAATTTTAATTTGATTTTTGCACAATGTCCGGTTTTGACCCAATCCAGCTCCACCGAGTCCAGCCCAGCTCCGTGTTACCCTCTATCGGGACGCCCTCATTTTTCTGTGTCCAAAAATAATATTCAATACCTGCTTTTCTACTTCATGTATTGAGTGTGTACCCATTGATTTAAATCCCTCAATAAATCAAATCCCTATTTTATTTCCACCCTTGATTTTACTCCTTTCCAATCCTAGCCATCTATTCCCACATGACAACTTTTTCCCCACACAAACTCCTCACAGCCAACATAGGCCGGCCTTATCTCCCAAGCTTCTTTTTTTTCATCTCTCTCTCTCTCTCCTTCAATAATTATCATCTCCTTTCTCTCTCTCTTCTTTCTAATATTCAACAACAGCAATAAACCAACAACAACTCCACCAGCTCACCATGCAACCCGACCCCCCCTGGTCGGAGCTCCGACCACTCCTGGTCGAGCTCGGCCGTCGGCCTCCACCACACAATCTCCTTCTTTCCTCCTCCTCCATCTCCTTCTTCCTTAAACCACACCATCACCACCATCAAATCGAGCCACCACCACCTCTACCGCACGTTCGTGCGCCGCCCCGTCGCACCAGGCCGTGCGCCGCCTGCCTCCACCGGGCCAGGCTGGGCCGTGCAGCCATCGTGCGCAGCCTGCAAGCACAGCAGCTACCGTACAATGGCCGGGAACGGCCCTATGGTCGCGTTCAGGCGTCGCCGTCGGCGCCACAGCCGCCGTAGTCGACGTGGCCGACCCCTCTTTGGCCGGGCACACTCCGGCGAGCAGTCCCCTGATGGCCACTGTCCTCTGGGATGCGTCGTCGAGACGATTCGTGTGTTTCGCACGAAGTTCCGTCGTGACGTGCGCGGGATCGATCCAGATTTTGCGTTCCGTCGTAGCATCTTCGCACACATTTTTCTGAAAATTCGACCATTGGATCGGCAATTTCTTTACTCCGTCACAATCTCGGTATATCCACCTTCATCCCTGTCAATTTTCGTCCGTTAATTTTATCATTTGATACATCAAAACCGGCCACCAAGTTGACCGTTTAAATTGTATTAAATTTGGACAGTTTCGCGGAGCCAACTTCGTCAGCTTGTATCCCCTCCACCGCAGCTCCGTTTGGCGTGCTACCAGTTTTTGTGCGAAGCTGGTATAACCCTCTTGCTACTCCTCCAGTTTCATTTCATTGTGAGCTTGTTTGATTGGTTGAATTCGACGCCAAAGTTGGCGGTCCGAATTTATAATTTCCAACTTGTAAAATTCCATTTTTGAACACGGGACTCCAGATTTCATTTCTGACACCACCATTATACTTGTGGCGTTGTTCTTGCATGTTTTCATATAAAATTTGTTAGATTTGGAGAACGTGGGCCCTGGCACATTTTTCGGTGCAAAGTAGGTCCCACATTCTGGGTCAACGGGACTTTTTGATGCCGGCTCATCGGAATCCAATTCCGGATATACCGTTGAGTTCGTATCGTCATTCAGGACTCGTTGACATATAATTTGCTAGGTTTTGGTGGACATTGGGTCCGGCACGTATTTCGGTGCAAGTCGGATACCAATATCCGGGTCAACAGGTCATTTTGGGATCGGCTTATCGGAATCCAATTCCGGATATACCGTTGAGTTTGTATCGTCATTCTGGACTCGTTGACATGTAGTTTGCTGAGTTTTGAGAACTTGGGCTCCGGCACGTATTTCTGAGCAAATCGAAATTTCAAGTTCTGGTCAACGGACCAAATTGAGATCGGGTCAACGGAATCCAATTCTGGAGATACCGTTGGGTTCGTATCGTCATTCTGGTTTCGTGGACATATAATTTATTATATTTTATAGATTTGTTTTCTTGTACATTTTTTGGTGCAAAACGGCTCCGACACGGGCACCATTTTGACCCGAAATTACCTTTTTACCCTTGTGTTCAAATTGGACCGTTGGGTAGGCTATCCTCGCTAATTTGACCATTCTGGACAAGTTGGCGATGTTTATTTCATCGTCCGACAATGTTTGTTGATAATTTCTCTGAGTTTAACCTTTTTATAATTTATTAATAATTAATTCTTATGATGTTCGTATTTCGGGATTAGTACAACGAAACTGAGCTCAGTCAATTCCAGTGATCTCACATCGCTGAAATTGACAAGATGGACACGTGGATCACTATAATAAGATTATCAACCTTACCGATAATCTTTTTATCTCGATTTACGTGACGTAAGTTTCGACGTACGAATAACGAAGTACACTTTATATTAGACTAGAATTGACCATGTTTGACCAGAGTTGACCAGTTGACCCAAAGTCAACTGTAAGTCAACACTTGACCTAGTTTGACTAGATTATTGGCCGGAGTCGACCTAGAGTTGTTTTGACTTAGAAGAACCTAGGATAATGTAGATTGATTATAGAGATTCATTTATTACAACTTGAACACCTTGTAACCTGTGTTGCTTTAAATACGACTCTGTGGCTTCAGTTGAACCCCCCTATACTTATCAGCTGTTCAGGTTATCAGGCGAGTACATTCTCTGATCATTTTATATCCTTCTTAGAATTATTTCCTGCAGTAGATTACTTTACTTGTACTGTCACGTTGGTCACACGGATTGGTACTATATGGATCCCTTCTTGAGATGTTATCCTTAGGGAGCATCGGGTACTACATGTTCTGTGCGTTTCACTTACATGGCGTATCACTATGCTTTATTGGTTCTTCGATCACTTGTGACATATACTCTTATGATCACAGAGTCTTCCTGGAATCCTTATCCCATTTATGGGTCTAATATGTACCACCCTTCAGGGGCTTACTACCCTTCGGGGGATTACCACCCTTTGGGGGCTGTTACATAGAATCATAACATAACCTGGTTGGATCCTTGTGTATTGATTGGGGGTACGGGAGAGTAGAAGTGGACATGTGAATAATACACCAGTAGTATCTTATCAGAAATATTCCGTAGTGTCTTATCAGAATCATCCCATACTATTTACATGTCCATGTTGTACTCTGACTCACTACCCACATGTTAGTTCTTTATTTATAGTAGATATTTCTATTACAGCTCTCTCTCTCTGTTTACATACTGTATTTCTTTCAGTACCTGTATCTTACTTTACTGCATGATTATATTTTCTAACCTGCTATGAACTGTTGAGATGTATTGTGCTCGCTCCTGTCCTGACTGGACCTGTTGATAAATTTTACAGATGGCTTGGGATTGCCTGCTAGCCTAGAGGAGACACAGTAGAGGTTGTTTAGATAGTTATTTCTTTTGTCTGGAGTTGTATTTACTTTGTGGATTACTGTATTTGAGTTTTGAGATGTAATTCTGGGTTTATGTATCTTAGACACTTAGACTTCTATCTCCTGCATCTCTTTTGGATTTCATGTTTTATCTATCTTTATCATGCTCCACCTTAGATGTGATTGAGACTGTATCTGCTATGTCACCCCCATTCGGGGAATATTAACTGCTTAGCATTATTTTGTTAGATGATGTGACCTAGGACAGCGTTCTACCGCCGACACTGCGGCATAGGCTGGGCGTTGTTACGTTCTCGTGCCCTTACTCTAGGGTGCGGGTCGTGACAAAGACGAAGCCGACTTGGAGACGGATATGATAATCAATGCTCCTTTGAAAGTACAACTCAAGGGGAAGCCACCTCAAACACCGGCTCCTATGGTGGCTAAACTTCGCAGGAAGGCACCAGCTTCTCTGGGCGGAGCATCCACTGAAGTCTCCTTGAAGATACGACTTAAGGGAAAAACTCCTCAAGTGGTGGCTCCCCTCGTAGCCTAACTACGGGGAAAGACACCAGCCGCCGGGACAATAACTGAGGCACCCCTCAAGGTGCGGCTCAAAGGCAGACCTCCTCAGTCGTCGGCACCTCTCACCGCCAGGCCACATGAGAAGGCCCCAGCATCTTTCTCAGCACAGAACCAAGAGCCAGCACGGGTCAAGCTCCCAATAGACTCTCATGAACTGCCCAAAGCTACTCCAGTGCTCACTGGCGAAGAGCTGGAGGAGTACATATCAGCCAATGTTGATGCTCCATCCCTTGATGATGTAATCCCTTGGGACAAAACTTTATATTTTATCAATAAAAGGGTGTCTTTCAATGATTCTAGTCTTCCATACTGGAATGCAATGTGTACTTTAGATAATATCGTGCAGTCGTTGTAAACACAAATAACGACTGTAAATCATGTAAATCGAGTCATCCTGTACCAAAGAGTCGGTTACATAGTCCCGCCTCAGAACCAGGATGAGAGGCCTATCATCCTCGGCAAAGTCGAGCATCATCAAGACCTTCCACCAGCAGTGCCAGAACTTGACACCGGCAGAATACAAATTTACCATATATATATATATTTTATATATATATATATATATAGTACAATGATCGAGCCAAATATCTCATCCAAAAGATGGATTACAACCTGAAGAGCGGGGAGGGTCTAAACTATGGCAAAGGTCGACGTCTTCCCCTACGAGTTCCTTTGTCAAAAGGAAAGCCGCAGGACTATTATCACCGTACTCGACGGGGGATGGGCTATGTCACGCCTCCGACAACACCGGAGAGTTCAGAAGCAGAGGATGTCATACATTCTCACTCGTCTGAAGCTTCTACTTGGGACTCTGACACTAGCATCGGCCCAATCTTTAGGAAAATGCAGTCAGCCAACATGACATCCGTACACCCTTCAAAAGATGAAGACGACGACCAGGCAGTCGAGTTCTTCGAAGAAGAACCCTGGGCTCAACACCTAGGTGCGTAATAGGAATCTCGCTTTGAACTACGGGACCTTCCTGCTGAAGACGAAGTCCAGCAAATCTACCTCGGGGATGGATCTTTCTCCAAACCTATCTTTATCAGCAAAAGCTTGGCTGGGGAGGTCCAAGAATCCTTAGTCCAGCTGGTCAAAGAATACATCGACGTCTTCGCCTGGAGCTACGTAGACATGCTAGGCCTCGATCTACAAGTCGCGATGCACAAGCTTAATATCTTACCTGACGCTAGGCCTATTAAGCAGCAACAACGATGTTTTTGTCCTAACATCATGGACACTATCGATAAAGATGTGGATAAACTCCTGGGCAGCGGGTTTATTCGCGAAGAACAACACCCGGACTGGGTATCCAATGTTGTTTCCGTCATTAAAAAGAATGGAAAGATCCGGGTCTGCATCGACTTTCGGGACCTCAACTCAGCTTGCCCGAAGGACGAGTTTCTGCTCCCGATCACTGACGTAATGATCGACAACACATGTGGTTTCGAGCGCATGTCCTTCATGGACGGTTGCTCGGGCTACAACCAAATCAAGATGTTCCGAGCGACGAAAGACACACGTCATTCAGGACTCCGAATGGGATTTACTGCTACACAGTAATGCCCTTTCGCTTGAAGAATACAGGTGCCACATGTTGAGCACCATCTTCCGTCAGCATCTCTGTAAAATAGTCGAGTACTACGTTGACGATATTGTCGTCAAAAGCCGTCTCTGGGGTGATCACCTACAAGACCTGAAGATAGTCTTCGATCTCATGCGGGCGCATCAGCTTAAGATGAACCCTGCTAAATCCTTCTTTGGGGTTTCTAGTAGAAAATTCTTGGGCTTCATTATCACTACAAAGGGTATTCACGTCGATCTCTAGAAGACCAAAGCCATCCTTGACATGGATCCTCCAAAGAACCTTAGAGAACTTCGAGGCCTACATGGACGTCTCGCATACATCCGAAGGGTTACTGCAAACCTTTCCAGGAAATACCAACCCTTCACCAAGCTCATGAAGGATGGAGTCTCCTATATCTGGACGGAAGAATGTCAGAAAGCTTTCGACGACATCAAAGCTTATTTAACGAGTCCCCCAGTTCTGGTGGCCCCCGTTGCAGGCAAACCATTCCTGCTCTACGTCCGTGCAATGGACCATTCCCTTGGCGCTTTGTTGGCCCAGAACAACGAAGCGGGCCATGAGCAGGCTATCTACTACCTAAGCAGGACAATGGTCGGGGCTGAACACCGGTACAACCCCGTCAAAAAAGAATGTCTAGCTCTGGTGTTTGCTATCCAGAAGACTCGCCAATATGTCTCGGACCAGATAATTCATGTCATCTCCCGAGCCAATCCACTCAGAGTCCTCATGACAAAGCCGGGGGCACTAAACTCCCGATTGGCTACTTGGATGATACTATTGACACCATATGACATGGTATTCGTCCCGCAAAAGGAAGTCAAAGGCCAGGATATGGCTGATTTCCTAACAGCGCACCCAATTCCGGAATCATCTAGACTCTATGAAGACATTTTCGATGAAGTGCAAGAATCGAACATCACCGAAGGGAACCCCATTTGGCGGATGTTCTTCAATGGTGCCTCTAGAACTGGCTCCAAAAGAAAGATCATGCAGGAGTGGAGGTGGTCCTCATTTCCTCCAACAAGCTGGTCATCCAGCGTGCCTACTCTCTTTCAGAGCCGTGCTCCAATAATGTTGTAGAGTACAATGCCCTCATCATGGGACTCCAGTTGGCAAAACAGCTGGGGGTAGATTTCCTCGAATCTTACGACGACTCAAAACTCGTCGTCAATCAAGTCCGAGGGCAATACGAGGTCCGCCATGAAGACCTTGTCCCCTATCACAAAGCAGTGTTAGACATTATCTCAACCTTCGTTGAGTTCTTCATATAACACGTACCTCGGCTGCAAAACTTAAAAGCTGACGCTCTAGCTGGCCTTACAGCCTCATTGGCTGCACCAGTCGGGACTCAACACTTCATTACAGTGGTGGGTCAAATTTTGGCTTGCCCTAGAAACAATCTGTGCAAGGGAACAACTCATGCCATGGCTACAGATACTAGCATTAACGTCAAAGACTGGAGATTTTCGTTCATCGACTTTGCCGTCTATGGAATCCTTCCAGAAGACCCGAAGGAGGCAGTCTCCGTCAGAAGGCATTCCCTCCGTTTCTATTACGATACGACCACTAAAATACTACTGACGATCCTACGATGGACTTCTCCTTCGATGTCTATCAAACGAAAAAGCTGCTGAAGCCCTTCGAGAAGCTCATGACGGAACATACGGAGCTCATCAACCAGGTCCTAAGCTACAGGACCGACTCCGACGTATAGGCTATTACTGGCCCACCATGATGGCTAATGCTATTGAGTATACAAAAAAATGTCGTGCTTGCCAGCTACACGCCGACTTCATTCACAGACCGTCAGAGCCTCTACATTCGACGGTCGCCTCCTGGCCATTCAAAGCCTGGGACATGGATATAGTGGGACCTATCACCCCTCCCACATCCAGGGACACCGCTTTATCCTAGCAATCACCGACTAATTCTCTAAGTAGGCAGAAGCAGTGCCACTGACGGAAGTAAAAAGTTCAAAGGTGATCAGCTTCATCAAGCATCATGTCATCTACTATTTCGGGTTGCCCTGGAGGATTATCTACGACAACGGACCACAATTCATCAGCCATGCATTCAGTAGATTCTGCAACAAAAATAGTATTCAGAATGTGGCATTAACTGCCTACAATCTGGTAATAAACGGATTGGCAGGAGCTTTTAATAAAACCATCGTCAAGCTACTCAAAAAAGTCGTGTCATCCAACATGCACGACTTGGATGAGAAGCTCGGTGAATGCCTTTGGGCCTATCGCATAACGATACGGACCCCGACAGGCAACACACCATTTTTTTTAGTTTATGGAAGCGAAGCAGTATTGCCGCTGGAAATCCAGATACCCTCACTTCGAGTGGCGATCACGAATCAGCTGACGGAAGAAGACAATCAACATCGCCGTCTGCAAGAGTTGGAAGCGTTGGACGAAAAATGCCTCTTGGCTCAACAGCACATCGAACTTTACCAAGCCCGCATCTCACAGGCTTTCAACAAAAGGGTCAAACAGAGGACTTTCCAACTAGGAGACTTGGTTCTGGCAGTCAGAAGACCGATGGTAATGACTCATAAGACACCGAAAAAGTTCGAACCCAAGTGGGAAGGACCCTTCGTTATAGAGACGGTATACTCGAACGGTGCTTATCGTCTCGCTCAACCTAATGAAGACTTGTTCATGATGCCCATCAACGTTAGTTCATAAAGAAGTACTATTCTTGACAACCGTCGAAAATGTACTACCCTCTCCCGAGAAGAGAGAACTTTGTAAACTTGACAAAACCAGGTTCACACCCCTTTTTTTGACAATCATGTGCTTTTGGAATCCAGCTGTTTCGTTGCATTCCTAGTAGAAGAACAACCATGTCCATATCACCTCTGAGTTGCTTCTCTACACCTATTAAGCAGGATTTTACACTACGTAAGATCATGCTCATTACTATATTTACCATGTCCACATTACCTCTGAGTAAACATCCCGTACAACAACCATAGAACATCCACGTCCATATCACCTCTGAATTGTTCTATAAATCGCCACAGATTTTACTCCTACCACGTCCATATCATCTCTGAGTAGGAAAACTCTACCACTTACCCATATTTACCACGTCCATATTACCACTGAGTAAATATATTAGTTTTCTCTCTCTCAACTTATTATCTGTACCTAAAACCCGGGTACTCCAAGGATAATAAGTCCACATAAAATTCCCAATAGAAGTACCCAAACCTATCACGTCTACACTATCTCTGATAGGATTGTCACACCTAAATAGCTCTACTGTCCATGCTTCTTATTCAAAGTATTTCAAAACTAGTCGAAAAAGTTTTAAAAACTTTGAAGGGTATCTTGTAGAAGCATAAAAAAGGGGATATTACTTTTAATCCCACATCGAAAAAGAAAAGAGAAAAAGTCTCATTCCACTCTATATAAAGAGTCCCCTTGCCTCCTTTGAAAAGGGCACCAAAAATAAAAGAAGAAAAAGGAGCCCAATCCAGGGAGCCCGTTCGAGCCATAAAAAGTTGCAACAGTGCCTCTTCTTCTTCTGGATCGGCTGCAAGTTCTTCACTTGCCATCTTAGCAAGGAAAAGTTAGGCTACTACGAAGAAATCTAAGGTAGCATGGGTCATGCGCCTTCGCTTGCTGTCGTGGCGAGGACGAGTCAGATTCTGAGTACTATACACCTTTCGCGGGCTGGTACGAAGAAATCCAAGGCAGCACGGGCCATATGCCCCAATTGTGCTACGCCTGCAGTGAACTGGAGATGCATGCTCAAAATCAAGCACCCTGTCGATGGAAAACTGTATAGCGTCGACTCGGGTGCATTTGCACCAGATACGAGCCGACTCTCAAAGTCCTCATCTCGCTTGGGCGCATCTTCTGCGTTTGGAACCAAGTCGTATGAGGCAAAACTTGTGACTTTGAACCCATGCGCCCACGTGGGTTGTGCGCATGAAGTGGGTTCAAGTCGCAATATATGTTACTCCCTACCAATAATCTGAGTGTATCTCATGCACCAGAACTGGATCAGGAGGTACAACATTCACATGACCACCCCGACATTTGGCCTCGCCATGCGCCTGAAGTGGGTATGAAAGTGAAACTCTTCCCTCATGATATGCGTAATATGATCACTCACAAACGCAGATCAGGAGAGCTGACCATTAAGCACAATGCGCCCCTCACGAGGCATACTTATGCTACAATTGCCATCAACTACTGCTGTCACAAAACAGTAGCTCCACCACCAAGGCAGTCTGTGTTCCAGCGACTTCAATCTGCTGAACCTGTCCGACATTATCGCGGAAAC
This sequence comes from Iris pallida, assembly GCA_029216955.1. Classification (NCBI taxonomy): domain Eukaryota; kingdom Viridiplantae; phylum Streptophyta; class Magnoliopsida; order Asparagales; family Iridaceae; genus Iris; species Iris pallida. Next base: position 1,515,101 of record JANAVB010029620.1, read on the forward strand.
ATGATACCAATTTAAAACTTTGTAACGGCCTACTCTCAACTAGGCACATCACTCTGATGTCTTAGCTAGGCGCATCGTCTCAGCCCAGCGCATTAGTCTACCAGCGCATCACTCTGTCCCGTCAGAGCGAATCACTTCCTCGTCAATGCACAGGCATATCTGCCAGCCTTTGGGTGTTTCCATCATAATGAGGCTTGGGCACATCAAACCCAAACCATGCATTCAATCCGACATCCAATGCTATCTCATAAAAGAAAACTGTCGACAAGGGGATCAAACATAAACTATCGTGTCCATTCCCGGCACATCTCAGTCTTCTGAAGGAGTTTATCGTCAAAGCTTCTTCGAACAAGGAGATCAGCAATCCACAGTGCAGCGTCTCGCCAAAGAGGAGGACCGGTCGAGTTCATCTCCGTTTGGGAAGAAAAGTGAAACGAGAAACAAAACATCTCTTCACGCTGCTACTTATAGGCCAGGGCAAATCAAACCCGTGCGCCAAATGGCAACTTTTTCAAAGTTAGTGCAATGAACTTGCATTTATGGTGATGAATCTGCCCCTTGGAATTCAGCATCAATGTAGCCATTAATGCCTAAAAGAACTCAACAGATGGAACAAAGAGGATACGACACATGACAGATACGTCGTCGAATATGCCCCTACTTATGCGTCTAGTGGGACTTAGACCCATACGCCCAGATCGGAATGAACCAATATGCCACTTTCAAACTTATCATCAGCAAGTATTTAATGCTGAGAGACAAAGGCGGCAACATATCTTCCAAAGAGCCGTCCAATCAGCCGTCCTTTGCGAAAAATGAAGAGCCGCTGACATTAGCACCATCATTACACTTTTGGTCGGCTACAGCTGTCCTTACCACGTGGTCGATCGCTCATTCGCATGAGTCTCATAGCCATGTGCCCGAAAGACTGTATGCACCTTCAATGTCATACGCCCCCCAGACTTACTCCTGATCTCAAGTAACAGAAGTTGAGTCTCTACATACGCCTCAAAAGCCATACGCCTGGACTTGCCTATGACTCCTCGAAGTCATAGACCAAGTCACCCCATGTGTCTGATCCTAGGCGCATCCTGATGCGAAGCCCTGCATGCTCCTCAAAAGCCATGTGCTCATACTCGCTCCTGATCCCTAAAGACAGCAGCTCAGTCCTCTCTATGCGCCTGATCCTAGGTGCATCAAGACATGTCACTTTCCCACAAATTCGAGATCTTTGAAGCCACAGACATGCACCACGTGTCTTTTGGCTCAGTTCTGCTCAAGAATGGATGCTAACCACCCAAGAACTCAGCAACAACCGAATCTTCGAAACTACCACGTGTCAGCTCTACCACAGTCTAACGTAGCAGTTCAAACAGATTCGAGGCACATCATCCATGCGCCACCGCCAGCATCAACCACATGGCGTTCCCACATCCAGGCACATCCTATATAGGTGTGCAGAGGCAGCTCAGCCTGCTGCCTATAAATAGAAGGACTATTCCTTCAAAACAGAGAGAGATATCTACAAATCATATACAGAGATCAGGAGAGACACTTCATGTCTTCTTTCCTTTAAAATGCTCCGGCATCCAGAGCAACCCAGACCTTCAGAGAATTTAAGATCGTCGTCAGATCGTCAATGGAGCCAACACATTACCACTCGCTCCACTGATGCAGTTCCCAGATAAAAATAAAAGTGTACTCAAAGGACTACATCTAAGTCCTATATTGTATATTATTCTATTTGTAATCGAAATACAAAAGTTTAAATCAAAAACCTTTTGTGTCCCTTTTTCGATGGCGAATAGCGCTGCATCCGCACACCTGTGCTGCTGTTAGACGCTGGTTGGAAAGTTAAGGAGGTTATGGAAAGATTGAGTCAAATTTCAGATCCGGTTTTTATGGGATTTGAATTTGATTCAGTTAAATCTTTCCATGATTCGTTCCTATCTTTTCATAGTCAGTGTACGGCCAGGAATAGAGTTAGGATTTCTGTCCAACTCCATAAATACTCTCTTCGTGTCTTCCTTGACGACTTACTCAAAAATTAACTGTCACCCCCAGTTTTCAAAAACAGGAGTATTTTGGTCATTTTTTATTTTTAAAATATTTTTGGATTTATTTTATTATTTATGATATTGTTTTGGGGTTATTTGAGTCGGGTTCAAATTTCAACTCAATCCGACTTGTATCGGGGACCCGGGGTAGCTTTGACTCTAGTGGAACCCATTCATTAGTTAGACATGGCCCATATGAAAATATTTAAGTTAGTATGGTTAGACTAAATATTCATGACTAGGTTGGATTAATTAGAGACTTAAACTAGACTAAATTAGCCTCAAACTAAAACCTATTTTTAATTTAAGTCAATAGGAGTCATGGACGGGTATTTTAGTCTTTTCAAATAGGGGACACCTTGCCATTTCTTGGCCGGCCACAATAGGAGGGGATAGGGATGATCCTCATTTGTGATTATCCATAAATATTCTCTCTCTTGTTCTTCCCCAAATTAGAGGGGAACCTCTATTGATTTCATCTCCAAATCAACCCTTTCTTCCACCAAATCTTCTTCATTTCTTCTCTACTCTATGAAAAGAGGGTGCTAGTGTCATGATCCGCACCCGCTTTTTCAGATACGAGACGTGTCCAAGCCAGCCTACGCCGCAGAGTCGGCGGTAGAACGCTGTCACGGCCAAGATGCTCAAAAATCACAAAATATAATATTTATTGCTCATTCACATTTCTAAATTGGTTACAACTCTTACAATATTTATGTTTAAAGAGAATACAAGATTCTTACAATTAATGAAAGTGATACCACTTCTATCTAATTTCTAGGTTTCTGCCTGCAAGTACACCCGTATCTCCATACACTAAGTGAAGCCACAGCTAACCTGAAAAATATTGGTTTCCAGTCAGGAATGGAACAAGTACACAAATCGGCGATAATGCGAGAATACAATAGAATTAACAAGACATAAAAATAACATATGAGAGATAAAAACTAGAAAGTACTGATGACATGGCAAGTGGTGGAGAAGACAAGAAAAATAAATAAACTACAACTATCTATGTGATTTGAAATATCCGCTTCGACATGTGAACGGCTAGGGGGTAAATCCGGCACCCTGCACGTGTCGTATGCAGCTGCTATTCTCTACGAAAGACACGGGAGATAGCTCTTGGTAGTCCACATGTCTACTAAGATATTTCCCCTCCCGACTACTCCGTGTGACGAGCGTGTCAGCAAGCAGCAAGTCATATGTATAAACATGAAATGTATAGTCTACTATAAATCAAAAAGCAATCAAAAAGTGTACTTGTCTGAGGTCCTTAGCTGGTGTAACCAATAATTCTGTTGAGTCCAGTATAGTCCGATTGCTAGGGTCGATGTGAAAAAGTCCAAGGTCACAACCAAATATGAATACGATTAGTCAAGATTTAGGATTTAATATTAAAGAGGAATTTCGTAAGTAAGTATCATATAACTATTTTTAAAATTTAAAAAAAGATTTTATTAGCCAAATTATTTATTGATAAATAATTATAATTTTGAGAAACTATTTTATAACTCTATTAGAAATATACTTAAAGTCCAAACTAGTCTTTATAAGCTAATAAATTAGGATCCCAAATCATTCACCTTTCGATTATATATTATAAAATATTTACCAACTATTTTAGAAACTAGCAGCTTATCATATATTTATAAGACTAATAGATAATTAGATATCATACGGATACTTTAAGAAAATATAAACTTATAAAAATCCATTAATTATTATTAATCAAGATAGTATTTAGTTTTGGAATGTATTTAGAAACTCATTTCAGAATTCCTATTAGGAATATTATATTTAAAAGCCCAAATGAATCATTTAAGAATAAGGCCCAATATTAATTAAAATTAACTAAAATCTTAAAATAATATGTCGGCCCGAAAACAAACCAAAAAGCTTAAACTTGATTCACTAATAAAACTATATTTATAAAAGCCCAATCCGTTCAATTAACATGCAGGACAAAGACCCAATAATTTAAATATATAAAAGTCCTAATTTGTATAGTGGGTTTAAGGCCTATACCTATAATCCAAAAATTAATTAAGTTAATATATATACTCATGGGCCCAGCTATTATATACAAAATATATTGAATATTTACTAATAAAGTTAACATAAGAAATAATAATTAATAGTATAAAAATATACATGTATATGGTATACTAACTAGTGTATTTACATGTACCTATGCTTACTATAACAACAAAATATATATAAAAATACAAAAAAACAAACAAACAAAAAACAAAAGATGTTGCTAAACTCGATGGGAAAGCTGTAGCTCCCCTTGCCGAATTTTTTTAAATATTTTATCATTATTTATTTTATTTAAATGGTAATTTTTTTAGATTTTATAAATAATTAATTAGATAATTATTATGGTAGATGCCTTTAGTCATGATTAAATTTGGAGTACAAGGTGACTAGAAATCATGGCACGGATAGTGCCATGGCGTGCTTTGACTAGTGTTTGGCCATGGTAGAGGAAGGCCGAGCAATAGTGATGTCCTAACTAGGAAAACCAGACCAAGTTGTGATTTGACTCATTTAAATTATTTTAATAATATATTATTTTATATCTTGATTTGATGACCAGGTTGGACCAAAACAGTCCGAACTGGGCCCGGGCCAAACCCAGGCCCAAATAGACATGTGGTGTGATCGAAGATTGATATGTGGGCATATTTTATGGGTGTACAAATGTTCTTAATAATACTTTAGAATTTTAGAAATATTTTTTAATTATTAAAATAGAGGTACGAAATTTATATTTTTATTATTAATGATGTTTTCCAATATTGGAACAATTTTTTACCCAAGTAAGGGTGTGTGGTAAAGATCGCCCATTGGGGTAATTTTTATTATTTTATTACTATTAAGGTTATTTTGTGGAGATTTAATAAGCATGTCCATTCCATTTAAATATTATATTGTTGAGTTTTAGAGAAACCGATTATACCATTTTAGCCCGGACTGGATCCGGACTGAGCCCGAACCCATGTAGGAATCTATTGTATACAAAGATTCCATGTAGACATATTTTAAGTAGATGCAATGCTGATTATTGGATATTTCTTTTCGTTATTATTATTATTATTATTATTATTATTATTATTATTATTATTATTATTATTATTATTATTGTTGTTGTTTTTAGTGTCAATATTATTGAGGTTATTATTATATAATAATATTTTATTATTAATGGTTATATTATTTTTGTCAAATAAATATTATTATATAGTCATTAGGAATAGATAATATAGAGGTCTTATTTAGAGTTATGGAAATACTATATAAGTAAATAAATATATACATAGATAAGTAAATATATACATATAGATAAATATATATATAGATATACATATATCATATTAACCATCAACTGCTCAGTTGAGCAACCCAAACCCGACCCACTGGGGGAAGGCTTAACAGCCGCTTGGCCAACCCGAGAGTGAGGAAGAAGCCGCGTATATATGCCAATATAACACGAACAGAGGGAAAATCAACCAAACCCTAACACCCCGCCGACCTTAGCACGTGGGTGCACCCCCGCGTGCGCGCCACCGTCGGGGCGGCGATCGGTGGCCGGCCGTATGAAACAGAGGATCAACAACAGCAGCCGAACTTCAGATAGCAACTTCGTGACAGAAGTTCTTCCCCGATTCTCGATCGTCAAAGTAGTTGCACAGGTTCGAGCACCTTATAACCCCCTTCTATCTCTGTCAATTAGATTATTTCGTGGCGCATTGATTCGATTTTAAATCGAGGCCAAAAGTTCAGGAGAACTCAACAATATGACTAATGACCAATTTAGAAAACTCTTGAACATACCAATTTACAACATATACGACAGTAGATCCCATTTTATAGACTTTGATTTCACCAAGTAGGGACAAAGTATTTTGCTCTCGAAAATTAAGAAAAATCAGTTTTAGAAAACCATAAAAACTAGAAATCCTTCCGATCCAACGTGCGTCCCGCCAATCCGGGCGATGTGATCACGAACCGAAAGTATCAAAAGGTGCGTATCGGCTTCGTGGACATGTGGGCTTTGACGGAATTCAAATTGGTCGTGTGTGCGCGACGAATTTGATGCGTATCCGTCAAAATTTACCGTATCGACCTCTGTGCAAATTTCTCAATTACTTCGTGCAGGCTCGTCAAATCTAGACAAAATTTGTGCCAACAGGACCGTATCATTTTTCTGGTCATGTATGCCAAGTTTGGTCCAATTATGAGACAGTTGATTGGACCGCCGTTTTGCGGGTCCCACGGCCCGACTCAACGGGCGATTTTGTGCACGGTCCGCCGGAATCCAACTTTGGACATACGGTTGGGTTCATATCAAAAAATTGGACCTGTTGACATATAGTTTGACAACTTTAGAGACCGTTGACTCTAGCACGCTTTTCTGTGCAAAGCGGGTCCTACGGCGGACACCGTTTTGACCCAAAATTACCGTTTTGCCCCTGTGACCAGAATTAGACTTAAGGACAGACAATTTTAGCTAATTTGACTATTATAAAAATGTTGGTAATATTTATTTCAGCATCTGGAGACTTCTGCATGTATTGACTAATTGTGGCTCATTGAGTGGTATAGTATTATTGGTTTCACCAGCTAAGAACCTCAGGCAAGTGCACTTTCTGATTGCTTTCGATTCATAGTAGTCCTTTCATTTCATGCTTATATATATATATATATCTTGCTTCTTGTTGACATGCTCGTCACACGGAGTAGTCGGAAGGAGAAATATCTTAGTAGACATGTGGACTACCCAGAAATATCCCTAAAATGTCTATTCTTGCCTAATAGCAGCTGCACACGATACGTGCAGTGTGCCGAATTTATCTCCTAGTCGTTTACATGTCAAAAAAGATATTTCATACCACATAGGTAGTTGTATTTTAGTTGTTTTTTGTCTTCTCCACCGTACCATATCATCAGTACTTTCTAGCTTTCATATCTTATATGTTATTTTTATGTCTTGTTAATTCTATTATGTTTTCGCATTGCCGTCGATTTGTGTACTTGTTCCATTCCTGACTGAAAACCAATATTTTTCAGGTTAGTCGTGGCTTCACTTAGCTTAGAAGATACAGGTGTACTTGCAGACAGAAACCTAAAAATAGATAGCAGTTGTATCATTTTCATTAATAGTAAGAATTTTGTATTTTCTTTAAATATAAATGTTGTAATAAATTTAGAAATGTGAATGAGCAGCAAATGTTATATTTTGAGCATTAATTTCTTGTGGGCTTGACAGCGTTCTACCGCCGACTCTGCGGCGTAGGTTGGCTTGGACACGTCTCGTATCCGAAAAGCGGGTACGGGTCGTGACAAGTTTTTGTGGTGGCCCATGCAGGTCAGTCTTTGCAAATTATACAAACTCGCGGTAGTACCATATTAGCCGTACTGCTGTGAGCCCGCGACTAGGAAATGCTCATTCACAAGTAGGAGTAAATCAGTTTTAAGAGAATGGTTAGGAATAGGAGTCCTTAATTTAATTTGACATGGGATAGTTAAGGTTGCTACATAGGTCTCACTAGGTGACTCTCAGGATACACTATCGCATTTTGATTAGACGATAATTCTCAGAAGGGTAAATTCGTAACATCTTCCCGAAAGTTCAAAAATATCCTTCTGTTTACTTGTTAGAATTAAAATATGATTTTAGAATTTTATAAATATTTATTATAGAAGGCCTTAATTACGGATGAGTTTTGGAGTACAAGATGACCAAGAATTTTGGCATTGAGAGTGTGGTCGAGTGCCTTGACTAGTGTTCTAGCCATGGTAGAGAAGACTGAGTCATAGGTGTATTCTAACTAGGAAAACCAGGACAAATCGTGACATAACCTTAAGAATAATTTAATTATTTATTATTAAGATTATTGACCTTTTAGAAATTCCGATTGTTCCAAACTAGCCCAAACTCAACCCAAGTCTTGATGGTCCTGTAGTGCGACCAACTCATCCATGTAGATATGTATGTTTGTATATTTTGGTAGTTCATTTTTCTAGTATTAGAAATAATTTCTATAAATTATGTATTGAATATAATATATGTATTATTTCTATTTAAATTTATATTTCCTGGAAATAGGATAATCTTCTCTTAGAATGATATTTTAGGATTTTTAGGATTTCTTAGACTATGCATATATACTTGTGCATAAATATATTCATTACAGATAGACATAGTGCTTTATACATATTTTCTCTCGAACTTGAATATTAGAGAAATATAATTTAAGTTTATATTTCTTTTGCCTTCAGTCATTTTCTTCCTAATCATGATCATTTGTACAACTTCGTCTTATGCCTTTTCTAAACACCGCCATATCATAAGTTCGTGTCACTTATATTTTTTTCTTGGACGTAAGGAATTAGTTTCAAAATAACTTCTCCCTCATTTGTCTACTAATCTCGAGTTAAGTTTTTAGATTCAAAAGCTTTTCTCTCAATCGTTGAGTACTGAATATCCGTGAAATAAGGATTAAAAGATTTTTTTTTTACTTATTTCAACTTCGATCATCATCCTTCCTAATCAATTGTTTTTCTTTTCAAGAAGCTAAATCTTATACTTGAAGAACAGATACTTGCACTTTTTTTATCTTTATCAACTTGTATGATATTCTAAACTCTTCGATATTCTTGGGGATATAGTTGGAATAATTTCGATGACTTGTGATGGCAGACAGCCGCGCACTGTCGTCATTTATTTGACTTATGGAGACTGTGGGTTCACTGCAGCTAGCAGCGCACTGACGAGACGTGATCCCTAAGTTGAAGTAATCTCGAGTAAGTATAAGTTATCGAATGTTGTCAAAGCTATATCTTGGTCGTCTTATCTTCGTCTTTAAGTTGTTATGTCCAGATTGGATAGAGTTGATAGGGTATTCGTTACAGTATCTTTGCTTGAGTCATGGAATCAAGAGTTTATTGCAGCTAGCTGTACACTGGCGAGACATAAATTTTCAGTAAAATGACTTCGATCATGTTTACGAGTTTCGAATACCATAGAGACTATATCTTTTATTGGCATATGACTAGTAATTTCTTCGAATTGATTTTGTGCCTTATCACTTTCTCAATAAACTGGTAATTCTTCCTTCCTTTCTTTTCTTTCTATTTTTCAGATTGTCATCTTTTAATGTAATATCGACTGGATTCCTAAACTCATCTAGATTTTGATTCCAAACTCGTGCCTAAATAATTAGAGATAAATATTTTAAGCAATTTGGATTTGATCATCCTTGAACAATTTTCGATCATGACTAGACTCCTCTATTATATTTCGATCGAGTCAATTCGTATCCTTTCCTAGGTTTGATTCTATGATCATGCCTGCACAATCGTTCGTGTTGGAACAATTTCGATTGGATCATCCTTAAATACTTTTTGATCACGACCAAACTAATCGATTCTATTTCGATCATGCCAAATTGTCAGTCATCGTAGAATTCAATTCCATGATCGTGCCTAAATAATTTTTGTTTGACTAGTTGTTCGTACCAAGTTGATTTCAATTTTGATCGATCTTACACCATTTTATCAAGATTAAACCATAACCGTGTCTATGATTTCAACTAAATCATAGCTAAGGTTATACCTTCGTTCCAGCTGCGGTCATGACTATTTTTTGTCATGATCATGCTCGTGCCAACTTTCTATTTTTCGCCCTGCTTGGATGACTTGCATGATTAGCCTTGATCGTGACTGCCTCTTAAATGCAACTAACATCCTGTTTAGATTTCATCGAGAACTTTGGTCATTCCTTAAAACGCTGGTAATGACTCAACCATGCTGATCATAGATCAGTCGTGCCCAATCATTCCAATTTATATCATTCTCAAAAATATTTGCTTGTCAACTAGACCATTTGACCGAATACTGGTCGTACCAAATCACACTCTCCTCTTGTCTATCATCATTATCAGTTTTATGCGTGACTAATTAGATCATGAATCATATCACCTTCTTGATTATACCATTCGTCGATTTATTCATATCAATTAAAGATTTAGTTTCTTGATTATTCTTCATAGTCGTGCCTAATCGTATTCTTGAAATTTTGGAGACAAAATATGTTAAGGTGGGTATAATTAAACCCACTTCCCTACTTCCAAAAGTTTTATTTTGTTTTACGTTAATAAATTTTTTTTAGAAAATAGATTTCAGTTGTAACCATTATAGAATGTATTTTGATGACAACAGAATTTTTGTCAAACCATTTTTATTTAATTTATAAAATATCGTTTAAATTATTTGCTAATATTAATTATCAATTAAATTCATTTTGTTATATTATAGTTAGTTTGATTCAGTCTTGGACTAATGAAGATATGTATTGTTTAAAAAAACCATATTTTTTAAGTCTTTTGATAAACATATTATTCATTTAAATTATTATTGTATTATATTTAGATTCGATCAAGTGCATTTCTTAATATTTTAATAAAATCTTGAATTATTTTTAAATGATTATAGATTAATTTTGATTTAATGAATCCAATATTTATTTAAAATTTTAGAAGAGATTTTACTCATGGATTATTTGAATTATTATTTATCCAGGGTTATATAAAAATTCAAATTAGTTTTATATTATTTTAGAAGATATTGTATTTGTGAAAAATATACAACTATAAGTATCTGAATTAGCCTTAACAATATTTTGACAATCGATTTTATTACTAGAATTATTTAAAGTAATGAGTATTATTTTAGACAATATTTTATGAATAATTTCGGACAGGATTGGGTCAAATCCCTAGATTTTCTTTTCCAAAGTTTCAGAAAATTTTATTCATTTATTATTCGCATATTTTACTTGTCGGGGTTGAAAGCAGATTTCGTCGATACCTTGTTTGTGATTATTTTTTTCTTCTTAGCAAACTTGTTCCAAAATTAGAGTTGAGAGCATTTTAGGGCTTTTAGAGTTGAGAGCATTTTTTCTTCTTAGCAACCTTCTTCCTATTTTATCTATTTATTCGATCAATTTCTTTTGTCATAAATTCTATTACCTCTCACCAATCCACCAAGTCTGAATGCCCTGGTAGTCCTTATATTCGAGGACGAATTTATTTCTAAGATGGATAGATTTGTAGCTCCCCTTTCCAAAATTTTTTAAAATATTTTATCATTATTTATTTTATTTAAATGGTGATTTTTTTAGATTTTATAAATAATTAATTAGATAATTATTATGGTAGATGCCTTTAGTCATGATTAAATTTGGAGTACAAGGTGACTAGAAATTATGGTACGGATAGTGCAGTGGCGTACTTTGACTAGTGTTTAGCCATGGTAGAGAAAGACCGAGCCATAGTGATGTCCTAACTAGAAAAACCAGACCAAGTTGTGATTTGACTCATTTAAATTATTTTAATAAATATTATTTTATATATTGATTTGATGACTGGGTTGGACCAAAACAGCCCGAACTGGGCACGGGCCAAACCCAGGCCAAATAGACATGTGGTGTGACCGAAGATGGATATGTGGGCATATTTTATGGGTGTACAAATGTTCTTAATATTATTTTAGAATTTGAGAAATATTTTCTAATTATTAAAATAGAGGTACGAAATTTATATTTTATTATTAATGATGTTTTCCAATATTGGGACAATTTTTGACCCAAGTAAGGGTGTGTGGTAAAGATCGCCCATTGGGGCAATTTTTATTATTTTATTATTATTAAGGTTATTTTGTGGAGATTTAATAAGCATGTTCATTCTATTTAAATATTATATTGTTGAGTTTTAGAGAAACCGTTATACCATTTTAGCCCGGACTGGATCCGGACTGAGCCCAAGCTCATGTAAGCATCTAGTGTATACAAAGATTCTATGTAGACATATTTTAAGTAGATGCAATGCTGATTATTAGATATTTTATTTCGTTATTATTATTATTATTATTATTATTATTATTATTATTATTATTATTATTATTATTATTATTATTATTTTTAGTGTCAATATTATTGAGGTTATTATTATACAATAATATTTTATTATTAATGGTTATATTATTTTTGTCAAATAAATATTATTATATAGTCATTAGGAATAGATAATATAGAGGTCTTATTTAGAGTTATGGAAATACTATATAAGTAAATAAATATATACATAGATAAGTAAATATATACATATCGATAAATATATATAGATATACATATATCATATTAGCCATCAACTGCTCAGTTGAGCAACCCAAACCCGACCAATTGGGGGGGAGGCTTAACAGCCGCTTGGCCAACCCGAGAGTGAGGAAGAAGACGCGTATATACGCCAATATAACACGAACAGAGGGAAAATCGACCAAACCCTAACACCACGTCGACCCTAGCACATGGGCGCCCCCGCACGCGCGCGCGCCGCTGCGCGCCACCGCCGGGGCGGCGACCGGCGGCCGGCCGTACGAAACAGAGGATCAACAACAGCAGCCGAACTTCAGATAGCAACTTCGTGACTGAAGTTCTTCCGCGATTCTCGATCGTTCATTAGATTATTTCGTGGCGCATTGATTCGATTTTAAATCATGGCCAAACTTCGCAAAAAAACTTAGTTCAGGAGAACTCAATAACAGGACTATAGGACAGTCCAAATCCAACGTTGGAAGGCCAATTTCGGCTAAACCAATGACCAATTTAGAAAAACTCTTGAACATAACTATTTACAACATATACGATAGTAGATCCTATTTTATAGACTCTGATTTCACCAAGTAGGGACAAAGAATTTAGCTCTCGAAAATCAAGAAAAATCAGTTTTAGAAAACCATAAAAAACTAGAAATCCTTCCGATCCAACGTGCGTTCCGCCGATCCGGGCGACGTGATCGCGAACAGAAAGCATCAGAAGGCACGTATCGGCTTCGTGGACGTGTGGTCTTTGACGGAATTCAAATTGGTCGCGTGTGCACGACGAATTTGATGCATATCTGTCAAAATTCACCGTATCGACCTTTGTGCAAATTCCTCAATTACATCGTGCACGTTCGTCAGATCGAGACGAAACTTGCGCCAACAGGACCGTATCATTTTTCTAGTCCTGTATGTCAAGTTTGGTCCAATTCTGAGACAGTTGATTGGACCGTCGTTTTGCGGGCCCTACGGTCCGACTCAACGGACAATTTTGTGCACGGCCTGTCCGAATCTAACTTTGGACATACGGTTGGATTCGTATTGAAAAACCAGACCTGTTGACATATAGTTTGACGACTTTAGAGACCATTGACTCTGGCACGCTTTTCGGTATAAAGCAGGTCCAACGGCGGATACCGTTTTTGACCTAAAATTACCGTTTTGCTCCTGTGTCCAGAATTGGACTTAAGGACAGACAATTCTAGCTAATTTGACTATTCTAAAAATGTTGGTAATTTTATTTCACCATCTGGAGACTTCTGCATGTATTGACTGATTGTGGCTCATTGAGTGGTATAGTATTATTGGTTTCACCAGCTAAGGACCTCAGGCAAGTGCACTTTCTGATTGCTTTTGATTCATAGTAGTCTTTTCATTTCATGCTTATACATATATCTTACTGCTTGTTGACACGCTCGTCACACGGAGGAGTCGGAAGAGGAAATATCATAGTAGACATGTGGACTACCCAGAAATATCTCCAAATGTCTATTCTTGTCTGATAGCAGCTGCACACGACACGTACAGTGTGCCAGATTTACCCCCTAGCCATTCACATGTCGAAACGGATATTTTACACCACATAGGTGGTTGTATTTTATTTGTTTTCTTTGTCTTCTCCACCGAGCCATGTCATCAGTACTTTCTAGCTTTCATATCTTATATATTATTTTCATGTCTTGTTAATTCTATTGTGTTTTTGCATTGCCGTCGGTTTATGTACTTGTTCCATTTCTGACTGGAAATTAACATTTTTTAGGTTAGCCGTGGCTTCACTTAGCTTGGAAGATACGGGTGTACTTGCAGACAGAAACCTAGAAATAGATAGCAGTTGTATCATTTTCATTAATTGTGAAAATTTTGTATTGTCTTTAAATATAAATGTTATAATAAATTTAGAAATGTGAATGAGCAGCAAATATTATATTTTGAGTATTTATTTCTTACGGGCTTGACAACGTTCTACTGCCGACTCTACGGCGTAGGCTGGCTTGGACACGTCTCGTATCCGATAAGCGGGTGCCAGTCGTGACAAACACTATTCACATCAACAACAAAAAGTTAAAAGAAAAAAAAGACAGAGAGAGAGAGAGGATAATGGGAAGAATGAGAGAGATCGAAGGGGAAATTAGAGGGGCTCACCGGAGGCTTCCACGCGGTCAGAGGAGAACCCCCGAAGCGACGCGCCGCACGCTCTTTCACGGGCGACGCCTCCCGGAGATGGCGTCGGAGCAGATCTGAAGGGGACGCGGCACCGTAGCTCTGGAGCGTGTCAATAACGGAGATCGGCTCTCACGCGTGACGGGAAAGAGCCACGGTGGGCGGGATCTCCGGCAGGGTTGCGTTCGACCGGAAGAGCTGCTCGGTGGTCAAACTCCGAGAAGAGGAAGGAGTGGAACGACGATCCAAACCGTTCACCGATGACGCTCGAGCTGGGTGCAGCATCGCAGAGGCGGAGGGCAGTCGCAGGCGCATCGACAGATTCTCGGGAAAAGGGACACGGATGCAAAGCACGTCGAAATTACGGGATCTTGGCAGAGGAGAGGGGCTGAGGCGTACGGATCGCACCTCACTGGTAGCAGCGGTTTGCCAGTGCCCAACGCAATCGAAGGTGCAGATACGGTGAAGCTCACAGTTCGAGGCATTGTGCTACACCGGGCTTGGCGCACGGCATCGACGGTCGATACAAAGGAACGTCGGAGCACAGACGACGGTGCTCAAGCACGGAAAGAGGATACCAATCGGTTAGATCATGGTGGCACCTACATTGGTGGGTTGCGAGTGTGTGGTGGCGAGTGGCTTGGTTGATCAGCTACGTTGGGGTTCACTGGAGTTGAGGTCGTTTGTGGTGGTCGACGAGTCGAGGACAAGGCTTGTGGTGTGGGGTGATGATGGTGACAATGGTGGTTGTGGTGCTCCGTAGTGAAGACTTGGGATGGTCGGAGTTTGTCGATAGTGGGGAAGTCGCCATGGTGGTGGTCGAGAATGCAAGGCTGGAGTGGTGTTCGAAAACGGAAGACTCTATGCTGGTGATGGTCACTGTGGCTGATCGTCGAAAAACAACAGTGTCACCAGATCGGTACTCACCGCCTTTGCATGTCTAGTGGCAGGGCCAGATTCAAGGGCAGGGAGTGGCGACGTAGTAGGGGTGCACGACCGGAGGTCGTGTATGGCAGGGTAACGGAGACGATGATGTTGGCGGTGATGCGATGGATCCGGAAGGGCAGGTGGCTGGCAAAGGTGTAGATGAGGGAAAATGTTGGTGTTCGTGGGAGGCCGACGTGGGGCAGGAGTTTTGGTAGTATCGTGAGGAGATGGCTATGTTGGGGAGATCGGCCTTGAGGGTTTGCTGGCAGTTTCCTGGAGGGATATGGTGGTGGCGTTGTATTGGCGTTGGTGTTGCGGTGTTGATGATGATGGATGTCGGGTTTTGAAAAGGAAGAGAAGGATCGATTGATGTCTCTTATTTCTATTCATGGATTGGATTGGGGTTAATCCTAGAAGGATTAGAATATATCGAATTTAATTTAGGATGTGAATGCTGGGAATTTGAGTATTCGAATAGCACAAGAAAATTTGGATATTTCTGTATGGATTAGTATTAGAATCCTCCCAGATAAATGTTTATGAAAGTTTAAATCAAATAAAATATTCCTTACTTGCTTAATCAAATCCAACTCATTAATATAAAATCAAAAAGATTATTTAAAACAAATTTATTCTAAATCAAATAATTGATCATATCAAGACTTTAGATTAATATTTAGTATTATCAACTAGTTTGAATAATATGAATTAAAATCTAGCTCAAATAAAGGATCAGCATAATACTTGAAAATAGTATTTTACATAATCTTTAAAATAAATTTCATAAAATCAATTATCAAAATGTTGTTAAGAATAATTTAAATATTTATATATCTTCATAAATAAAACTAGATTAATTAAATCTAACTATAATATTTGATAACCATAGTAATTCGAACTGAGTTTTCAATAATATCAAATATTACTTAAAATAGATGTCATAAATTCGAATCATAAAGTAAAATTTAATAATTCTTTAATATAAAATAAATTAGACAAATCACTTTTATTTTCTAAAATATCTATACTAGGAGATAGAATATAATTTTATTTTTCAAAAATGAATTAAAATAAAAGAGATTTCAAAGATTCGGGAAGAGGGGTTACAGCTAGCCAAGTTTGGGAGGATTTGGTTTTGGTTCGTGTCCATTTAGAGATCCCTTCGTGTTGGTGTCGTATCGGAAGGAGTTCCTTTGGATTTTACCTCCCGGAAGGTAAAATCGACCCTCTATTTCAATCCTACATGCATATAAGATTATTTTGAACCCATAGGAATTACCTCCATGGTTGTGTCTCCATTTGTGTCCATTTCGTGTCCATTTGGAGCTATTAGGAGTGTCCTTGTTGTGCTTTGTGTCCATGTGGAAAACCCTCAATATTGGACACGTGTTTAAATAATTTAATATATATTTTAATATTAGATTTTTATATGTTAAAGAAGTGTTATTGTTTGTTATTACATTTGTCTCCATGTTTCATAATATATATATACAAGTATTTATATTATTGAATGTATATATATATATATATATATATATATTATTTTTGAAACTGGAAATTTTATTGAAACTAAGGACACGTGGCAGGGCCTACAACCGGCCACCCTGCATTCAAAATTCAAACAGGAAAACAAAAGAGTAGCATTAAGCGCACACGTCCCGAGGGGGCGCGGGGCCCCATGAGGGACTCGCAGCCCGAAGGCCTCGGGGACCCGCACGCATGCCAGGGGGGAAACCGAGGAGCCGGAGAAGCCGGCAGGGGGCGCTGCGCCTAGGCCACGGGGGGGGTCACTGTAACTCCACTTTTTCCAAATATTGAAATTTTAATATTTCTTTTAATTCAATGAATTGGAATTTATTGGTTTAATGTATATTAGTTATAACTAAACTATATTTAGTTTCTTTTCTTTTAATCCTATTGATGTTGGGCTTAACCTAGGAAGCCCATGACCTAGTAAGCCCACAACCACCTTCTTATTAAGTCATGTAGAAGGAGTATATTTCTACTACTGAATTCCTACAGTGGAGGCTCTTCTCAAAAATTCAAAATCTCAACGGCCATGAACAGTGGCCATGTGCTCTCCATTTCCCTGCTCTCTAACAACCTGTCAGAGGGATTTCTCGCGAGTGGCTAGCCTCATTCCCGCGCCACTAGCTGGCTATTTAAGACCCTTCTCTCCTCACTATTGATGAACAATCCTTCATTCCCAACTTCATCTTCCCCAAAACTTTGATCAATCATGGCAGAGTGAACCTTGAGGATCGATCATTGCAATCGATAGGGAGATCAGTAGGTAAAATTCTTAACCTTCTTGTCTTCTTGATCCATTTGAATCATCGAGCATGAGCAATCATTGGTGGATCGAGTGGTTCTTCTCTGGATCCAGTCGATTGATGCGATCGAGAGGAGAACCTATCGACTATGATCCTTGCTCGATCCTTGTTTCCAATGATCATTCATCTCTGGATCTGCAATAGAAATTCTGACCACCATATGTTTGTTTATTTTCCTCCATGAACCCAATTTGATCCTGCACGAATTTGATTGGAAGCAGTTGTTTACATCTCGATCCCTCTGATTTGGATCTGTTCCTATTTCAACCCTTGATTGCATAAGTAGAGGTGAGTTAATGGAATTTTTTTCATTTATTTAGATCTTCTCCTTACTAAACTAAGGAGTGTTTGATTGTCAGATCTTCAAGATCATTTGAATATGATTCCAGCTATAGCTGACTTGCAGGTACATTTCCAAACCATTTTCCCTTATCTCGATTTCTATTTACTTTTGTTCAAATGCAAATAGTGTAGACAGTGATATCAGGAAACTTGGATAAACTCTATTCCTGTGATTGTTCAGTAATTTGTTATAGATATTCATTTTTGGAATGTCATGTTCCTGTTTAGTTATGTCTGATTTTGGCACAGCTATGTGACTCACATGGCATTGTTATGTGACACTCATATGAGACTGTCTTAATATTGGACAGGGACTGATATGGGAATTTCACATGAGTTTGTATATAAATTCATATGATGACTGATATGGGAATTTCACATGAGTTTGTATATAAATTCATATGATGACTGATATGGGAATTTCACATGAGTTGTATATAAATTCATATGATGGCTGATATGGGAATTTCACATGAGTTTGTATATGAATTCATTTGAGGACTGTTGTGTTAGTATAGGACTGACCTTCTAAGGAATTGTCTGACCCTAGGTAACATGATTTCTAAACAGAAGATAGGATTGGCTGATTGTATACTTAAATTATGATTTAGAGCATAACCTATTATGTGCTTTAATGTAGAGTTTCAGAGTTTACTTTCAATTTGATATTGTGTGGGATGTGGGACTAAGTCCTGGAGATTGTGTAGGACTGGTTAGTCCAGAAAATCAATTTCAGTAAAGTACTTTGACTGTTGTAAATTCCTGTTATAAACTGTTTGTATTGAACAACTTTGGCTTGGCTAGTCGACCCTTGAGCCATTCAGGAATATTGCAGTAGGCTTTGTGTGGGACTGTTAGCCCAGGGAACTGAGTATTGCAGTAGGCAATACTAGATATAGGACTGGACTTAAATTTGCAGTAAACTATAGGAGACTGGTTTAGTTTAAATTCAGAGTTTAGGTTCTTGTATACAGGGCAGAACCTTAGTCTTCAAGATCCTGAAGACTGTGAACCTGGGATTACATTGAATACACTATTTTAAACCAATTGGAGGAGACTGATGGTTACCTCAAACTTAGTTCAATATTGGTTAGCAGGATTTATCTACAGGAGTTGTATGGTATTTTGAAGATGACAGTCAATTGGTAAACTGAATTCACATCTGGAAGTGTTGAATTTGGGTAGACTAATCTGTACTACCTTATTGGACTGAACTCGTATATATTGAGAAAGTGCCTTTTTGTCATACATCAAATGATAGATTAAGGTTTAGTGTTTAGTCAAATGCAAACTAAGTGTAATTTTGTGCTTAACAAGACTGGATTGGAAGTTCAGACATATGCATGAACTGATGGAGAATATCAGTTCATCATGGACTGAACTCCCTCAGTCCTGTTGAGGACTGAGATAAGGAAAACCTGTTGGGTGATTCTCTACATCTGAGAAAGAGAACACAAAAAGAAAATTGGTCCTTGAGAGCAAGAACTGTAGGAATGGTAAACTGGAAGCCATGTTCAAATCAAACTGGGATTTTCCATTTGGGGACTGATTGTTTTAGACACTTGATAGTCCTGTTTAGAGACTGAGTTGGTTAAATATGCAGGTTAGGATTGGTTTCCAAACTGAGAATTATATCAACTGTAAAGGACTGATATAATTCTTGGACTGATTCCTGGACTGTATTATTCAGTCCTAAGTCTACTGAATGGGACTGGGTTGCAAGTTGAAGCCTGGGGCTTTAGTTAGAATGGCAGTAAAGGCCATTGGTTGTTGATAAACCTTGCTTAGGCTAAACAAATCAGATTTTGCAGAGACTGATCTGTAAACTGGAAAAAAAACCTATTCGCTAGGCACCTATGAGAATGGTTCAGGATTAGAAGGATGATACTTTGAAGTCCAGCCTTAGCCACATCAGTAACACCCTGTTTAGAAGAGGTACCTACATATATTTTTTGTAAGTAAAAAGAAACCTAGTATCAATTTAGAGTCCATTAGCATAAGTTATAAGAATTACCATCAGATTTAGTAGAGACTTTCGAAGAGCAGTACACCCTTGCTTATAGAAGCTAACAGTTTATGAATACCAAGTCCTTGAATATATGGATGATATTGCAAACTAGTCATATGGGATAGTAATTTAGATTATGGGTTCTTGTTAACTATTGGTAAAGCTAATTTTTGATAACCACTAGAGTCATGACTAGAAGGGGTAACCTTAGTCTAGGACTTATACAGGAGTTTATTCTTGATTAGAATCTTCTGATAAACAATTAGAATTAGTCTGTTATTAATCAACTTGTAAAATCATATGACAGGAGGATTCTCAGCTCCACTACTCTTTCTTGATCACTCGGAGACAGGCAAGTATACTCCTCTGATTTGTTCATTTTTCATGTCTTCATATTCATTCTTGTATCTCTTGATGACATGATATATCACGATATTGTCTCGTTTCATGTTCCTTGTATCGATTGCATCTGGGAGGGGAAATACTATAAAGATGTGATCAAACCATGTTACTATCCCTGTGAATAGCTTGGGTCCCGCACCGTGCACGCGGGGCCAAAGCCATACCATTTTATTATCATTGCATCTACCCAAGTCGATCACACTCTAGATGTATTTCAAATATTGCACATGTCAGGATTCAGTTTGTATTTCAGGATTTCATGGTTGTATTTCATGATCAGGCTGTATTTTATGTTCAGGCTGTATTTCATGTTCAGTTTGTATTTCATGATTCAGGTTGTATTTTATGTTCAGGACTCTTACCATATTTTCCTGTTTTACTTTCAGTATTCCTATTCAGTTCATGTCTTGTTCTCATTTCTTGTACTTTACATTATCCCTATTTTCTTAATTCATACCATGATGTACATGTCCATTTCTCTGGATATACTTTGCTCCGCTCCTGAATAGGATATGTTGCAGGTGAGTTGGAGGCTTTATGCGATACATTCTATGGCGAGGGGCCTATTGATGCAGGAGAGCTAGCTGGTGCAGCTCATGACTTAGAGGCTGCAGAAGCCTAGAGATTTTCCTTAGTTTTTCCCTATTATTTCTATGTATTGAGACTAGTATATTTCTATCTTTCTGGAATGTAATAATTCAGATTTGTACTTTACTCTAGTTGGGACACATTTATATAGATGCTGTGATTCATTCATGTTCATATTATCTGGTTAGTTTCCCTAGATTGGAACAGCTTACTTTGTTGTGTCTAACAACAAAGGCTGGGCGTGTCCGACTCGTATCCGGTTATTCGGAAGCGGGTCGTGACAGTCACGTCGAGGGGGACTCGGGGGGGGCGCACCCACGGGGGGCACGACCGTGAGCGGCTGCGGCTAGGGCGCGGCGCGTTGAACGAAAAGGGAGGGGGAAGCACCCGAGGGGGGTCACGGCGCCGGTGGGGAGGGGGGAGGAGAGGACCGGCTGCGACGAGGGCACGCCATGGAGGAGCGGTGCGGGAAGACGCGTCCGGTCGACCGAACACCACGGCGGAGGAAGGACCGCGACGAGGAAGAGCCCACCGCGGGGGCTGAAGCCACGGCGAGGGAGGCGTCCGGAGTTAAACAGGGGGAACCGATTGTAACACCCAGTTTTCCAGAAGTGGGTAATTTTGAAATTTTGTAATTATAATTATTATTTAATTATATTTATTTTATATTATGATTTTTAGTGATTTTTAATTATTTTTAAACTATTTAAATTCATGACTTACGATTTTTGGTGTTTTGCTAGTGAACAGTAGAGACTGCCCACCCTAGAGCCTAGCCATGTGATTAGGGTATTTTTGACATTTTTGGGGTTATTTAATTTTATTATAATTTATTTGAATTTATGGGAATTTTTAGAATTTATTTTTGAATTGTTTGAATGAGGGTTGACTAGGTTGACTTTGACTAGCAATGACCCTGGTAGCCTAACCTAGATTTGACCTAACCTAGATGGGTCATAACTAACTTAGTAAGCGACTTTGAGAATTAGATGGGTTGGTTAGGGGGTTGGGTCAAGTTGAGTTATGGTTAAATGATTTGCAAGAAACTAGGATAGAACCCTTTGTTCTAGGCCATCTATTTCCCTTGATTCAATCCTAGCCATAGGATAAAACCTAAAAACCCTAACCCTAACTATTATGACCAGCCAAGAGACCCCCCCCTTGCCTATATAATGTCTCTATGGGGATTTGTGCCTCTTTCTTTAATATTTCTTCATTTCTTAAGGAAATAGGTAAGCCTACATTAATTCCTTCCTAGTTTAATCAATAGGACTCGTTTTTGATTAAAATTTCTTCCATTAGGATCTAATCAATGTTCTCTTGCTGTTCATGGAGAGTATTCTCAGGCTTGG
This sequence comes from Iris pallida, assembly GCA_029216955.1. Lineage (NCBI taxonomy): Eukaryota > Viridiplantae > Streptophyta > Magnoliopsida > Asparagales > Iridaceae > Iris > Iris pallida. The sequence goes on from JANAVB010029620.1 coordinate 1,537,437, forward strand.
GGCAATTTGGAGAAGTTTGCTAGCAAGAGGAACCCACCCATTTGAGGCTTTTCTTACATTTTGACACCAATAGGTAAATCAATGTAAACACCATTAAAATTCTAGTTTCTTTGCATGTAGACCTAGCCCTAAGTGTCCTGGTCCTGTAGGTATGCCTAGACCTAGGTTTCGTATCTATTTCGTGTCCTAAATGGACACGTATCAGTGTTACTGTTAAGGTGTTTGTTGAAATGCCCCAAAGGGCATTTCGAGTGATTTTTCAGGAAGTGTTTGAATAGGAAATTAAGTTTTTAGGTCGCTTATGTATTTCTGATTGTTTGGACACATTTTGTGTCATGTCGGGGTCGTACTAGACTCGTGCACATGCCTGCGCACGCGTGTACAGTGATCTCCTGCTACTCGTGGCCTTGTGCTCACTGCACAGGCCACGTGGCGAGCTGAGTTTGGACGAGGGGATGGGGGCAACGTCTGCGAGTCTCCCCCCAAGTCCCAAGTCTCCTCGTATCGTGTCGGACACGCGATTCACTCTGCACAGGTTTTACCCTGTTGGTTCAGTCTGTATTTTTGGGTTCGGACACGGCTTCGTAATTCGGACACGACATGGTCTAGACCCGATTCAGGATATCTATTCCCTAGACCTAGACCCACTCTAACACTGGACACGGACACAAACCATTCTCATGTTGTGTGTCGAGTCCTATTGGACTCGACATGGCTGCACGAGGCAGCCCAATGCACAGTTTTGACACTAGCTAAATACCATACTTGGACACCTCGTGTCCACTTGTGTGGACACGAGAGCACTCACCTAGACACGTACACATCGTACACAATCATTACCAACTTATTAAATTAGTTATTAGTTGTTGTCTGATTTCGAGATGGGGAATTTCCTATTTTTTTGATACTGAAATGTATCAGTGTTATGTTCATTGTTGTTCTTCCTAAATTCGATTTTCCTTAATGATTAATATCATGTATAATATTATGGTTAATGTCTGTACATTAGAATACATGTTTAGATTGTAGAAATCCTTCTTGTGAAGGATGATATTGAATGGGGATTCGATTTACAGGAAGGATGCTGTCATCACTGATACTTGGTTTCTATGAAAACTTGAGAGGTTTCAATTCCAGTTTCGTAATAACTTACACCCATCTATACATGATATATAGGATTATGTGTTGGTTCTTGTGGGGGTATCATTGGGTTTTGATTACTAATTAGAGCTCTTTGAAACCTGAGAAATTGTTTAGTTGTTAGCTGTTTTATTTTTCTGTTAATAGAGTCACTGGGTAAACCTGTTAACTGTTTAGAAAAAACTGAGATTAAGGAGATTCCCAGTTGAACTGATTTGGTTGGTTTAGTATTTGAATTTATAGAGGTATATATACACAAATGTTGAACAATGGTCACATAAATTGATTTCTTTTTTTCCTTTTAACTAAATTTGTTTCTATTCCTTTTGTTCACTGTCACATATTACACACTGCCTACATTTCCTGCCATATTAAGATATCTGATATTAGTGTAGGTTTAATGTTGATTTCCTTTTTCCTTTTTCCTGAGAACCTGAGAACTTCACTAGTAATTTACTGATGGGATGATGAAATCTAAGAATGTGGGACTGTTATATGAAAATTGTCATTTTACTTGAATTTTTTGAGAACTGTTCTTGATAACTCACACTTGACATAGGATTTCCTGAGTTTGACAACCTATCCACTGCTATCTACAGATTTACTATTGACACACACACACACACATGAGAACAATGTAGATGGACACACTATCATTTTACTTGAATTCCTGGGATTAACCACACTATAAAATCTGAGAACACTAATTGGTTTCCCTTCCTTTACATTGATTGACTTCTTTCTTCCTTTTTCTGAATTGGTTTCTATTTCCATTTTTCCTGTCACCTTTAAACACACACACATTCATGATACACTCTCAAGTCCCACACACATACACACACATGTACACAATCACATTTCCTTCCTTGTTTTCTATGTATATATATATATATGTATGTGAGATTCACATATTTTTGTATCCTCTATATATATGAGGGTACTATATTATATCAATAATGTGTATATACATATATATGTGTGGTATTCACATAGGAGCCTATGTACTAATATGTACATTCTATATTGAGTTGTGTAGGCTATATTATATTGCATAGCCATATCAATATGTGTATTGTTTTGTTATAGATAATATTGTCTTGTGGTCATATGATTTATGGTTGGTCTTAGGCATGGTATTGCCTTAGCCCATGGCCTAGTCTCTTAGCCTATGGCCTATGGTAGTATCTGTGTGTCAGTTTAGAGTCTGGATTAGACTTGTGTAGTCTTGTTAGACTTATAATAGACTAGTTAGACTAGTATAGACTTGTTTGTCCTAGGTTTGACTCTAGTGTTGACCAGAGTTGACCAAGGGTTGACTTTGGCCTAGATTGACCTAGAATCATATAGAATGCATAGTAGGACTTTATTATATCATTTTAGACTTGTTGTGACATGTGTTGTTCTGATTAGGAGCTAGACACCTCTCCTCGGACAGTACATTTCATTCGGACACTCAGATACAGGCGAGTACATTCTCTGATCATTTCATATCCTGCTTAGAATTATTTTTCTGTATTAAATTACTTTACTTAATACTGTCACGTTGGTCACACGGATTAGTACAATATGGATCCCTCCCTGAGATGTTATCCCTTCAGGGAGCATCGGGTACTCTATGTTCTATGCGTTTCACTTACATAGCGTATCATATGCTTCTTTGGTTCTTTGATCACTTGTGACATATACCCATATGATCACAGAGTCTTCTTTGAATCCTTATCCCATTTATGGGACTACTATGTACCACGCTTCGGGGGCATATCACCCATTGTGGGCTTATCACCTTTCGGAGGCTTATCACCCATTGGGGGCATATCACCCTTTGGGGGCTTATCACCCTTTGGGGGCATATCACCCTTTGGGGGCTTATTACCTTTCGGAGGCTTACCACCCTTCGGGGGATGTTATATAGAATCATAACATAACCTGGTTGGATCCTTGTGTATTAATTCGGGGTACGGGGGAGTATAAATAGCCATGTGAACAATTCCAAAGTAGAATAGCCATGTACGCCTCTTTAGTATAGCCATGTACAAATCAAGCCGTTCATATGTCGACTTTGTGCTCTAAATCACTAGTCACTGGTAGCTCTTTACTTATAGTAGATATTTCTATTACAGTTCTCTCTCTGTTTACCTACTGCAATTCTTCAGTATCTATATCTTACTTTACTGCATGATTATATTTTCTAACCTGCTATGAACTGTTGAGATGTATTATGCTTGCTCCTGTCCTGACTGGACATGTTGAAAATATTACAGAGGACGAGGAGGAGGCCTGTGAGGATACCTTCTTCGGAACAGCTCTAGCTGACGGCTTTACCCTACTGCCTAGACTAGTTTAGTTAGGCCTTATCTTATTTTTATGTTGTCTTGAGACTGTTTAGCTAGACTTTACTTCTGTTCAGAGATGTGGAGTTGTATATATTCTTTCACATTCAGTAGCTGAGATATGTACTCTGGATATTTGCTGGGATATTATCTTAGACTATTATATCTTCTGTATTTCCTTGAGTTCTATATCATATCGTACTTTCTTCTTCCTTAGTTGTGATTGAGTTCATTACTGCTATGTTACCCCCATTCGGAGAGTATAAACTGCTTAGTACTATATTGCTAGATGTATGTTGACCTAGGACAGCGTTCTACCGCCGACACTGCGGCGTAGACTGGGCGTTGCGACGTTCTCGTACCCTCACAGTGGGTGCGGGTCTTGACACATTTTTAGTGGTGGCCCATTCAGGTCGAGTTTATGTAGTGGTATTCGAACTAGAGTATCACTACAGCCTGCAGTAGAATTATGACATATTTTGTAGTACTCAATCACAGTTAGGATTCCTTGAAAGATTCCTGGGACGACCCTTGAGAATCTTATTTAAACTTCAATTTGAATTATTTCCCTTATTTTGTTGCTCTCACTCCTTGATTATTGAATTTGATTTTGTTGGATCGTTGTTGATTTGATTTTCCTATCGAGATAAATTTTTATGGCCTGAGTTACGATATTTTTCTGATAACATATGTCGACGGGAATACAGGGATGGTATGTTTATCGCAGCTATATTAGCTGGCGTGGCGAAAACATAGAGACCTGACTTCGGATGTACGTATCTTGGTTATGAGATTTGGAATTTTTCGCAGCTATACTAGTCGACATAGCAAGAATTCTAGACGACATAATTATAGAGGTGCATGCCCCTGTTATGGACTCTACCGTTTATCGCAGCCTTGCTTACTAGCGTGGCGGGGATTCTGAGTATCATGATTTTTGGACAGACGCATATGATTATCAGATTGTATCTTGGAAAGGTTCTTAAATATATCGTCTCTATCTTCATTCCAGTTATTATAAATTGTTTCCATCATCAAATAATTTAGGAGTAGAGATATTTCAGCTTTATAGAGCTTATGCATATGTAGTTCTTTCTTAGTGTGACGATTTGATGACTTGTGATTAGGCCCTTGTCTTAGAAATGATAGTATAGCCTGGCTTTAAATAGTGATTCTTGTAGTTGGTTCTTCTCTGTTTATATTTACTAGTTTTGCAGCCTTGATGATTGATTTATTTGTATTTTCTTTTCTTTTTCTTTCAGTATGGCACCCATGACCCGAGCCCGTCGCCTGAGAGCAGCTGCAGCTACTGAGAGTGTGCCTCCACCTCCTACTGTTCAGGATGTAGTGATCCCTCTATCCGATCAGGGGGTAGTGGCACCTCATGCCATTGAGGAGATGGTGGTAGCCTCGCTAGAGAGTCTTCCTTCATCTCCTGTTGTTCAGGAGAGAGCTGCAGATTTGCCTGAAACCGAGAGCCCTTTCCTACCCCTGGTACTCCCTACTGTACCACCCGGAGGTTTGTTACTTGACGTAGCCCAGATGTTTGGATATTTCCAAGAGAGACTGTTGGAGTCACAGAGAGTTCATGAGGAGGCCATGAGGGAGCAAATCCAGAGGTTGCTACGTCTGCGGGACTCTGTGCTTCTAGGAGGAGAGCCTAGCTCCAAGAGGGCGAGGAGTAGTACCCAGTCCTATCCAGAGTTTGAGGAGTACCCATTTATCCAGCCTATATCATCATACCCAGCCCAGTCTCCTGTCCAGCAGAGGCCAGCTGAGCCAGAGCCTATCTGTGCCTACTGCAAGAAGTCTGGACACAAGTGGAACAACTGTAGAAAGAGACTAGGATTGTGCCTATTCTATGGTTCAGCTGCACACTGGGTGCAGCACTGCCCTGATATACCTGCCCCAACCAGGGCCCTTCTTCCAGAAGGGAATTCTGGTTCTCAGACCTAACTGGAGGTGAGTTTTGACCTAACCTTAGTATTCCTTTTGAGAATTTTGATGCATCCCTTGCTTGTATGTTTTGATACCTTGTGATTGCCTAGTACTGTAGCATGGTTGGTATAACTAGATGAGCCCCAGACTGATATTGCATGCCATGACCCCTATAGGTTACACTTTACAACTGTATATTTTAAGATAGATTTCTGAGACTATAATTGCTGGGGGCTTAACCTAGAAGGGGTACGATCATCTTAATTTCGAGGACGAAATTTTTATAAGGTGGGTAGGATTGTAACACCCAGTTTTCCAGAAGAGGGTAATTTTTTGAAATTTTATAATTATATTTATTATTTAATGATATTTATTTCATATTATAATTTTTAGTGATTTTTAATTATTTTTAAACTATTATTGTACGAGAACTCTACGAGATGCAGGTGATCTTGGGCAACTCGAAGATGATCTCTGACTCGTCTGACCACCTCAATAGTCTACGTCACCATCTCGGGTCCAAGCATTTGCCTCTCACCAATATCGTCCCAAGCTAAAGGAGATCTGCACTTTCTACCGTACAAGGCCTCAAAAGGTGCCATCTGGATACTAGCCTGAAAACTGTTATTGTACGAGAACTCTACGAGATGCAGGTGATCTTCCCACGAACCACCGAAGTCAAGTGTACATAACCGCAGCATGTCTTCAAGAGTCTGGATCGTGCGTTCTGACTGACCATCTGTCTGCGGATGGTAGGCTGAACTGAACTTGAGACGAGTCCCCAAACTCTCTTGAAGACTCCGCCAAAAGTACGAGGTGAATCTTGAATCTCTGTCAGACACAATACTGACTGGCACTCCATGTAATCTGACTATCTGCCTGAGGTACTGTAACACCCATATTCTGAATACGTATTTTGTCAAGCTTGCATGTATTTTAGATCTGTATTTTATTTTCTCAGATTTTGGCATGTACTTGTAATTGGCTTGACTTGCAGACTTTGGTTCTCGTAATTGGGTTTCACCTGGCTTGGTTTATTGTGGAGGAGAATTAGTTTAGTTTGGTTTGGTTTAGTTTGGTCTAACATGCATTTGGAACACCTTAGCCTATGCTCCACCCTCAACACAACACACCCACCTCCATTAAATCCCACCTAACTTTTCTCTCTCCTCTTTATTTTTTATTTACTTCTTCATCTCCTTCTTCTTCCTTCCTCTACACAACACCATCACCCATAGGCAAGTGCACCTTGCCACCACATGAGAACCATATTTTATTTGTCCATTAGTTAGATTAGGACATGGAGATCAACATTAGAACTTGACATTTTGTGATTTAAAGTCTCCATTGTTCTAGATCTAGGTTTTAACTATTTTTGGATTTATATGGTTTTGATCTATATTGGTTAGATTTTTGTGGGTTTTGATGCTTCCATGTGGAAGAGAATTCAATTTTACTCAAGTTAGAACTTTGAAAATCTAGATTTGGCTTTGATTTGACAAAAATATGAAGAATTAAAGTTTTGGAGTTCTTGGAGTTCTTCTCGGGTTGGAGGAGCAGACCTCTCGGCCTGCGCTTTTTAGCGCAAAGCCGATTGCGCAGCTCACCCTTTGGTGAACTGCGCATCCCCTCGGCCAGCTTATTGCGCTGAGCTGAACTACGTTGGCGCTTCTTAGCCCAGCGTTCCCTTTCCCCTTGCGCGCTTGACCTATGCGCAATCTGCTCCTGCGCAGTCCATTCCTGCGCAATCTATTTCTGCGTAATTCACCTCTGCGCAGTTCACACCTGCGCAGTCTGTTCCTGCGCACTCCACCCCTGTGCAGTTCACTCCTGCGTACTTGGCCCATGCGCCATCTGCCCCTGCGCCCTGTGCTCCTGCGCACTTGGCACCCTGCGCAGCTGACATCCTGCGCAATCCAACCCCCTGACCCCTTGTGCAAACCATTGGCTCTTGGATTTTTGGTTTTATTTCTTTAAGCTTGGCTCTTCTATGGCCCTGTATATTGATATTTTATTAGATATTTTACGCCCATTTTATATCCTTACGCCTTTTGTCATGAACTTGATTTTACTTAATATGTTTGAATGACTATTGTACATGGCATGGTATGACAAAGAACTAGCATAACACGACAGTGACCCGTAGTGGTGCACTCCTGACATGACCAACCTGACATGATAGTGGCCCGTCGTGCCACACTCCTGACAAGTATCCTGACATGATTTACCTTGATAACTTGATAGTGGCCTATGGCGGCGTACTCCTGACTTGACTTGACTTGTAACTTGTAACTTGACTTGACTTGATGCTGTTGCGACAGCTAACTTGACTCGTATAATCAACTTGACACTGTGGGTGTTCCTGCTTGCTTGCTTGTACAATCCACTTGTCTTGTCTTGCATCATGTCTAGGACGTGACTCCCTGGTTCCCACGGTCAGGGATTCATACTGAATATGGATTAGGCTAATGACTAGATCAAACTATAGTTCATGGAGAATTTCTAGTCACAGGCAATCTTGTTATCTGGGCGCTCTTAATTGGACTTGTAGCTTGCCGACGAGTAGAGCACATTTCCAGCGCACTGTCATGTGTTGCACCCTCTAAGTCACCTAAGGGTATATCGTCTCCGGGGCGATGTACCCAACCATACTCTCAACCCGCGAAAGGATAACTGGATGGTCTGCAGGGCTTGGGACTGGAAAATTCTCATTGCATCTTGTTAGTAATTAAGGCTTCTGATAACCCTAGTTAGTTAAGTAGTAAGCCGTAGTAATTGCTTGGCGGCTTGTGAATGGATGGAGTCCAGCCTTGTCTAAGTCTTGTCTAGTACCAGTACCTGACTACTCTTCTACATGATTGTTTTACTTGCTTTAACAATAATTGGGTAGGGACAAGGAGATATTCAGGCGAAGGGTTACAACCTCGGTCCTTGTTTGGTTTACGGGTTGTAACCTGGTTTCCAGAATGGTTCCATGTCCCTAGTCGTTTATTGTCCTGACGTGCTCTTTATTACTTGTACTTTTATTTCATTTCTTATGTTCTGATATGCTGGCTTTTGTTCTTATTTCGTGGCCTCCTTTGTGGCACTTGCTCTTTCTGGGGTTTGACCCAGCTGGTTTTGTGTGGCCAGATTTCGGAGCAGCACCCGAGGATCTACCGAACCTCCAGCCCGATGGTGGCGACTAGAAGGAACCCGGGCTACGAGTGGGTTTTCTATTTTGTTTTGCTCACTCTATTGTAAAATTATTCTTTTGAGGCGTTTAGCCGACGAGCACCTGTTAGCTCGATGCACTTTTACTTACTGTCTGCCTACGGACTGTAAACATGATTAACAAATCCTAGGGTTGATCATGTATGACTTAACTCTTGCTAGTCCTAGCATTTTGTACGACTAGCTTCATGATCAGCTGATATGTAATATTTGGGACGCCTTTTATTGTATATTTGGTGGTCAAACATCTTGTGATTATATTATTTGCTTGAGATTGAGACAGTAGGCTTGACCTTAAGAGACTGTTGGCTTGTAGTAAACCCTCATATCTAGACAGCCGTGACCGTATATTTAAGATGTATTCTATTTCAATATACGTAGCTGGCTATGTACGCCCCCGCTCTCCAGTATTCTGGTTCTGGGGCGTGACAGGTATATCTCTGCAAGCTGATCCGTCGACTGACCGATTCTGAAAGGAAGAAAATGAGCTACCTTCGTGAGACGATCAACTATAACCCAGATGGCATCCCTCCCAGCTGGGGATCTAGGTAATCCAGTTACAAAATCTATGATAATATGCTCCCATTTCCATTCCGGGATCGGTAAAGGTTGAAGAAGTCCTGCTGGTCTCTGATGTTCGGCCTTAACTTGTTGACAAACTAAACAACGAGAGACAAACCGGGCTACCTCCCTCTTCATGACATTCCACCAAAAATGCTGTCGAATATCACGATACATCTTCGTACCGCTGAGGTGAATGGAATACTAAGAAATGTGGGCTTTTTCCATGATCTTCTGTCTGATATCACTACTGGGCACACAAAGACGCCTCCCATGTCAGAGTGTACCATCTTCATGAATGCATAACTCTGGTCTCTGTCCTGCCACACATTCTGTCCTAAGCCGCTGAAGCTTAGAGTCCGTGGACTGAGCTAACTTGATCCTCTCAACTAGGCTGGACTGAACTTGCATACTGGCCATCAATGCCACACTGGAAGGAAGAACAACTTCAATACCCATCTTCTGAAGATCTGCTAACAACTCTGGCTGCGCCGTTAGAAAATAAACTCCGGCTCTCCTGCTCAATGCATCTGCTACCACGTTGGCCTTCCTAGGATGATACTGCAAGCTGATGTCATAATCCACAAGTAGCTCTAGCCATCTCCTCTGACGCATATTAAGATCCTTCTGGGTAAACACATACTTCAGACTCTTGTGGTCGGTGAAAATCTCCATCCGATCTCTATACAAATAATGTCTCCAAAGTTTTAATGCAAAAACTACGGCTGCTAACTCCAGGTCATGGGTTGGGTAATTCCTCTCATGGTCACGAAGTTGACGTGACGCATAAGCGACTACCTCACCATGCTGCATCAAGACACATCCTAATCCCTTGCCGGATACGTCGCAATAAACTGAAAATCCTCCCGTCCCGTCGGGAAGAGTGAGAATGGGGGCCGTCATCAATCTCTGCTTCAGGTTCTCAAATGAACTCTGACACTCTGCTGTCCAAGCAAACTGCACATCCTTACGGGTCAACTGCGTCAGTGGTGCTGAAATCCGAGCAAAGTCTGACACAAAGCATAGGTAATAGCCGGCCAATCCGAGGAAACTCCGAACTTCTGCAACGGTGCTAGGTTCTGGCCATGTCTCTATAGCCACTATCTTCTGGGGATCAACTTCCACTCCACCTCTGGTGATGATATGACCCAAGTACGAGATACGATCCAACCAAAACTCGTACTTACTGAACTTCGCGTACAACTGGTGCTTCCTGAGAATCTGAAGAACTACACGAAGATGCTGCTCATGCTCTGCCTCGTTCTTGCTATAGACTAAGATGTCGTCTATGAACACTATCACGAACTGGTCCAAATAGGGCATGAAGATACGATTCATGAGGTCCATGAATACAGCCGGCGCATTGGTCGCTCCAAATGGCATAACAAGGAACTCTCAATGTCCATACCTAGACCTGAATGCTGTCTTCGGGATGTCCTGCTCTCTGACTCTGATCTGATGGTACCTTGACCGCAAGTCAATCTTCGAGAATACTGCCGCTCCCCTGAGCTGATCAAATAAATCATCTATCCTTGGTAAAGGATATCTGTTCTTAATGGTTACAGAGTTCAAGGTACGATAATCAACACATAATCTTGACGTACCATCCTTCTTCTTCACAAGAAACATCGGAGCTCCCCAAGGTGATCCGCTAGCATGAATGAATTCCTTGGTTCTAAGTTCTTCAATCATCTTGTACAGGACCTCCAACTCTGATGGTGCCATCCTATAGACTCTCTCTGACACTGGTGCCGTCCCTGGAATCAAATCGATAGTGAATTCTATCTCTTTCTCTCTGGGGGCATGCCTGGAAGCTCTTCGGGAAATACGTCAGAAAACTCTTCTACAACTCTGGGAAACTGAACTGCTGCTGCTACGGCCATCCGCAATGCTGGGGAAGAAGGTTCTACTCCGCCTCGAGAAAATGAAAACTCTGGCTCACCGAGAACACTAAAAATAATCTTGCCGACATGGCAATCTATACTAGCGTACTGGTCCCTCAACCAATCCATTCCTAGGACCACATCATAATCGGCCATCGGAAACTCTATCAACCTAGCGGAAAACTCTCTACGGCTGACTACGATTCGACACAAGGAAAACATCCTATCTATACCCACAAGTCCGTTACCAGTAAGTATATTAAGCCTTACTGATAATGACTCGGGCTCCAGTCCTATCCGTGTCGCGAATCGCGCAGACATAAATGAATGTGATGTACCTGAATCAAACAATACTGATGCAGGAAAAGAGTTGACGAGAATGGTACCTGCCACCACCTCACCTGATGCCAACTCCTCCTCTACGGTCAAAGCCATCGCTTGACCGTGCCCTCAGGGTGCTGGTCCCCTCTGCTGGAAACCTCTCTGGCAGTTCTGAACCTGAGCTTGGACCTGGGCATACTGCTGCGGTCGCTGCTGCTGGAATGCCTGAGCCTGAGGCGGCAATGGTCTCGGAGGCTGATACTGCTGCTGCTGCACTGGTGCTGGTCCCCTCACTGAGGGACTAGTCTGGGCCGATGAGGATGAACCGGCTCTCTGTGGGCAGGACCCTATCATGTGATCCGGTGCCCCATAAACCAAACACAATCCTTGTGCTCGGCGACATTCTGACACTACATGCCCTGGCTTCCCAAAATAAGTGCATCCCATTGTGGAAGACTGCATCCGCTTCTGCTGCTGAGGATACGTCGGAGTCGAATGCTGAACCGACGTAACTGATGTTGCCCTCCTCGGAGCCCCAATGGTCAAGGCCCTAGCTGCCGGGGCTGGGGCTGGGGCTGAAGACTGGATCATCTGACCATGGGACCGCTTTCGTCCTCCAGTTCTATCAACAATTCTCTGCGAGGTATACTCATGCCTCTTAGCTGCCCGCAAAACAACATCAAAGGTTTGATGCTCAAACTGCTCCACTGCTAGAATGATCTCTAGGTGGAGTCCCTGATATAACCGCTGCGCTCGATCAAACTCGGTTGCCACCAAAGTGGGAGCAAACTGACTCAGTCTTGAAAACTCGGCCGCATATCCATCGACCGTCCTACTCATCTGCCTGAGATTGGTGAACTTCGTCTGTAGGTCATGCTGAGCCACAGCATCGAAGTACTTGATCTGAAACTTGTCACTGAATACCACCCACGGAACAGGCGTTGCCAAACCAACTGCTATCATCGCCCACCAGGTGCGGGCTAGGTCCAATAACTGTAGACGTACCACAGCTACCTTCTCTCCTTCTGGAGTCTTGGCTGCATCTAAGATAATCTCAATGTCCTGGAGCCACGCATCGGCTGCAATAGCGTCTTCACTCCCATCAAAGAAGGGAGGGTTGAGGCGCTTGAAACTGCTAGCCGCACTGTTCCCTTGATAACCAACACGGCCCATGGAATCCTGTACTGCCTGGTGCAGGGCATCGCCCCGACGATCTTGAGATGCAAGCAATGTCCTGATGAGACCCACCAAGGTGCCATCGTCAGGCTCTGCAGGCTGGACTGGCTGAGCTGGAGGCTCGGGGTCCCCGGAATGCATGACTCGAGAGGCCACTCCAGAGTGCTGGGCTTGGTCTCCAGGTTGCGGCTGGTCCACTGGAGGTGCTCCGCCTTGCTGATCGGTAGGACCAGGAACAATGCCGCTGAAGGAAACGACATAGGGAACAATAAGAAAGGACCATGATAGATCGAAGATATAAACATGTGATCAGGTCAAGGATTCTGAAAGATCAGAAGGCACGAGTAGAGATCAAAGGCGAGTGCTGATTGAGACATCTATCCGGTAAAACCCTCACACATCTTGATCTACAAGACCTGCATGGGCCACCACTTAAACCGTGTTACGCCCCAAAACCAGAATACTGGAGAGCGGGCGACAGACACAGCCAGCTACGTACATTGAAGTGAATCTCACATCGCAATACGGTCACAGCTGTCTAGATGCATGAGGGTTTACTACAAGCCATCAGTCTCTTAAGGTCAATAACAAGCCTAGTGTCTCAATCTCAAGCAACAAGTAGATATAACAAGATGGTAGATCATCAGACATACAAAGTAAGGCGTCCCATACATTACATATTCAGATGATCATGAAGCTAGTCATACAAAATACGAAGACTAGCAAGAGTTTAAGTCATACATGATCAACCCTAGGATTTGTCAATCATGCTACAGCCTGTAGGCAGACAGTAATTAAAGTTGCAAACGAGCTAACACTTGCTCGGCGGCTAAACGCCTCAAAAGAATATTTTTACAAGGGAGTGGGAGAGCAAAATAAAACCCACTCGTTGTCGGGATTCCTTATAGTGTTCACCATCTGGCAGGAAGGTTGGGAGATCCTCGGTAGCTGCTCCGAAATCTGGCCATACAAAACCAGCTGGGTCAGACCCCAGAAGAGCAAGTGCCACAAAGGAGGCTTCACTTAAGAACTAAAACCAGCATGTCAGCACATAAATCATAGATGAAATAACATAAGACATGAGTTAAAGAAAACATGATGATAAACGATAAGATAACTAAAGGACTATTCCGGTAACCAAGTTACAACCCGTAAACCAAACAAGGATCGGGGTTGTAACCCTTCACCTGAACAGAACTTAGCCTCGAACTAATTATCGATAAAGTAAAGCATAAACAAGCATGTCCGGAGATATCCATGTACCGGATCTGGGCAAGACTAGACAAGATAGGACTCCATCCATCATTCACGGCCAAGCAAAGAGTACGGCTTGATACTTAACTAACTAGGGTTATCACAAGCTTAGTTACTAGCAAGATGCAATGAGGTACGCCTACGGCCACAAGCCCTGCAGACTATCCAGGTTATCCAGACGCAAGGTTCAAGCTTAGAGTTATCATGCCTTGTAAGGTGACTTGGATGCAACACATGACAGTGTGCATAGTAATTGTTTCATGTAGTGCCCCACATAACAGTGAGCTGAAAATGTGCCATCGGCAGGCTACAAGTCCATCAAGGAAGGCGCCCAGATAACGTGATTGCTTGTAGCCGGAATACCTCTCTATATGCTCTACTTGATCAATCTAGTCATTAACCTAGTCAAATTTGGTATGAATCCCTGACCGTGGTAACCAGGAAAACATGTCCTAGACATGATGCAAGACAAGACTGGTTGCTTATACGGGCATATTCAATACAATCACCCACGGTGTCAAGAATTCACTTAGCATGTCAGGTTAGCCGTCGTAACAGCGTATTAAGGTTATCATGTCAAGATTACTTATCAAGGGTGCACCACGGCGGGTCGCCATCATGTCATGTTACTTATCAAGATTACTTATCAAGGCAAGGGTGCGTCACGACGGACCACCATCAAGAATTATCATGTCAAATTACTTGTCGATAGTGCACCACGGCGGGTCATTAATCATGCAATTCCATCAGTAAGCCTTGTTCCGATTAACATTCATAAATACTGTCATAATCATATCGGGTTCATGTCAAGTTTACATCAAAGGCGTAAGGATATAAAATGGCTGTAAATTCATAAAAAAGGAATATGGGGACATAAGGCACCCAAGGGGGGAGCAAGGGGTAGCGTACGCTCAGGACAGCGTACGCAAGGGGCATGCGTACGCTCAAGACAGCGTACGCTCAGGCCAGGGCACGCTCAAGTCTGCGTACGCTCAGGCCAGGGCACGCTCAAGTCTGCGTATGCTCAGGCCAGGGCAAGCTCAAGTCTGCATACGCTCAGGCCAGGGCACGCTCAAGTCTACATACGCTCAGGCCAGGGCACACTCATGTCTGCGTACGCAAGACATACGCTTCCAACAGGAAGCGTACCCAAGTTTGCGTACGCAAGAGACACGCTTCCAACAGGAAGCGTACCCAAGTCTGCGTACGCTGTGCTAAAGAGCGCGCGCAGCTCAGTGGCGTAAGCTAAAAAGCTTGGTACACTGCTCACTGTCTTCTCCAAACCAGCAAGAACTTCATGGTTAAACCCAAAGCTTTAAAAGTTTATAACTTGGTCAAAACAAGTCCAAATCCAACTTTTCAAAGGTCAAAATTGGGTAGAAGAAAATTTCCCACTACATGGAACCATCAAAACTTGAAAACAAAGAAGTTTGATAGATCAAAACCACCAAATCCGAAAAATAACTAATTTCTAGATCTACAAGATTTAAAGCCTCAAAATGGAAAATGACAAGTTCTAATATGTCTTAGAAACATGAGGAGAAGCTAATGGAACAATAAAATGGGCTCTCTTATGGAAGCAAGTTGCACTTGCCTATGGGTGTGGAGAGTTGGGTGGAGGAAGAAAAAGAAATTAATGGAGGAAGTAATGAAAAGAGAGAATGTTGGTAGAGTTTTTAATGAGGGTGGGATATGGTGTGTTGAGGGTGGAGCATAGACTAAGGTGTTCCAATACACATTAAACCAAACCAAACTAACCCAAACCAATTAAAACCGAGCCATATCAAAACCCAAAATACGAGAATACCGAAATTCCATAAGTTGAGAAAAATAAAAATATGCCCAAAAATCCAGATACGAGTATAAATACGAAATACGGGAAATATGAAAAAATGAGAGTAACAGCCCTAGATCGTCGCAGATGTCGAGGACGACGAAGGTGCCGAGGAGGGCGGAACGGCGGTGGGGGACCGACGAGGGAAGGTGGGAATCCCCACGGGAAGGGGAGGATCCACAGGGCAAACGCTGACCACCCAGGGGAGGACGGGCGACGGGCTGAGAGAGGGCCGCCGGAGGAGTGAGTGGGAAAGGAGAGGAGGCCAGGGGACGCCGACGGGTCGAAAAAATCCTTCGGCCACCCACCCACAAGGAGGAGGGGGTGGTGGCTCCGAGCCAGGGTGCACCCGCCAGAGAAGCACGAGCGGCTCTCATCATTTTCATAAGCGTCATATATATATATATATATATATATATATATATATATATATATATATATATATATATATAAGAGATTGATAAGCAATAAGGATAAGCAGCAGCAGCAGTTTCTGCAAGCAGTAAGCGTAAGCAGCAGCATAAGCAGTACAATAAGCATCAGCTTTTCAGCAGCAGCTTATTGACAGCTTTTTAAGCTTTTAAGCCTTTAGTTTTAATCCATTTAATCCCTTGCTTCCTTTAGAATTTAGCCCCTTCTATTTAGCCATTTTCCTATATTAGTTAGTCCTTATTCGAGAGAGTTTGCTACCAAGTTGTTAGATATTTGTTAGTTAGGATTGTTAGTAGAAGTTAGCTTATATATCAGTATAAGTTAGGATACGAGATGTTAGATTTGAGAGTTGTGGACCTAGTGGGGTGTGTTTAGTGAGTGTACTAGATAAGCTAGTATTCTAATAGAGCTAGTATGGTTGGATAGTGTTAGGAGAGTGGTATCTCAAGATACCATAGGGTGTCTCATGATACTTTAAGGTAATTTTGAGAGTGACCAACATAAGGATAAGATGGACTGGATGGACTAGATACCTAGATTTCTGGGTTGATAATATCTAGATAGGTTAGTGTCTAGCTACCCTAAGAAGCCTAGGTCAGTCTACCAAGGTTAGGAAGGGTTGCCTATGTATCGGGACAAGGTATTGGGAATACTTTGTGAAGGGTAATAGGTAAGGTTAAGGTAATTACCTAGAAGCTAAGGTATGAGTCTAAGGTGTTAGGATATGGTTAAAAATTGATTGTCTTGGTTGGTAATGGTTAGGATTAGTGCTCTTAGACTAGTTTTAACCTCGGTTGACCGTTTTGACCAATAGTCAACGAAAGTCAACCAAAAGTCAAACTTAGCCTAAAAGTGACTAGAATTGACCCGAAATCGAACCAGAGTTGACCAGTTGACTGAAAGTCAACAGTTGGTCAACATTAGCCTAATTTGACCTAGAATTGATCTAGAGTTGACCCGGGTTGACCAGTTGACCAAAAGTCAACTGTAAGTCAACCTTTGACCCAGTTTGACCTAGTTTGACTTGGATTGACTTCCTGTGATCTAGTATGACCTAGTTTGGCCTAGTATGATCTAGTATGACCTAGTATGACCTAGTATGAACTAGTTTGGCCTAGTATGACCTAGTTTAACCTAGTTTGACTTAGACTTGCATATCATGACTTAATTAGTTTTCCTTTTATTATTAAACCCTGTTTTGACTTATAGTATCTCATCTTTAGGTCTGTGATTACTCTGAGCATCTGTTCACCTTATCAGCTCAGGACGACAGGCGAGTACATTTACTGATAGTTTTTATTGTCTTGATATCTGCTATATCCGATTCAGTTGTAGTGTCATACTTGATTTTCTGACACGATGGTTCACGGACTAGTATATATTGGATCATGACATGAGATGTTACTCCTAGATTTTCTTGGTATATTGGTATATTTCCTATCTTATTTTTTGTACTTATATAGACACCAATTTCTAAGAGAATTTGCTACCCTCTTAGGGAATTCCGTGTCATGACGTGTCATGTTCGGATCCATTATACTATTTGGGGATGGGGAATTATTAGGGGCTATGTGATCAAAGCCACCCTGTTACTATATTCTTATGCTTGCGCCACCCCCACTTCACGTAGGGTGTAGCGAGATCATATTTCTTGTGCTCGTTATCCAGGTTTGCTGGCATGACCCTTTCCAGTGATTTTCATATGATTGTCGGGCCAAGTGGATAGCCTGTCCTGTAACTTTCCTAAGTCGATCACATAACGCTCTAATAATTTATGGTATATTTTATATTTATTTTATCACATCATATATCCTGCTCACTTCTATATTCAGTACTTTTCTCACCATGTTATGATACTCAGTACTCATATGTTCTACATGATCTTATGCTAAACCTTGATTGGAGACTAAGTTCTGTTCGGAAGAAGGGTTACAATTCGGTCCTTATTTGGTTTACGGATTGTAACTCGACTTCCGAATAGCTCCCAAGTCATCATATATCTTTGTCTTGTATTTCTTTATAATTGTCTCTTATAGAATTTGTTATTTCATATGAAACTGCTATTAGTATTTGTACTTGCTCATTTTTCTGACAGGATACCGTTGATATATTACAGATGATTCTGAGGCAGACTGTTCGACCTACTATAGGGTCGAGATAGATGGAGACTTAGTCCAGGACTGTAGCCTGTTAGTTGAGCCACTAGACTTTGCACACCCAGAGTAGTATAGCTTACTTAGGTTTGCCTGGACTGTGATCCAGCTAGTGCTTTCAGACTGTAGTATTTTATATTATATTTTAAGATTCTGTGATGTGCTTATATCTCTAAACTGTATTGGATCCTGAACTCATTTCCTATTTTTACTTCTATCATATTTCCATTCCGTGTTATCTACCTTAGTTTTATCTTGTGATTGAGTTATGCCATATTATATTCCTCCATACGGAGATGACAGGTACTCTTATACTATTTAGTTATAGTATTTATAGACGACCTATACAGCGTTCTACCATCGATTCTGTAGCGTAGGATGGACGTAACCACGTACTCGTACCCCTAATCAGGTTGTGAGTCGTGACACGTTTTTGTGGTGGCCCATACAGGTCAGAGTCGCAACTAATACAATTTCGTAGTGGTGCTTGACTTAGAGCGCTGCTACAAGCCTGCTATTAGAATATAGGTTCTAGGTTATGATAGGAGTTGCTCAATCACAGTTAGGAACTCTTGATAGATTCCAGGGATAACCCCTGATAATCTTATTTTAAAAACTCTTGAATCTGTTTCCACTTGCCTCCATTTACACTTTCTTGATTTGTTGTTGATTTTGATTTCTGATGTTCGTTGTTGACTTTGATCTTGCATAGAGAAATATTTTGTGGATTGAATTAAGGTATATCCTGATAAGGTAAATGTCTACTTTATTTATGGAGTTCAGAATTTATCGCCGTCATACTAGCTAGCATGACACGGATATTGAGCCTGATTTTAGATATGCTTATCCTAGTTATGAAATTTGGATTTTCTTGCAGCCATACCGGTTGGCGTGGTAAGAATTCCAGATAACATGATTTTAGGGTGTATACCTTAGTTATGGACTATATCATTTATTGCAGCTATGCTTACTGACGTGTAAAAATTCTGGCAACATAATTTCAGGAAGACGTGTATGGTTATCAGATTATATCTTAAATCAGATCACTTCGTTATGACTAGATGAGCAAGAACAAATTCTTATCATCATTCTTCCCCGTCTTGGTTAACTCTGTCTATCTACAGCCACAATTAGAATTTTTTCAACATGATTGTTTGTGTTCCATCTTTCCTATAATTTGACTATACTCTTTTTCGCTAACCTCTTCGGTAATTCTTCTCGTCCTTCCTGATAATTGTTGAAGGTGCCTTATAGGTTGATTCAGGAAAGGTTCGAAAAGTATATTTATCCTTGTATTACGAAATCGGGAGTTTGCATCCAGAGAAATACTGGCGAGGTATGACTTCAGATAACTGTATCATGGTTAAATATGTTTCTCGAATTTTACTTGGACCACTCCCTAAGCCTTTTGACTAACATCTTCTCCTTTATTTTGCAAAAAAAATTGTTTGAAAATATTCTACAGATTTGGCCAAGTTAAGTTCAGGAACCTATATTATCTGGCGTGGCAGCTGTGCACTGCAGCCATCCGTCGTATTATGGAACAAGAAAGTTAATCGCAGCCAGATGCACACTAGAGCGATAGTAACTTCATGTGACATAATTACGGAGGTATATGGTTCTTGAGTTTTACTTCGACTATGTCCTATGCATCTCGTTTGGCCTCGTACTATTCTTGAAAATATTTTGACAATCTTTTCTGTCTTGTTTGACCCTTACCTTGTCTGAATATTGATATGGATTGCTAGACCCAGTCTTAGGCCCTTGTTACCTTCTATTTTTGATTATTGGATAGCCAAATTAATCTTGTTAACAGATTCTGTAGTGTAACTATAATATGTTATTATGTGTGATAGTGATGAGTATATTTTTTCCTAGGTATTTATTGGGTTAAGCTTATAGGACAGATATGAGTGACTGACTATAGTGGACTTAGAAACCATTAAGAATGATTAGTTTGATAGTATAGATTAGTTTTAAGGTATCTAAGAAGGAGTAATAAAATATTATATTTTATGACTGCAGATTAAGTACTAGAATCTTGTGCTAGATTCTAAGGGGTAAAATGACATAGTTTTAAATGAAATAAGTTTGTTGAACCTGAACCAAAATATATGTAGAGAGAAATAACATAGATGATCACAAGGGTAGCAGATTGAGTACTGTAGCCATAGCAGTTGTATGTTTTAGCTTGACCTACTAGATGATTTAATTTCGAGGACTCTGTGAATATCGTAGCCTTGCTCACTAGCATGACAAATATTCTAAGTATCATGATTTTCTTTATTATCAGTTTAAAACTATTAAAGTCATGACTTGTGATTTTGATGTGTTGCTAGTGGAACCCTAGAGACTTCTTGACCTAGAGCCTAACCATGTGATTAGGATATTTTTAATGTCATTTCTGGCCTAAGGGTATTTTGGTCATTTGACCTTTTTGAATTATTTTGATATTTATTGCATTGGTGGTTGTTAATTTTGACTTTTGATAGGAGTAATTTTGTGTTGGTTTCGTGTCCGTATCGGAAACGTATCAGTTTTTATTTACAAGTGTTTGATGTGCTTCAAAGAGATTTTTTATTGCTGATTTTTTTTTAAGTATTTGAATGGGATTGTTTTCTGCATGTGTTTTCTGTGATTGCTTTGTTTTAATTTCGAGGACGAATTTTTTTTAAGGTGGATAGATTTGTTATCCCCAGTTTTCAAGAATAGGGGTATTTTGGTTATTTTTTATTTTTAGAATATTTTTGAATTTATTTTATTATTTATGATATTATTTTGGGGTTATTTGAGTCGGGTTCGAATTTCAACTCAATCCGACTTGTATTGGGGACCCGTGGTAGCTTTGACTCTAATGGGACCCATTCATTAGTTAGACATGGCCCCACATGACAATATTTAAGTTAGTATGGTTAGACTAAATATTCATGACTAGGTTGGATTAATTAGAGACTTAAACTAGACTAAATTAGCCTCAAACTAAAAACAATTTTTAATTTAAATCAATAGGAGTCATGGGGGTATTTTAGTCTTTTCAAATAGGGGACACCTTGCCATTTCTTGGCCAGCCATAATAGGAGGGGATAGAGATGATCCTCATTTGTTATTATCTACAAATATTCTCTCTCTTGTTCTTCCCCAAATTAGAGAGGAACCTCCATTAATTTTATCTCCAAATCAATCCTTTCTTCTACCAAATCTTCTTCATTTCTTCTCTACTCCATGAAGAGAGGGTTCTAGCCAAGTTTGGGAGGATTTGGTTTTAGTTCGTGTCCATTTGGAGATCACTTCGTGTCGGTGTCGTATCGGAAGGAGTTTCTTTGGATTTTACCTCCGGAAGGTAAAATTTACCCTATATTTCAATCCTACATGCATATAGGATTATTTTGAACCCATAGAAATGACCTCCATGGTTGTGTCTCCATTTGTGTCCATTTCGTGTCCATTTGGAGCTATTAGGAGTCTCCTTGTTGTGCTTTGTCTCCATGTGGAAAACCCCCAATATTGGACACTTGTGTTTAAATAATTTAATACATGTTTTAATATTAGATTTTTATATATTAGAGAAGTGTTATTATTTGTTATTACAATTTTCTCCATGTTTCATAATATATATACAAGTATTTATATTATTGAATGTATATATATATATATATATATATATATATATATATATATATATATATATATATATATATATATATATATATATATATATAAAAGAGATTGATAAGCAATAAGCATAAGCATCAGCAGCTTATTTACAGCTTTTTAAGCTTTTAAGCCTTTAGTTTTAATCCATTTAATCCCTTGTTTCCTTTAGAATTTAGCCCCCTTCCATTTAGCCATTTTCCTATATTAGTTGGCCCTTGTTAGATAGAGTTTGCTACCAAGTTGTTAGATATTTGTTAGTTAGGAATTGTTAGTAGAAGTTAGCTTATATATTAGTATAAGTTAGGATACGAGATGTTAGATTTGAGAGTTGTAGACCTAGTGGGGTGTGTTTAGTGAGTGTACTAGATAAGTTAGTATTCTAATAGAGCTAGTATGGTTGGATAGTGTTAGGAGAGTGGTATCTCAAGATACCATAGGGTGTCTCATGATACTTTAAAGTAATTTTGAGAGTGACCAACATAGGGATAAGATGGACTGGATGGGCTAGATACCTAGATTTTTGGGTTGGTAATATCTAGATAGGTTAGTGTCTAGCTACCCTAAGAAGCCTAGGTCAGTCTACCAAGGTTAGAAAAGGTTGCCTATGTATCGGGGCAAGGTATTGGAAATACTTTGTGAAGGGTAATAGGTAAGATTAAGGTAATTACCTAGAATCTAAGGTATGAGTCTAAGGTGTTAGGATATGGTTAGAAATTGATTGTCTTGGTTGGTAATGGTTAGGATTAGTGCTCACTAGTTTTGACCTCGGTTGACCGTTTTGACCAAAAGTTAACGAAAGCCAACCAAAAGTCAAACTTAGCCTAAAAGTGACTAGAATTGACCCGAAATCAAACTAGAGTTTACCAGTTGACTGAAAGTCAATAGTTGATCAACATTAGCCTAGTTTGACCTATGATTGACCTAGAGTTGACCAGGGTTGACCAGTTGACCAAAAGTCAACTGTAAGTCAACCATTGACCCAGTTTGACTTGGATTGACTTCCTATGATCTAGTATGACCTAGTTTGGCCTAGTATGATCTAGTATGACCTAATATGACCTATTATGACCTAGTTTGACCTAGTTTGACTTAGTCTTGCAAATCATGACTTAATTAGTTTCCCTTTCATTATTAAACCCTGTTTTGACTTATAGTATCTCATCTTTAGGTCTGTGATTACTCTGAGCATCTGTTCACCTTATCACCTCAGGACCACGGGCGAGTACATTTACTGATAGTTTTCATTGTCTTGATATCTGCTATATCCGATTCAGTTGTAGTGTCTTACTTGATTTTGCGACACGATGGTTCACAGAATAGTATATGTTGGATCATGACATAAGATGTTGTTCCTAGATTTTCTTGGTATATTGGTACATTTTTTGTCTTCTTTCCTGTACTTGTATAGACATCGATTCCTAAGTGGATTTGCTACCCTCTTAGGGAATTCCGTGTCATGACGTGTCATATCTGGATCTATTGTACTATTCGGGAATAGGGAATTATTAGGGGCTATGTGATCAAAGCCACCATGTTACTATATTCTTATGCTTGTACCACCCTCACTTCATATAGGATATAGTAAGATCTTATTTCTTGTGCTCGTTATCCAGGTTGGCCGGCATGACCCTTTCCAGTAATTTTCAGGTGATTGTAGGGCTAAGTGGATAGCCTTTCCTGTAACTTTCCCAAGCCGATCACATAACGCTCTAATAATTTATGGCACATTTTATATTTATTTTATCACATCATATATCCTGTTCAGTTCTACATTTAGTACTTTTCTCACCATGTTATGATATTCAGTACTTACATGATCTTATGTTAAACCTTGATTGGAGGCTAAGTTCTGTTCGGGAGAAGGGTTACAACCCCGGTCCTTGTTTGGTTTACGGGTTGTAACTCTGCATCCGAATAGCTCCTAAGTCATCCTATATCTTTGTCTTGTATTTCATTATAATTCTTTCTTAAAGAATTTATCAATTCATATAGAACTGCTATTAGTGTTTGTACTTGCTCATTTTCCTGACAGGATACCGTTGATATATTACATATGATTCTGAGGCAGACTGCTCGACCTACTATGGGGTCGAGATAGATAGAGACTTAGTCTAGGACTGTGGCCTGTTAGTTGAGCCACTAGACTTTGCACACCCATAGTAGTATAGCTTAGTTAGGTTTGTCTGGACTGCGATCCAGCTAGTGCTTTCAGACTGTAGTACTTTATATTATATTTTGAGATTATGTGATGTGTTTATATCTCTGAGCTGTATTGGATCCTGAACTCATTTTCTGTTTTCACTTCTATCATATTTCCATTCCGTGCTATCTACCTTAGTTTTATCTTGTGATTGAGTTATGCCATATTATATTCTTCGTACGGAGATGATAGGTACCCTTATACTGTTTAGTTGTAGTATTTATAGATGATCTATACAGCGTTCTACCGTCGATTCTGTGATGTAGGCTAGACGTAACCACGTACTCGTGTCCCTAATCAGGGTGCGGGTCGTGACATTAACAGACGAAGAAAGTTGAGAGGTCGCTGCCATTGGAGTCCAAGGAGTTCCACGAGTTCAGTCAGGAGGTGACAGTGAGCGTTCCAGAAGTTCCTTCGTTCGAACTTGCTGGTTCCTGGTAGCAGATGACAGTAGGGTGAATCTTGCTTTGAGCAACGGTGATCTTTATCACCTCATCAGAGTTGCATCTTCTTCCTCCTCAGTATTCGAGATAGAGATTTCAGGATCTTTAGAGAAGCAATTCTCAGAAGTTCCTCATATACAGAGTGTGTGAGTAAATTCATTTGTAGAATCACTTTGTTTACTTACGTTCTTATATCTAAGATCTGTTTCGGGAATAACACATATTAGTTTCTCTTCCTTACCACTTGTGAGTTGTTGTGGGCTAGATTTGTAGGTCACATACGCATGACGCTGCAACCGTCGGGGCCTATTTTGGCTCAACATTCGTAATGTGTGTGCGTATGCACCCATATCTGCAGGCACTAAATATTGATCCAATTTCCACTATGGTTCAGGTTGAGACCCAAAAATATTTTTGTTTTGCTCTTCAATTTTTTTTATCTTTTAGCCTTTATGTTTTGTATCCGTTGCAGCCCTTAATTTCCTAACATAAAAATGTTTATAGATTCAAATGGCAGATTTATCAGTTGCTATATCATATTAAATTCTATTAAACTATTCGGTTGGGGCGTAGCTATATATATAGTCTATATTCCTTTGTTTTAAACAGTCCTTTTGACAGGAGAAACCTCTCTCTCCTCCCTATATACTTTAAAACCATCTTCATAATATTTCCATGTTGTTCGCTCTAATCTCTGGAAAAAAGCTAAGTTCAGGTCATTATCTCGAAGCTGTGTGTAGTAACGGAAAGCCAGTAGAAAGAAAGTTTTACTTCTAAGAGAAATTCGAAAAGAAGTTTGCACATAGACCTCGAATAATCTTTTAGAGTAGTACTTCGTACACGACTCATCCTTGTAGACTGGTAGCACTAAACTTTTTTATTATTTTATTTTTTGTTACTTATTATAAAAGAAAATTTATAACAATTTAATAGATTATTAGTTTGAAATATCTAACATTTTGCCGTTAGAAAATAATTTTATTTATAATTCTATTTAGAAAATAGTTAAAAATTCTTTTTTAGTAATAAAATATGTTGAATATTGTTTTGTTTAGAAATAAACAATTATGTTTATAATCATAATTTTAATTCATTGAAATAGTCTAAAAATATATATTTAATTTTGTTTAGGAAGTTGTACAAGAATCCTATTGTAATAATATTTTATAAAATATATTTTGTTCACCATCGCATTTTTGGGAAAGATATATTTGGGATGATATGTATCTTTCAAGGGGATAAGGGAAGAAGAGACAGGTTCAAACAAGACTCTTTTCCTTTCCTTTATATATTGCAATTTTGAACAGTACAACAAAGCATGGTAAGGATTTGCTAGTACAAAAATAGATTCTGAAAAGTATGCCGATGGAGATCGGGTACTATAATGATCCCTTTACTCCATTGATAATCTGATACTTAGTAGCTTCTCAAAGAGCTCTCAATGACTCTCATATGTATCTGGTACCCTCAGCAATGAGGTTGATTTGGTGGATCTGATCAGTTGATGATTTGATCTCCTTTTCTGATTCTCTGATCTCTCTCCTCTTTTGCCTTTTAACGGGCAAGTTATGAAGGATGTAATAATGAGGGAGGAAATCCTACGTTGAAGGTGTCATCTAGATTGTTACAGCTATTTAGACAGGCTGTTTAACTGCTCAGACTATTTGAGGGGCTGATTGGGCGACCATTGCTGCCGGAGCTCCGGGTGACGACTTAAGGATCTTCGAGTGTGAATATTGGTGATTATGACTGTCCATCCGCACGGCTTGATCACATGTGACCTAGTACGGACGAGTGTTTAGGACAACTTGTCATTTGAATGGTGTGGTTATATATGTAACGCACGAGCCATAAACGGAAGACTTAAATCAGGTAGCACAATCTTTAGTTGATGTGTGGCACCAACCATAATTTAAAGGGAATCTCTGGTTTGAATGGGACAGTTATGGTCCAAACACCATAAATGTGGTGTTGATCCTCTAAGCCGTTACCAACAGGATTTATGGTGATCTGGTTCTGGGCACGGACCAGCTTGTGATGATTCGGTCCAGGGCGCGAGCCAGCTTGTGATGATCCGGTCTGGGGTGTAAACCAGATGTCTTAGCTTAGGGGCGGCTCAACCAAGGACTCGATATGTCTGCCTTGATGTGGAGACTAGTTGGGCCGTTTGAGCCGCATACCTTATTGGTCGCATAGGGACTTCTTGGAAGGGAGGTGTCACTCTTCGTTCCCAGAATAAGTATTTTATATGTGTACTTCTTGAATGTATTTATTCAATATTTATCATGTATTTGTTCTGTATTTAAATTCTTCAATTTTGCGCTTATTAATTTTTCTGTATTTTATTTTCTGCTTTTCTTGGCTCTTGGATTCATTTCGGTTCATGGTAAACCAACTTGGTGCGGTTTGGTTCAACATGGAAAGGAATGGATGGCTTGGATTTGGTGGAGAGAATGAATGGTGGAGATCCACTTGACCTTGATATAAAACTTCTTCTTTCACTCTCTCTCTTCATTCATTCACATTTACTCCACCACCAAACCCTAACCCACTTATGAGAGGCAAGTACATCTTGCACACCATGAGGGATTTCATGCATCCCTATTTATTTTTAGTCTATGTTGTTCATCTTCTCTTCCTCTACAAGTTTAGGTCTTGAATTTCTTGATTTCCATGGATGGTTGGGTGTAGATCTAAGTTTTAAGTTTTGGTTTTCATATGAATTTTAGGGTTTTGATCTATCAAACATTGTTGTTTTCGAAAATAAGTGGTTCCATGTTGTAGAGAATTTAATTCTACTAAAGTTTGGCTTTTGAAAAGTTAGATTTCGATTTATTTTGTAGAAGTTATGGCCAAAGTATTTTTGTTCGTTTCTATATTCATCTGCAGCATGGGGCACATATCGCAGTAGCCGCATATGGTGTTGCGAATGAGCCGCATGAGGCATATGTCGCAGTAGCAGCATAGATGTCGCAGTTGAGCCGCATAGATGTCGCGAATGGGCCGCATGAGGCCACATGTCGCAGTTGAGCCGCATAGATGTCGCGAATGGGCCGCATGTCGCAGTTAAGCCGTATAATGTCGCGAATGGGCCGCATGAGGCCGCATGTCGCAGTTGAGCCGCATAGATGTCGCGTTTGGGCCGCATAGGCCGCATGTCATAGTTGAGCCGCATATGGTGTCGTGGTTGGGCCGCATAGGCCGCATGTCGCAGTTGAGCCGCATATGGTGTCGCAGTTGGGCCGCATATGCCGCATGAGCCGCATGTCGCAGTTGGTCCGCATGTATATCGTAGAATAGGCCGCATATGCCTATTTTAGTTGTTTCTGACTGTTATATATCCTATTTTGACTGAATTGTGGCTAAAATTTCTTCCAACTCCCAACATGAAAGTCGTAGATCTTTTTCTTGGCTTCAAGAATATGTTACCAACTATTTTATACTAGTTATAGACTCGACCATGCTTAATACTAATTTGACTTTTATGCCTTATCACGAATTGACTCCGACTGTTACTTTGACTAAGAATTGATCATGCGTTCCTAGCTGGAACTAAGAGACTGGCTAGTCGTCTTATTAAATTGAATAAATGAGACACGCTTATATTAATTATGAACTATTGAAATCGACTGGCTAATCCCGAATATTGGCATACAGGCACATGCAGGCTTCAATTTATTTGTTATTTATTTATTTTACCAAAGAAGCATGTGTACTTATGGTCAAGGCATAATTATTCCGTGGTTAGTTTTGATTGTTGTATTATGCTATGTAAGACCTACAACCTAACCGCACGGGCATCGTTGTAGAGTTGTGCATATCGTACCCCGTACGAAAGTACTCATTTGAATGACCATGACCCACGGCATGGGACTTCATTCAACGTAGAGACTATTAAGTTAAATAAAATAATAATTGTATGGAGAGAATGGATTCCCGAGTTCTTACATGGCAGCCCTCTTGGGACTAGTAGTGCCCGACAGGCCAGTTGGTCCCACAGATACTGCAAATCTACCACACGGGCAGGAAGCGGTATCTGGTTATATTATCTATGGTATATTGTATATTGATGACGTGCGTCCCGCTGGGACTCGTCTAATTCATAATTGGCGCAATTGATTGACTGGGTAAACTAGCCTTGCTTGCATATAGTAAGAGCTGAGGAATCCTTTATTGCATAATCCCAGGATAACTTGGAACTCACAGTAGCAAGCTGTAGTAGTTGCATGGCCGTTTAAATTGATTTGTTTGTGTGTTGTACCTACTCTGTTACCTAACTGAGATGATCAGAATGTCAGGGCATGACGGGCCAACTTCTGTCCTTGTTTGGTTGGGAGGTTGGTTCGAAGTGTCGTGATGTTATGTGAATTCCAGTGGCAAGCAGAGATCTACTTATCATATTCTCTTATTACTGGTTTTAATTTCTTATATCGTGCTTCCTTGCAGTACTTGCTATTAGAGGTCTAACCTCTCTGGTTTTGCATGGCCAGATTTAGAGCCGGTTCCCGAGGACTCAGCTTACTTCCACCTCCCAGATGGTCAATACTAGAGGGATGATCGCAGGAGGACTCGAGTGGGTTCCTTACTTCTCCACTCGTTTTGTTATTTACTTAATACCTTGCCGTTTGGCACCGACATGTTAGTCGAATTGTCTTGTACTTACTTTTACATAATTGTAATTAAGTCAGACTGCAGCTGATAACAATTGTGTACACTTTGCTACATCATCTGGCTATGTTTTGTAAAGCCAGATATCAAGAACATTTTGACTGAGCGTTTGGGACGCCTTACTGCTTTATCTTACATGTTCTTTATTTCTGTTTTTTATTTGAATGATTGAGACAATAGATGTGAAATGACCATAGTGAGACTTTCATGTAGTATGCACCCCCTAGACGGTGGATGCTTATGCAGCGGAGTTCTGCAGATTGAGCAGGTTCGCCTCCGAGATGGTAGCAACGGAGAGCCAGAGGGCTATGAGATTTCAGCAAGGGTTTCACCTTGAGTTCTTGCAATTGATAGAGGGACACAATTACCAGACTTTTGATGAGGTATTGACGGCAACCCGAAGGCATGAGATCACCATTCAGAGGATCACAGCAAGAACTGGAGGTCAGAAGAGATCCCACAGTCAGATTGAAGGAGGAGGGGAAGCAGCGTCCCGAACAACAGCACCATCCCTTGGCATTCGCATTCACGATGTGGCGATGCGAGGGCCAGCACCACCCAGGCAACAACATCAGCAACAGAGGAAGAACCAGCAACCTCCAGCGGGCTGTACTTATTGTGGGAAGGTAGGGCACACTAGAGATGTGTGTCGGACCTTGAACGGGCAATATTTGATATGTGGAAATCCAGATCATCGGGTTACCACATGTCCCATGAATTCAAGGTCAGGAGGACCAATGCAACAGTTTCCTGCTCTGCCAGCACCAGGGGCAGGTCAGCATCGAGGACCAGCGATGGCAGTGAGACCATTGGCCCAGCGTCCGTTAATGCCACAGTCTCAGATGTTTCGGCAGTAGGGACCGCCGATGCAGTAACACCAGCATAGACCACCCCAGCATCATCAAGGCAGGGGCCAGCAGTAGCAGGCTAGGCCACAGCATGGGAACCAGTAAGGAGGTCGAGGGTAGGCAGTCACACTGTCCTTGGAAGAGGCATTAGCATCAGGAGATGTTGTGGCAGGTAACATTCTCGTCGCCTCATATCTCGCTGTAGCATTGTTTGATTCGGGAGCATCACACTCATTTATAACTACACAATTTGCGACACAGCTAGGAATGGAGTTCGAGGCATTGCCAGGGAGGTTGAATATACTCACAGGCAATGGGCTCATAGGAGTTAGTAGAGTTATTCTAGCATGTAGCATTGTATTTTGCGGGCATTCCTTACCCGCCCGGTTGATAGAATTTTCTGTTGGAAATTTCGACGTTATCTTAGGCATGGACTGGCTGAAAGACAGTCATGCGATAATAGATTGTCATAGAGGGAGTGTATCTTTTGATATTCTATGCATGAAGAGATTCACCTTAGTCAGATCAGAGGCAACTCAACCAGAGCAGGGAGTAGTAACGACAATGGAAGAAGTTCAAGTTCCGAAGGTAGTTGAAGAATTTATAGACGTATTTCCTGAAGAACTTCCAGGCCTACCACCGATTAGAGATATTGAGTTCAGTATAGAATTGGCACCTAGAACTAAACTAATATCAGATTGAGTTTACAGAATGGCGGATTCAGAGCAGGCCAAGGTATATCAGCACATAGAGGAACTGAAGAAGAAGAAGTTCATCCAAGCTAGCATATCACCATGGACAGCACCAGTGGTACTTATGGGAAAGAAGGATGGGTCATTCAGATTGTGCATTGACTACAGGAAGCTTAATGTGACAACAGTAAAGAACAAGTACCCACTACCCAGGATCGACGACTTGTTTGATCAGTTGAGCAAACCTAGAGTTTTCTCTAAGATAGATCTTTGTTCAAGGTATCATCAAGTGAGGGTTCGGAAGGAGGATATTCCCAAGACAGTATTCAGGTCGAATTATGGGCATTATGAATTCTTAGTAATGCCGTTTGGTTTGACCAATGCTCCAGCAATATTTATGGATTTGATGAACCGCATCTTTATGCCTTACTTAGATCAGTTTGTCATTGTGTTTCTTGATGACATTCTCGTATATTCTGCCAGTGAAAAGGAGCATGAAGACCACCTCAGGAAAGTGTTATAGGTTCTGAGAGAGAACCAGTTGTATGCCAAGCTCAGCAAGTGTGAGTTTTGGTCGGATCACATCATTTTTGGGTCATATCATATCAGGAGCTGGAGTAGCAGTGGATTCCAAGAAGGTAGAAGCAGTAGAGAGTTGGCCAGTACCCAAGACCGTAGCTGATGTACGGAGTTTCTTGGGATTGGCAGGATATTACAGAAGGTTTGTACCAGAATTTGCAAGGCTTTCAGCACCCATGACCCGCTTGACACGAAAGGATGTACCATTCGTCTGGTCGGCAGAATGCCAGGCATCATTTGAGAATCTGAAGCAGAAGTTGATATCAGCGCCTATTCTTACATTGCCAGTTGGACCCGAAGGTTTTACAGTATATTGCAATGCGTCAGGTAAAGGACTTGGATGTGTCCTCATGCAACATGGGAAGGTGATAGCATATGCATCTAGGCAGCTTCGGGACCACGAGAAGAATTACCCAACTCATGACTTGGAGTTGGCAGCAGTAGTATTTGCTTTGAAGCTATGGAGGCATTACTTATATGGTGACCGAGTAGACATGTACACAGACCATAAAAGTCTGAAGTACATCTTTACCCAGAAGGAGCTGAACATGAGACAGAGAAGATGGTTGGAGTTGATCAAGGATTACGACGTGGAGCTTCAGTATCATCCAGGCAAGGCTAATGTGGTAGCAGACGCTCTTAGCAGGAGAGACGGCATATTTATGTTGACAACCCAGAAGCACATCTTAGAAGACCTTCAGGAGATGGGTATCGAAGTTATACTTCCTAGCGATGTAGGAGTTCTAACAAGTTTACAAGTTCAATCTGACTTGGTAGACAGGATCAAGGCAGCTCAGGCACAGGACCCAAGGATTCAGAAGCTTAGGGCAGAATGTGAGTCAGGACTCAGAAAGGAGTTAAAAATTCACGAAGATGGTACGCTTAGGTTTGGATCACGCCTATGTGTGCCTAGTGGAGATATCAGACAGGAGGTTATGACAGAAGCTCACAGTTCTCAGTATTCTATACACCCTGGGGGGACCAAGATGTACCAAGATATCAAGCAGCACTTCTGGTGGAACGGGATGAAGAGGGAGATAGCTAGATTTGTTTTCGGTTGCTTGGTATATCAGCAAGTGAAGGCAGAATAGCAGAGGACAGCTGGGTTATTACAACTGCTTCCTATCCCGGAATGGAAGTAGAAACACATCACAATGGACTTTGTGACCGGTTTATCGAGATCACCAAGTGGTAAAGATGCTATTTGGGTGATAGTAGATCGGCTTACGAAGGTAGCACACTTTCTTCCTTTCAGAGTAGGGAAATCTACAAAAAAATTGGCAGAGTTGTACATGCAACAGATAGTCAGGCAGCATGGAGTCCCTGTCAGTATTGTGTCAGACAGAGATACCAGTTTCATATCATATTTCTGGAAGAGCTTACATCATAGTCTGGGCACCAAGTTAAGATTTAGCACTGCATACCATCCACAGACGGACGGGCAATCAGAAAGAATAATTCAGACTTTGAAAGATATGTTACGAGCGTGCATCCTAGATTTTGGAGGATCTTGGGTGAGCCACCTGCACTTAGTCGAATTCTCATACAACAACAGTTATCAAGCCAGTATCCAGATGGCGCCATTTGAGGCACTATATGGTAAGAAATGTAGATCGCCACTAGCATGGGATGATATTGGGGAGAGAAAGATGCTATGCCCAGAATTGATTGTTCAGACGGTTAAAGTGGTTAAGAGAATTAGAGAGCGACTTCGAGTTACGCAGGATCGACATCGTCATTGGGCGGACCAGCATCGTAGACCACTAGAGTTTTCTGTTGGAGACCACGTGTTCTTGCGGATCTCACCTACCCGTGGGGTCATTAGATTTGGCGTTCGCGGGAAGTTGAGTCCGCGATACGTTGGACCATTCGTTATCCTTGATAGGGTAGGCGATGTTGCTTATCGTTTGTCCCTTCCACCTTCGTTACGAGAGGTGCATGACGTATTTCATGTATCTCAGTTACGAAGGTATGTATCGGACCCAAGCCATATCCTTGATTATTCTGAGCTGGTTGTTGGTACCAACCTGTCTTACGAGGAACAGCCTATGTCCATTTTAGACCGAAGAGAGAAGATACTCAAGAACCGAACAATTAGCCTTGTCCAGGTTGCTTGGGGTCATCACTCTTTAGGAGAATCAACGTGGGAACGTGAGGATGATATCAGATCATGGTATCCGCACCTGTTTGACTGACAAGGTATATCTTTCTCTATATACCTTGATTGTCTTAACTCCTTATGCTTGTCACCTTATGAGTAGAATTGCTTGGTGTTGTCGATAGTTAAACATAGATATATTACTTGCTATTTGACATTGTAGAATAGCTACTTACTCAAATTACTTGTACTTAGATTAGTCTAGCTCTGACATTTCTGTCCTGCTTGGATCTGAAATTTCGAGGATGAAATTTTTCTAAGGAGGGTAGAGATGTCACTCCCCGTTCCCAGAATAAGTATTTTATACATGTACTTCTTGAATATATTTATTCAATATTTATCATATATTTGTTCTGTATTTAAATTCTTCAATTTTGCGCTTATTATTTTTTTTGTATTTTATTTTCTGCTTTTCTTGGCTCTTGGATTCATTTCGGTTCATGATAAACCAACTTGGTGCGGTTTGGTTCAACATGGAAAGGAATGGATGGCTTGGATTTGGTGGAGAGAATGAATGGTGGAGATCCACTTGACCTTGATATAAACTTCTTCTTTCACTCTCTCTCTTCATTCATTCACATTTACTCCTCCACCAAACCCTAACCCACTTGTGAGAGGCAAGTACATCTTGCACACCATGAGGGATTTTATGCATCCTTATTTATTTTTAGTCCATGTTGTTCATCTTCTCTTCCTCTACAAGTTTAGGTCTTGAAGTTCTTGATTTCCATGGATGGTTGGGTGTAGATCTAAGTTTTAAGTTTTGGTTTTCATATGAATTTTAGGGTTTTGATCTATCAAACATTGTTTTTTTCGAAAATAAGTGGTTCCATGTTGTAGAGAATTTAATTCTACTAAAGTTTAGCTTTTGAAAAGTTAGATTTCGATTTATTTTGTGGAAGTTATGGCCAAAGTATTTTTGTTCGTTTCTATATTCATCTACAGCATGGGGCACATGTCGCAGTAGCCGCATATGGTGTCGCGAATGAGCCGCATGAGGCACATGTCACAGTAGCCGCATAGATATCGCAGTTGAGCCGCATAGATGTCGTGAATGGGCCGCATGAGGCCACATGTCGCAGTTGAGCCGCATAGATGTCGCGAATGGGCCGCATGAGGCCACATGTCGCAGTTGAGCCGCATAGATGTCACGGTTGGGCCGCATAGGCTGCATGTCACAGTTGAGCCGCATATGGTGTCGCAGTTGGGTCGCATATGCCGCATAAGCCGCATGTCGCCGTTAGTCCGCATGCATATCGCAGAATAGGTCGCATATGCCTATTTTGGTTGTTTCTGACTGTTATATGTTCTATTTTGACTGAATTGTTGCTAGAATTTCTTCTAACTCCCAACATGAAAGTTATAGATCTTTTCCTTAGCTTCAAGAATATGTTACCAACTATTTTATACTAGTTATAGACTCGACCATGCTTAATACTAATTTGACTTTTATGCCTTATCACGAATTGACCCCGACTGTTACTTTGACTAATAATTGATCATGCGTTCCTAGCTGGAACTAAGAGACTGGCTAGTCGTCTTATTAAATTGAATAAATGAGACACGTTCATATTAATTATGAACTATTGAAATCGACTGGCTAATCCCGAATATTAGCATACAGGCACATGCAGGCTTCAATTTATTTGTTATTTATTTATTTTACCAAAGAAGCATGTGTACTTATGGTCAAGGCATGATTATTCCGTTGTTAGTTTTGATTGTTGCATTACGCTATGTAAGACCTACAACCTAACCGTACGGGCATCGTTGTAGAGTTGTGCATATCGTACCCTGTACAAAAGTACTCATTTGAATGACCATGACCCACGGCATGGGACTTCATTCAACGTAGAGACTATTAAGTTAAATAAAATAATGATTGTATGGAGTGAATGGATTTCCGAGTTCTTACATGGCATCCCTCTTGGGACTAGTAGAGCCCGACAGGCCGGTTGGTCCCCACAGATACTACAAATCTACCACACAGGCAGTGAGCGGTATCTGGTTATATTATCTATGGTATATTGTATATTGATGCCGGGCGTCCCGCTGGGACTCGTCTAATTCATGATTGGCGCAATTGATTGACTGGGTAAACTAGCCTTGCTTGCACATAGTAAGAGCTGAGGAATCCTTTATTGCATAATCCCAGGATAACTTGGAACTCACAGTAGCAAGCCATAGTAGTTGCATGGCCGTTTAAATTGATTTGTTTGTGTGTTGTACCTACTCTGTTACCTAACTGAGATGATCAGAATGTCAGGACATGACGGGCCAACTTCTGTCCTTGTTTGGTTGGGAGGTTGGTTCGAAGTGTCGTAATGTTATGTGAATCCCAGTGGCAAGCAGAGATCTACTTATCATATTCTCCTATTACTGGTTTTAATTCCTCATATCGTGCTTCCTTGCGGTACTTGCTATTAGAGGTCTAACCTCTCTGGTTTTGCATGGCCAGATTTAGAGCCGGTTCCCGAGGACTCAGCATACTTCCACCTCCCAGATGGTCAATACTAGAGGGATGATCGCAGGAGGACTCGAGTGGGTTCCTTACTTCCCACTCGTTTTGTTATTTACTTAATACCTTGCCGTTTGGCACCGACATGTTAGTCGGATTGTCTTGTACTTACTTTTACATAATTGTAATTAAGTCAAACTGTAGCTGATAACAATTGTGTACACTTTGCTACACCATCTGGCTATGTTTTGTAAAGCCAGATATCAAGAACATTTTGACTGAGCGTTTGGGACGCCTTACTGCTTTATCTTACATGTTCTCTATTTCTGTTTCTTATTTGAATAATTGAGACAATAGATGTGAAATGACCATAGTGAGACTTTTATGTGGTATGCACCCCTCGTCTTTTAGACAGTATTGATCGTATTATACGGTATTCATCTACCCGTAATGCGTAGCTGGCTGAGTCATTCTCCCGCTCTCCAGTATTCTGGTTCTGGGGCGTGACAAGGTTTTATTGGTGGCCCATGCAGGTCTGATTTCAGACTTGTGGGGTATTTTAATAGGATGTCTCAATCACACATGTTCCCCCTTGATCTCATAATTCGTTGCTTTTCAACTCCAGCTTGACATTCCAGTATCCCTTGACTTTATTGATCTTTCCTGTCCGGTCGTTTGATTGTTCTCTTGTCCCTTTTCTTAGGGGCACCTCATCCGCACCTGTCAGAGCTGGACAGCAACAACATGGACAACATGACCAGGTTGGTCAGCAACAAGGGCCGGTATTAACTCAAGAGACTATCCAAGAAGAAGTGATAGTGGAAGCAGCAGCTGGGTTGCAGTATCCGGATGTTCCACTACCACCAACAGTTCCACCTACCCCTGCGGAAATGGACACACCGGCTCTTCTGGAGATCATGAGAAGGATGATGGCTACTCAGCAACATCAGATGTTAGCCCAACAGTTGTATACGGGAAAGCTCTACTCTGCTAAGGGAGAAGGATTTCTGAAACCTTCATTTTTGTTCGACAATGCCCTTCTCTGTTCGGCGTCGAAAGTAGTTAAGATCGAAGAGGATTGGCATTTCTCTTCTGGAGGAACGCGCATGCACTTGTCTTCGATGGAATGCCACCTATTGTTGTTTGCTTTCGCGTTGGTGGCGAGTTCCTAAAGGAAGTGTGTGAGGATGACCAAGGAACTAGCGAACGTCCGGCTTGATGTTGTTCGATTTTCTTTAAAGACGAAGAAGGTGTATGCGAACTTCAGGGATCCCATTCCTGTTTTGTCTATGGGTTCACTACCTGGTGCCTCTCTGAATGACCTACCTCTAACTGTTCGTCCATTTGCCACAGACACTTTTGTAAATAGGCTAGCAGCGAAAAGATCTTACCCCCTAAGCAACTTCGGCTTGTTGGTTGGGCCCACCATGAACTTATGTGGGATGCTTTGTCAGGGTAGATTTTGGAGAAGTATGAGGGCGAGTTAAGGATGATTGACTTCACTACCAGAATAAGTCATATTAGCGACGCCCAAAAACGTCGCTAACATGACCGAAAATGTCGCTAAAATGGTTTATCTACGTATTTAGCTACATTTTTTTGTTGTCGCGGTAAGCCATGTCGCTAACAGGCAAAACGTCGCTAATCGTCGCGCTTACCGACGATTATCGACCTACGTATATGTCGGTTATCCTGGAAAATTTACCGACGTTTACCGGCGCACCGTCGGAAAATATAGCGACGTTTAATATGTCAGCCAACGTCAGTAAATTCTGCAACATTTAACGATGTAGTTCTAGTACTTACCGACGTTTACCGACTCTGTAAACGAGGGAAAATCATGGAACGTGTACCGACGTTTACCGTCGTAATGTTACGTCGGTAGGCGTTGGTATACCTGGTGACTTACCGATGTTTACTGACATTCCTCTGCGTCGGTAAACGTCGCTAAGCTGAAGAAAAAAAATTTCTGAATGTCCACAGAATCACATTTTCTTCCTACAGTTCAATAAATAACAAAAAAAACCACAAGCATATTTTCTCCCTGGGTTCGTGGACCCCTTCGGTGGAATACTCAACACCGGTAAATCACAA
This sequence comes from Iris pallida, assembly GCA_029216955.1. Lineage (NCBI taxonomy): Eukaryota > Viridiplantae > Streptophyta > Magnoliopsida > Asparagales > Iridaceae > Iris > Iris pallida. Next base: position 1,575,466 of record JANAVB010029620.1, read on the forward strand.
CAGTATAACAATCAACACAAACAATATTAAAAGTCTACAACCAACACAAAGTGTACAACCAATACAAAGTGTATAACAAACAATAAAATATCCAATGTCTACAACCAATATCCAAAGTACACAACCAATATCAAAAGTTTCCACAACCAATACTAAAAGTCTACACAAACAAATAATCAACATAAACAAACACTAAACAAACACTAAAATCTCATTAAACAGTTCTAACTCGGACTACTGCAGATCTGGAGGAAGAGGGGCACTGTCGCGCCTTAAGGATAGAAACATCTCGTACTCCTCCTGTGAAATCATCACCGATGAAGAAGGTAGTGACGTCGGTGGAGTCGGAGGTAGTAACGCCGGCGGAGTCGACGATGATGAAGGCGTACCTGGAGGACAATAACGCTCCAACGCTGCTAGTCGCTGGTGGTAAGAATCCATGGTAGATAACAGCCTCGTATTGCTATCAACCATCGAATCCTGCAACAACGTCAGTCTCTCGTCCATGGACAGCTATGATGCTTGTAGATCCGTCATGTAGTACTTTGTCGACGCTCTAAGATCAGTGACGCCCTGTTCTGTCCTCTCAGTCATATCTCTGAGCTCTATAATGCTGTGGTCGAGCGTATCCAATCGTGCTAGGAGTGCAGCATCGTCCGTATGGTGCTGCTCTTGGATCCGTTATAGCAGCTCATCACGGACAGACTCCACCATCTGCTAGAATCGGGCAGACTCCTGGGAGGGCTATTGGCCATGCACAGTAGCAGGGGAGGTCCTAGAGGACTGTATCGCAACTAGGGTGTCATAGGAGCCCGTACCATAGTACGTACCCCTGTGGAGACCACCAGCGACGGTCACCCACAGCTCGTCCTCCGACGGAGCTAGAGCGGGCTGCAAGAAAGTACCGGCCTCTCCCGCAGCAGGTGCATTAGTAGCCGCCCGCTCCTTAAGCCGTTGAAACTCGGCCTAGAAAGCATGGATACTCTATAACTTCTAATGTCTAATGTACTTATTATTACTAACTTCATGAATATTTATTTGCATGCATATTTACTAAGTTATATCAAAACTAACACGAAGTATTAAAATTAATAAATAGAATTGTAATACACAGGCATGCTCCGCCCTCTCGTCAATAAGCTTTTCGCCCTTTCGATGTCTGGCCAGGAAGAGATTTACCATATTGGCATCATCAGCCCTCTTTACCAATAATTAAATATATCACCTTTTACTAATTTATCAGACTTGCATTAAAATAATATTTCTGAAATAAAAAGACATACTAAACGACGAAAATGTTCCATCATCGAAATCGACCTACCGTACCACTTTGATCCCTGCTTCCTAGCCACCTTGGCCTTCTCAGACTTTTTCTTGTACCTTGGCTCGTCGAATCGAGCCTTCATTGCAGTCCACTCTAGCCTTTGGATCAGGGGTGATCCAACCTTAGATCGGCTTTCCGGCACGATCACGAGTCTTCTGATCATTAATAGCCTCGCAGATTAAATGCAATATAGGACATCTACATATTTCTTCCAAGTCCAATCCAGTCTTTGGATTGTCTTTCGTCTTCCACTTTACGTCCATTACAGTATTAATTATGTTGTCAAACACATTCTTCTCGATATGTATGACATCAAGGTTATGTCTAATCAGATTGGTGCTCCATATCTACATATTTCTTCCAAGTCCAATCCAGCCTTTGGATTGTCTTTCGTCTTCCCCTTTACGTCCATTACAGTATTAATTATGTTGTCAAACATATTCTTCTCGATATACATGACATCAAGGTTATGTCTAATCAGATTGGTGCTCCAATATGGCATATTCCAGAATATACTCCTCTTCGTCCAGTTATGAGTGCGACCAAATCCGTCACACTTGTAGTCCTTAGCAGGCTCTTCAATAGCTCTCGGTAAATCTTCTACCTCTTTCCATATCGTGTATCCGGGCCACCTTAGGGGTGGATTGGTCTTCTCCACAATGCCAGCACGAAAAGAATTCTTGTTCCTCCGGTACGGATGATCCTTCGACAGGAATTGTCGATGACAATCGAAGAAGCACGGTTTGCCTCTGTGTTTCAAACGGAAAGCCTTAGGGCGGTCCATGCAATACGGACATGAAAGATGACCATGCGTGCTCCATCCAGATAATATTTCATAGGCTAAAAATTCATTGATGGTCCACATAAGTGATGTTCGCATCTAAAAATTTTATTTTCTAGAAACATCGTATGTGTTGGAACCTACTTCCCACAGCTGATTCAACTCATCAATCAATGGCTGTAAATATACATCGATGTTCCTTTTCGGATTGTTCGAACCTGGAATAATAACGGTGAGGAACATATACAGAGTCTTCATGCACATCCAAGGCAATAGGTTGTACGGAGTGACGATCACAGGCCAACACGAATACTGGGATCCCAAAAGTTCGAATGGGGGTAAAATCGTCGGAGCAGAGACCCAATCTGACATTACACGGATCAGAAGCAAAATGTGGATACTCTCGATCAAAGTGCTTCCATGCTTCTCCATCAGATGGGTGATCCAACACTCCTTCGGTCTGTTTCCGCTTATACCAACTCATGGTTTCTGTAATTTCCTTCACCATAAACAACCGCTGCAACCGCGACGTCAACGAAAAATAGTGCATCGAATCGGTAGGTTTCCTTGCACCGACAGACTTTCCTCTATCACTGCCCTTGTAGCGATCAGCACCACAAAATCTGCAGGCGTCTTCATCCTTATCGTCTTTGTAGTATAACATGCACCCATTGCGACATGTATCGATTTTTTCGTATTCCATCCACAGCAATCTCACCATCCTCTTAGACCGGTAAAGTCTTTAGGCAACTTAGCACTCTCAGGCAATATTTCTATAATCAACTCCATAAGTCGGTTGTAGCAATCTTGCGACATATTAAAATCAGACTTGAGATCAACAATCTTGTAACCACCTCCAACGGTGAATGATCCTCACAACCAGGATATAATAGAGTCCTTGCATTCTTCAGCAACTCCATGAACTTTGCAGCATCGACGTTCGATGCCTCCTCAGGTGCATCATGATTGTCCGGATAGAAACTAGACCCCGCCGCGTCAAAAACCATGTTTACCAACCCATCGTCGTAAGCAGCGTGGTTGTGGACATCCATATAAGGCTCATACTTCGATGCTGAAAATATAATTTCTCCGTGTGCGCTCCACTGATAGTAATTCGGCGTAAAACCCTTTGAGTATAAATGATATGTGACTTCCACTTCTGGATGATATTTCAAGTTGCAACATCTCACACACGGACATTTAATTTTGGTACCGTCCATGTATTGAGGGAACGTCTTGGCAAACTGCAGGAACTGCTGTATACCCTCTATGAATTTATCTCGCACACCGTACATGTCATCAGGATGATGGTTGTACATCCACAAACGATTCCGCAAATAGTAATTCAGCTCCATATCCATTTGAGGATAATTCTGTAAGATAGATACACATTATTCGATTATATTGTCCACATGTGGATGCATACACATATGAGTATTAAATGACTGTCGTCACGTGTTCTCTTCGAAGAAAATTTACTTTTTCATAGAAGGGGTGACATGGACACTTGACTTCTAGCTGACACGGACACTTACCGTAATTATCTAAGATACCTACCTAGCAATTACCTACATATAACATTAACTTTAGGTATTTGTGTATCATGTTGATATCATGTACCATGGACACAATATCACACTGATACTCTCTGATAAAAGTATATGTAATCCACACACATTACAGATTTTGATAAGCCATCTTGAGTATTTCACATAACATTGTCTCAAATTTATATTTCAAGATTGATTTTTTTCCTCCTCGGCACTACCCGAAATCCAACATAATTCTCACTCAAGTTAATAACTTTTCGGCCACAAACATTATGTTGCGTTGTCAAAACTTATTAGCAAGTTATACTTGCTGCTATACGATTTTTGTGGTTCAGTGTTCTACAGAATTGTAGAAAAAAAATTTACAACAAATTACTAGCTAAACACACACAAAAACATAATAAGTTCCTTGACAAACTTGTTCTATGCGACCAGTTCCCCTTCCAACCAACCGAAAAAAGAAAAAAATTCGTTTTTACATAAAAAAATTGTGTTTAAGGGATGTGCAAATGACGAACAATATTTGTACATTTGACTACAGAAACATAAATATGAACACACAATAACTAAAATGCGTCATCTGCAACAAAACAAAATCCATAGGAAAGGCAATGGGAGCTTTCATCTTCTTTGGTTGATGTCATTGATTTATTTATCAACATAATTAACTAATTATAACTGAAATTAACGCAACAGAGTATCTTGTGTCAAAGTGTCGTATATGAAAGAGGGTTAGGGTTTACCTAGTCGGGGCAGAGGGGTCGTCGAGGGGGGAGGGGGTCGCCGGTGGGGAGCTGGAGACGGAGGGGAGCGGGTCGTCGAGGGGGAGCGGGGTCGGCGAGGGGGAGCGGGGTCGCCGGTGGGAGCAGGGTCGCCGAGGGTCAGCGACCGAGGTGGGAGGGTCGCCGAGGAGGGAGGGGGTCGCCGAGGGCCGGAGGGAGGTGGTCGCAGAGGGCTGGGGGAGTGGGGTTCGGTAGGAAACGATCGAAAGAATGGGGGGAATGAAAACTCAAATGCCCTACATTTTCAACTTAGCGACGTCATAATAGTACGTCGGTAAACGTCGCTAATATTAGTTATATTAGCGACGTAATACTTAATACGTCGGTAAACGTCGCTATTATTAGTCATATTAGCGACGTTCACCGACATATCCATGACATACATTTTTTTAATACAAAACGTAGTCGCAATACATCGCAGAACGTGGCTAATAGTGACGTATTGCGACATTATATAATTACGTCGCTAAATTGTTAAATTATAGCAACGTTTTTGTTAAGCGTCGCTAATTATGTCGCTAATATGACTTATTTTGGTAGTGCTTGTTCTCGCGGTCCGAGCGACCCAACGGGGGCTGGATATCGACGTCGGTGCCTTCATCGTACTGGTAGATTTGTACAATTACTACACAATACATTCTTCACGCCAAGTGGTGAAATGGGGTTTGCCCTCCACGTGATTTATGAAGTGTCTGCATTGCCTTGGGGCAAAGAGCCCTACGAAGAGTATACTCCTTCAAATGAGGAATTACAATCGCTAGGAAAGGAGGATCCTGAATTCCTTGCTGTGTATAAGGAATTATTGTGTCATCTCTCCATGTGTAGGCGTCTCTCGAAGGGAGACAAGCAGACGTAGGGGGCGGCTCCTCTGATTACTGTATGGATGGTTCATCTTTTCCCTTCTTCCTTGGATCCGCAGCAAGTCGAGGTGAAAGCCACAGACTCACCAGCAGATTAGGGCTCTAATCCGAAGTAAGAAAAATTCCGTAGTTAGGGATGAAATCTAGGGCTTTCTAGCAGCAGGTCGCCCTTTCTCCTGGGCTAAGCGTGGAGCTGAGGGACAGATCCAAACCTTTTGAGCTTTCCTTGGCTTGGAGCATATAGTCGAAACACTCTTCGTCAAGCTTAATTCAGCAGAGCAGTGCCTCAACCTGCTTCAATATGCTCAGGAGGTTGATGTAGATGCACTGGCCTCTTCCGAACGCAACTGTCTACTTGACAAGGCTACTAAAGGGAAAGCGATCTGTGCTGAGGGTATGAGTGCCCTTAGTTGTGAAATTGACCAGTTGGGTGAGAAGCATCGCCAGTTATCTGTGCATCAGCACGACTATCTTTTGGGCAAGACTTCGTCGCTCAAGAGATGATGAGGATCACAACGCAGGTGGGCCGACTAAACTCTATATGAACTTTGTTTTGAAGTAGAAAGAAGCTAAATTTCATTCATTCATAGTTTCCGAAAGCAAAATATATTTTTTTTAAAAAACCACAAACTGAACCCTTGGGAAAAGTGCCATTTTCTCTTAACAACAAGTCTTCGTCCAGTCCCGTTCTCATGAAAAAAAAAACCCTAGCCATTGAAATCATAAAGGGTCCCCCCGTGCCTCTTAAGCACATGAACTACATCCTTGGAGGTCATTGTCTTCCTCCTAGCATGCTCCGTATAAGTAACTGCACCATGGATGACGTTCTCCTAGAAGATCTTCAACACTCCTCTGATCTCCTCGTAGATGAGGCTACTAATATGCTTCACCCTACCTCTCCTTGCCAGGCGACGAATCTCCGGCTTCCTGATACCCTAGATGTTGTTGTGGATGACTTCTGGTGGGTCTTCACACCTCCCTTCCTGAGGCTCTTACCATCCTTTCCTTGTTCGGACATTGTTGCTGCTACAATAAGAAAAGGAATATTTTAGCATATGTCCACATTCAAAATATAGAAACTAGTATATACTTCCATTTAAAAAAAAAAAAAAAAAAAAAAAAAAAAAAAAACTAGCAAATGCTCTCATTCCTTTGTATGGAAGAAATAAAATTTTAATATATACCCCCATTATTTAACCAAAATTTTGGCTAATTTACAAAGCAATAGGGACATTTGCTTGTTTTTTAAAATAATTTGGGGGGGGGGGGGGGGGGGGGGGGGGGGGGTATATACTAGTTTCTATATAATAGGGGCATTTGCTCAAATATCCCATAAGAAAATGAGAGGGATCTTAATCAAGGAGCGAAATCATAACCCTAAAAAATAATAAAATGGAATTTGAGTGATTTGAAATTGAAACTATAATCCTTATCCTAGAAATGAGTGAGAGACCTGAAAATTGAAACCATAGAAATCGTCAAGAGAAGTGGAGACAAATTGGGTATTTTGAAATAGTGGTTATATGGAGGAGAGGGGATGATTGGGGAGAGGGTGTTGGGATTATTTATAGGTGGAGAGGAAAGGGGAGTGGATCCGGGACCGTGTGTTTGGAGGTTGTATCAGTCGTTGATTTTGTAAATTTGAACGAACGAATTAAAATTTTGTGATTTTCTGATCCGGATCGCTAATGCGGCTATGGAAAAATTGAGAAATTTGTGTTGGGATTCCGGAGAGAGTGAAAATTTTAAAAGATGGGAGTTGAAATTTAAATGTTTGATAATTTACAAGCTGCTACAATAAGCTATTCATAAATTTTAACTGGTAAATAAATAAAAATAATATTATAATAAACAACTAAACACTATGAAATTTTCTGATTCACAACTTGCATCTCTTAGTTTATGATAGTGCCATTAAGAAATATGGAATATAAAGACGTCGTCGACAAAAAGTGTGGCAAGGTCAAATAGAAATGGTTAAACTTTTTAAAACTTTTTGTAATACTTCAGAATAAAATCTTGAACCGCACCTACATTATAATAGTTTATGATAAAAACTTACAGATAGATGAGGATTTCATATTAATTTAGATACAAATTATATCCAAAATTACCTTAAGCTACTCATAACCTTAGATTGCCTCCGTGGGCCTCTAGTGCTTGTAGGCAAACATGGCAAAGGGCAGTCGCGTCACACCCAATTTCCCATAGACTCAAGTAGGCTCTGGATCCATCTTGTTCAATTATTGTTATTTCCACATATAAAAATAGACTAAAATTCTATATATTTTTACTCTTGCCTCAATTTTTGTACTGAGATCGGATGCAGGTTAGTCAAAATTTAAGTCCATCAGAACCCTACTTGGCCTCGTTTGGTTCACGGAAAGGAAATGAATTTTCTTGTATTTTTCATAAGAATAGAAAAGTAGGATTCGCGTCGCATTTTATTTTCGTTGTTTGGAAAAACAAGAAAACTATCTAGGAAAGAAAAACAAAATATAACAATGTTCCAATAATATCCTTACCTTTTAAAATAAAAATAGTATTGTAAAAAATAACATTAATGGTAAAATAAGCAATGACACATGGTTACTTTTGTCATAACTTTTGTAAATGTTAGAAAAGGAGCAGGAAAAATCAATCTCATGGGTCTTCTTGAGTGGAACCATATTCCCACCAATTTTTTCATAACTTTTGTTATAACTTTTGTAATAAATGTTAGAAAAGGAGCAGGAAAAATCAATCCCATGGGTCTTGAGTAGAACCATATTCCCACCAATTTTTTCCTTAGTTAAGAAATTGATTCTCAAGTTTGTGGCTACCAAACAAAGCAAAGGAACAACTTTCCTTTCTTGGTTCCTTAAATCCGTGAACCAAACGAGACCTTTAAGTCCATCAGAATCCTACTTGTTTGGAGGATTGGGTTCACTTTTTTACGAACATAAACTACATGCCCATTGTCGGACTGACTGATTTGAGTAAAATCGAGTTGGGTCCTAAATCGTGTCAGAAATCGAGTCAAAAAAACCCAAGCTCAGCAACTTGGAAAAGTGGTGACATTCATGACATTTAAGTGAAGTAACGGTATTTCAAGATACTTAAAGAAAGAAGTAAAATCGAAGATAATACCACAGTGATAATTTTCAACGCTAATCTTGTTGTATGTAACAATGGCTGGTGGGGTGGAAATGGGGGTGATGAACATAGCAGCGTATAAGAAAGCTGATATGTTACTTCGAGAGGGAAAAAGGATCATTGCTATGATCATGCCAACTGCAGTCTCTTTGAGCAATCATTTCTTGTGCAAAATCAAATGCTCCTCCACAAAACATTTGTCAAACTAAAACATCCAACATTTTCTCGAAGCCTGTGTATTCAACATCAAAGTGCCAACTCTCAAGTTATTCAAAATCACATGACCAAATAAAATTTGCAGGCAAACAGCTTGATAGTTCAAATATGTCTGCACAGGAGTCTAACCATTAAACATAGTTTCCAAAGACGAACATGCCTCTAAGGGAAATACTCTCAAAACTTAAAACATAACACTCATATCTCATAAGCACATCGCACTCGATAGCCAGATCCATCAAAACCTCAGTCTTGCGGTGACTCGCTGCCCCTGGGAGAAGTACGATCGTTATTGCCATCCCTCGGGCTGGGGCTTCGGCCATTATTTGCAGGACTACGAGACCTGTTCTCCGGCGGAGAACTCCCCCTCCCAGGACTCATGGGGCTCCTGCTGTCATCCCTCCTTGGGCTCCCACTGTAGTCAGATCCGTTGCGCTCAGACTGCTTGAGCTCCTTTGGCGGAGGGCTCACTCTCTCTTGGGGGCTCCTACTATCTTCTGGGGAAAGGCTTCGCTTTCTCCCCTTTGCTGGAGGAGGGCTCCTCTTTGATTTAGGGCTCCTGCTGTACCTAGGGCTCCTTGATACGCTGCGCTCTCTCCTCCTCGGAGCAGGAGACCTGGATCGACTGAGTGGGCAAAAAAAACTTAGAAGTGGCTACAAACTTCATATGATAGGATATCAAATGCATTAAACAATAAATGTTCAGAGGTGAGAATGCTTACTAGATCAAAAGAGCAGTGCAATAATGTTGAAAGTCACATAACGTAAAACATTTACATTAAAAAATAAAGTTAATTATTTTCCCCGAATGCCACCAAGGGTTGTCCAGCAGTTGGGGCTGGTGAGGGTTATTTTGGAGGTCTTGGGTTTAAGACCAGACCTCGCCCAAAAAAAAAAAGATGCCATACGGGTTACTAAATTTGGGAATGAATATGGAAGAATAATGTAGCAAATGAAACATAGTCTAAGAAAAAATAATACATAACCACTTCTAAAGGTGAAACACTTAATTGAGGACCGATTAATACAAAAAAAATGTCAACCCAAATAAGAGAGTAAAGTCTAGTGTAACTGAGACACTTTATGAAGCAAAACTTCCTTCAAGCCCGCTATTTATGTCATTCAAGGTCAGGTCACATATAACTTGACCTCAGAATACATGGACAATTGGCAGCTACCAGACCACAGAGAGCACGTGGAAAAGATGAATGAACAAAAATAGATCAGGTAATCAACCTCAAAGAATCAGAATTTAAAAAGATTTCTTATTATTGTCGTCGTAGACCCATAATGATGCTAATGCCTTGAGGCTGCAAAACATGACTTGAGTAAAGAATATGGAGGGAAGTAATGTTGGTGTTTTTACCTTTAGACTAGGAAAGATAGTTCCACATCGGCTACACCAAATGGTGAGTATCTCAATATAAATTGCTTGTGTTGAGGTGTGCACATGAGGTGTGGTGGGGCACAAGTGTGTTGTCATGTGGGAGTATTTTCCTAGAAGGAAAAAGAATTAATTCCAACAAAGATCTAAGTTGATTTTTGTTGTGCGGACTCGGACTCGGACTCGGACACGGACTCCAAGATGTCTCGTGCATGCATGGGAGTATTCGAGAGGTAGGCGTGGACTGGCACGCTTCTATGCTGATTATGGGAAGATCTAAAATATCAAACTCTATTTTTGAGTATTGGTATTTTAGTCCACATCGGATAGGAAAATAGGTGAAGTCTCACTCCACTCCATAAATAGAGCCCCTTGGCCTCCTTTGAAAGATGTACCAAGATGAGAGTTAAAGGAGTCCGTAAAGTCCAGGAAGCCCGTTCAAGTCTCAAATATTGACTGACGAGCGTTCCAGAAGTTCTCTAGAACTTGCTGGTTCCTGGAAGTGGATCGTATATAGGCGAATCTTGCTTTGAGCAACGGTGATCTGATTACCCCAGCAAAGCTGTCTTTCTCTTTCTTCTTTCATTCTCTTCTTCTCTGATCTAATCAGAAACTTCTTATAGGCTTTCGTCGCTGCTACTGCTAGCAACTCGATTTGTACCTTCCTAAAAGAAGCTCTACATTCGTTTGATGTTGTAACGAAATCTCTTTAAATTTTCGTACCCAGAATCCTCCAAGGGTCTCTGTAGTATACCTTCTTTGAAATGTTGCTACGAAACGTTGTTGCTATTTTGACAACTGTTTCGATTCTCTGTTTTCCATCGAAAATTACGCCTCGGGAATATCAATCTCAAAGCAAGATTTAGATTCGATGGAGAACAACCGTGCAAACCTTCTCGACACAAGTTTTAACAAACTTGAGAAGTTTTGACGGGAAGCATTACAACGTCTGGAAGAGAAAGGTCAGCCTTAATCTTCAACTCGTGAGCCTAGACTACGTGTTGACAGATCTTGAGCCTTTAATTCCAGAAGGTGAAAATGCTCGAAGGGTCGCTGAGGCCACTGCTCTGCAATCCAAGTGGAGGAGAGATAACAACCTTTGCAAGTTGTTTATCTTAAACTTTATGGAGTACTCTCTGGCAGAGTCATATAGCAAGACGGTACATGCTAAAGACGTCTGAAAGTCTGTAGAGAAACTCTACAAGGCAGATGAGAACAGGAACAAGATTCACGTAACCGAAAAGGTCTGGAAGATGCGATTTGAGGACGACAAGACGATGTTGCCTCAAGTCAAAGAGTTTCTCAAGTTGCGTCAAAAACTTGAGGATGACGGCATGCCCTTGGTCGATGCATTTGTCGTTGGGGGCATTATCGCCAAGCTCCCACCTGGGTGGAGCAATTTCATCGCGGACATGCATCGCAAGAAGATGAAGGTGGATCTTGAACGTCTCTTGCAGAGATTCATGTTGAAGTAGAGCTAAGGACTCTCACAAGCTGAAGGTGAAGTCAGCTCAATTTAAGCCAAAGCCTAAGGACGATGAGGCTTGTTTCAACTGTGGCAAGAAGGGCCACTTTAAGAAGGATTGTAGGGCCAAGCCCAAACCAAAATAGCAGGTATGGCTAAACTTGGTTTTTTTGATTACTTAACTTGGTTGCTATTGTTGCACAGGTTGAGTTATCTAGCGTGGTAGCTGACTAGTGGTCGGACACTAGTGCATCTGACCACGTGTGCTCTCGAAGGACTTGTTCACCGAGGACGAGCCTTGTTATGACGAAGATCTCGATGGCGAACGTATATCTAGCAGAAGTTCTGAAAATCGAGACAGTGGTTATTAACCACCGACAAGGACATTGGAATGCACGTTGCACGCACCAGAGATTTTCGGAGATCTGATCTCAGAGAGTCTGTTGTCTGATACAGACTTGAAAGATGAACATTCGTACTAGCCAGATGGAAATTTCTTGGCGAGAAACATGTTTCGAAAAGATGTTCGGTACTGAAGGGATGTTCGAACGTCTGCTGATGGTGATGAAGTTACTTCATTGAATGGACTGAGAGTTATTCTATGATAGAAGCAGACTCAAGATGTCATATCTAAGCCTTATCTCCAGAATGTGGGGGTAAGGAGGTGGAGGAATTTGAGGTCTGTGCAGAGACAAGACAGGTCAGAAAGCTGCTCAGACGATTGAACTAAAGTACAGATCTCCTGGAGTTAGTACACTCAGATATCTGTGAATTTTATCAATTCTCCACGGAGGCCGGGTTGAAGTGTTTCTCGAAGTGCACGTTCGCATGTCTTCTCAAGTCGAAGGATAGAGCATTCGAGAAGGCCAGAGACTTCAGGACTGAAGCTGAATGTTAAACCGGTCTACAACTACTCAGGATTGATCAAGACGGAGAGTATCGTTTGTTGGATTCTCATCGTTCTATTATGAACATGGAATTGGCTATGAAACGACTGCTCTGTAGTATCTATAATCCATGGAGTGTCAGGAAGAAAAAGATCAGGATGTCGTTAAAGATGATATCTATATTGCGAATCTTCCAATATGCTTCTGGGGATAGATTGCGTGTACGGCTACGTTTATCTTCTGAATAAAGTACCGTTCGTATATCTGACTATGATTCTCATCAGCACTGCTTCAAGGTCAGACCTAACTTGAATATCATTCAAGTGTGAGGGTGTCTGGTATACGTGAAGCTTCCGGATATTAAGATTCAGAAGTCAGGGACGAAGACCAAGAAGACAGTAATTCTGGAATTAGCTGTTGTAAGCTATGCTCGGAGATCACTTGATATTGTATCAACTATATCATTGAGTCTTGCGAGACATAATTCTTCGAAGACAATAGCTAGGGACAAAAACATTATTCTCGCAGATATTCTGGAGAATATTGTTGGTACCGAAGGAGCAAGTACTTTCAAAAAAGTAGGGGTCCAGAAGGTGGTTGTTGTTGGCCCAATGATTGTATCATGTTTTTTAATATGGTTAATCTGTTAAGTTTAACATTTCATTATCACTAATTTTCATACCATCACTATAGCATTTCTACTTCTACTTATATATGTGGTGATATGTGCCTATTGTTTTACATATTAGTGATACTAGTTTTCATTATGGTATCACTAATACTTATGCTATCACTATTGTAAGCATTGTCCTAATATGCCTTAAACTTGATACATTGTATACTGCTTTGTTCGTCTAACATGTACATGCAGAAAAGCAATAAGCAAGATCAATGTGGACATATGCAATGAAGAAATCATGGTGGGCCAAAGACGACGGATCCCACAAGATTTCTCTGAACCACCCGACGACATCTCCGGAGCCACGCACTCGGGGGTTCCGCTGCCCGGTCAGCGGACGGGGGTCGAGGGGGCAGCGCCCCTCATCGGGGGTTCGGGGGCGAAGCTCCCGAAAAGTATTCAGTTTTCACAAACTAGATATCTTTGGACAGCTGCCGCCAAGGAAAAAAGCCAACATCTACCAAGGAAAGAAGCCAAGCCAAGCCATCATCATTTCAAGACTTTGCAGAAGCCTGCTCCTACTACAGTATATTTGGAGTCTGTAATGAGTCTTAGGAATCATTGTAAATACAAGAAATAGATGGCAAAATCGAAAGCTAGGGTAGAAAATAACCCAGGACAATCTTCGAAATCATGGCGGATAATCCGGCGGATCTCCGCGGAAATCCGACGGAAGATCCGAATGGTCTCACAGAATACCTTCTGTGAGTGTTCGGATTATCCGGCGGAAAACCGCGGAATTCCGGCGAATTTTCCGCCATATGACCGTTTGCATTCCAACGGTCGGATCTTACGAATGATTGATCCCAACGGCTCTATTTATAGCCGTTGGACCATACAGGCGGATGATCCGGCGAATTTCTGCGAAAATCCGGCGGATGATCCGTCAGCCTGAGAAAGTTGCATTATTACACTTTCCTTTGCTTTGGTTATAAAAATAGCCTTGAACCCCTTCATTCAAGGTTGATGCTTTGAGCCTAAAAATTTCTAAACCACCAAAGCCTATCCACAAACAACTCTACAAAGCTTTCATTTGACATCCACAAATTGTGTTAGAGTTATTGAGTTGAAAAATAAGATCTTCATCTTATTGTATAAGGAGATCAAAACCTATTGTGAAAGGTTGAAGTTGGAGAGTCTTCGTATCCAAACTCTCGGTTGAAGTTGGAGAGTCTTCGTATCCAAACTCTCGGTTGAAGTCGGAGAGGCCTTCGGATTAAAACTCTCGTGTAAGAAAAGTTGGCGAGTTCTTCGGATCCAAACTCGTGTGTAACTATTTGCTCAAATAGTGGATTAAATTCGGAGAGAGTTCCGGGACTGGATTGCCTCTAGGGAGGATACCAGGATACATCGGGTGTCGGTATTGTTATTGCTTCTTCACTTGCACTTATATTTTTAAATTGTCCATTAGCTTGTGCTAAGTGCTTGATTAGTTAGCTTGACCCTATTCACCCCCCTCTAGGGTTCCTACGGTTGTCATTGATGACAACACTTGAACTAGTATTCGCCAAGCAGTAAGCAAAGCGAGTGAGAAGGCCGAAAGATTTCAGAGATAAACGTTATCATCCATCACGTGGAACCTGATGGGGTGATGAAGTCCAGATGCGATCTCCTGAAAGAAAGAGTAAATGATCAGATTGACTATGTAACATCCAATTATAAATGGATGTTAGTTAATCTGCCTGAAGGAGCAAAACCAATCGGATTTAAATGAATCTTCAAGAAGAAGATGAAAACCGATGGAACTGTTGATAAGTTCAAGACTAAGTTAGTAGCCAAGGAGTTTTCTCAGAAGCAGGGGATTGATTACTTTAACACTTATGCTCCAGTAGCACGGATGACGACCATCAGGGTGTTGATTGCTCTAAGTGCAATTCACAAGCTAGTTATTCATCAGATGGATGTTAAAACTGCTTTCCTAATTGGTGAGTTGACTGGAGAGATTTACATGCAACCACCAGAAGGATTCGTCGTCAAGGGCTTCGAAGACAAAGTCTGTAAGTTGGTAAAATCTCTGTATGGTCTGAAGCAAGCTCCCAAGATGTGGCATAAGAAGTTTGATAAAGTCATAAGATCAAATGGCTACAGGGTCAGCAAAACGAACAAATGTGTATACACAAAGTTCGCTGACGGGAGAGGAGTTGTCGTTTGTTTGTACGTGGATGACATGCTGATCTTGGGTACAGATCTAGCAAGTGTCACTAAGACAAAGAAGTTCCTCTCGTCTAAGTTCAGAATGAAGGACTTTGGGGAAGTTGATGTTATCCTAGGGATAAAGATCATCCGGACGAAATCTGGAGTGACATTGTCACATTCTCATTACATTAAGAAGATGCTCACACGCTATGGATATCAGAATCTTCCAGGGATAGATACGCCGTATAGGTGTGACAAGAAGCTGAAGCAAAATCCAAGGAAAAGCGTCAGACAGTTGGAGTATTCAAACGTCATCGGGAGTTTGATGTATGCGACTACTGCCACAAGGCCTGACATAGCTTTTGTCGTGGAGATGTTGAATCGGTTTACGAGCGATCCAGGTGTGGAGCACTGGAAAGCTGTAAAGAGGGTTATGAAATACCTCAAAAAGACTCAGACATACGCACTGTACTACAGCGGAGATCCGCCAGTAGTGGAAGGCTTCAGTGATGCCAGCAGGTGCTCAGAAGTGGAGAGCGAGAGGTCCACAGGTGGATACATTTTCACAATGGGTGGAACTGCTATGTCGTGGAAATCGAAGTAGAAATCGAAAAAGCTATGCTCTCGCGGTCATCCATGGAATCTGAGTTCTTTGCACTTAATACCGCAGCGGAGGAAGCATGATGGCTTCGGGAGCTCATGTATGATCTTCCGGTGGCTGGGGCACAAATACCGGTGATACCGATATACTGCGACAACCAGGCGACTGCGGCGGTGGCATCAAATGACCTCTTCAACGGAAAGAAGAGGATTGTGTGGTTGAAGCACAGGGCAGTACACGATCTCATCAAGAGGGATGTTATTACAGTGATTGATGTTCGGAGTCAGGAGAACATGACGAATCCGTTCACCAAGGGCCTCAAGCGCCAGCTGGTCGATGACACAGCTTGTAAAATGGGCTTGAAGGCATTCTGATATTGTGTTATTACATTCCTACCATAAAGTTTTATGCTATTAGTTCAAAGAGAAATCTACTAGGTATCTAGCTTTTGGTTCAAGGGAGGACTATTAACCGAAAGAATATCAGGAACGGTGAGTACTTGTCCTCTGTGACATGGAGAGGTTACGAACCTACAACCACTGTTGTCTACTGTTGTTTTCTGCGGAAAACGGATCCTGTGGGAAGGTTGTCTTAAATGCCTTAATGAGTTCTCAAGCAGAGTAAATGCCTGGTGTGCTTTGCAGGAAGCACGGTAGCGCAGCACTACAAGGAGTATAACTCCATGCTATAGTGGGGTGACTCCACCATGAGGTTTCCGGTTAGGGATAATGCCTCGGCTTTGTGAGTCAAATCACAGCGGAGTAGCACCACAAATAGGCAGGTAGCCTAATGATGTATGATAAAATTAAAGAGAGGTAGCCAGCACTACAAAGGGGAGGTGTTCCTCATGTTACAGTGGCACGACACCACGATGAGATATCCGGATAGGAGTAAAGCCTCGGCCTTGCAAGCCATGTCGTTGCGATGGCGTAACACCGCAAAGGAGCCTAAGGCTTCATGCTGGGTGGTATGGCACTACAAAGAGGATGTGACCTCATACTATAGTAGTATGACACTACGATGAGGTTCCCGATAGAGGTAATGCCTCGGCTTTAGGCCATGTCATAGCGGTGTAGCACCACAATGGAAGCGCAAGGCTTCATGTCATGTCTCTTTGATAAAGAACTCATCTATAGTGTATGAACAGAGATATCAGGCCGTCTCTTGAGGGTAAACTTGTAGACGAACAAAATTATACACTGAAACTAGGCTGGCACAAGGCCTTTAATGTGCAGCCAGAAGCACAGTTAATGTCATTATGTGAGTGAGAAGAATTGCAGTTATGGTGCAGAATTCAAGGCTTAGTCCATTCTTGTATCATGTTGTTATTTAACCCATGCGGAAAGATTCAAGTCGTAGCGACATCTCTCCTAATGCATGATGCACAGTCACTGTGGGGAACGCTCAACCCATATATTGAGATATGTGAGAGATTGTTGGTGTTTTTGCCTTTAGACTAGAAAAGATAGTTCCACATCGGCTACACCAAATGGTGAGTATCTCAATATAATGCATTGTTTGTGCTAAGGTGTGCACATGAGGTGTGGTGGGGCATAAGTATGTCTCATATGGGAGTATTTTCCTAGAAAGAAAAAAGATTAATTCCAACAAAGATGTAAGTTAATTTTTGTTGTGCGGACTCAGACTCGGACACAGACTCCAGGATATCTCGTACATGCACGGAAGTGTTCGGGGGGTAGGCGTGGACTAGCACACTTCTATGCTGATTGTGGGATGATCTAAAATATCAAACTATATTTTTGAGTATTGGTATTTTAGTCCCACATCCGATAGGAGAAGAAGTGAAGTCTCACTCTACTCTATAAATAAAGCCCCTTGGCCTCCTTTGAAAGATGCACCAAGAAGAGAGTTAAAGGAGTCCGTAAAGTCCAGAAAGTCCGTTCAAGTCTCAAATATTGACTGACGAGCGTTCCAGAAGTTTTCTAGAACTTGCTGGTTCCTGGAAACGGATCGTATATAGACGAATCTTGCTTTGAGCAACCGTGATCTGATCACCCCAGCAAAGCCGTCTTTCTCTTTCTTCTTTCCTTCTCTTCTTCTCTGATCTAATCAGAAACTTCTTGTGGACTTTCGTTGCTGCTGCTGCTAGCAACTCGATTTGTACCTTCCTAAAAGAAGCTCTACATTCGTTTGCTGTTGTAACGAAATCTCTTTAGATTTTCGTTACCCAGAATCCTCCAAGGATCTCTGTAGTGCACCTTCTTTGAAGTGTTGCTACGAAACGTTGTTGCTATTTTGACAACTATCCGATTCTCTATTTTCCATCGAAAATTACGTCTCGGAAATATCAAGTAAAGAATATAATAGACTGACCAAAGTGCTCTGAATACCTGTAACTTCGACTTCGGCTATAACTTCTACCACGACCCCTACCACCACGAGGGGATGGTGATCGTGAAAACCTGCAACATAAGCAATCAAAAAACTACCTATGTTATTGAGCTCTACAAATAACCTCCAATGCATTTAATAGAGTACAAACACGGAAAGTAAGTCACACCTGAGACTCTTAGGACTATTCTGACAGTTCCTTTCTATGTGACCTCTTTCTCCACAGCGATAGCACTTGTTTTTCCAGTCTCCAGCTTTGCAGTCTCTGGCCCAGTGGCCATCGATCCCACAATTGAAGCAACGACCAGAACCAGGTGGGGGACCTCTGCCAAGATAATCACGTGAACTTCCAGAGCCACCGCGTGAACCCTATATTATGAGAAGATATCTAGATTGAAGGAATGGCGCGATGAAACACTAGGGATAGAAAATGAAATAGAAGAACAAAAAAAAATGCATTAAAGTAACTGTATTAGGTCATATACAGTCGATAGGAATGTAAATAGTTACTTTGGCAAATTCCACAATGATGCGACTTCCATCAAAGTCTCTCCCATTTAAGCTATATCTGGCATCATCTGCATCTCTAGGATCGCTGAATTCCTATTGTATAGAGGGCAGATGCAAGAAAAAACATGAAACATCATACTCAAAATTAATGCAAAACAATATTTAATCCAAATCACCAGACTGCTTAGGCATCTCAAGATGCCAGTTATCAAATAAAAAGGTGCACAGAAATTCTGATAGAAGAGGGTTTACGTACGACAAAGGCAAAGTCATGCTTCAGATCCACATCTCGTACTCTGCGCAAATGGTTGCCAGAAACAGTAAGGCCATCATGACTTAAGTACCGAAAGATGCAATATTTCGCCTCTCAAAAGACGAACAAAACACCACTTTGTGATTGTTGCCATTTCCATAAAAAGCAATAACATAATAGAAAGAATCACCAAAGTCCCCTATAAACTTTGCAAGAATAGCCACCAATTCCACCATGGGCACCCTCTCACCATAGACCTCCCGGTTGAGCAAAAACCCAACAACCTTCAATAAGATTGTTCAAATTGTTAAACACACAGACACCGTGGTTTAACCTTCTCACAAGATAAATTAGATAATATAGTGCATATCCAAGCATAAAAGTTGGCTTGGCAAAGGACTTGGGTCCATCCTTGTCTAGGTAGTCATCCCTCTACCACCCAACCCCTTAAAGAAAGTACTTGAGAAATAACAACAAATCAACCAGCTAAGTTTTTTACTAGGCATCAATAAGATAAAGAACGTAAAGCCATGCAAAAGGTCCAACAAGATAGTATTATTGATTATTACAGCCGGAAAAGGATCGTTCGTATTAAGAAATAAGAATACACAAAAACAATGTGGACACACATCAATAACTTAAGCAACAACATTAGGAATAAAACACAAAGGAATAAAGCGTAAAATAAGACTCAGAGAGATTGAATCATTGAAGGACTCGTGGACCAAGTGGTTAGGACACTTGGTGTTTGGTGGCAGATGTTATGTATGAAATTGAAATGAAAAACAATGCAGTATGTTAAACTTGGTTATACAACACTATATGTGAATCACTGCTTTTTAAGTTCTAATAGGTGCATACCTTCCATATCTGCTGAAAAGGTCGTCTAGATCACGTGAACGGGTACGGGATGACAAATGGCCAACATACAATCTTGTGTTTCCATAGCGATCATCATAACGAGGCATCTTTATCCTGTGGGATCGAGAGTCAAGGTTTATGTATAGCATCCAAAGAAAAGTTAATATGGTGATAATATAAGCACATTGTTTACATCAGTAAGCAGCAGACTATATAAATGTAAATATAAGGGCACCTAAATCAAAACATACACCGAGAATAGGACAAGAAATGCATATGAAGACAACAAGTCTTAATCTTTAATTAAATGGCAAAATTGATAAACTCCTCTTTTAAAAAACTGGAACCACCCCCCCTGAATTCTTTTGGAAACATACTAACATCGTAGCCAAGTTGATCCACCAGTTACGGGCTGAAACCCTGACATCAAAATCATCACTTGCCAAGGACATCGACTTCTGCTTATGAGATCCAATGCTCTGTTGGCCCATTCTTTATTTAGATTTTGATCATTAACAACACTTGTATGTTTATGCTATTAGACTAACACTTATCGCAGAAAGCATCGGAATGATATCATCACACAACGCATAGAAATTAAAAATCGGATATCGTATTCAAGATACATGATACAAAGAATATGGATTTCTATTTTCTTACATTCTGTTAAAGTCTGTAATATGTCTTAGGGAATGTTTGTAAACTCTGTGAGTGGTTGGCACTAGGAAGTCTAGACAAGTAGTTTGTAAAATCTGAAACTGGGTCCTCAGACCAGTATACCGGCGATATACCACTTTGGTATACCAGCAATACACTAGTAAAAATCCAGTTTCAAACAGAATCTTAGTCTAAGAAATATTTTGTCCATTGGCATACCGGTGGTAGTTATATTGCCTGCGGTATACCAACGGTAGACCGATAAATTGGTATTTTGAAACAGAACCTTTAACTTGATTTAAATTGATCTCACGGGTATACCGACGATATCCCGCTTGCGGCATACCACATTCCGGCGGTATACTGGTGAGATCTTATTTTCAAACAAAACATTTCTAAACTACAAAAATTCATCATATCGGTATATCGACGGTAAACCATCTAGATACCTTTAGCGCATTAAATGCAGGCAATCGCTAGAAAACTAGCTGTTACTGTGCAAAGCGGTATACCGACGGTATACTGCCTGCACTGCGTGTTTTGCACTAAATGCTTGCCTTTTAGACTTTTGTATTTTAAGGCTTAGTGAACTTTCATTTACTCTCATTCTTTTGAGCATTAAACTTTCAACTACCAAAAAGGTCAAAATCCACCACTCTTAAGATTTTAATCGCAAACTACCATTGTGCTAGTGTAATCAAGAGTTGTAAACTTGTGACCTTCCAAGTGTCAAGAGGATCAAAAATTCTTATTCAAGTTGAAGTCTTTCAGCTCTTCGTATCAAAGCTCAACTATGAGAAGTTGACGAGTCTTCAAATCAAAGCTCGTGATGTATACTATTTGTTCAATAGTGGATTAAAGTCGGAATGGATTCTGGAAAGGAAGCGGACCAGGATATATCGAGCGTTTGAATTTATTGCACCTTCTTATAATTGCTCTTTGTGTAAATTATTTATAGTCGAATTTTATAAAACCATATTCAACCCCCCCACCCCACCCCTTTCTAGGGTTGCCTACATGCTCCTATTAATTGAAACCGTTTGTCGCCCCGTATCCTTTGTTGTTATGAAGCATCAATGGACCAGACCATAGTGGTGGTCTTCTAGGCTATTTTGTTTGTACCAACCTATGCAACAAACCATGAGAGTAACTTTGATCAGTCGGACTCTGTCATGTTTACTGAAGAACCTCACTTTGTTCACAACCAAACACAGCCTGACTGTACCATCTTTCTTTCTTTCTCCAAAGTACCTAGAATCCCTAGCCTGGTCCTAAAGACAAACTAGGATTGAACTAAAAGCTAAGTTAAGCCAGGTCGAGCCTAGTTAACTAAGTATGTTCCATTTTGATAAAGACGCTTGGTTATCTACTTAGCTTACCCTTTGATGCTCTTCCTTGAATTCAACAAATCCCTGATTTGGTGATTCTAAGGAAGATTCGCGTCATTGTGAATCAAAATATAAAGAAATTGATCCTCTTGTACTTCATAAAAGCAAGCAAGATTGATTGGCACACACCAAGAAGTCCACAAATGAACAGTTTTCTAGATATGCCGCTCCTACTCGTTACTTCATTAGTGCAGTCGAGCAAGACATCCCAAATGATGAAATGTTAGAGAGTGAAAATCAAAAGGGACCAGTTATGAGCATGTTAAGTCCAGGCCATAGGCATGTCTGAGAAATTAGATAACCAAAAGCATATCACTAGATGTCAACAGCGATAGATACTTCAGTTTCAGGATGAACTGTTCTGTATTCTAAATAGTCCCATGACGTCAATTAGTTCTTTTATTTTGATACTAGTAAAGAAAATTGATTTTAAAAAATGTCCAAGTGAATGATGTGAATAGATCAGTTGTTCGGAAAGTTTCTTTTTTTTTCTAGGGTAAAGTGCAAAAAAACCCTCATTAAATTCCCACTTTTTGCACTAAAAGACCCCATGCTCTTAACATTCCTAAAAGTATGAAATATGCTCATTTTGTCCCCTTTCCGTTAACTGGTGTTAAGTGGGGTATGTAATGACCATTTTACCCCTCTCTCACTCTTCCCCTCCCCTCTCTCTCTCTCTCTCTCTCTCTCCGGTGGTGCGGGGAAGAGGAGGAGGGGGGCTAGCCGGCGGGGAGGAAGAGGGGGCGGGGAGGAGGGGGGGCAGGGAGGAGGAGGGGGGGGGGGGGGGAAGGAGGGGGGGCTGGCCGGCGGGGAGGAGGAGGGGGGGTGCGGGGAGGAGGGGGGCTGGCCGGAAGGAGGAGGGGGGCTGGCCGGCAGTAGGGGAGGTTGGGAAAGGGGGTGGGGGGAGGCTGGTGGGGAAGGTTGGGGGGTAGTTTAGGTATTTTCTATTTTTTTTTTAAATGGACTTAACGGCCATTTCTAACGGCCAACAGACGGTAGTGGACTTTTTGCTCGTGCGGGGAATGTAAGGAGGGACAAACTGCTAAATTTTTCTAATAGGTCTTTCTACGCAAAAGGCGTAGATGTAACGAGAGGTTTTTTGCAATTTACCCTTTTTCTATCGATAACATTCAAACTTAAAAAAAATCTTCCATTTAGAACTAGATTAGATGTCCATTTGAAATATTTGAATATATAACTTGTACTAACAGTTCTTTTAATGTGAATAATGTAAAACAATTGAATTCTTGTGTATAATTGATCATGTATCTCCTGTTATAATAACTTCTTTTGAGCGTTCTCTAGAAAAAGTGAAAACTTTTCAATGGATGATGATAACCTTTTTTGTCAAATTTATTCAAAGCACACAATTTTCTACCATATTATCTACCAATTCGTATAAACCAATTCTATATATATATATATATATATATATATATATATATATATATATATATATATATAAGTTTTACTTTTTGAGAACCAGAACTGAAGAATTCAAATAATGACCTAAAAAAGCAGATAATTAAATAGCAAAAATATGAAATTGGCGGATAAAGTATGGATAAATAGTCGACCGAGAGAAATTTCGGGGAAATTTTCACCTGACGGCTCGGCAGCCTTTCGAAACAGCAGCAAACGAGGAACCCTAGTTTGATGATTTGGGGGAGAGTATATTTTTGGGCTTTCGTAATGTCACTCTCTATTGCACGTGATGACACGGGCGAGTGTTTGGGTCCGGGATCAAACTTGGGCATATGGGCTTCAATAGCTTCTTTCCGGACCGGGTTTGGTGAGGCTTCTGCTTAAGCTGCCCCAAAATTCAAGAAGGTTGCTTGGTCGCTTCTGCTTACTATTTTTAAAAGAAGTACAAAAAAAGTTTGTTTTGTAACATCTGCTTATCTAAAAATTTTGAAAAAGTATATTTTAATTTTGAAACAGATTTTAAAAGTTTGAAATTGTTGTCAAAAAGTTGTATCTGTTACGATCACAACCCAAGACTCGTTGTTACTAGATAGTTTCTTTAGGATTTTTTTGGAAGAAATAAACAGAAACCACATGATAAGAAATCTCAAAGTGAGATATTCAAAATCGAGTCTGAGGGTCTGTTTGGTTCGTTGAAAGTGGGGGTGAAAGTTGAAAAAAATTGAAAGTCAGCTGAACTTGCTCCAGTTCGGCTGTTTGGTTGAAAAGTTGAAAGTGGGGTGAAAGTGGTTGATGGGACGCAGGAAAGTTCCTGTCTCCTTCCTTTTGGGTTGAGTTTCACCACACCCTTTTTTGGGTGAAAGTGGTCTGGGAAGAGAAGGAAAAGTGTGGAAAGAGAAAAAATATATTTGTTAGGGATATTTTAGCACTTTCAACAACCATCCAAACTACGGAACTCTTTTTTTTTTTCCACTTTCAACAACCATCCAAACAACGAAACTCCTTATTCCTCAACTTTCATATTTTTCAATTCCATCAACCAAACAACTTTTGGAAACTCAAAATTTATGCGTGCGCAAGTTTTGTTTTTACACTTTCGCACTTTCATACACTTTCGTGCAACCAAACAGGCCCTTAGAGCATCTCCAATCCTATTGTGAGTTTGAAAAAAAATGGTTGCCACATAAAAATAACAACCATTTTTTCTAAAATTATTTCTCCAATGCAAATGTGAAATAAAGTGTGGGGTTGACATGGCAATGACATGGTAAAGACAATGTGAAGTTGGTTGTCTAGATCTAAATAATGCACTTCACAATGTCTTTATGTCCACATCATCATTTGAGAATAAAAATGTTTATAAAAAGAAGTAGAAGAGTAAAAGTTGTCTTGGAAGTTGTAAAAAATTACTTTGTATTGTCTTTTCAATACTTTTGCATTGGAGATGACTTTTTAAACTCATTGTCATTTGTGAATATAATCTTGCCACCTATACAAGACATTGTCTTGTGTCCTATGCCACCTAAGATTCACAACACAAATAAGACAATAGGGTTGGAGATGCTCTTAGCTTGGGTGGATTTTTCTTTTCTATATGTCCAGAGATGTTTGGAACCAACAACTTATCAAAAAAAATGAAGAAAAAAATATATTTCAAATTTGGAACAATTTTGACAACATCCTCACACCATTTTGTCAAAAGTTGTTTCTACTATTTATGATGACAACATTAAATGTCATATTTTTATCCCTTAATGTCTAACATTATATGCTCATTTCATGGCTAAAGGTACTCATTATTCTTATATTTTGGTTTAGGATGCAATTGGAGACACTAAGTCCCAAATGGAGCTAAATAGCAATTTTGGACAGTTTTGACACATTTTATCAAAATGGGCATAACTTTCTTGGCCAAAATACAATTGAGGTGATTCAATAAGATTTAGAAAGCTAAGACAAAGATCTACAACTTTCGTATTTTGAGTATTCCGAAATTCAGGCTACATCATAAACGAAATCAGACTTGAAGTTTAGTCAAAGATGCTGTGGACGAAAATAGGAACCAAAATAACTATTTTTCTACTTGTTTTATGACTTAGTTTTTTTTGTTTGAGAAGTCATAACTTTTAGAAAATTTGTGGGAAGATATTGTGGGCTTCAAACAATTAATTTATGGTGTATAAAAAGGGAATAAATCATGAGAAAAGGGAACCACAACACAACCTTTCTTTTTCTTCTCCAATTTTGCTTTTGAAGAATTGATGAACATGTGCGGCTAAAAGTCATTTTGGTTGAAGGAAACAGAAGCCTTGGAATCAATAAACTTGTGAGATCTAAATTATTTTTATTTATTTGATTTATACTTTGAGTATTGAATATTTTTCTATGCTCATCTTCATGATTGTTTTGTTTAATTATTCATTTAAATCTACCGCTAAATTAGATATCAAATCAGTAATTGTTTGATTTTTCTCATTTGTGAAGCAACCATGATTTAATGAACTGCTTGTTTTATTGGATCTTAGGAGAAAAGCTTTCGACAAAACTAAATGCAACCGTTGTGCTTGTGTTGTTTTGCTTCATCGATCTCTTGTTCTTTAAGAAATTGCTAGATTAAATGTTCAACGCTTGTCTGGGGTTGTTTAGTAGTTAAAGTTAATTTGATCGCTTGTTTTTAATTAAGCCTAAGAGAGATATGAAGATACTTCCAATGGTGAATATTCAAAGTATGAGTTAATTTATGCTTGCATCGATGATCAATTTTAAGATCCCAATGGTGAATGTTGACCCAGACCAATATTTGTTCCTTTGATTGATTTCAATATTTTAATTGTTTTTAGCTCTTCTTAAATTTTCTTTTATCATATTCAAAACTCTTTCCCCCATCCTTGTTCACATAGCATAAAATTATACTAATTATTCTCCGTGGGATCAATCCTTATGCTCACTTCTACATATAATTTTAAGAGTAAATGTTTTATTTTGGGTGACTACGATATCACACAAAATTTTAGCGCCGTTGTCGGGGAGTAATTCTAGTTTTTTGTACTTTTTATTCTCTTAGTGATCTCATAATTTTATGTTTATTAGCAAACAAAAAATGAAACAAAAATTTAACAGGACATGGCGACCAATTCTCAACAATTTGCTACTTGGCTGGATCTTTCATCTAGGCATGTTAATGAGTAAATGTTTCCTCACTTGAACAACAAATTGTTAGTTTAACTTCTCTTCTCAATCAAATGGTTGTAGGTAACATGCAAATAACAATAGCTTGTGGAATTTATTTAGTAGCAGGACATCCAACTGATATGTGCCCAACTCTTCAAGAGGAGCCCAGTGAACAGTAGTAGATGCGGCATGTGATTTTTCTGGACAATCACAAATGTATCCCTATTCAAACACTTACAACCTAGGATGGGGAGATCATCCCAATTTGAACTACGAGAATCCACAATCAAATCAGCTAGCCAATCAAAATCATCCAAGTTACCAGCAGTACAAGCAACCATACCCCCATGAACAACAACCCGGCCAAGCTTCTAATCCTAGTATGTCTTTAGAATTATATTGTTAAGTCTCTTACCACTAATACCTTGCAATTTCAACAGGCGACGAGGGCCAGTATCCAAAATTTGAACAATCAAATGAGCCAAATGGCAACTATAATTAAAAAGCTGGATGCACAAAGTTTGAAAAAATTATCTCTCAAAGGATAATAAATCCAAAAGACAATGCAAGTACAATTGTTTTAAAAAATAGTAAGAAGATTAAGTTCCTAGTAACGAAAGTGTTGGCCCATTGCCTAAATGGTCATACTTGATTTTGATAAACAACGACGACTTAAGTCAATACGCAAAATATACAAACTACTACTAATGTTACAAGTCACTGAAATCAATATCAAAGAACGTACTTCATCTACAAAGAGCTTTGAGTTATCATCCAAAAGCAACTGTATTGGAATCTAGATCGAGTCATTTTTACATTTCTTCTATATTTTACTTTTATTTGAGCCTAGCAAATATAAATGTAAAATCGATCGGGATATTACTGGCTTAGGTTATTTTCCAGTCCTCCTATCCAAAAAGCCTACCTATATCTCAAATCTTCATATCCAAACAACCCACAAACCCTATGCAATTTGGACCCCAAAAATCCTATTCTGGTTTGACAGAACTCTAACCGAGTTCGGTCTGAGAATTTTGAAAAACAGTTTCCTCCAAATCTGTATCAAATGTTTGTATGCGAGATTTTAGCATCCGAACTTTGCCTAAACTCTGTCCGAGTTCGGACAGGAAAAATATTATAAAAAGAGAAGGATTTTCACATTTCTAATCAATCATTCACTCTTCTCTTTATTTATTCCTAAAGTGTTTTTCCAGTGATCTAAAGCTTTCACATTTCACCTATACTTCTCTTAGCCAAAGACGGTAACATCTTGTTCGATTTAGAGTCTTTGGTTTACAGAGTTGTAAAGAGGTTGCAAGTCAGAAAAATATCTCAGTTTTCGGAGTCGATCGTGTGCTCGTCACCAAGCACGGTGTTGTGAAGTCGATCATGCACTTATGTTACCCTCGAAATCCGTGTTACGTATTTTCGTATACGTGTACATATTTCGGGTCCGTATTTTTATTAGTCATGGTTAGCTAGTCATGATTTTATTTTTAGCATATTGCATTGGCATGGTTATTTTGACATTTTATTAGTTATGGCTTAGCTTGGTTCGGTTTAGCTTGGTTTGCTTTTGGGTTCATCATGAACCAAAAGAAAATTCCTACCTACTACCACCATCATCATTTAAAACCCAACCCCCTTTCTCTCTCATCTTTACTCTTCATTTATTTCTTCATCTTCTTCCTCTTAACTTTTCCACCTGCCAAGAGAAGCTTAGGCAAGTGCAACTTGTTTCATGGAGAAACTCCATTATTGTTGTTCTATTGTCTTCCTCGCGATATCCTAAGATACTTTAGAACATGGTATTTTTTATTTTGATGGATATTTTCTTGTAGATCTAAGTTTATATTATTTTCGGTTTTTTAGTTTTGATCTATTAAACTACATTATTTTCATGTTTTGATTGTTCCATGTTGTAGAGAATTCATTTTTACCCAAAATAGATCTTTGAAAAGTTAAAATTTGACTTATTTTGAAAAAGTTATGGCCAAAAGCATTTTTGGCCATTTCTATGTTCATCTGTGCTGATTCTGGCAGGGATAATGAAATAGTGCCAAGCCGCATAAGAGAGTGCTGCATAGTGCCGTATAGTGCCCAGCCGCATATGAGCATAGTACCCAGCCACATAAGAGAGTGCTGCATAGTGCCGCATAGTGCCCAGCCGCATAAGAGAGTGTTGCATAGTCCTGCATAGTGCCCAGCCGTATATGAGCATAGTACCCAGCCGCATAAGAGAGTGCTGTATAGTGCTGCATAGTGCCCAGTCGCATAAGAGAGTGCTGCATAGTGCCGGATAGTGCCCAGCCGCATATGAGCATAGTATCCAGCCGCATAAGAGAGTGCTGCATAGTGCCGCATAGTGCCCAGCCGTATAAGAGAGTGCTGCATAGTGCCGTATAGTGTCCAGCCACATAAGAGAGTACTGCATAGTGCCGCATAGTGTCCAGTCGTATATGAGCATAGTACCCAACCGTATAAGAGAGTGCTGCATAGTGCCGTATAGTGCCCAATCGCATAAGAGAGTGCTGCATAGTACCGTATAGTGTCCAGCCGTATAAGAGAGTGCTGCATAGTACCGCATAGTGTCCAGCCGCATATGAGCATAGTACCCAGCCGTATAAGAGAGTGCTGCATAGTGCCGTATAGTACCCAGCCGCATAAGAGAGTGCTGTATAGTGCCGCATAGTACCCAGCCGCATATGGAAGTGCTGCATAGTGCCGCATAGTGTCCGAGCCGTATATGGGGATGCCGCATAGTGCTGAATAGTGCCGCATAGTGCCTATTTTGGCTGTATTTGACTATTTTATGTCCTATTTGGCCAATTTGTGGCCAGAATTTTTCTCAACTCCCAACATAAAAGTGGTAGATCTTTTTCTTGGCTTCAAGAGCATATTATTAGCTATTTTATGCAAGTTATTCTCATTTATTATAATGTAAGGATAGAACATGATAGTGGTCCATCGTGGTGCACTCTTGACAAGTAAACATGACATGTAATCTGGAACGCCGTTGCGACGGCTATCTTGACATGCTAGTAATCCTCCTCTTGATACCATGGACGATTGTGCTTGTACAAATAAACCAGTCTTGCATCATGTCTAGGACAGGGATTCCTGAATACCACGGTCAGGGGTACCTACTGAATTCAACTAAGGCTAATAACTAGAATAATCCAGTAGTCATGAAGAGATTTTCCAGCTACAGGTAATCCCGTTATCTGGGCGCTCAAGTGGACTTGTAGCCTACCTACGAGTAGGACACATTTTCAGCACACAGTCACGTGTTACATTCTTCATAAACGGACATTCGATCTGGATAACCGGATGGTCTGCAAGGCTTGTGGCTGTTGGGATAATCTCATTGCATCTTGCTAGTAACTAGGCCTGTGATAACCCTAGTTAGTTAAAAGTATCAAGCCGTACTCTTGATTGGCCGTGATTGATTGGATGAAGTTTATTCCAGCTTAGTTTTATCCTGATTCTGTGCAAGATTGTGACATGACATGATTATTGATGCTTGCCTTAACAATAACGATCGAGGGTCCAGTTCTGTTCAGGCGAAGGGTTACAACCCCGGTCCTTGTTTGGTTTAAGGGTTGTAACCTGGCTCCCGGAACAGTTCTGTGTCCTCTCTTCGTTTATTGTCTTATTTCAATCCCATGCCATGTTCGTCATGTTTTACCTTACCTTAATAACATGATTATTTATACTGGCCTTAGCAATAAAGATCAGGGGTCCAGTTCTGTTCAGGCGAAGGGTTACAACCCCGGTCCTTATTTGGTTTAAGGGTTGTAACCTGGCTCCCGGAGCAGTTCTGTGTCCTATCTTCGTTTATTGTCTTCACCGTACCAATAGTATTTGAGGTGGATTTCTATTCAGGTGAAGGGCTGCAACCTCGGTCCTTGTTTGGTTTAAGGGTTGTGACCTGGCTACTTGAATAGTTTTTTTGTACTCAGTTTACTGTTGTTATCTCTATTATTATCAGTTCTTTATTTATTATTTATTTTTAATATTCTATTATGATATGTTGGTTTTAGTTCCTAAGTGAAGCCTCATTTGTGGCACTTGCTCTTTCTGGGGTCTGACCCAGCTGGTTTTGTGTGGCCAGATATTGGAGCATCACCAGAGGATCCACCTGTCTTTCAACCAGATGATGACCACCAGCCGTAACCCTGGCAACGAGTGGGTTTCTTTTATCCTCCTACTTTATTGTAAAAATTATTCTTTTGAGACGTTTAGCCGGCGAGCACGTGTTAGCTCGTATTGCACCTTTATTTACTGTCTGCCTACGGGCTGTAACATGATTGACAGATCCTAGGGTTGATCATGTATGACTGAACTCTTGCTAGTCTTGACATTTTGTACGACTAGCTTCATGATCATCCAATATATAATATACGGGACACCTTGCTATTATATATTTGGTGCTCTGACATCTTGTAACTATTATTGCTTGCTTGAGATTGAGACAATAGGCTTGTTCATGACCATATGAGACTGTTGGCTTGTAGTTAAACCCTCATGTATCTAGACAGCCGTGACCGTATAGCGAGGTGGGTTGCACTTCATTATATGTCGCTGGCTATGTATGCCCCTGCTCTCCAGTATTCTGGTTCTGGGGCGTTACATGGTTTTAGTGGTGGCCTATGCATGTCTTGTAAATCAAGATATGTGAGGGTTTACCGAATAGATGTCTCAATCAGTACTCTCCCTTGATCTTTGCTCGTATCTTCTGAATCCCTGTAATCTTGACCTGATCACATGCTTGTATCGTTGATCTGTCCTGGTCCTTCCTTATTGTTTCCTATGTCATCTTCTTCAGCGGCATTGTTCCTGGACCTGTCGATCAGCAAGGCGGAGCACCTCCCGTGGACCAACAGCAACCTGGAGATCAAGTCCAGTATTCAGGAGTAGCCTCCAGAGTCATGCCTACTGGAGGAGAGCCACCAGTTCAGCCCGTCCAGCATACAGAGCCTGATGATGGCACTTTGGTGGGTCTCATCAGGTCTCTATTAGCCTCCCAGGATCGTCGAGGAGATGCCTTGCACCAGACGGTGACAGATGCTTTGACTAGAGGAGATCATCAGGGTAATAGCGCGGCCAACAGCTTCATGCGCTTGAACCCTCCCTTCTTTGACGGCAGTGAAGATGCGATCGCTGGAGATGCATGGCTTCAGGACACAGAGGTGATTCTAGAAGCAGCCAGGACTCTAGAGAACGAGAAGGTGGCCGTAGTGCGCCTGCAGTTACTAGATCTTGCCCGTAGCTGGTGGGCAGCGCAGGCCGATGGATTAGTGGCCCCTATTGCCTGGGCAGTATTCAGGGAAAAATTTCAGACCAAGTACTTGAATGCTGTAGCTCGGTACGATCTGCAGACGAGGTTCACCAATCTGAAGCAGATGGGCAGGACGGTCGATGAATATACGGCCGAGTTCTCCAGGCTTAGTTGGTTTGCTCCCACCTTGGTGGCGATCGAGTTCGATAGAGCCCAGCGGTTCCAGCAGGGGCTCCACCTAGAGATTTTATTGGCGGTAGAGCAGTTTGAGCATCAGACTTTTGATGCAGTGTTGAGAGCAGTCTGGAGGCATGAGTATACCTCCCAGAGGATCGTGGATAGGACCGGAGGTCAGAAGCGATCTCACGGCCAGATGAATCAATCATCAGCACCAGCCTCGGCAGCCAGGGCTTTGACCATTGGAGCTCCGAGGTGGGCGGCCTCAGTGACGTCGGTTCAGCATTCCACCCCGACGCACCCTCAGCAGCAGAAGCAGAAGCAGTCTTCCGTAGTGGGATGTTCACACTGCGGGAAGCCAGGGCATGTGGTATCAGAGTATCGCAGAGCACAGGGTTTGTGCTAGGTTTGTGGTGCCCCGGACGACAGGGTTGGGAACTGCCCGAACATGGGGAGTTCATCGGCCTTCTCTAGTCCTTCAGTTAGAGGACCAGCACCAGTCCAGCAGCAGCAGCAGCAGCTGCAGTACTCGTTCCCGAGGCCATTGCCGACTGAGGCCCAGGCATTCCAGCAGCAAAGACCGCAGCAGTATGCCCAAGCCCAAGCCCTGATCCAGAGCAGGCAGAGAAATTTTCAGCAGAGGGGACCTGCACCCAGAGGGCATGGTCAAGTGCTGGCTTTGACCATGAGAGAGGAAGGAGTAGCACCAGGGGAGGTGGTGGCAGGTACTATTCTCGTCAACACCTTTCCAGCTTCAGTATTATTTGATTCTGGTGCCTCGCATTCATTTATGTCTGCACGATTCGCGACACGGGTAGGATTGGAGCCCGAGTCATTATCAGTAAGGCTCAATATACTTACTGGTAACGGACTTGTGGGAGTAGATAGAGTATTTTCCTCGTGTCGGATCGTAGTTAGCGGTAGAGAATTCCCCGCTAGATTGATAGAGTTTCCGATGGCCGATTATGATGTGGTCTTAGAGATGGATTGGTTGAGGGACCAGTATGCTAGGATAGACTACCACATTGGCAGGATTATTTTTAGCATTCCAGGCGAGCCAGAGTTTTCCTTTTCTCGAGACGAAGTTGAACCTTCTCCTCCAGTGTTGCGGATGGCAGTAGCAGTAGTACAGTTACCTCGGATAGTCGAAGAGTTTCCAGATATTTTCCTAAAAGAGCTTCCAGGGATGCCGCTAGAGCGAGAGATCGAGTTTACCATCGACTTAATTCCCAGGACAGCCCCAGTGTCAGAGAGAGTCTACAGGATGGCGCAGTCAGAGCTAGAAATATTGTACAAGATGATTGAAGAACTCAAAACCAAGGGATTCATTCGTGCTAGTGGATCGCCTTGGGGAGCCCCGATGCTTCTTGTAAAAAAGAAGGATGGTACGTCCAGATTATGTGTAGATTATCGTACCTTGAACTCAGTGACAATCAAGAACAGATACCCTCTCCCGAGGATAGATGACTTGTTTGATCAACTCCAAGGGGCAGCAGTATTTTTGAAGATCGACTTGCGCTCTGGATATCATCAGATCATAGTCAGAGAGCAGGACATCCCGAAGACAGCTTTTAGATCGAGATATGGGCATTGGGAGTTCCTTGTGATGCCATTTGGAGCCACCAATGCGTCGACCGTATTCATGGACCTCATGAATCGCATCTTCATGCCTTACTTGGATCAGTTCGTGATTGTGTTCCTAGACGATATCCTAGTCTACAGCAAGAGTGAGGCGGAGCATGAGCAGCATCTCCGTGTGGTTCTTCAGATTCTCAGAGAGCCCAATTATATGCCAAGTTCAGTAAATGCGAGTTCTGGCTCGATCGCATTTCGTACTTGGGTCATATCATCTCCCGAGGAGGAGTTGAAGTAGATCCCCAGAAGATCGTGGCCATTGAAACGTGGCCGGTACCTAGCATAGTGGCAGAAATTCGTAGTTTTCTTGGCTTGGCCGGCTACTACCGACGATTTATTTCAGACTTTGCTCAAATTTTAGCACCATTGACCCAGTTAACCCGCAAGAATGTGCAGTTTGCTTGGACAGCAGAGTGCCAGAATTCTTTTGAGAGGTTGAAGCGAGGCTTGATGACGGCTCCTATTCTCACGCTTTCAAATGGAACCGGAGGATTCTCAGTATATTGTGATGCTTCGGGCAGAGGTTTAGGATGTGTTCTGATGCAGCATGGGAAGGTAATAGCTTATGCGTCACGACAACTTCGTGATCATGAGAGAAATTACCCAATCCATGACTTGGAGCTGTCAGCAGTAGTGTTTGTACTTAAGCTTTGGAGGTACTACTTGTATGGAGATAGGGTAGAGATTTTCACCGACCACAAAAGCCTGAAGTATGTTTTCACCCAGAAGGATCTCAACATGCGTCGGAGGATATGGCTAGTGCTGCTTGTGGATTATGACATCAACTTGTAGTATCATCCTGGGAAGGCCAACATTGTTGCGGATGCATTGAGCAGGAGAGCCGGAGTTTATTTCCTAACAGCGCAACCAGAACTGTTAGCCGATCTTCAGAAGATGTGTATAGAAGTTATCCTTCCTTCCAGTATGACATTGATGGCCAGCATGCAAGTTCAGTCTACTATAGTCGAGAGGATCCGGATGGCGCAGTCAGCAGATTCCAAGCTTCAGCGACTCAGAGCAGAGTGTGAGGCAGGACGAAGGCCAGAGTTATGTTTCTATGAAGATGATATACTTAGGCATGGGAGGCGTCTTTGTGTACACAGTGGAGATATCAGACAGGAAATCATGGCAGAGGCCCACAGTTCGCCGTATTCCATTCATCCTGGTGGTACGAAGATGTACCGTGATATCCGCCAGCACTTTTGGTGGAATGGCAGGAAGAGGGAGATAGCCCGATTTGTCTCTCGTTGTTTAGTCTGCCAACAAGTTAAGACTGAACATCAGAGACCAGCTGGACTACTTCAACCATTGTCAATTCCAGAATGGAAATGAGAGCATATAACCATAGATTTTGTGACTAGATTACCTAGATCCCCGGCTGGCAGAGACGCTATTTGGGTTGTCATAGACAGGCTCACGAAGGTGGCTCACTTTCTCCCGTTCAGAGTTGGTCAGTCGACGGCTCAGCTAGCGAAGATGTTTCTCCGGCAGATTGTCAGATTGTATGGTGTACCAGTCAGTATCACCTCGGACATAGATTCTAGATTTATGTCGTACTTTTGGCGTAGCCTGCAAGAGAGTTTGGGGACTCGCCTCCAGTTCAGCTCAGCGTATCACCCACAGACAGATGGTCAGTCAGAGCGTACCATACAAACCTTGGAAGACATATTAAGATCTTGTACACTCGACTTCGGTGGTTCGTGGAAAGATCACCTGTACCTGGTAGAGTTCTCGTACAACAACAGTTTCCAAGCTAGTATCCAGATGGCACCGTTCGAGGCACTGTATGGTAGGAAGTGCCGATCCCCGCTAGCATGGAACGATGTCGGAGAGAGGCAGATGCTCGGTCCAAAAATGATTGCTCAGACCGTTGAGGTGGTCAGGAGAGTCAGAGATCATCTTCGAGTTGCCCAAGATCGCCAGCGTCATTGGGCCGATTCTTATCGGCGCCCTCTTGAGTTTTCTGTCGGCGACCATGTATTCCTGAGGATTTCGTCTAACCATGGCGTCATTCATTTCGGCGTACGGGGAAAGCTTAGTCCTAGGTATATAGGGCCATTTGATATTCTGGAGCGAGTAGGAGATGTATCATATCGTCTTGCTCTTCCACCATCGCTACGTGAGGTGCATGACGTATTCCATGTATTCCAACTGCGAAGGTATATCCCAGACCCGAGCCACATCCTGGATCATTCGGAATTGGTTGTTGGTACCAACCTTTCGTATGAGGAGAGACCCATGTCTATATTGGACCGAAGAGAGAAGACACTCAAGAACAAGACTATCAAGTTAGTCCGAGTTGCTTGGGGTCATCACTCTTTGGGTGAGTCAACGTGGGAGCGTGAGGATGATATCCGATCGCGATATCCCGACTTGTTTGACTCGTGAGGTATAATACCTTTCATATGTCTTACACTTCGAATCCTTGCTTGCATATTTGATTGCTTGATAGATTGCTTAGCTATAGATTGTATCTGATAGTGTAACTAGTCTCGACACCTCCAGCCTCTTTAATTAAATTCCGAGGATGAAATTCTTTTAAGGTGGGTAGAGTTGTCATCCTCGAAATCCGTGTTACATATTTTCGTATACGTGTACATATTTCGGGTCCGTATTTTTATTAGTCATTGTTAGCTAGTCATGATTTTATTTTTAGCATGTTGCATTGGTATGGTTATTTTGGCATTTCATTGGTTATGGCTTAGCTTGGTTCGGTTTAGCTTGGTTTGGTTTGATTTTGGGTTCAGCATGAAACAAAAGAAAACCCCTACCTACTACCACCATCATCATTTAAAATCCAACCCCCTTTCTCTCTCATCTTTACTCTTCATTTATTTCTTCATCTTCTTCCTCTTAACTTCTTCACCTACCAAGAGAAGCTTAGGCAAGTGCAACTTGCTTCATGGAGAAACTCCATTATTATTGTTCTATTGTCTTCCTCGCGAGATCCTAAGATACTTTAGAACTTGGCATTTTTCATTTTGATCGATATTTTTTTGTAGATCTAAGTTTATATTATTTTTAATTTTTATTGTTTTGATCTATTAAACAACATTATTTTTATGTTTTGATTGTTCCATGTTGTAGAGAATTCGTTTTTATCCAAAATAGACCTTTGAAAAGTTGGATTTCGATTTATTTTGAGGAAGTTATGGCCAAAAACAATTTTGGCCATTTCTATGTTCATCTGTGCTGATTCTGGAAGGGACGATGAATAGTGTCGCATAGTGTCCAGCCGTATAAGAGAGTGCTGCATAATATCGCATAGTGCCCAGCCGCATATGAGCATAGTACCCAGCCACATAAGAGAGTGCTGTATAGTACCGCATAGTGTCCAGCCGCATAAGAGAGTGCTGTATAGTGCCGCATAGTGTCCAACCGCATAAGAGAGTGCTGCATAGTGCCGCATAGTGTCCAGCCGCATATGAGCATAGTATCCCGCCGCATAAGAGAGTGCTGTATAGTGCCGTATAGTGCCGTATAGTACCCAGCCGCATAAGAGAGTGTCGCATAGTGCCCAGTCGCATATGAGCATAGTAGCCAGCCGCATAAGAGAGTACCGCATAGTATCGCATAGTGTCCAGCCGCATAAAAGAATGCTGCGTAGTGCCTAGCCGCATAAGTAAGTACTGCATAGTGTCGTATAGTGTCCAGCCGCATATGAGCATAGTATCCAGCCGTATAAAAGAGTGCTGCATAGTGCCGCATAGTACCCAGACGCATAAGAGAGTACTGCATAGTACTGTATAGTGTCCAGCCGCATAAGAGAGTACTGTATAGTATCGCATAGTGCCCAGCCACATATGAGCATAGTACCCAGCCGCATAAAAGAGTGCTGCATAGTGCCCAGCCGTATAAGAGAGTGCTGCATAATGTCGCATAGTGCCCAGCCGCATAAGAGAGTGCTGTATAGTGTCGCATAATGTCCAGCCGTATATGATCATAGTACCCAGCCGCATAAGAGAGTGCTGCATAGTACCGCATAGTGCCCAGCCGCATAAGAGAGTGCTGCATAGTACCGATTAGTATCCAGCCGCATATGAGCATAGTACCCAGCCGTATAAGAGAGTGCTGCATAGTGTCGCATAGTATCCAGCCACATAAGATAGTGCTACATAGTGCCGTATAGTATCCAGCCACATATGGGAGTACTGCATAGTACCGTATAGTGTCCGAGCCGCATATGGGGGTGCCGTATAGTGCTAAATAGTGCCGTATAGTGCCTATTTTGGCTATTTTTGGCTATTTTATGTCATATTTGGCCAATTTGTGGCCAGAATTTCTTCCAACTCCCAACATGAAAGTGGTAGATCTTTTCTTTGGCTTCAAGAGCATATTATTAGCTATTTTATGCAAGTTATTCTCATTTATTATAATGTAAGGATAGAACATGATAATGGCCCTTCGTGGCGCACACTTGACAAGTAAATATGACATGTAATCTGGAACGCCGTTGTGACGGCTATTTCAACATGCTAGTAATCCTTCTTTTGATACCGTGGATGATTGTACTTGTACAAATAAATCAGTCTTCTTTTGCATCATGTCTAGGACAGGGACCCTTGAATACCACGGTCAGGGGTACCTACTGAATTCAACTAAGACTAATAACTAGAATAATCCAGTAGTCATGAAGAGATTTTTCAGCTACAGGCAATTCCGTTATCTGGGCGCTCAAGTGGACTTGTAGCCTACCGACGAGTATGGCACATTTCCAACACACAGTCACGTGTTACATTCTTCATAAACAGACATTCGACCTGGATAACCAGATGGTCTGCAGGGCTTGTGGCTGTTGGAATAATCTTATTGCATCTTGCTAGTAACTAGGCCTGTGATAACCCTAGTTAGTTAAAAGTGTCAAGCCGTACTCTTGATTGGTCGTGATTGATTGGATGGAGTTTATTCCAGCTTAGTTTTATTCTGATTCTATGCAAGATTGTGACATGACATGATTATTGATGCTTGTCTTAACAATAACGATCGGGGGTCCAATTCTGTTCAGTCGAAGGGTTACAACCCCGGTCCTTGTTTGGTTTAAGGGTTGTAACCTGGCTCTCAAAGCAGTTCTGTCTCCTCTCTTCGTTTATTGTATTATTTCAATCCCATGCCATGTTCGTCATGTTTTACCTTACCTTAATACCATGATTATTTATACTGGCCTTAGCAATAAAGATCAGGGGTCCAGTTCTTTTAGGCGAAGGGTTACAACCCCGGCCCTTATTTGGTTTAAGGGTTGTAACCTAGCTCCCGGAGCAGTTCTGTGTCCTCTCTTCGTTTATTGTCTTCACTGTACCAATAGTATTTGAGACGGGTTTCTTTTCAGGTGAAGGGCTGCAACCCCGGTCCTTATTTGGTTTAAGGGTTGTGACCTGGCTACTTGAATGGTTTCTTCGTACTTAGTTTACTGTTGTTATCTCTATTATTATCAGTTCCTTATTTATTATTTATCTTTAGTATTCTATTGTGATATACTGGTTTTAGTTCCTAAGTGAAGCCTCCTTTGTGGCACTTGCTCTTTCTGGGGCCTGACCCAGCTGGTTTTGTATGGCCAGATATCGGAGCAGCACCAGAGGATCCACCTGTCTTTCAGCCAGATGGTGACCACTAGGCGTAACCTTGGCAACGAGTGAATTTCTTTTGTCCTTCCACTTTATTATAAAAATTTTTTTTTGAGGCATTTAGCCGGCGAGCACATGTTAGCTCGTATTGCACCTTTATTTACTGTCTGCCTACGGGCTGTAACATGATTGACAGATCCTAGGGTTGATCATGTATGACTGAACTCTTGCTAGTCTTGACATTTTATACGACTAGCTTCATGATCATCCAATATGTAATGTACATGACGCCTTGCTATTATATATTTGGTGCTCTGACATCTTGTAACTATTATTGCTTGTTTGAGATTGAGACAATAGGCTTGTTCTTGACCATAGGAGACTGTTGGCTTGTAGTTAAACCCTCATATATCTAGACAGCCGTGACCGTATAGCGAGATGGGTTGCACTTCATTATACGTAGCTGGCTATGTACGCCCTCGCTCTCCAGTATTCTGGTTCTGGGGCGTTATAACTTGTCGCCAAGCATGGTGTTGTAAAGAGACGACAAGCTCTCATTTAGCTTACAAATAGTAGATTAACAGCGGGCAAGAGTATCCACGACTGTATTAGTCCTCTCAGAGGAAAACCAGTATATATCGCGGTGTTCACCGAGTTTGATCTTTTATCTCTTACTGCAATTTAAATTACTGTCTCTTTATTCCCGCTATAGATTATAACTGTTCATTTTTTAATTAGTGATTATTTATGCTGCACTCACACATACTCTATTCACCCCCCTCTAGAGGTGCTCAACGATCCTACAATTGGTATCAAAGCAGGTTATATTCTTATATAACACTCTAGAAAGTATATATGGCCGCCGTGAAATCAATATTTAACGGTGAAGGACAATCCACAAATAGACCCCCACTATTTGATGGAACAAACTACACTTATTGGAAAACACGAATGCCTTTCTTTGTAAAGTCTCTTGACTTTGATCTTTGGTCTATAGTTGTTGAGGTTATAAGAAATCGACACATATAGTGATTGAGGACGTACTTGTAGACAAGCCACATGACAAATATATAGACGAAGAAAAGTCAAAGGCTAGTCTAGATGCACGTGCCATCAATGCACTATGCTGTGCAATTAACAAGACGAAGTTTAATGATGTTTCTACCTGTCCTACGTCTCATGATATTTGAAGACTTCTTGAGGTAACTCATGAAGGTACTTCCCAAGTGAAGAAATCCAAAATTAGCAGACTAACACAGGAATATGAATCATTTAAGATGAAACCCGGCGAGTCAATTACACATATGTTTACTCGTTTCCTAGATATTACTAATCCTTTGCAATCTCTTGGTAAGGATTACAATAACCATGAGAAGATCAGAAAGGTGCTACGGGCTCTAACCAAGAATTGGAACCAAAGGCATCTGTAATCATTGAAGGAAACAATCTCACCACAATAACTCTGGAGACACTTATAGGCAAGCTGATGACCCATGAGCTGGACCTACAAGAATTTGAAGAAATAACCCGTAAAAAATCTATTACCTTCAAAGCGCAAGCCAAAAGAGTCCCATGCAATGATTTTGATGAAGAATCATCCAGTGGTGATAAGCAAGCCCTGCTAGTAAAGAACTTCAGAAAATTCTTAAAGTTTGAGAGATCAAACCAAAGGAAGAAAGATGACCACGAAAGCAATAAAGAAGGAACAATATGCTTTGGATGCAAGAAGTCAGGGCATATGAAAAAGTATTGTCCATTGTCAAAGAAAAGCAGTCCATATGATAGATCAAGATCAAGCAGAAAAGCAACAACATGACGAAAGTATGCAAACACAAGCATCTGACACGAAAGTGATGCCAGTGAATCAGAGAAAGAGGACAGACCCTGCAGTACTGCTAATGTTTGTCTTATGGCATTCTATAAGGTATCATCTAACCCTCTGTATGATAACTTTACTTTCGATGAGTTAGAAAATGCCTTTAGCGAACTACTTGAAGAACACAGAAACGTGTTAGACAAGTATAAGTAATCTTGCAAAGAGGTTAAGGCATGTACAACCGAAGTAGCAAGATTGTCTAATCTTCTCGAAAATATTAAAGAGACATCTATTACCGGTAACATGGATGAGATAGCCAAGCTCAAAGTAGACTATCATGAGGCTATTCTCACCATCGAAAAGAAAGAAAGAGACTATGTCAAAATATAAGAGCTTTATGACATAGAGAAGAAAAGACACTTAGTCAAAGAGCAAAGACTCACTAATATGATTGCTAAATATGAGGATTCTTATGCGGTTTCTAAAAAGTTAGAGATCAAGTTAGGCAAGCAGGCCATCCCTGAGACACAGTCTAAGGTTAGTCCTAATGATAAGCATACATCTAAGAGGACTAACTACAGAAAGCATGCAAGCAACACGTTAGTCATAATTATGCTTTCACTTATAGGTTTTCAAAGAAGACACAAATGCATGTCAATACAGAAACAAATATCACTTTTTCAAAACTTACTTGCACGTACTGCCGTACTCACAGGCACATATCACAGTATCGTCTAGCAAGAAAGCTTGTTGACAATCAAACACTTGTTTGGAGACCTAAGACTAATCAAAATAGATCCTTCAATAAATGGGTACCAAAGGATTAATCTACTTATTATGTAAGTGGACCCTCAACCCTCTCATGCTAGAAATAACTAGATCCTCGATAGCGGATGATCGCAGTACATGACCGGTGATGCATCTTTGTTTACTACGCTATAGATAAAGAAAGAAGGATACGTTTTCTTCGAAAATAACATTAGAGGTGATATAATTAGAAATGACACTTTTGGTATGTCTCCTTACCCAGTAATAAAAGACGTTTGTCTAGTTACGGAGTTGAAGCATAACCTACTGAGCATAATGGCAAATAATGGTTATGGTATCAACTTTGTAAAAGACAAATGCTCTATACATGAAATATTATCTGGTAATCCCGTATATGAAGGGATTAGGGAAGAAAACATCTATGTTTTCTTTTTAGAGGGTACTAACAATGCAGGAAGGTGCCTAGTAGCAAATCAAGATAAAAGCTGGCTATGGCACATGAGGCTAGGACATACAAATATGGATACTATCTCATGACTATGCACCAAAAAGTTGGTAAAAGGACTCCCTGAAATCACATTCAAAAGAGACATGGTATGTGTTGACTATGAAAAGAACAAGACAATAATATCAACTTTTAAAACCATCAACACTGTAAGTACTTCTAGACCCTTACAGTTAATTCATATAGATTTATTTGGTCCTAGTAAAGTCATTAGTCTTGGCGGTAAGCTCTACGCCTTTGTGATTGTTGATGATTTCTCTTTTTTTACATGGGTTTACTTTTTATCAAATAAAAGTGATGTTATTTTTGAATTTCAGATATTTTGTAAAAATGTACAAAATGAAAAAGGCTTCATGATTACACGTATCCGAAATGATCATGGTGGCAAATTTGTAAATGCTGATTTCAAAAAGTTTTGTGATGATAGTGAATATTACCACGAGTTTTATTGTCCTAGAACTCTCCAACAAATTGGTGTTGTGGAGCAGAAGAATCGTACTCTAAGCTAGATGGCTAGTCATCCTGAATCAGCATAATCTTTCTAAAATTTTTTGGGCAGAAGTTGTTAGTACAGCCTGTTATGTTTTAAGTAGTGTGTTAATCCGACCTATCTCGAAGAA
This sequence comes from Iris pallida, assembly GCA_029216955.1. Lineage (NCBI taxonomy): Eukaryota > Viridiplantae > Streptophyta > Magnoliopsida > Asparagales > Iridaceae > Iris > Iris pallida. The sequence continues at coordinate 1,618,246 of JANAVB010029620.1, forward strand.
AAAAGCATATGAGCTATATATGATTTGGAAGAATTTCAAATATTTCTTATTTTAAAGTTTTTGGATGTCGCTGTTTTATCCTGAACACCAAGGACAACTTGGGTAAGTTGGACTCTAAAACAGATAAATGGATATTTCTTGGATATGCTGCTAAGAGTAAGGGATATAGAGTATTTAATAAAAGATCTGTGATTGTTGAATAATCTATTAATATTACTTTTGATGAGCTTACTATTCACAGATCTAGCGATAGTGATGATGAAGATGCACATGTTAAATCCAAGTCATCTAAAGATATTGCTACCAAAGAGAGCCCTGTGGAAGATCTAACAAATATATCACTACAAGAAAAATGATGATTCTTGACGGTTTATAAGTTGATGGTTGTCGAAAATCGTCAACAATAGGGGTTATCTTGACGTATTTAGGCTTACGTCAAGAGATGCCATTTTTTTGTTACTGTAGCAATTTTATAGCATAATAGTTGACGGTTTTAGAGGATCCGTCAAGAAATATCATTTTATAGTAACGGTTCGGTGATAACCGTCAAGTAATGTACGCGCAAAAAACTTGGCAGAATTTTTTCAGCTGCCATTTTGGTAATTATTTTGAACTTTTTCTTCTTTTAATCACTTCTATCCCCCGAGCCCTAGCTAGCCCCTTTCCATTTTACTACTTCCTCTCCTCCTGCTCCTGAGAAACCCATTCTCCTCTTAAGAGAAAATCTCTCCTCTCTCTCTCTATAGAGGAGGAATGGCTCGAGAATGGCTCAGCCGATGCCAGATCGTCTCTCCGGTCATCCTCCGTCTGGAGCTCCCCGGCCGCCAAGCCGGAAAGTGGACGAAACTCGCCTCCACCACCGCCGCCACGTCGAAACCCTCCGTCTCAACTTTCAGGATCCCTGTCGCTCCACGAATCCTCCGGTACATACTCAAATTAGGCTAGGGTTAGGGTTTGTTCTCAAGTTTGTCTACTTATCTTTAGATATTTTCCCAAAAAATTCCAAAAATATTTCTTCTCGGAGAGAGCTCTCATTGCTGAAGGGAAAATGAGGAATTTTTGTGGTTTTGAAGATTTCTAGGGTTTTGTTGGTGGGAAAGGGGAGGGGAGAGGAGGATGACCGTGCACCTATGATTAAAAAGATGTGTTCCTAACACGATGAAAAACTTGTTTATATTTTTCTCTTTGTTTCGGAAATAGGTTGGACAAAGATTGAGGCCATCGACTCTCTAATAAGGAAAGCAGGGTACGATGGTATAATCACCAAAGAACTCCGTGAGAACCTGTGCCTAACCCGCTATTTAAGAAATTATATTTCTTAAATGAATGTTTTATGGTGTCCTTCTTTCAGTCTTTTGCTTCATAGTGAGTGCTAGTGAGTAGATGCAATTTGATTTTTAAATTGCAATATCTTGACTTGTCGTTAGAAAACACTTAAATTTGAATTCTATAGGTATAGATTCGAAGATGAGCTTCTCCCTCCAGGCGCTTCTCTTTGCCCTTCTCGTCGGAGTCGCTGCTTCTGCTACCTTTGTATCCGGTAGGTGTCCGACACGCGCGAGGTGTCCTAACTGTATTCTGTGTTTTTTATTTCAGATTTTGATTAATTTTTTCATTTATTTGCTTCTTTCTGTTTCTTTTAGATGGCGTCTTCCAGGATCAAGGATCTATCTGCCGTAGCCTTCTGCAGACTAAAAAGAGTACGCAATAAATTTCCAATTATTTTCGATCGGATCTATTGTCAAATTATCAAATTTGTTTCATGTGCATTCTTGATTTCATATTGTAGCTAGGTTTCTTTAAAGTAGATGGAGGAGAAAAAAGAACTAACATTTGATTATTTAATTTCTTGATCACTTTTGTAGTAGTTAGGAATTAGGATTTTTTTGGGAGGGGAATATATTTGGGGGATAAGAATTATGTTGATCTCGACCCTTCATTTTGTGGTGGTTTGGTATTCTTGATACTTGTCAAAAGTTGTTGGTCACCAAACGTGTTTAATTACTAAAAAAAGGTAAATGGTATTTTTTTTAAAACACATAATTAGTCAAAGTAGCTTTTGGAAGCAACACCTTCCTTACTTTCAAAAGCAATCCTTAAAAAGTAAAGACTTTTATGAAAAAAGAGTAAGAAAAAAAATTCGAATTGCATCAACTCAAATATATCTTCTAAATAATAAATAAAAAGTTTTTAAAGAATTTAAGGCCCGTGTATGATATTTCTTTTAAAGTGTAGAATTTAATTCGAAAATGAATTTGTGATCTAATAAGTTATGAGCTGACTTTGTAATTGTCATAGTGACTTTGCCACACAAAAGGGATACTCTTCTATGCTATTTTTCATGGGGAATGTTGTAAACAGCATAGTGACTAAGAGCTTGATGGTTCCATTAAGTAATTAGGAAGGTATTTTTCTCTTTGTGTACTTGCTGAAAGAACAAAAGAAACAGTTCATAGTGACATTAGCTTTTGAATTCCATTGTCCTCATTGCTTGCCAGGAAGATGAACCAATCATTTTACATTTGCCCTTCTTCCTTTGTGCCTATTCTTATATTTACAAGTGCTTGACTATTTATCTTACTATCCATCATTATTTTGCCACCATTAGTTATGGTTCAATTTTGATTTGGAGTTGAAATGATGATGATGATTCATGTATTTCTATATCAAATGAATTGAACATCCGGAGTATTTGAGACCAACTAGAAAATATGAAAATATGCAGATTAAGTCAAAATTCTGACAACAATAAAGATAATTAGGACATCTTTTCTTCCTGTGTTCCTCCTCTTGAATTGCTGGGGGATCAATTCAAGGATAGATCTAGTAAGAGCTGTCATTAGTGTTTCTTTGCATGTTTCTTGATGAGCATGCCCACCTGTGTTTGCATGTGGTAGGACCAGTTGGTTTTTGAGATGAAGTTATGTTCAAGAAAGCTCCCAAATATGACCTATTCTGTCAGCATCCATGTAGCAAGAATTGACCTTGTGGCTAATCCTGCTCAAGGAATAGATTTATGTATGGACTTCTCTGCCTGTACTGCTTCTTAGTTGGAACTAGTCTCAAATCAAGGTACTGGCTATCCTTTTCACAATGTAAATACATTTCTATAGATAAGTATGTTTCCCTTTCCTTCATTTGGTTGAACTGAGCACTTAATATAGTTGGATAAGCTTGGCTAATTTAGTTTGATTGCATCATACAGTTTGGACAATAGATGTTCTTGGTTATTTATTGAGGCAACTTCAAGTACAGTCTTATGTTATATATAAGACTATAATTGCTCCACTCTTGATTATCTCCAAATTCAACAGATACATCCAGGAATGCTCTTATTCTAAACTTCTTTGCTAAAGAAATTACTGGAAAATAGAAAATCTCAAAGTCAACTGTTTGTCCTTTGACCTTTGTTATTGATATTATTGACAAAGTAGAAGAAAGAGAATACTCAGCTGCATTATGCTATTGTTGGGGTCAATTCCAACCATTGATTATACCCCTTTTGATGCAGCTCTGTTTTTTTCGAGCTGTCCAGGGGTAACATTTAAACTTTATTCTTACAATATAGTTGGATTAAAATTGTAGTTTAAATTCCAAGTATCGTTCTCATTGATCTCGCATCATTTGTTCAAGCTTGGCATTTGATAGTTAAGTGAAAACCAGTACCATATTTGCGAATAATTGAGTCTATTTTACCAACTTTAATGCCTTCGATTCAGGTATAGTTTTTGTTCAACTATAATGGGTGTGGAAGTAAGTCATTCACTATCTTGACCTGAATATGAAGAACTTTGTGTTGCTATAAATTAGAAAAATCTACATTCTTGACCTGATTTAGAAAAAAAATTCGATCCTCTAAATTATGCACGAGTGGTAGTATTAGTAATTTTGCTATGCATTTTTGTAACTGTCTGATGCGCTGTGCTAGAAGTCCAGAATATATTTGGTTCTTAAATACTTTATGATTTGACCATGACAAATAACCAGGTCATTCTTATGCTCGACTTTATAGGATATACTATAATTGTTGTGGAAACAAGTACTTACTAACTTGACCTGATATATAGAAACTTTTTGATGGTCCTATATCTATACTAGATAAACCTACTTCCTTGAGTATGAAAGATTTAAGAAACTTTTGGTTTGATTATGACCAAGTGATAGAATTAATATTGTGTTTAAAAATCTCAGCTTCCAGCCGTAACCTCGCATACATAATGTGTTTAAAAATTGATAAGGCACCCATATACTTCATTGTAACTTCTTTCTTTTGAAAATATCTTCATCTGTTCTTTTGTAGAGCCAATAAGCGATGGCAAATATATTGTTAAAACCAGAATATCCTTTGGTAAATTCTTGTGTGTGCAGCAATAAAGTCAAACTATATTGATAATTCTTAATAGTGAGTTGAATATCTATATAAGAACATGTAGGAAAGTATATTGATAATTTGTGTTCTTGTTCTCTCAAGAACTTTCTGAAAAATGAAGGTGCATGCATGCTGTGAAAAGGGAAATGTTGTGGATATGGGAAGGATGTGCTCCGATCTGGTTTGCTACGTTTTTGTTTCATTATGTATGGTTGGATTATGTTTTGTAGTGAGAAGTGATGGATGTTTATGGTTTGGATGTTTAAGTGGTATGGAAACAACATATGTGGGATATGTGTACTTTGTGGTTGGATTATATTATGGTTGGACAAGTGAAGAATACATGTGGTGGGATCTATATTGAAAGTTTTTGTTGTATGAATAATACAGTTTGTTAATATGAAATTTGGATTTTATAGTAATTTGATGTGTGTAGCTTCTGGATTGATATTATGTGTGTTTGGTTAATATTATATATAATTCTTGATGGAATTTTGGCAAGCTTCTCTTAACGGTACTTTGGATACCTTCTCTTGACGGTTGTCAAACGTCAATTTTAATTCAAATCATGCTGCATAATAGCCTATGAATAAATATTTTTTTGACGGCTAATAACCGTCGTCTAGGCCGGAGTCAAGAAAAGTTTTTGCCTACATTGATGGTTTCTAAAAACTGCTATCTTGACGGCTAAAAACAGTCAAGAAAAGTACTTCATATGACATCCAAAAACCGTCAAGAAAAGCCCTTCCAGCGACCGTCAAGAAAGTGTTCTTAACTCCGGCCTACTTGACGGATCTGCAACCGTCAAGATACCCATTTCTTGACGGGGAATCACCATCAAGAAAAGCCCTTATTCTTGTAGTGTATTCAAATCTTGAAAATTCTTGCCAGATCATCCAGAGATGCTCATCGTAGGTGATGTATCAAAAGGTGTAAATACACGTTCTTCTAGTAAAGATACTGATATAACAACTAATATAGCCTTTACATCTCAAGTAGAACCTAAGACAGTAGCAGATGCTTTTAATGATGAATTTTGGGCACATATTTTTTAATAGGGCACATATTTCTCATCAAGCAAACCTAGCCTTTATATCTCAAGTAGAACCCAAACCCTAATCTCTCATCTATACTTCCTTCCCCAATTACAATAGGGCACATATTTCTTATGAAGCAAACCTAGGAGCAGAGAGATTTATTGAAGAGCAGCGGACCCTTCTTTTCGTGTTAGCTTGTGTAAGGAGTCGTTACCTAGGATTCAACTTCTAGGAGGTAACCCAATAAACTCCTTTTGATCACCAACTATATGTGGAATTGCCATAAGAAATTGTAGACTATATAGGAAGTATTATGAGTTGGGGGAATAAAAGCCTACATAAGAGTACCTGTGTTAATAACTATATGCAAACATATGTAATGCATGCATTATCTATACATAGATTGTTGTACAAAACTATAGGTGTTTATAGGTATTTGTCTACGCCAGGTAGGGTGATCCCTAGGCGTCAGTCCTGGGTTGCGTATCGAACAATGCAAGATAGGTAGCAATTGTGTATATGGGTTCGTATAAAAGAACACATGTGCCTGGGGTATATCAACAGAATTGTGGGGATACACATGACATCACTGTGCACAGATAGGGGACCGTACGTGTGTTGAGTATGAGCAACCATAGGGGAAGACAATAGGGCCGAAGGGCTCCAACGTGTGCGTGCATATCCTATAGGGGGAGGGTTTTGGGATGCCAATACAGGCAGGACCCCCAAACCTCTGTAGCAGTAGAACCTGCAGTATATGACAGAGCATATTCATAATTAATTGTAGCAGTAGCAATTGTTGTTACTACAGATTCCTATGCAGAGGCAATATATTGAAGTTAGGGAAGATAATGCTAGGAATTTTTCCAGTTTATATAGGTAAAAGCCATTAGTGAATCGGGTTAACTGCAGAAATCTGTAGATATAACTGCAGTTATAACATAAGGGTAAAAAGAGGCTTAATAGGACCTATACAAGATTAAAAAATATGCAGTCCGGTATGGGGAATACCCAGGGATAACAATAAAATTAGCTATAAGAAACTGAAGCAGTAGTTGCGGCAAGTAACAACAGTTTGTTGCTGGACTAAGCAAGGGGTAAATCTGTGCATATGAAGCAGGAGTTGGTAGTAGCATATAAGCATAACACTATATACAATAGTCCCTGCTGACTGCATATACAATAATAATAAGCAGTCCATACAGAGATTTGTGCTGCAAGTATAGTTCTGTGCAGAGGTGTACTTGCGTACGTGGGTAGTGCCTACAGGTTTAGTAAGCAGCTCGAATGTAGAACTGCAGGGAACCAAGGGTATTTGGTAGCAGTCGGTTTAGTCCAGAAAGGGTGTAATACGGTATAACAGAGTGTGTATCGTGTGCAAGAGCATTAACTAAATACTCATAGGTTCATAGAGTTGTAAACTATGTGTAATATGTTAAATATAGGAGTCAGTGGTGTATTGGTGTGTACTAGGTATCCAATAACAGCAACAAAATTAGGGATCCTAGATGTAGGTTAAGGTGGTATAATGACAGGTAGGTAGGTAGGTGTGAGAAATGGTTAGTTAGATGTAGGTTCACATGTAATAGTTCCTTTTGTGGATGTACTTGAGACAATGGGTACCCGTTGGGTATTGGTATCAGAGATAAGATTCATGTGTGCCACGGGTATCACAAGAGGTGGAAAGAGTTTGGGTATCAAAAAGTCCCAGTAAAACTGAATCTTTTCTATTATTGTACAAAAAGAGTACAACAAGAATCTTTAATAAAAGTTTCGAGTACAATGATTAGGACGATAGAAGTTAAGTCTGCTTCGGCTTCTTTACTCCGTTGACGATTTGATGCAAAAGTTGATGAAACTTGTCTGTTGATGAACTTTTGACAGCAAAGGAAACTCTATCACTAAAAGCTCTCTCTGGAAGTTCTTTAGCAAAGATGTAACATATGTAACCTCTCTGTGTGTGCCTACGTAGAAGACATGCACTGTCCTCTATTTATAGCTTTTTTCACTAGAATAACTATGCGCGTATGTATAAAAAATATACTGTCTTCTGTCTAAGAGACGCACGAAAATGGATAGGCGCATAGACCATAGAGGTTAGTAGGGAGTGAACGTGTTCGAGAATCATATATTGCTCACCACATGTTTTGAGATATGTTTTACGAAACCCTGCCATGTCAGCACATGATTTCTTTACTATGGATTAGCTACGCGTCAAATAATTTTAGACGCATAGTCTTTAACTGCTTAATGCAGATCATATCTTCAACATCTTAGAAGCAGCCTCATGACACTGTTATAGTTGTTGAAGTTAAAATGACAATGACATAAGCATTGACATCCTCCTGAGAATCTGTGAACTGCACACTGCCCAAGGTTCATCATTTCCTCCCATAAAACAAAGCCATGCGTCAGAATGGTCTATGTGTCTTTCTAACCCTTCTTGAAGCTATGCATCTCTTTGACCAATACTTAGTCTTCAAAAGCTCATAAGCTTCAAGAATTATTTCAATCTTGAAACTTTTAGATTTAGACGCATAGAGGCTATGCACCCTATTTTTATATATATTTTTCATGCTTCTACAAGACCCCTTCAAAGTTTTTAAAACTTAAATAAGTTTTGAAATACTTTGAACAAGAAGCATGAAAGGGGACTTTGTCACATAAAGCTTAGACGCATAAGATCACTTGCCATGTTGTCATTGCTTTGACTATCCTTTAAAGTTTGAACCGTCTTCAAAATTAGTGTCGGTCATTTCTCATAATCATATGGATCGAAGCTAAGTCAACTGTCATCCGCGATCTCAGGAACATAAAATCATGTAACAGTTAATGATGATTTGATCTTTTCACCAAAAAATTTACCGTATGACAGATTGTCGTATGATGGGTTTTCATCCCCATAAATAGGGAATATCCTGACAGGACTTATCATCACCACTCTTCATCATGCATTTGCAAGTTCGAGTTCTAGCAGACTAATGCAAACTTGTGAGGAGATTCAACATTATTTTGCCAAGAACATTGCTCTTTAGTTATGCCAAAAGTCGGGAGGAAGATCGATCTTCAGAAGGTAACGTTTCTCGAAGTATTCTTCCTTTGGTTGATAATGGGAGTATCCTGTATCTTTATTTAATTTTGAAAATAAAGAACACTTTCCATTTTGCTAAGGATACTTAAAGTTTGATATTTCTCTAGAGGTAATATGGACATAAGAAAATATCATGATTGTGTGGACCTATTATCTGTAACATACTCAATCTGCATATAGACAATAGATTATAAAATTGGTCACTATCAGAGGTAATATCAACATGATAGATATTTTAAGTGGACCTATTATCCTTGGCGTACCAAATTAGGTATAGATAATAGAGTAAGATGCTTTGTCAGAGGTATTATGCATGTGACAAGTGGGTTTTAGTGGACCTATTACTTATGGTGCACTCGACTACGTGCAAGTAATAGGATAAGATCGGAAAGTATATCAGAGGTAATATGGACATGGTAGATATTTTCTGAATAGATTTACTCATAGGTAATATGGACTTGGTAAATTTATAGAATTCAATAGAGGAAAAGTCGATGCTATGGAATATTCAGAGGTAATATGGACATGAATATTATTTTAGAGTAAATTTTTTCAGAGGTAATATGGACTTGGAAAATTTATAGGTCTCTATAGAGAGTAGATGTCGTAGAATAATTTAGAGGTAATATGGACATAAATATATTTTTGACAAAATAGATTATTTCGATTCCATCTGGGGAACTGAAATAAGATATCTCTAAAGCAACTTGGCTTTAATGATGACTTATAAATTAGAGAGATTGTTTAGAAATTTCTTACAAGAAAATTTTGTAAGAATGGAAGGTAATTCCACTGGGAAATCTATGAGGGCCTATTATTTATAACTTATCCAGGTTTTCTGGGATAAAAATAATGGTTCAAAATATAGGATATTCCTTATTCCAGAAATAAAATATAAAATACAATACAAGATTTTGCTGGAGAATATACAATCATGTCTATTACAATTTAGACATAATATTTCTTTAAAAACTTGCCATCAATAAGCATCATTAATAAATCACCATTAGGCTTTGCCTGTATGTATGCTCCATTCGAATACATTGATTCAACAACAAAAGGTTCTTTCCATTTAGCTGCAAATTTCTCTTTGCTTTTATATGTCATTACCATAGGCCTCCTTACTGAAAGGACTAGGTCCCTGACTTGAAAGACTCACTCTTTTACTTCTTATTATAGGCTTTAGAAATGCGGGCTTGATACAACTCGATTTGTTGTTGAGCCATGAGTCATTTTTTATCAAGTGCTTCCAATTCTTGTAACCGCAGACGGTCATTGTCTTTATTTGTTAATTCATTAGATAAAGCAATTCGGAGATAAGGAATCTGAATTTTCAGGAGAAGAACTGCTTCGCTCTAATAAACTAAGGAAAAATGTGTTGTACCAGTCGAAGTCCGTACTATAGTGCGGTATGCCCAAAGACATTCACCAAGCTTCTTATTTCAATCACGTTTATTAGATGAAACAAATTTCTTAAGGAACTTGATAATAGTTTTATTGAAAGCTAAGGCGAATCTATTAACTGCAGGGTTGTAAAATGTGGAGGCTACATTTTGGATCCGATTTTTGTCACAAAATCGATAGAATTTATTACTCATAAATTGCATACTATTATCGTGAATAATCCTCCAAGGTAATCCAAAATGATAAATAATATTATGTTTAATGAAATTGATGACATTAGAAGTTTTTACTTCAATAAGTGGTATAGCTTCCGCCCATATGGAGAAATAATAAGTTATCGCTTGGATGAACCAATGTCCTCTAGAAGAAGGGGGACTGATAGATCCAATGACGTCCATTCTACAAGCTTCAAATGGCTATGATGCCACCGTTGGATGCAAGAACTCCGAAGGTTGATGTATGAAATTGCCAAAAATTTGACATGCTTTAGATTTCTTTGCATAGTCTATGGCGTCAGCTACCATGGTGGGCTAATAATAGCCCAAATGTCTTAATATGTTCTGTAGCTTTGGACCAGGTTGATGAGCACCACAAATACCGTCATAAGCTTCGTGAAGGGCTTGTTTACCTTCATCATCGGATAAATATCGCAGAATAAGCCCGTCATATGACCTTTGATACAATATTTTGGATGTTACATCATGAAGAAGCGAAGAGAACTTTTCTTTATTGAAATAGTCTCTTTTGGGTCGTCAGAAAGAATCCCATAAGCAATATAGTCTATAAATAAGAATCTCCAATCTTTAGAATCAACACTCGTCATTGCTGAATAGATTTGAAGAACATCCAAATTATTCTTTATGCAAAATAACTCTTGACCAATCACTATGATCGACTTCTGGGTATTAACTGGAGTAGCGAGTGATGTTGCCAAACTAGCGAGAGCATCTGTTTCTGTATTCTCTAATCGAGGAACATATTCGATAAAGAATCCAGAGAAGAAAGAAGCTATCCCAAGAGTCACTTGGTAATACGAAATAATATCTTCATGTCGGACCTCATATTCTCCTCGGACTTGACTGACTATCAGCTTGGAGTCACCATAAGCTTCCGTATAGTCTACCTCAGTTGTTTAGCCAATTGGAGTCCAATAAGTAAAGCATTATACTTCGTAATAGTATTGGAACAAGGCTCCATAAGAGAATATGCATGGTGGATAACCAGATTATCAGGGGATATCAAAACTACACCCACTCCTGCTACAATATTTCCCTTGAGACCTGCTCTTGGTGCTCTATTAAAGAACATTCTCAACACAGACTCCTCCGATGTTGTATTATATTCCAGCACTTCATCGAGAATTTCATCATAAAGTTTAGAAGTTTCTGCTATCAGATGAGCAGGTAAAAAATCGGCCAAGGCTTGACCTTTAACTCCTTTTTGAGGTATATAAACCATGTCATAGGGAGATAAAAATATTGCCCAAGTAGTAAGACAAGAATTGAGTGCACTTGGTTTGGTTATGAGAACCCTAAGAGGGTTTCCTGGATATAACACGAATAGTTTGTTCAGTTACATAATGACGCGTCTTTTGGATCGCAAAAATAAAGCAAGACATTTTTTCTCAACAGGATTATATCTATGCTCATCATTGATCATCATCCAACTCAGATAATAGATATCTTATTCATGTCCCTCACTATTCTTTTGAGCTAGCAGTGTACCAAAAGAATGCTCTATTGCATGAATATATAACAAGAACAGTTTATCTATGACTGGAGCCACCAATATCGAAGGATTGGTACGATACTCTTTGATATCATCAAATGCTTGTTGACATTTTTTATTCTAGATAAAAGAGACTCCCTTCTTCATTAATGAGTGAAGGGTCGACATGATCCTGACAAGTTTGAAATAAATCTACGAATATAGGCCAACCTGGCTCGTAGATCACACAGCTTTTTAATATTATTTTGGTGGGCGTATTTCTAAAATAGCTTTGACTTTTTCGGAATCAATATGTATTTCCTTCAAAGTTATAACAAACCCAAGAAATTTACCATTGGGTACTCCCAAGAATGACTTTATAGGATTCATCCTGAGCTGGTGTACACGCATCAATGGGAATACCATTCTCAAATCTAGAAGGTGATCGCCCTTTGAACGACTTTTAACTGCAATGTCATCTATATAGTATTCCACCATTTTTTATAAATGTTCACGAAAAAATGTGCTCATAGCGCATTGATATGTAGCTCCAACATTCTTTAAGCCAAAGGACGTCACCGCATTTCCCCCAACGGTGTTGGAAATGATGTGTGTTTGTTATTATTTTAAAACATTTTGATTTGATTATAGCCTAAAAATTCATCCATAAAGGAAATACGTTCGAAGCTACAAGTATTAGCAATCATGACATCCGTGATTGGAAGAAAAAATTCATCCTTTGGACAAGCTCGATTGAGATCTCGATAATCGATGCATCCCAAATCTTTCCATTTTTTCATGACCGAGATAGTATTATTGACCCAATCAGGATGTTGTTCTTCCCAGACAAAGCCATTATCTATGAGTTTTTTTAACCTCAGTTATAATAGCTTCAATCATATCTGGACGAAAATGACGTTGATGTTGCTTTACATGCCTAACATTATAAAGTATATTAAGACGATGCATTATGACTTGTGTGTCAAGACCATGCATATCTTTATAACTCCAAACAAACACATCTATATACTCTTTAATGAGCTCAAAAAGAGAATGTTTATCTTCCTCAGATAAACTTTTGCTGACGAATATTAGTTTAGGCGATTCTAAATCACCTAAATTGATTTGAACAACTTTATCTTCGGTAGAAGGCTCCTGTTATTCAAACCGTATTTCCTATTGGGTCTCAAGATTTTGAGCCTAAGGATCGTCTTTAAAAGGTTCATTAGAAAGATCATCATTATTTATTTGGTTGACCGATACCATATAGGCTGTAAAGACATCCCTAAATATCGCTCCCATACTGTGATCTGAATTCCATGCTAAAGAATCATAAGAATAAGAATGCGTCTCACTCTCTTCTTCATCTGAGATCTCTAGATAAGTTAGAGGAGTCACATATCCTAATCCAGAGCAATTACGATGATAATAATCTTGTGGTTTTCCTTTTGGAATTGGAATGTGCAACGGTAAACGCCGACCCTTACCTAAGTTGAGACCTTGATGACCATTCAAATCATAGTCCATTCTTTGAATAATATTCTTTGCTTGAGGAGTGTATCGATAAAGCTGCATTCTACCCATATTTGTTTTAGGATCTTCTATTAAAACCTCTTTTGGAACTTCGGCTCGCCTAAAAATGATTGACTTATCAACGACCCACCTGGCTGGTAATTCGAAGTATGAATCTTTATATGAGAGACATGGAGCACTACTTCTAGAAGAGACAAATACATGCATAGATAGCTTCATATCCGTTATAAGTGAACACAAAGAGCCTACAGTCTAAGGAACACCAGATTAATCAAAAGCAGAACACTTTTATTAGGTATGCACATGATTTCTTCTTCCGGGAAAACATCATCGGAGAGTTTGATACATAAAAGTTTATTTACAATGTCTGGCCTTGCAGCAATCGGAGCATAAGTCAAATCGATCACCAGGGGTTCGTCTGGCTGAACTGAATGCTTGCTTCGATGAAGGTCCACTATGAATGGTTCTTCTTTCTTAGTCCTCAGGTCAATCACTAGAGACTCCTCCTTCTTTGTTCTCGGATCAATTACTAGAGACTTCTCCTTCTTGATGTTTGTTTTGTCCTTGTACAGATCGACGATAAAAGGTTGACTACCCCCTTTGTGATCCTCCTGTGGAGTCCTGATAGGTTCCTTCCATACGGGACCTTCCAAATATATAGCCAAGAGTTTGTCAACAGATTCTTTCCACACAGGGCCTTTTAGATATATAGCTAAAGGTCCTTCAGTAGTTTGACCAGTGGATGCTTCTTCCGGCTCACCACTAATGTCCTCCTCCTTATTTATTACTAGATGTGATGGTTTATTGTCAAATGGCCTCTGATATAAGGGTTTATATAACATAGCATTAGAAAAATATACTTTGACCTCTTTGAAGGGATCAGCATCTGTGAATTCGTTACAAAGCACTCTTTTTTACTGACATATTTGAAACATTAGTGAAGAGTGGAAGTCAGAAGAAGATTTTTATGTATCCATCTTTGTCCCAACAAGACGTTGTAGGACACATTGGCATCAATGACATAACAGGTAACCTTAGTTCGGAGATTACCGATCTGATATTTGAGAAAAATCTTTTCCAAAGGACGGCTTCATCCGGCATTGAAGCCGGTGATGGCGGTAGAGGTAGCTGACAACTTGTGCATTTGGATTCCCAATATCTAAAGTAGATTTCGAGGAATAATACTGACTGATGAGCTGGGATCTATATGGATGTGGTCTACTTTATAAGCCCCGACATGCCATGTATAATACAAGGGTCTATCGTGACGGTTGTTCTTCAACAACATATCTTACCGTATGAAGATGATGCTAGAAATCTTCTTAACACACCATGACTATGAGGACAAGTCATAGGATCATCATCAGGTTCCGTAATTTGGGATAAATATGAGTCTGCATGTTGTAATGCTTTACTTAATGCATCCCACGTTTATTTGGAGAGACTGATTAGCTAAACTATAGATAATCGAGCTGGAGTATTGTCAAGATGTGCTAATATATCGAAATTAGAGGGCTTGTCAAGTCCAAGAAGTTTAGATTTCTTCAAGGATTTGTCAAACCTCACTTTTTCAGTTTTCCTTTTTCTTCTGAAGTCTGCTTCGATGGACCTGATTCAGATATCGTTGGAGTAGGAGGTGGATTAGAAGTATGGACGACAGAAAGGGGGTTATCATCTTTCTCTTGATTAGAGACTCATAAGTATGTCTTTCTGGACCTAGTCTCTCCGACTAGAGCTTCATTGACCATATTGCATGGCTTACTCTTCTTCTTCTTCTTTTCCTGAAGCTTAGAAGTAGAAGAGGTAGATTTTGAATTCATATCTTGGAGAAGATCAGGGTGGATTCATGTAACCTCACCACGTTAAGTAGTAAGTGGTACAAGTCCGATTATTTTATCACAAACCAAAGGAAGATTGACAACTTATAACGCCGTCTTTGGTATCGGTATGACACCATCTTAAACTTCAACTGCAGGGAGATTCCCAAATTAAAGGAAAATAAGATTTGCAGATACTTGCTTCTCATCCGTATGCAACATGATGGCCTTAGAATCCAGTAATTGTCGAATATAATTCTTTAATATGTAGAAATCCTTCATAGGATGATTTACATATTGATAATAAAATAGTATTTTGGACCATTGGTTTGTCCCACTTCATCAGGCCCGCGAGAGGGAGGTAGCAGTAATTTGTTGCCCTTCATAAGTACATGAAAAATATCCAACGTAAGAGCTTCAATAAATGTGTATTGCAGCTTGGGCTTCAGAGCGGCTGGAGCTTTTTGTTTAGGCTGGGAAGCCAAAGTAGAAATATCCATAGTAAAGGATTCTTTTTCTTATTTTCCCAGAAGTATTATTATTCTGGGAGCGCTTTCCTTTGTCTTCAAGTGGCTTAAGTCCGATCCAATATAAAACTTGGACAAACTCTTCAGCCTTCTAAGCAGCAGCAATGAAGGCTGGCTAATCATTATAGTTACTGGGCCCAATACAAAATTTAACCGTAGGTAGGAAGTTACCTCTGCATGTATCGATCAATACTGATTGGAGAGTTCCAGGATGCAACTTTATCGATAGTCTCCTGAATTGTTCAATAAATTTATGAACGGGCTCTTTATCGTCTGTTTTGTTGCAATAAGTTTTCACATGGAGACATCACATGTCCTTTCGTAAAACCTAGTTAGGAACAATTTTTCCAGATCTTTGAAGGTTTTAATGCATTCATCAGGAAGACTACAGAACCGTTCGAAAGCTACTCCTTTCGGAGTACCGATGAACAATTTAGACCAAAGTGCATTATTCTTTGGTATGTGAATAGTCCGAGAGTAAATTACGTCAAGTGCTATCTTGGTGAACCTGTTCTGTCATAGGGAATCAGTGATTGAGGTTTGTATTTTAGAGGACAAACCACATCATCCCATTCTGATGTATAAGGGCATGACATTCCTATCTTTTGGAGCTCCCGAATTCATACAATCCAATCGAGCATTGATGCCTCGAATATCTTCTAGAGCATTAACTGGCTGATATGAAGAAGTAGGCTGTATGATAACTGGTTGTGACTGTTGCTTGGCTGGTATATGAGCATTCCCAACTATTGGTGATGAACTGGGTTTAGAGATACTCTAGTCGCATCTTGATCAGTAGGAGATAGGGTAGGTAGATGAGATTGATGTAGGGCTATTTGCATGTTCATTGTTGCTTGTATCTGCTATATTATTATCATAACACTCTATAGCATGTTCTCGAGATTATCAATTCTCTGGCAATCATTACTACCTCCTTCTTCATTACCCATCACATACAAAGATGATGTTTATAGATTACAAGATAGATAAGTATGCAAGGAAGCATTACTAGAATTAGTACAGCTCGACCTTGACTGTGAGATTACCTCATCTCCTGGTTTAATGTAAATACTTCTTTTCGAAGTTTGAGGTGCTTTGTCATCAGATTATGACGTAGAATAATTAAAGACTGGAATAGTACTTCCCCCTGTCATAAGAACAACATTATCTTGTCCTGGAACTTGAAGCGCATCAGAAGAGTGTCTAGATCGGGAACGAGTTCCTTGATAAACACCTTCTGATGAAAGTGTTCTTTGACTTCTTTTGGATGAAGAAGATGAAGACACCATATTAACTCCTCGGCCTGATGTTGCATAAACTGAGGCCACCGATAACTCATCTTTGTTATTAGAAAGTTTTCGTCCAAGACACGACAAATCTGGCAAGTTTGGTTACAATCTTTGAAAAATAGATCACCCAGTTGGTTGATCAACTACTTTCAAGAAGCATCAATTAATAACAATCTCTGTATAGGAATGTCTTTAAGGAGACACAATTGTGTTTGATGTCATTTTCTTTGACTTACGTTTGTGCCAAAGCATATCACGTAGAGCAACAGAAGGATCAATGACCTCCTTTCCCTTCTTATGCACCTGGATAGGATCTGCGCATGGGAAAGTTGGTTTAGGAACTCATTGACCTAATTTATGTACTTGGGAAGACCCAGTACTTAGGTCTTGAGTAGTTCTGTCAAGTGGACTCATTTCGTGCACATTGGGAAGCAATGCACATAAGTTCACATTATATGAAGGAGATGCACTGTCAACCCCTTGACCAAAATTTTCAAATTTGTGAAAATGAAATTCATTTTTACTTGTCTCATATATTTGTTATTGCCTTATATATATGAGTTGATATGATTTATAGGTTTATTACACTTAATAGATCAAGAAAGGACCAAATATGAAATACTGAAATTTCAGGGGCTTTATTGCAAGAAGTACTCATTCAAATTCCCAACAGAGAACCGCAGAGATCAAATAAGGATTCAAATTCCTTGCTCATCCCTCTGTGATCTTAATTAAGATTCAACTCTATCGGATTTTTCTTGTATAAAGGGTCGGCCAATCCCTCTTCTTGAAACCCTAGCCGCCCACTCCTCCTCCCCCACGAAGGATACCTGGGAAGAACAGCAGGGGCTTCAATTCAAAGAAGAGGGCATTCAAATCCCTAAGGCAGGTAACTCCTTCGACCTTCCCTAGCATATGATGTTGACCTTGTATGAACCACATGTAAGATGGGTAGGTGTTTGATCTTATTCCTCAGTAGATACATAAGGAATCAAATCCTGACACAGGCATGAGTAGTGTACTAGAATTTCCTGAAGAATTGAGGGGTTGTAAACCATCTGATAACCTGGATGGCAGCACTCGAGTTTGTAACCCCTAGATGGGAGGATAGCAAATCCTGATACCTAGGTAAACCTTATGTACTGATATGTTATATCATCTAACAGGGAATGGGAAAGAGCAGCCACCGAGACACAAGCCATATTGATATTGTCATATAGTCACTTCAGGATGGAGATAGGGATACAAGGAAGACCAATGTAAATTTTTACATATGGGTTCCTCGTAGATGCCATAACCTGCCTACCTAAAAACCCAGGTATCAGAGACCTGTGTGTAACTATACCTTGAGTATATGTAGAATAGGATTGGGACCACTATCCTGGTATCAAACAACACCTAGTCCTTAGTGTGCCCTGAAGTCTGTACTGCTTATTGCACCACAAGTGGCATCAGTCACAATACCAGTCACATCCTAGTATAAGTTGAGTATCCTAAGACAATACTCACCCAGTTCATGTCCTGGGCCAGCCAGGTCTATGTCATAGAAGCAGGCACTAACACATGGAATACTGAATGAGTGTTCTTTTGGAATACCAGATATCTGTACCAGGGGAAGGACCTTTGAATATAGCCAATGGCCTAGTACATGAGTAACAGGACATAGAGAGTCCTATAGGATCATAATGACACCTCATACCATGCCAGTCCAATCTAAGAGCCAATTGGAAAATGAGCTTTGGGGTACCCGGGCTAGATAAGTAAGATTAGCAAGGCCTTCCAGTTTCTATGAATACCAGGTTGGTATACAGGTATTTAAGTATTAGATGTGTGCATGTACCAATCCAGAGGCATGCCCTTGTGTACAGAAAATTGATCAGTCCCTTTGGACCTATGTTCAGGTAGGAGATGGCCTTTTCACTACTTAGCCTTTGAACTCAACCAGGGTGGTATGCAGAGCAGCCCGGGGATAGTAATTTCAGACCCTCAAAATATATCCTTGAGTTCAATCTTTATTTTCCCTGTAAGGTTAGTTATTACCCACGTTCATGTATACAAGGCTAGTGTAGAGTTGGGCTTAACTGGGTTTAGTTGACAGGAGTTTATGCATAAGAACAGCTAGTATAGGTTATTCTTGCAGTTGAATCTCAGGTTGCTTCCTCTTGCCTACATATTGACATTTCCTGCTATGGCAATATAAGTAGAATGGGATGTCCATGAACAGTGGGGATGGTTCAAGTATGGGACCACAGGAAATTTGGTTAGCCATTCACACAGCTCGAGTGACCCAAGCAAGCATACCAGGCTTGTTACAGGTAGGCTATGTATAGCTTATTCCTGCATTACCTGGGGAACTACCAATAACAGCCTAGTATGGCAGGGTACCACAGGATGTCCTCAGGATATTGAGGGACAAGGAAGAGTTGATGTATCAGACCTATATATCTACAAGGGTTGGTTTTATTACTGCCAATATGGTACTATCTTATATGGAGATGGGATAATCTGAAACAAGTTGGCCAGGGCACACCTACATACACCTCACATGTACACCACCTGTAGGTAAAACATGGGGTTATGAGGCCATGGCTCTTAAGTACAGCCTGTTAAAGCATCCATAGTAGCCTGGTATCCTACAGACATATCTACAGGGGTTGGTTTGACTACCTAGGTGTAGCACTACATGGCAATGTCCTGCAGTCCTAAATAGTCCAGATTTGAACAGCCTGAGCAACTACACTCAAGACAGTAGGTAAGGCCAACTAGGCAGTAGCAGAGTTTGGTGAATGGGTTTCTTGTTTTATGTATTGCAGGATATGTAGCCTAAGTTTTGTGGACAGCCTCAATGTGATAGATTAACTACATGCAAAAGCATGGGAGGAAGTTACCAATTACCTAATACTATAATGCATGATAACATGTGAGAAAAGTAGCAGTCTTTACCTTTGTCTTCTACTGTTTTACTAAATATTCAAGGGAGAGGCATGTTATGTATGGTCGAAAGGAGGAAAGGAACTAGGGGTAACAGGAAACTGGAATACAGGCAATTATCAGAGTGTCAACAGGATGTCTAATTGTAGAATTGAGCTATGTAGCCACATTAATATTCAGAGTGAAGCAGTAGACTAAACACCTCTAAATGTGTTCTGTTATTATTCCTGTGACTGGGAATATGTACTGGTAGATAGAGTTTTGGACTAAATTGTACTTAGAGACCAAGGCTGATTCCATTATGTCTTTATACATGGTAGTCTGCCATATGTCATATAGGATTATCCTATACCACCATGCAGTCATATCCTCTGCTATGTCAAGTATCAGTTGAATACTCTTGTAATTAATTGACTTGTTAGAGACAACCAAGGTTCGCAGTACTGGACTAAACTAGGCCTATACTAACAAATTGCCTTCTGAGCCATTTCCTTGTTTGCGTATACATGTATTAGAGCATGTAGGCATGACCCTAAGATTCCAAGTAGACTATATTTACATATCACAAAGGGATTGGGAGCAGGAGACAGTATACACCCACCAACTAAAATCTCTAATAAACCTAGAAATGCTAGATAACCAAACTAGACATTGATGAATTGATCATATGGATTTATGAACAGGTTAATTGGATCTCGATACGGATTCTCAACCCGTAACCACAGCTCAGGACCACAGGCAAGTATACCTTACCTTTCTACACAGCTTCATTTACGTGCACTGTCTCTTTATTATTATCCAGTTTTCTTATATTTTGTCATGTATCGTTTTATATCCTGTTTTTATACTTGTATCATTGTTATGTAGACCGTGTTCACAGTTAGCCTTATATCTTATGGACGTATCCATTGAGCCTTGATTGAGTCGTGTCGTGAGTCGTGAACCGAACTGCTTTTTCCTCCGTGTCTTGAACCTTGAAGCTAACCTGCGAGTCCACACTAGGGACAAGGATTAGTACTTATTCGTGTCTTAAGCTAACCTGCGAGTCCACACTAGGGACGAGGGTTAGTAGTTATTGGTCCACACCTGGGAGTCCACACTAGGGACGAGGGTGATGCTAGCCTGCGAGTCCACACTAGGGACGAGGGTTAGTAGTATATGTTTTACACCTGCGAGTCCACACTAGGGACGAGGGTGATGCTAGCCTGCGAGTCCACACTAGGGACGAGGGTTAGTAGTATATGTTTTACACCTGCAAGTCCATACTAGGGACGAGGGTGATGCTAGCCTGCGAGTCCACACTAGGGACGGGGGTTAGTTGTATATGTTTTACACCTGCGAGTCCACACTAGGGACGAGGGTGATGCTAACCTGCGAGTCCACACTAGGGACGAGGGTTAGTAGTTTAAACCTGTGAGTCCACACTAGGGACGAGGGTTTGAGTATTCGTTTTGGTTATCCGTTGACACCTTGACATGAGTTCTATCGTCCTCATTCAGCAGTTCGTTTATGTGTAGACAGTGTATAGTTTCGTGCTTTATTCATTGCTCAGTTTTACTTGGTTATCCTGTATTTTTCTCCATGTATAATAAACTGTTAGAAAGGCTCGTTTTTATGTATCTTGCTAGTCCTTTGAGAATGTGATGATCTCTTCAGGTTTAGTGAGTGCATGGAGTAGCTATTAGTTCTGGATGGCGGATGGGATGATACGCTTGCGGGATTCAGGTATCGTATTGCACTTATTATCAGCTCGTGCTTTCATATCTTATCATGAGATATCCTATTTTCTGATTCAGTTTTAGACTCTTGTTACTTTCTTAGAGTCTTATCGGACATATATGCTAGTGGGCTGCAGACCACGACTCATACTTGTTCATTTCTTGTTCATTATTCTTATTGTGGATTGAGATATAGTTTTGTCTTGCCTTGATTGGACCCATTGCCATAGCCATGACAGCGTTTACGTATTCGAGTTGGACTGGAGTCCACTTGATGCGTAGCTGGCTTGCTCACGTACTTGCATCCGAAATACGGGTGTGGGTCGTGACAAGTTTTTTTGGTGGCCCATGCAGGTCAGAGCATATCGCACCGGCTACGTAACTGTACTGGTACGAGCCTGCGACTATGACTAAACCTTAGATATCTCAATCCACGCTGCCTTGAAAATTTTCTTAGAAAATTTTTACCGTCCTCGAAACTTCTATTGTTGTCGATTATTCTTCCTTGCCTTTCCGTACCATTGATCCTCGTCCCTTCCTAATTCGCGATGACGAATGATCGTGTTGTCTAAACAAACACTAGTCTCAAAATTGTCCGAAGAGAAACGCAAGTGCCCTCCCACTACCAACCGCAGAAGGAGGGCGAGCCCTGCCATGATCACGGAAGACGCAACGACACCGGAGGGAACTGCTGGCAAAAATTTCCAGTAGATACTGGCAGTAGTATGGATAGGCTATAGTTTAAACTTGAATTGTTTAAAGAGGAATTGAATTTCTTTTATAGCAGTTATTCTAGACGATCATTCTAGTAGATCACAGCTCCTTAAATTTCGAGGACGAAATTTGTTAAAGGGGGGGTAGAGTTGTCAACCCCTTGACCAAATTTTTCAAATTTGTGAAATTGAAATTCATTTTTACTTGTCTCATATATTTGTTATTGCCTTACATATATAAGTTGATATGATTTATAGGTTTATTACACTTAATAGATCAAGAGAGGACCAAATATGAAATACTAAAATTTCAGGGGCTTTATTGCAAGAAGTACTCATTCAAATTCCTAACAGAGAACCGTAGAGATCAAATAAGGATTCAAATTCCTTGCTCATCCCTCTGTGATCTTAATTCAGTTTCAACTCTATCGAATTTTCCTTGTATAAAGGGTCGGCCAATCCCTCTTCTTGAAACCCTAGCCGCCCACTCCTCCTCCCCCACGAAGGATACCTGGAAAGAACAGCAGGGGCTTCAATTCAAAGAAGAGGGCATTCAAATCCCTAAGGCAGGTAACTCCTTTGACCTTCCCTAGCATATGATGTTGACCTTGTATGAACCATAGGTAAGATGGGTAGGTGTTTGATCTTATTCCTCAGTAGATACATAAGGAATTAAATCCTGACACAGGCATGAGTAGTGTACTAGAATTTCCTAAAGAATTGAGGGGTTGTAAACCATCTGATAACCTGGATGGTAGCACTCGAGTTTGTAACCCCTAGATGGAAGGATAGCAAATCCTGATACCTGGGTAAACCTTATGTACTGATATGTCATATCATCTAACAGGGAATAAGAAAGAGCAGCCACCGAGACACAAGCCATATTGATATTGTCATATAGTCACTTCAGGATGGAGATAGGGATACAAGGAAGACCAATATAAATTTTCACATATGGGTTCCTCGTAGGTGCCATGACCTGCCTACCTTAAAACCCAGGTATCAGAGACCTGTGTGTAACTATACCTTGAGTATATGTAGAATAGGATTAGGACCACTATCCTGGTATCAAACAACACCTAGTCCTTAGTGTGCCCTGAAGTCTGTACTGCTTATTGCACCACAAGTGGCATCAGTCACAATACCAGTCACATCCTAGTACAAGTTGAGTATCCTAAGACAATACTCACCCTGTTCATGTCCTGGGCCAGCCAGGTCTATGTCATAGAAGCAGGCACTAACACAGAGAATACTGAATGAGTGTTCTTTTGGAATACCAGATATCTGTACCAGGGGAAGGACCTTTGAATATAGCCAATGGCCTAGTACATGAGTAACAGGACATAGAGAGTCCTATAGGATCATAATGACACCTCATACCATGCCAGTCCAATCTAAGAGCCAATTGGAAAATGAGCTTTGGGGTACCCGGGCTAGATAAGTAAGATTAGCAAGGCCTTCCAGTTTCTATGAATACCAGGTTGGTATACAGGTATTTAAGTATTAGATGTGTGCATGTACCAATCCAGAGGCATGCCCTTGTGTACAGAAAATTGATCAGTCCCTTTGGACCTATGTTCAGGTAGGAGATGGCCTTTTCACTACTTAGCCTTTGAACTCAACCAGGGTGGTATGCAGAGCAGCCTGGGGATAGTAATTTCAGACCCTCAAAATATATCCTTGAGTTCAATCTTTGTTTTCCCTGTAAGGTTAGTTATTACCCACGTTCATGTATACAAGGCTAGTGTAGAGTTGGGCTTAACTGGGTTAAGTTGACAGGAGTTTATGCATAAGAACAGCTAGTATAGGTTATTCTTGCAGTTGAATCTCAGGTTGCTTCCTCTTGTCTACATATTGACATTTCCTGCTATGGCAATATAAGTAGAATGGGATGTCCATGAACAGTGGGGATGGTTCAAGTATGGGACCACAGAAAATTTGGTTAGCCATTCACACAGCTCGAGTGACCCAAGCAAGCATACCAGGCTTGTTACAGGTAGGCTATGTATAGCTTATTCCTGCTTTACCTGGGGAACTACCAATAACAGCCTAGTATGGCAGGGTACCACAGGATGTCCTCAGGATATTGAGGGACAGGGAAGAGTTGTTGTATCAGACCTATATATCTACAAGGGTTGGTGTAAGACCCAGTTTTCTGAAATTGGGGTATTTTTGAAAATTTATTATTTTTATTACTTATTAATGGTGTTTTAGTCATGATATGATTTTTGATGATTTTAGTTAATTTAAAACTATTTTCTAAGTCATGGCTTATGACTTTGTGATTTTACTAGTGTAACCCTAGTGTAAACCCTAGAGATTTCATAACCTAGAGACCGACCATGACCATGTAAGCCTAACCATGTGATTAGGATATCAAATTACCACTTTTTAGTCAAAAGGGTATTTTGGTAATTTATTAGAATTTATTAGGAATTATTTGGATTTATGTGTTTTTATTATTATTTAATTATTGATTAGTGCCATGATTAGTTCCTAACCTAGTTTAGCACTAATCTAGAGGTTAGCAACTAACCTAGAAGACTAAGTAGAGGATGTTAACTTTATGTGTAATATCTAGGTTTCATAAATATCTAGATATCTTATTTTTTAGATATTTTAGAACCTAGAAATATCTATCTACCTAGTCAAGCCTTAGGGGCTAAGTTAGCAAGGTGGAGGGGACCCTAAATATCTACCCTACCCCCCCATGGCAGTCAACACCCTACCCCCCTTCCTATATAATCCCCTCAAACTCATTCATGATCAATTTGCATGAATTTAATACCTAGAAATTTCCATTTCTTCACAAGACCACAACTTGATCAATTTTGATCCAAATCACCTCTAGTTTCTTGCGTTGGACTCCCCTACACTAGAGGGTACTAGTTAGGGCCTGCTATCAAGGATTTCGTGAGCTTTGGGCATCACCAAGTTGAAGTGGACACCCACCCTCTCCTTGTTTTTCTATTGGATTTGCATCAATAGGTAAATGTCCATAAACCATGTTAATATTGTGTTTTCTCTTCATATTTGCATTCATCTAGGTACTAGGGAACTGTAGGTCAAGTTTGGTAGGAAATAGGCTTGGTTTGATGTCCGTATCGGACACGTGTCTGTGTCTTAATTGCAGTGTTTGGTGAAATGCCACTTAGGATTAAACTTTGTTATTTTGTAAAACAAATTACATATTTGGGTAGCCCTAGACATGTAGGACACAACCCTAACTTACTGAGCACGTTTTCGTGCTGTGTCCGTGTCCAAATTGGACACGAACCCACTGCACGAGACCCTCGTGCATGCCCTGCTACCCGACACTTCGTGCGCACTGCACAGGCCACTAGGACACGTGCAAATTGACACGGACACGGGGGCAATGTCTGCGAACATGCCCCCAAAATCTCACAACTTTTTGTGTCATGTCGAGTACGAAATCTCACCCGCACTGGACACGCACTGCAGTGCACGCGCACAGTTCAGTCGAAATTTCGACTCAGACACGCAACTCGTGTCGCATGGACACGAGTCGAGGACACCTCGTGATGACACCATCGTGTAGCCCTATGTGTGGCATACACGAGGCACGAGCACGTGGTGCATCGTGTCCTGTGTCGCGAGCACGAGGCATGTGACAACGTGCACGACGCTGTCGAAATACGCGTGTATCAGTCGTATTTTCACGACTGATACGGAGTTCGTTTTGTGTCCACGAGTGTCGTAGACACGTAACAGAGTGTCCATCGTGTAGCCCTATATGTGGGCTACATGTGTGTGTGACCACGAGTCGTGTCGTGTCTCGTGGTGTGTCCACGAGACACGTGAACACGTGCACGACGCTGTGCACTGTGTTGTGTATCCTAATTTACCCGTGTGGTGTTTTCGAGTGATTGGACACGTGAAACCGTGTCGTGGTGTCGTGTCAGGCACCTAGGATACTAGGGTATGTATGGGGCACCAGTTACCAACCAATAGGATCGAGCCTTAGCTCGGTTTAGGGCGTGTAACTCGAATTACCTAGTTTTCGAGTGCACAGTGTCAGTTTTCTGTTTTTGGGTTATTTCCAGTTTTTGTATTTCGAATTTCAAACCCAATTTTGTTATGTTTTATCCATGTATTAGGGTGTTTTTAGTATTTAAATATGTAGTATATATGTATGTGTGTGTGTAGGTGAGGTTTGAGGGTATTTGGTTGTGTATTTTTGTAGTTGTATGTATATACATATATATGTATATATGTACTGTGTATGTGTGTGTTTGGGGGCTGGATTCCAGTTCCAGAAATTCTGGAACCACTCCCCTCCCCTTCCTGTGTACTCTCTTCCCCTCTCTCTTAGTGTCCATCTCTCTCTCACTGTCCTCTTCTCTCTCATTCACTCTCTCTCTCTCACTCTATATCCCTCTCTCTCTTCCCTCTCTCTCTCTATATATATGTAATATATAAATAGGTTTTATATATATATAAATATATATGTGTATATATATATATGATATATATATATTTGTATTAGTTCTCATGTAGTGATATTATATATATATATATATGTATGTGGGTTGTATTATATATAGTATTCCTATTTTGACATATGGGTAGTAGGTAGATAGAGTCTATATATATAGATATATAAATATATGTATAACTACTAGGTATAGGTTCTATGAAACCCCATGACTATGGCCTATGGCCAAGATTATTAGCCTATGGCTTGGGGCTAGTCCTAATGGCCCAAAACCCAACTTGTTGACCCTTGTTGACTAAGGGTTGACCAAAGTCAACCTTAGGTCAAAGTTGACCTAGTTAACCTAGAATTGACTAGGATTGACCTAAAATGACTAGTTTAACTAGTTGACTAGTAAGACATAGTTTGACTAGGTAATTGACCATTGTTGACCAAAGTCAACTATAGGTCAAACCTTGACCAAATTGACCTAAAATGACTTGGATGAACATAGGACTATTTGACTTGAGATTGACTAAACTAGATGATTAGGTTGACCATATGGATTATGAGGGTAATCCTATATAGATGAAGATATGTATGGGGTTAAGTTAGATACCTAGAGTCGAGTCATGACTTGAGTTGGAGAATGGGATTAGCTTGATTATAGGTTTAAGGTTGGTATTGTACTATATATATTTCATGTGAAATACTTTATTGTAGTATAGTATCTTAGGTATCCTAAGACATGTTAGCCTATGTTTGGTTTTGAGTTAGCCTTATAGGGTTTGACTGGATGTTGACCATTAGTCAAGATTAACCTAATTGTCTTATTGACTAGTCTATGATTAACCAAAGCCTTAGTTAGTCTAAGTTTGACCTAGACTCGACTTAGCTTGACTATATTGACAAGTATTTTACTAATCTGACCATTATTGACTAAGCCCTAGATAACTTGACTAGTTTGGCTAGAATATTTGACCAAGGGTTGACTTTAACCTAGATTAGACTTGTTTAACCTTGTTTGACCTTGTATGACTTAGTTTAACTTCTTGTAACCTAGTATGACTTAATTTGACTTAGTTTGACTGTCGTGTTGACCAAGTTTGACTTTGACCTAGATTGGCTTAGAATTCATATAGATTGCATTGTAGATTTCATTTACCTTCATTTTGGACATGTCATAACTGTATTGCTCTATTTTAGGACATTGTGACCCTGGTACAGACATCTGATATTACACTACTCTTTTCAGAGTAACAGGCGAGTACATTCTCTGATAATTCTCTCATTTATTTGTCGATTACTGTATTTCAGTTCAAGTTAGTTCTATGTGATTCTCTGTATCAACACGTATGGATATTTCTGGATTCATGTATCGACACATACCTTACTTGCTGGCCTCTATTACTGGAGTCATTAGTATCATTCTGGAATCATTTCTGGAATCATCATGTATTGGCCAGACTCATCTCGATTCTTTTTGTCGATTTTGGATTCACTTGCTGGACGGAGAAATATTGAGTAAGACATGTAGACATACCCCAAATCTGGAATCTCCAACTGGAATCTACTGGAAGCATAGCCATCTCTTGCCTGATCCGTAAGAGATGTGCCTGATACCTACAGCCGTTTGCATGTCGACCTCGGTATTTTAAAACACACTGTTAGATCATAGTTGGACTCACCCTGGTTTCATTGATTACTGTTGGACTCATCTTGTACTGGAAATTATCTGGTATCAGATTATATGGACTGGACTCACACTGGGATTACATTAGACTTATATCGTACTGTCTGGACTCACACATATTATTCTAGTTCAGTTAGCTTTTATTACAGTCTTCATTGCCATGATTCTTCTTTTGTTTTAGTTACCTTTCTTTTCTTGTATCTTACTGCCTCTCTATGCCATCATTACCTGTATAAAACTGCCATGCTCATCAATAAAACTGTCTATAACTGCTTTATAGTTCTTTGTCATTTACTTGGGTTTTTCTAGATGAGTTGTACTCGTTCCCGTCCTGATTGGACCTGTTGAAAATATTACAGATGATAATCCTGTGGACACCTGCCCTACTTTCCATGGACCTGGCGAGGGATTAGCTACCTTTGGTTCCGACTCTCAGGAGTGATTCAGGAGATTAGCTAGTAGACTACTTTAGCTTTCATGTTTTGGCTTGTTGTATTAAAGTTAAGATATTGAGTCTGTATTAAGTTGGTTTGAGATATTAGTGTATTATTTTAGTAGTTAGTTGTTGTTGTCTTTAATTCCTTAGGTATAACTTCTGTGTTATCTTTTCGTGTTTAGACTGTGTTTGAGTAGATCATACCCTTTACTTGCCCTCCATTCGGAGCTGATATCTGGTCAAGTACTTTTTATATTCACTGCATGAGATTAGTTAGCAACCTAGGACAGCTTACTACCGTCGACACTGCGGCGTAGGCTGGACGTAACCACTTCTCGTGCCCCTATACAGGGTGCGGGTCGTGACACGTTTTTAGTGGTGGCCCATGCAGGTTTGTCGACTAAATTGTTTGGTTACGTTATTGTACCAAGTATGCCTGCAATTAGGAACTTAAGGTAATTAGACAACATTAGGAATGACGCTTAGAACACCTAGAGGAATACTAGGATTGCAACATAGGAAATACATCCCATGCTTGCTATTATAATTTGATTTTCTTGTCTATGATTGTTTTGCTTTAAAGAGTCCTTATAAGTCTTTTTATTGTAATTAGATGGTGCTTACTCGTTCATCCCGGTATGTCTCACCTGAGAATGACAAACTCCCCATCCAGTCAGCTGACCAGTTGACTGATACACCTCCACCTCCACCTACCACATTCCTCCACTCCATAGATCCACAAACCCAGATACCACAACCACCTTCTACATCACAGGCCCAGCAGGACCCAATACTTCCACCACCCCCTATCACTATACCTACCCAGGCTTCCGTCACACTCGACGGGAACCAACTGCTCATTCTGATCCAGGGGTTCCTAGCAACCCATCAGGAGCAGACCACCCTACTCCACCAGAGCATAGAGCATTCTGAGGGACGTACCGTGGTCCCACCACCTGTAGAGCCGTGGCAGAGAGCAGGGACGATCAAGGACTTCATGGGTCTGAATCCCAAGGAGTTCTTAGGGACTGAGGGCATAGTAGTAGCAGATGACTGGTTAGACTCGGTAGAGAGGAAGCTCATTGGAGTTAGGATGCCGGATGACCTCCAGGTCGAGGCAGCGGGATTTTTGCTGATAGACTTGGCAGGAGTTTGGTTCCGGAATGAGCCGTTATTCACGAGAGGGAGAGCCACTTGGGATCAGTTCAAGACCCAGTTCAAGAAGAAATTCTTCTCGACCACTGCTAGAGTAGCCATAGGGCTACGATTCCAGAACATCCAGCAGGGAAACCGTTCTGTTGACGAGTATGCGGCAGAGTTTAGTCGCCTGAGCCGTTTCGCTCCTAGCCTAGTTGCTGACCCTGAGGAGATGACGCGTAGGTTTTGTCGTGGTCTAGTTCCAGACATTGGCATTCTTATAGTGGCGAACGGTATGACTGACTACTACCAGAGCTTAGAGTTAGCCCGGAGTATCGAGGAGCGTCTTCTATCTTGTAAGAGGCCGGCTTCTGTACACATTGAGGGACCCTCCAAGCGTCAGGCTTTCCAGCAAAAAGTGCCGACGCTACACCAGCACACATATCATCCACCCTCACCACATCATTCGACCCTGCCAGTTAGAGCCCCGGGACCCCGGCAGCAGAGGCCATTTCAGCAGGTACAGCATCAGTATCGGGGTCAGGACCCGAAGACGATCAGTTGTTCATACTGCAGGAAGCAGGGACACATCAGGGAGCAGTGTAGGAAGAGGCTGAAGGTTTGCTATAACTGTGGGTCTGATACTCACCAGAAGATGGATTGTCCTATTGCACCTCCTTATATGGGGGCTAGGCCACCAGTAGCTCAGCACCAGAGGGGTGGAGCTTTTGCGATGACGGTCGAGGAGACCAACGCTGCAGGTGACGGGTTAGCAGGTTTGTCTTTTCTGTCCTTCCTTTCCCATCTTGTTGTATGATTCCATTAGTACCTGTCAGGATATGCTTGTGATGTGCTAGATAGTGTAGTTACCCTATTCGAGACTGTGGAATCACGACCAATAGGACTATGATTGCATGTTATCTTTTGAGTTTGATTGACTGGGGGTTTGACCTAGAAGGAGTACGACTATATTAATTTCGAGGACGAAATTTTTCTAAGGAGGGTAGACTTGTAAGACCCAGTTTTCTGAAATTGGGGTATTTTTGAAAATTTATTATTTTTATTACTTATTAATGGTGTTTTAGTCATGATATGATTTTTGATGATTTTAGTTAATTTAAAACTATTTTCTAAGTCATGGCTTATGACTTTGTGATTTTACTAGTGTAACCCTAGTGTAAACCCTAGAGATTTCATAACCTAGAGACCAACCATGACCATGTAAGCCTAACCATGTGATTAGGATATCAAATTACCATTTTTTAGTCAAAAGGGTATTTTGGTAATTTATTAGAATTTATTAGGAATTATTTGGATTTATGTGTTTTTATTATTATTTAATTATTGATTAGTGCCATGATTAGTTCCTAACCTAGTTTAGCACTAATCTAGAGGTTAGCAACTAACCTAGAAGACTAAGTAGAGGATGTTAACTTTATGTGTAATATCTAGGTTTCATAAATATCTAGATATCTTATTTTTTAGATATTTTAGAACCTAGAAATATCTATCTACCTAGTCAAGCCTTAGGGGCTAAGTTAGCAAGGTGGAGGGGACCCTAAATATCTACCCTACCCCCCCATGGCAGCCAACACCAAACCCCCCTTCCTATATAATCCCCTCAAACTCATTCATGATCAATTTGCATGAATTTAATACCTAGAAATTCCCATTTCTTCACAAGACCACAACTTGATCAATTTTGATCCAAATCACCTCTAGTTTCTTGCATTGGACTCCCCTACACTAGAGGGTACTAGTTAAGGCCTGCTATTGAGGATTTCGTGAGCTTTGGGCATCACCAAATTGAAGTGGACACCCCTCCTCTCCTTGTTTTTCCATTGGATTTGCATCAATAGGTAAATGTCCATAAACCATGTTAATATTGTGTTTTCTCTTCATATTTGCATGCATCTAGGTACTAGGGAACTGTAGGTCAAGTTTGGTAGGAAATAGGCTTGGTTTGGTGTCCGTATCGGATACGTGTCTGTGTCTTAATTGCAGTGTTTGGTGAAATGCCACTTAGGATTAAACTTTGTTATTTTGTAAAACAAATTACATATTTGGGTAGCCCTAGACATGTAGGACACAACCCTAACTTACTGAGCACGTTTTCGTGCTGTGTCCGTGTCCAAATTGGACACGAACCCACTGCACGAGACCCTCGTGCATGCCCTGCTACCCGACACTTCGTGCGCACTGCACAGGCCACTAGGACACGTGCAAATTGACACAGACACGGGGGCAATGTCTGCGAACATGCCCCCAAAATCTCACAACTTTTCGTGTCGTGTCGAGTAAGAAATCTCACTCGCACTGGACACGCACTGCAGTGCACGCGCACAGTTCAGTCGAAATTTCGACTCAGACACGCGACTCGTGTCGCATGGACACGAGTCGAGGACACCTCGTGATGACACCATCGTGTAGCCCTATGTGTGGCGTACACGAGGACACGAGCACGTGGTACATCGTGTCCTGTGTCGCGAGCACGAGGCGTGTGACAACGTGCACGATGCTGTCGAAACACGCGTGTATCAGTCGTGTTTTTACGACTGATACGGAGTTCGTTTTATGTCCACGAGTGTCGTGGACACGTAACAGAGTGTCCATCGTGTAGCCCTATATGTGGGCTACACGTGTGTGTGACCACGAGTCGTGTCGTGTCTCGTGGTGTGTCCACGAGACACGTGAACACGTGCACGACGCTGTGCACTGTGTTGTGTATCCTAATTTACCCGTGTGGTGTTTTCGAGTGATTGGACACGTGAAACCGTGTCGTGGTGTCGTGTCAGGCACCTAGGATACTAGGGTATGTATGGGGCACCAGTTACCAACCAATAGGATCGAGCCTTAGCTCGGTTTAGGGCGTGTAACTCGAATTACCTAGTTTTCGAGTGCACAGTATCAGTTTCCTGTTTTTGGGTTATTTCCAGTTTTTGTATTTCGAATTTCAAACCCAATTTTGTTATGTTTTATCCATGTATTAGGGTGTTTTAGTATTTAAATATGTAGTATATATGTATGTGTGTGTGTAGGTGAGGTTTGAGGGTATTTGGTTGTGTATTTTTGTAGTTGTATGTATATACATATATATGTATATATGTACTGTGTATGTGTGTGTTTGGGGGCTGGATTCCAGTTCCAGAAATTTTGGAACCACTCCCCTCCCCTTCCTGTGTACTCTCTTCCCCTCTCTCTTAGTGTCCATCTCTCTCTCACTGTCCTCTTCTCTCTCATTCACTCTCTCTCTCTCACTCTATATCCCTCTCTCTCTTCCCTCTATATATATATATATATATATATATATATATATATATGTAATATATAAATAGGTTTTATATATATATAAATATATATGTGTATATATATATATATATATATATGATATATATATATTTGTATTAGTTCTCATGTAGTGATATTATATATATATATATATGTAGGTGGGTTGTATTATATATAGTATTCCTATTTTGACATATGGGTAGTAGGTAGATAGAGTCTATATATATAGATATATAAATATATGTATAACTACTAGGTATAGGTTCTATGAAACCCCATGACTATGGCCTATGGCCAAGATTATTAGCCTATGGCTTGGGGCTAGTCCTAATGGCCCAAAACCCAACTTGTTGACCCTTGTTGACTAAGGGTTGACCAAAGTCAATCTTAGGTCAAAGTTGACCTAGTTAACCTAGAATTGACTAGGATTGACCTAAAATGACTAGTTTAACTAGTTGACTAGTAAGACATAGTTTGACTAGGTAATTGACCATTGTTGACCAAAGTCAACTATAGGTCAAACCTTGACCAAATTGACCTAAAATGACTTGGATGAACATAGAAGGACTATTTGACTTGAGTTTGACTAAACTAGATGATTAGGTTGACCATATGGATTATGAGGGTAATCCTATATAGATGAAGATATGTATGGGGTTAAGTTAGATACCTAGAGTCGAGTCATGACTTGAGTTGGAGAATGGGATTAGCTTGATTATAGGTTTAAGGTTGGTATTGTACTATATATATTTCATGTGAAATACTTTATTGTAGTATAGTATCTTAGGTATCCTAAGACAGGTTAGCCTACGTTTGGTTTTGTGTTAGCCTTATAGGGTTTGACTGGATGTTGACCATTAGTCAAGATTAACCTAATTGTCTTATTGACTAGTCTATGATTAACCAAAACCTTAGTTAGTCTAAGTTTGACCTAGACTCGACTTAGCTTGACTATATTAACTAGTATTTTACTAATCTGACCATTATTGACTAAGCCCTAGATAACTTGACTAGTTTGGCTAGAATATTTGACCAAGGGTTGACTTTAACCTAGATTAGACTTGTTTAACCTTGTTTGACCTTGTATGACTTAGTTTAACTTCTTGTAACCTAGTATGACTTAATTTGACTTAGTTTGACTGTAGTGTTGACCAAGTTTGACTTTGACCTAGATTGGCTTAGAATTCATATAGATTGCATTGTAGATTTCATTTACCTTCATTTTGGACATGTCATAACTGTATTGCTCTATTTTAGGACATTGTGACCCTGGTACAGACATCTGATATTACACTACTCTTTCCAGAGTAACAGGCGAGTACATTCTCTGATAATTCTCTCATTTATTTATCGATTACTGTATTTCAGTTCTAGTTAGTTCTATGTGATTCTTTGTATCAACACGTATGGATATTTCTGGATTCATGTATCGACACATACCTTACTTGCTGGCCTCTATTACTGGAGTCATTAGTATCATTCTGGAATCATTTCTGGAATCATCATGTATTGGCCAGACTCATTTCGATTCTTTTTGTCGATTTTGGATTCACTTGCTGGGCGGAGAAATATTGAGTAAGACATGTAGACATACCCCAAATCTGGAATCTCTAACTGGAATCTACTGGAAGCATAGCCATCTCTTGCCTGATCCGTAAGAGATGTGCCTGATACCTACAGCCGTTTGCATGTCGACCTCGGTATTTTAAAACACACTGTTAGATCATAGTTGGACTCACCCTGGTTTCATTGATCACTGTTGGACTCATCTTGTACTGGAAATTATCTGGTATCAGATTATATGGACTGGACTCACACTGGGATTACATTAGACTTATATCGTACTGTCTGGACTCACACATATTATTCTAGTTCAGTTAGCTTTTATTACAGTCTTCATTGCCATGATTCTTCTCTTGTTTTAGTTACCTTTCTTTTCTTGTATCTTACTGCCTCTCTATGCCATCATTACCTGTATAAAACTGCCATGCTCATCAATAAAACTGTCTATAACTGCTTTATAGTTCTTTGTCATTTACTTGGGTTTTTTCTAGATGAGTTGTACTCGTTCCCGTCCTGATTGGACCTGTTGAAAATATTACAGATGATAATCCTGTGGACACCTGCCCTACTTCCCATGGACCTGGCGAGGGATTAGCTACCTTTGGTTCCGACTCTCAGGAGTGATTCAGGAGATTAGCTAGTAGACTACTTTAGCTTTCATGTTTTGGCTTGTTGTATTAAAGTTAAGATATTGAGTCTGTATTAAGTTGGTTTGAGATATTGGTGTATTATTTTAGTAGTTAGTTGTTGTTGTCTTTAATTCCTTAGGTATAACTTCTGTGTTATCTTTTCGTGTTTAGACTGTGTTTGAGTAGATCATACCCTTTACTTGCCCTCCATTCGGAGCTGATATCTGGTCAAGTACTTTTTATATTCACTGCATGAGATTAGTTAGCAACCTAGGACAGCTTACTACCGTCGACACTGCGGCGTAGGCTGGACGTAACCACTTCTCGTGCCCCTATACAGGGTGCGGGTCGTGACACGTTTTTAGTGGTGGCCCATGCAGGTTTGTCGACTAAATTGTTTGGTTACGTTATTGTACCAAGCATGCCTGCAATTAGGAACTTAAGGTAATTAGACAACATTAGGAATGACGCTTAGAACACCTAGAGGAATACTAGGATTGCAACATAGGAAATACATCCCATGCTTGCTATTATAATTTGATTTTCTTGTCTATGATTGTTTTGCTTTAAAGAGTCCTTATAAGTCTTTTTATTGTAATTAGATGGTGCTTACTCGTTCATCCCGGTATGTCTCACCTGAGAATGACACACTCCCCATCCAGTCAGCTGACCAGTTGACTGATACACCTCCACCTCCACCTACCACATTCCTCCACTCCACAGATCCACAAACCCATATACCACAACCACCTTCCACATCACAGGCCCAGCAGGACCCAATACTTCTACCACCCCCTATCACTATACCTACCCAGGCTTCCGTCACACTCGACGGGAACCAACTGCTCATTCTGATCCAGGGGTTCCTAGCAACCCATCAGGAGCAGACCACCCTACTCCACCAGAGCATGGAGCATTCTGAGGGACGTACCGTGGTCCCACCACCTGTAGAGCCGCGACAGAGAGCAGGGACGATCAAGAACTTCATGGGTCTGAATCCCAAGGAGTTCTTATGGACTGAGGGCATAGTAGTAGCAGATGACTGGTTAGACTCGGTAGAGAGGAAGCTTATTGGAGTTAGGATGCCGGATGACCTCCAGGTCGAGGCAGCAGGATTTTTGCTGATAGACTTGGCAGGAGTTTGGTTCCGGAATGAGCCGTTATTCGCGAGAGGGAGAGCCACTTGGGATCAGTTCAAGACCCAGTTCAAGAAGAAATTCTTCTCGACCACTGCTAGAGTAGCCATAGGGCTACGATTCCAGAACATCCAGCAGGGGAACCGTTCTGTTGACGAGTATGCGACAGAGTTTAGTCGCCTGAGCCGTTTCGCTCCTAGCCTAGTTGCTGACCCTGAGGAGATGACGTGTAGGTTTTGTCGAGGTCTAGTTCTAGACATTGGCATTCTTATAGTGGCGAACGGTATGACTGACTACTACCAGAGCTTAGAGTTAGCCCGGAGTATCGAGGAGCGTCTTCTATCTTGCAAGAGGCCGGCTTCTGTACACATTGAGGGACCCTCCAAGCGTCAGGCTTTCCAGCAGAAAGTGCCGACGCTACACCAGCAAACATATCATCCACCCTCACCACATCATTCGACCCCGCCAGTTAGAGCCCCGGGACCCCGGCAGCAGAGGCCATTTCAGCAGGTACAGCTTCAGTATCGGGGTCAGGACCCGAAAACGATCAGTTGTTCATACTGCAGGAAGCAGGGACACATCAGGGAGCAGTGTAGGAAGAGGCTGAAGGTTTGCTATAACTGTGGGTCTGATACTCACCAGAAGATGGATTGTCCTATTGCACCTCCTTATATGGGGGCTAGGCCACCTGTAGCTCAGCACCAGAGGGGTGGAGCTTTTGCGATGACGGTCGAGGAGACCAACGCTGCAGGTGACGGGTTAGCAGGTTTGTCTTTTCTGTCCTTCTTTTCCCATCTTGTTGTATGATTCCATTAGTACCTGTCAGGATATGCTTGTGATGTGCTAGATAGTGTAGTTACCCTGTTCAAGACTGTGGAATCACGACCAGTAGGACTATGATTGCATGTTATCTTTGAGTTTGATTGACTGGGGGTTTGACCTAGAAGGAGTACGACTATCTTAATTTCGAGGACGAAATTTTTCTAAGGAGGGTAGACTTGTAAGACCCAGTTTTCTGAAATTAGGGTATTTTTGAAAATTTATTATTTTTATTACTTATTAATGGTGTTTTAGTCATGATATGATTTTTGATGATTTTAGTTAATTTAAAACTATTTTCTAAGTCATGGCTTATGACTTTGTGATTTTACTAGTGTAACCCTAGTATAAACCCTAGAGATTTCATAACCTAGAGACCAACCATGACTATATAAGTCTAACCATGTGATTAGGATATCAAATTACCACTTTTTAGTCAAAAGAGTATTTTGGTAATTTATTAGAATTTATTAGGAATTATTTGGATTTATGTGTTTTTATTATTATTTAATTATTGATTAGTGCCATGATTAGTTCCTAACCTAGTTTAGCAGTAATCTAGAGGTTAGCAACTAACCTAGAAGACTAAGTAGAGGATGTTAACTTTATGTGTAATATCTAGGTTTCATAAATATCTAGATATCTTATTTTTTAGATATTTTAGAACCTAGAAATATCTATCTACCTAGTCAAGCCTTAGGGGCTAAGTTAGCAAGGTGGAGGGGACCCTAAATATCTACCCTACCCCCCCATGGCAGCCAACACCATACCCCCCTTCCTATATAATCCCCTCAAACTCATTCATGATCAATTTGCATGAATTTAATACCTAGAAATTCCTATTTCTTCACAAGACCACAACTTGATCAATTTTGATCCAAATCACCTCTAGTTTCTTGCATTGGACTCCCCTACACTAGAGGGTACTAGTTAGGGCATGCTATCGAGGATTTCGTGAGCTTTGGGCATCACCAAGTTGAAGTGGACACCCCCCTCTCCTTGTTTTTCCATTGGATTTGCATCAATAGGTAAATGTCCATAAACCATGTTAATATTGTGTTTTCTCTTCATATTTGCATGCATCTAGGTACTAGGGAACTGTAGGTCAAGTTTGGTAGGAAATAGGCTTGGTTTGGTGTCCGTATCGGACACGTGTCTGTGTCTTAATTGCAGTGTTTGGTGAAATGCCACTTAGGATTAAACTTTATTATTTTGTAAAACAAATTACATATTTGGGTAGCCCTAGACATGTAGGACACAACCCTAACTTACTGAGCATGTTTTCGTGCTGTGTCGTGTCCAAATTGGACACAAACCCACTGCACGAGACCCTCGTGCATGCCCTGCTACCCGACACTTCGTGCGCACTGCACAGGCCACTAGGACACGTGTAATTGACACGGACACGGGGGCAATGTCTGCGAACATGCCCCCAAAATCTCACAACTTTTTGGGTCGTGTCGAGTGAGAAATCTCACTCGCACTGGACACGTACTGCAGTGCACGCGCACAGTTCAGTCGAAATTTCGACTCAGACACGCGACTCGT
The DNA here is from genome assembly GCA_029216955.1 of Iris pallida. Taxonomy (NCBI): domain Eukaryota; kingdom Viridiplantae; phylum Streptophyta; class Magnoliopsida; order Asparagales; family Iridaceae; genus Iris; species Iris pallida. The sequence goes on from JANAVB010029620.1 coordinate 1,657,066, forward strand.
GTCGCATGGACACGAGTCGAGGACACCTCGTGATGACACCATCGTGTAGCCCTATGTGTGGCATACACGAGGACACGAGCACGTGGTGCATCGTGTCCTGTGTCGCAAGCACGAGGCGTGTGACAACGTGCACGACGCTGTCAAAACACGCGTGTATCAGTCGTGTTTTCACGACTGATACGGAGTTCGTTTTGTGTCCACGAGTGTCGTGGACACGTAACAGAGTGTCCATCGTGTAGCCCTATATGTGGGCTACACGTGTGTGTGACCACGAGTCGTGTCGTGTCTCGTGGTGTGTCCACGAGACACGTGAACACGTGCACGACGCTGTGCACTGTGTTGTGTATCCTAATTTACCCGTGTGGTGTTTTCGAGTGATTGGACACGTGAAACCGTGTCGTGGTGTCGTGTCAGGCACCTAGGATACTAGGGTATGTATGGGGCACCAGTTACCAACCAATAGGATCGAGCTTAGCTCGGTTTAGGGCGTGTAACTCGAATTACCTAGTTTTCGAGTGCACAGTGTCAGTTTCCTGTTTTTGGGTTATTTCCAGTTTTTGTATTTCGAATTTCAAACCCAATTTTGTTATGTTTTATCCATGTATTAGGGTGTTTTTAGTATTTAAATATGTAGTATATATGTATGTGTGTGTGTAGGTGAGGTTTGAGGGTATTTGGTTGTGTATTTTTGTAGTTGTATGTATATACATATATATGTATATATGTACTGTGTATGTGTGTGTTTGGGGGCTGGATTCCAGTTCCAGAAATTCTGGAACCACTCCCCTCCCCTTCCTGTGTACTCTCTTCCCCTCTCTCTTAGTGTCCATCTCTCTCTCACTGTCCTCTTCTCTCTCATTCACTCTCTCTCTCTCACTCTATATCCCTCTCTCTCTTCCCTCTCTCTCTCTATATATATATGTAATATATAAATAGGTTTTATATATATATAAATATATATGTGTATATATATATATATATGATATATATATATTTGTATTAGTTCTCATGTAGTGATATTATATATATATATGTATGTGGGTTGTATTATATATAGTATTCCTATTTTGACATATGGGTAGTAGGTAGATAGAGTCTATATATATAGATATATAAATATATGTATAACTACTAGGTATAGGTTCTATGAAACCCCATGACTATGGCCTATGGCCAAGATTATTAGCCTATGGCTTGGGGCTAGTCCTAATGGCCCAAAACCCAACTTGTTGACCCTTGTTGACTAAGGGTTGACCAAAGTCAACCTTAGGTCAAAGTTGGCCTAGTTAACCTAGAATTGACTAGGATTGACCTAAAATGACTAGTTTAACTAGTTGACTAGTAAGACATAGTTTGACTAGGTAATTGACCATTGTTGACCAAAGTCAACTATAGGTCAAACCTTGACCAAATTGACCTAAAATGACTTGGATGAACATAGAAGGACTATTTGACTTGAATTTGACTAAACTAGATGATTAGGTTGACCATATGGATTATGAGGGTAATCCTATATAGATGAAGATATGTATGGGGTTAAGTTAGATACCTAGAGTCGAGTCATGACTTGAGTTGGAGAATGGGATTAGCTTGATTATAGGTTTAAGGTTGGTATTGTACTATATATATTTCATGTGAAATACTTTATTGTAGTATAGTATCTTAGGTATCCTAAGACATGTTAGCCTATGTTTGGTTTTGAGTTAGCCTTATAGGGTTTGACTGGATGTTGACCATTAGTCAAGATTAACCTAATTGTCTTATTGACTAGTCTATGATTAACCAAAACCTTAGTTAGTCTAAGTTTGACCTAGACTCGACTTAGCTTGACTATATTGACTAGTATTTTACTAATCTGACCATTATTGACTAAGCCCTAGATAACTTGACTAGTTTGGCTAGAATATTTGACCAAGGGTTGACTTTAACCTAGATTAGACTTGTTTAATCTTGTTTGACCTTGTATGACTTAGTTTAACTTCTTGTAACCTAGTATGACTTAATTTGACTTAGTTTGACTGTAGTGTTGACCAAGTTTGACTTTGACCTAGATTGGCTTAGAATTTATATAGATTACATTGTAGATTTCATTTACCTTCATTTTGGACATGTCATAACTGTATTGCTCTATTTTAGGACATTGTGACCCTGGTACAGACATCTGATATTACACTACTCTTTCCAGAGTAACAGGCGAGTACATTCTCTGATAATTCTCTCATTTATTTGTCGATTACTGTATTTCAGTTCAAGTTAGTTCTATGTGATTCTCTGTATCAACACGTATGGATATTTCTGGATTCATGTATCGACACATACCTTACTTGCTGGCCTCTATTACTGGAGTCATTAGTATCATTCTGGAATCATTTCTGGAATCATCATGTATTGGCCAGACTCATTTCGATTCTTTTTGTCGATTTTGGATTCACTTGCTGGGCGGGGAAATATTGAGTAAGACATGTAGACATACCCCAAATCTGGAATCTCCAACTGGAATCTACTGGAAGCATAGCCATCTCTTGCCTGATCCGTAAGAGATGTGCCTGATACCTACAGTCGTTTGTATGTCGACCTCGGTATTTTAAAACACACTGTTAGATCATAGTTGGACTCACCCTGGTTTTATTGATCACTGTTGGACTCATCTTGTACTGGAAATTATCTGGTATCAGATTATATGGACTGAACTCACACTGGGATTACATTAGACTTATATCGTACTGTCTGGACTCACACATATTATTCTAGTTCAGTTAGCTTTTATTACAGTCTTCATTGCCATGATTCTTCTCTTGTTTTAGTTACCTTTCTTTTCTTGTATCTTACTGCCTCTCTATGCCATCATTACCTATATAAAACTGCCATGCTCATCAATAAAACTGTCTATAACTGCTTTATAGTTCTTTGTCATTTACTTGGGTTTTTCTAGATGAGTTGTACTCGTTCCCGTCCTGATTGGACCTGTTGAAAATATTACAGATGATAATCCTGTGGACACCTGCCCTACTTCCCATGGACCTGGCGAGGGATTAGCTACCTTTGGTTCCGACTCTCAGGAGTGATTCAGGAGATTAGCTAGTAGACTACTTTAGCTTTCATGTTTTGGCTTGTTGTATTAAAGTTAAGATATTGAGTCTGTATTAAGTTGGTTTGAGATATTGGTGTATTATTTTAGTAGTTAGTTGTTGTTGTCTTTAATTCCTTAGGTATAACTTCTGTGTTATCTTTTCGTGTTTAGACTGTGTTTGAGTAGATCATACCCTTTACTTGTCCTCCATTCGGAGCTGATATCTGGTCAAGTACTTTTTATATTCACTGCATGAGATTAGTTAGCAACCTAGGACAGCTTACTACCGCCGACACTGCGGCGTAGGCTGGACGTAACCACTTCTCGTGCCCCTATACAGGGTGCGGGTCGTGACAGTTGGTTTTATCACTGCCAATATGGCACTGTCTCATACGGAGATGGGATAATCTGAAACAAGTTGGCCAGGGCACACCTACATACACCTCACATATATACCACCTGTAGGTAAAACATGGGGTTGTGAGGCCATGGCTCTTGAGTATAGCCTGTTAAAGCATCCATAGTAGCCTAGTATCCTACAGACATATCTACAGGGGTTGGTTTGACTACCTAGGTGTAGCACTACATGGCAATGTCCTGCAGTCCTAAATAGTCCAGATTTGAACAGCCTGAGCAACTACACTCAAGATAGTAGGTAAGGCCAACTAGGCAGTAACAGAGTTTGGTGAATGGGTTTCTTATTTTATGTATTGCAGGATATGTAGCCTAAGTTTGGTGGACAGCCTCAATGTGATAGATTAACTACATGCAAAAGCATGGGAGGAAGTGACCAATTACCTAATACTATAATGCATGATAAATTATGAGAAAAGTAGCAGTCTTTACCTTTGTCTTCTACTGTTTTACTAAATATTCAAGGGAGAGGCATGTTATGTATGGTTGAAAGGAGGAAAGGAACTTGGGGTAGCAGGAAACTGGAATACAGGCAATTATCAGAGTGTCAACAGGATGTCTAATTATAGAATTGAGCTATGTAGCCACATTAATATTCAGAGTGAAGCAGTAGACTAAACACCTCAAAATGTGTTCTGTTATTATTCCTGTGACTGGGAATATGTACTGGTAGATAGAGTTTTGGACTAAATTGCACTTAGAGACCAAGGCTGATTCCATTATGTCTTTATACATGGTAGTCTGCCACATGTCATATAGGATTATCCTATACCACTATGTAGTCATATCCTCTGCTATGTCAAGTATCAGTTGAATACTCTTGTAATTAATTGACTTGTTAGAGACAACCAAGGTTCGCAGTACTGGACTAAACTAGGCCTATACTAACAAATTGCCTTCTGAGCCATTTCCTTGTTTGCGTATACATGTATTAGAGCATGTAGGCATGACCCTAAGATTCCAAGTAGACTATATTTACATATCACAAAGGGATTGGGAGCAGGAGACAGTATACACCCACCAACTAAAATCTCTAATAAACCTAGAAATGCTAGATAACCAAACTAGACATTGATGAATTGATCATATGGATTTATGAACAGGTTAATTGGATCTCGATACGGATTCTCAACCCGTAACCACAGCTCAGGACCACAGACAAGTATACCTTGCCTTTCTACACAGCTTCATTTACATGCACTGTCTCTTTATTATTATCCAGTTTTCTTATATTTTGTCATGTATCATTTCATATCCTGTTTATATACTTGTATCATTGTTATGTAGACCGTGTTCACAGTTAGCCTTATATCTTATTGGACGTATCCATTGAGCCTTGATTGAGTCGTATCGTGAGTCGTGAACCGAACTGCTTTTTCCTCCGTGTCTTGAACCTTGAAGCTAACCTGCGAGTCCACACTAGGGACGAGGGTTAGTAGTTATCCGTGTCTTAAGCTAACCTGCGAGTCCACACTAGGGACGAGGGTTAGTAGTTATTGGTCCACCCGCGAGTCCACACTAGAGACGAGGGTGATGCTAGCCTGCGAGTCCACACTAGGGACGAGGGTTAGTAGTATATGTTTTACACCTGCGAGTCCACACTAGGGACGAGGGTTAGTAGTATATGTTTTACACCTGCGAGTCCACACTAGGGACGAGGGTGATGCTAGCCTGCGAGTCCACACTAGGGACAAGGGTTAGTAGTATATGTTTTACACCTGCAAGTCCACACTAGGGACGAGGGTGATGCTAACCTGCGAGTCCACACTAGGGGCGAGGGTTAGTAGTTCAAACCTGCAAGTCCACACTAGGGACGAGGGTTTGAGTATTCGTTTCGGTTATCCGTTGACACCTTGACATGAGTTCTATCGTCCTCATTCAGCAGTTCGTTTATGTGTAGACAGTGTATAGATTCGTGCTTTATTCATTGCTCAGTTTTACTTGGTTATCCTGTATTTTTCTTCATGCATAATAAACTGTTAGAAAGGCTCATTTGTATGTATCTTGCTAGTCCTCTGAGGACCTGATGATCTCTTCAGGTTTAGTGAGTGTATGGAGTAGCTATTAGTTCTGGATGGTGGATGGGATGATACGCTTGCGGGATTTAGGTATCGTATTGCACTTATTATCAGCTCGTGCTTTCATACCTTATCATGAGATATCCTGTTTCTTGATTCAGTTTTAGACTCTTGTTACTTTCTTAGAGTCTTATCGGACATATATGCTAGTGGGCTGCAGACCACGACCCATACTTGTTCATTTCTTATTTATTATTCTTATTGTGGATTGAGATATAGTTTTGCCTTGCCTTGATTGGACCCATTGCCGTAGCCGTGACAGCGTTTACGTTTTCGAGTTGGACTGGAGTCCGCTTGATGCGTAGCTGGCTTGCTCACGTACTCGCATCCGAAAAGCGGGTGTGGGTTGTGACATGCACATTGACGACTGGGACACATATATTTAAATTTATACAACTTGTCAACATCTGCGCGCATGACACGAAAAGGTGCATGGCTTGGAACCTTTCCCTGACGCATAAATTTGGTCGAAAAAGAAAGTCTGTGGACGACATATTTTTTTCTTTAGTTATGCATCTAGGGTTCTGTGATGAGGCATAATACCTCTCTTGGTTGATCAAATATGGGATATAATTTCCAACATTCAAATATTTGGCATCGTAGTATTTTTCTCTGCCAAAATCCAAACGTTGCCAAATTTGGGGCAAGTAGATCTGTCATGAATGGCAACCATGTTATTAGGCGCAAAAATCACATTTTCCTTCTTATGGGAAGCATAGGACTTGGTTAATGGCTCACTAGTAGAGCCCTTCTTAGACGCATGCTGAGCCATATGCGTCTTAGCAACAAGAACCATCTTGGAAGCAGTAATGGCTGACACTGAGCCATGCGCCTCCAAATTGTTGTTCTGGCCAGGACTGGCTAAAATCTTTCCTTTGTCATCAGCTGCATTGGAAAAAATAGAGTGAGACTTTGGGACCCAAACTCTATGAGCACACTTGGCTTTTTGTTCCTTGGTGGCCGGAGCAGAGACTTTATCCGACAATATCGCTTTGTATGCTTGTTGGTCGAATTGTACAACCAACATCTTTTCAACTGAACCAAGCTTTGTAACATCAGATTGCGCCACCACTTTCTTATTGGTAAAGAAAATCATCCCCAGCAGAGTCTTCATTTTTGTTTTAGCACAAAAAATCCTAGTAAAACTAAATCTTTTGTATTATTGTAATAAAATAGTACAACAAGAATCATTAATAAGAGTTTCGAGTACAATAATATCCGGAAATTGGGGCGATGGAAGTTAAGCCTGCTTTGGCTTCTTTACTCCAATGACGATCTGATACAAAAGTTGATGAAACTTGTCTGTTGATGAACTTTTGATAGCAAAGGGAACTCTATTGCTGAAAGCTCTCTCTCTGGAATGTATCAAATGCACGACTCAAAGGAAAAAAAAATGTGTTTCAAAGTGTACGTAGGTGCTCGGGACTCATAAAAGATGGCTTCGTTACGAAGAGAACAGTTGTGGCACGAATGTTATAATAGAACTGTCGAATGTGGCACGGTGCCTTCGGGATGGTTGGGACCTTCAGGTCGATAAGTTGAGGAATATTGAGTTGGGGCATCGTACCAATGGAATAGAGATAGGCAAACTTGTTTGGTTGTATGAAAATCAGAACGCGTTGCATATGGTCAATGGACTTGCATGTATGGCCCATGCACGGGCGTGCTTCCCTCGAACGTAGGATTGTCGGGGCGCTAGGACCGTTCGACCGCGAAAGGAATTAAGGGTTATTGGTAGTGCACTTCATTCATATGGGTTGTGCCCTCCTATTGATGTGATAAGCCATAATACTAGTAAGTTTGGGATCCTTTGAGTAGTGGGCTAGCAACCTGTGCCAAAGCGATCAACGGCTTACAAGTTGAGATACCAGTCTATTACGGTAGGGAACGTCGTGACCTTTATATAAATAGGACTGGTAGGCTAAGACTAGCATTGGGTGCAGGCGCAGAGCCGACCAATCTTATGCTTATGTTAAGTTTGCTTGGTTGGCTGCCTGAATTGTATGGTTGGTTATGCATATTTCTAACGATTACAGGCTAAGCAAAACGAGATGGAAACATGCACAATCACTATGCTTATGTTCATATTATGTCTAACTGTATCTGCTGTAGGGACACGGTATTGGACACATTTATATTTAGTTGCTATGCTTGAATATTGCCATAAAACTGATCCTAAGGCTAAATAGAAAGATCATCAAATAAAGATGCATGCTTCACTAAATGTACTTAGTGTTGGTTTCTGTGAGAGTGGGTCTTGTTCAGTTCAGCGAGAATGAAAGCACTAATCCTCCACTAGTTTGCTTGCAGGTTCATGATATGTTCAGCTCGGGACGGGGCTTGGCTTGGACGCGCCGAGGCATGGAGTCCTTGGCGTTTCAAGGCGAGCTACCGCATTGGCATTCAGACTTGCAACATGGAAATGTTCGGCCAAAGACTACTTGTTGGCTATAAAGAGACATAATGTGTGGAACAATGTAATCCTTTGTGAGCTAAAGAGATCTTGTGCGTTGTAGCCAGTTGGCACATTCAGTTGGTCTATTCAAAGACTTATAATCTTCGGTTTATTATTAATAAATGAGATTCTTATTATATACTTTTTTTCTTCCGCTGCTTACATTCTGATAAACTTATATGAACCTATTATCTTGCCTTGTATGAGCGCAACTCTAGGCTTGTGCAGCATCATGCCCCAGCGAGGACGATGATTCGGGTGAAATCTAGCGAGGACGAGCGATTTTCCAGGTCGTGGCGTGACAAGTTGGTATCAGAGCGGTTCCATCCTCTGGACCGTAAACTAATCTTTTTGACCCTCAGTTGCTTCTCTATCGAAATCAGTTGAATCTGAGTTGTTTCTGCAACTGCATGGCTCATGGATCTATTCGATGCTACATTGGATGTTCCATATAATAAGTATGTATTATATGCATACGTTTGCCACAAGTATGTCGTGACTATCACACTATCTCCGAGTGCCATCGGAGAATGTTTGGTTGCACAAAGTGCAACGAGTTACGAAATGTTGGTTTCCCTAAGTGCAAAAAGTTACGAGTCATTGGTTGCACGAAGTGCAACAAATATGGGGATGTTGGTTGCACAAAGTGCAATAAGATAGGTATTGTTGGTCGTACGAAGTACGAAGAGTTACGTATTGTTAGTTGCATGGAGTACAACAAGTCGTGAGCCATTCGTTGCATCAGTACAATGAGTCGACATATGGGATGGTGCGTGTTATGTGGCTATGTGAATGGATAGCGATATATTGAACAAGATTTAGTAATGACCTTAAGCAACGAGAATAAATCATTGCACGAGTTACAACGAGTGAGATTAGGAAATCGTGGATGCAATAGTAACGAGTCGAGTTGGTTGCTAAGTCGAACTTGAGTAGGCAAACTTGTAAGTTGGCCAAGTTGAATCGAGTTTCGAAGTCGGCGAACATATATGTTGGCCGAATTTCACGTTGAGCCTTGAGTTAGAGAATGTTGCATTGTGATTGATATAATCGCCATGGCACGGTTAGCACCGAACGAATGTCAAAATTGAGCTAACGATAGTGCATGTTGGCCAAGTTGTTGTACCAACCCGAGTAAGAGAATGCTAGAGATAGGATCGAGAAAGATCGCCACATGGGACAGTTGATTTGAAATAAACGTCGGACCTATGCGGAGTGTAATGTTGAGTAGTGACTCAATTTCGAGTGGTATATGTAATATCACTAGTGCGATAAATGTAGTAAAGCATTGTATCGATAACGATAACGATAGGCTCGACTTCTGAGTGGTATATGTAATACCACTTGGCAATAGCTACGTGGAACCGTTTGGTGACTTACAATAGATTGCATCGAGAAGATTGCTTCGTTATGATAAGTTTGTCCTCAACTGACGGAATAGTGCCAAGACTCGAGTGGGAATGACTCGATAGGAGTCGTTGCATGATTCTTTGATGAATTGAGTTGAACGATTATGCACGAAGTCGTATCCATGGATGATACATCGGACGAGAATTCGTTGAGTGTAAGCCGAACGATAGGCCACACGTAGCGAGGGAATGTTACATTGAGGAAATAGTTGACTCAGTCGAAATTGAGTCAAATCGATGCAAAAACTGTTTGGAACGAGTTGAGTATGTACGAAGTAATCGTACAAACGAATTCGAGTTAGCACAAAGAGTCGGTAGCACGATCTGGAAGTGCGAGATAGGAATATGAGAGTGGGTTTAAAGAATTGGAAAATTGTGTCACTTGACGAGGAAAGTTAGCTAAGTACAACTAAATGGATCTTGATGTGTGCAAGACTTGATTCGTATTCGAGTTTGGATAATAACAGTGAATACAATGAATTGGAGTTTATGAGAAAGAAGGATGTTCAGGTTACGCACATCGACGATAGTATTGAGGCGTATCAAAGACGATATACGCTAACTTGGAAATACTCTGATTGAATGAACAAAAATTATATTATGCCTTGTTGTTGGATGAATAAGATGCAAGTTATGTTGATATAAGTTCGGACGATAACAGTGGAAATTCTTTGAAGAATCTGAGAGTAGATGGATATTACTTGGATGAAAACAAGTGTCTTGATTTCTTTGTTGATAACCACAACGTTGACGTTTTTGTCTTACATGAGCGCAACACCAGCCTCGCACATGCATCACATCGGATTTTGGGTAATCATTCTGCGTGAGCGATGACATGGTGATTCATGTCGCAGGAATGATGGAACTCAAAAAATTAGGATATGGCAATTTATATGCTTCGAATTATGGTTTGATGTGAAGGTGAATTCGAAGATTGTTGCGATAAGCATAGAGTGTATCGGATATTGATCGTTGGTAAATAAACTCTTACCCAAGGCGAAAAAATATTGCTCGGTTGCGATATTGTTAACGATAGTGCATGAGTGATTCGAGTAGTAATGACGCGCAATGTGCATGAGTGATTCGAGTAGTAACGACGCATCAGTTGCACGAGTGGGCAGATAAATTATGAATTGATAAATTATGTCGGATTGGATAAAGTCCCATAGGAATTATCGGAAATTGATTTGGCTCTGAGATAGGATATAGCATGGTTCGTAGTAACTTTCCCTCGTTGATGATCTTTAATTATCGATCGTAGCTTCGAAGCAGCTGACCCTAGAAGACTTGACCGCCAAATCAAAGTAAATGTCGGAGATTGTAGGACGACCCTAATGAAGTCACATAAGAAATTGTGTTGAGGATGAATGATTATATAGTGCATGTTGAGGATATTTCTAAGCGATTGAGTATCATGTTTCGAAAGTTAGCGAGTAGCCTTCGACTAGATCAATATTGTCAGGGATTTACCGATCGATCGAATGAGTACGTATATAGACTTGGTCGGTTGACAATCGGATATATAAATGGACGGACTTAGCATAACGACACGGAGGGACAATTGTGAGAAATTGTGCTACGAATGAGTGCAACGAATGAGGGAGCGACCCTAGAGATTGTGTCATAAAGCTTGACTCATGTAACGAATAGAGTTGTATACATTAAGTAAACGATCTATGTTACGAACTAGTGTGATTGATTCAAAAATTGAGTAAGGAATTCGCACTCTATCGAGAATCGGAGATAGGCGTATCGTAAGAGACCTTGGGTCGAAAAGATTGTTGCCTTTGAGCATCGTAGACTCAAGTTGACCTCTTGTGTCGGAAGAGATTAAGCACGATGTCTGGATAAGTTACCTAGCGGGGGTAGCCCCAGATGCGATATATGGATAGCTTTGAGAACGTAAAGAGTTGCGAGTTATAAAACCATGTGGTCATGATGAGACTTGGGCATGTGAAACTTAGTGCATGCCATTGAGACGGGACCTCATAAATTGTTGCGATCAGATGCACGATGACTTAACGCGACATATAGAATTAATGGCCCATACGAATCCTACGAAGTGTGATACGCGATTTGCGAATTGCATCATGTGCCGTAACTTTTATCGGATAATCACATATGCATCGAATATGCATATGCGATAGAATTTTTAAGAACAAATACTAGAGATCAAGTCCGATCGAGAGTACGAGATGGCAAGTAATCGAGGATAAGAAGTTACCTATTAGCTTTGTCCCGTTATCCTACAACTAAGCTTGGCTAAAATGCATATATTGGTGGGACATCTAAAATATGTGTATGATCCAAACTAAGTTGTATAATTTAAATGATAGTGGCACGAGATCGTGAAACAGTCTAGAGAAACACTTGGATTGAGTGTTGGTTTCGGTTCGAGGGCGAACCATATTTTGAGTGCTATATTATATAATGTCCCGCTTCGCACGGTGCATTACGATGAGTCATTGACTCGAAGAGTTGCGTTGACCCGATGAAATATCGATGCAAATCGATGCATGAGTTACGTTGTCCCGAAAGAAAGCCTTGAGTCGATTCGAATCCATAAATCAAAACGATGCAAAGGATAAGTCCCGTTTGAGCAAGTGCTGATTTTAGTTGATTTCGTGTACAGGCTACGCTTTTACGCTGAATCATAAGAGGTCGACTTTTTACCTTATTTGCAATGGTATCCGCAAAACCAAATTGTCGTCTTGCAACGAACTAAGGCATAGGCACGGTAGGCCGAATTAGTCGAATAATTCAACGAAATAGCTAAGTCAGGAGAGTTAGCCTTGCAACAAAGTTATGGAATTGAGCAGCATCAGCTCGGCGAGACGACAAGACGTATTGGCTTAAGGTGTGCAGGTTCATGACTTCTTCCTACTCTTTTATGCCTAATAAAATGTATCCTTGTATGCGTAAGTTTTTATTAAGTTAATGAGCATGGCTCGAATCGAGTAAAGGTCTTAGTGTGTGTCCAACATTAAGATAGAACATTGAATAATTGAGGCGACGTACATCTAGTGCACGAGTCACAATAGGACACTTATGCTAGAACATTAAAAGATAATATCGAGATGTGCATCAAGTGCACGACTCGGAAGAACATTGAACAGTAAGGCTTAGAATATGGAAATACGATATTGAGGCGTGCATCGAATGCACGACTCAAAGAAAAAAAAGAATTTATGTGTCAAAGTGTACGTAGGTGCACGTGACGCATAAAATATGTCTTTGTTACAAAGAGAACAATTGTGGTACAAATATTGTGACAGAACTATCGAATGTGGCACGGTGCCTTCGAGATGGTTGGGACCTTCGGGTCGATAAATTGGAGGATATTGAGTCGGGGCATCGTACCAATTGAATAGAGATAGACGAACTTATTTGGTTGTATGAAAATCAGAACATGTTGCATATGGTCAATGGACTTGGATGTACGGCCCATGCAATGACGTGCTTCCTTCGAACGTAGGATTGCCGGGGTGTCGGGACCGTTCGAACGCGGAGGGAATTAAGGGGTATTGGTGGTGCACTTTATTCAGACAGGTTGTGCCCTCCTATTGATATGATAAGCCACAATACCAGTAACTTTGGGATCCTTTGAGTAGTGGGCTAGCAATCCGTACCAAAGCGATCGCCGGCTTACAAGTTAAGATACCAGTCCATTATGGTGTGAAACGTCATGACCTTCATATAGATAGGACTGGTAGGCTAAGGCTAGCATTGAGTGCAGGCACAGAGCATGCCACCCTCATGCTTATGTTAAGTTTGCTTGGTTGGCTACCTCAATTTTATGGTTGGTTATGCATATTTCTAACGATTGCAGGCTAAGCAAAATGAGATGGAAACATGCACGATCACTATGCTTATGTTCATATTATGTCTAACTGTATCTGCTGTAGGGACACGGTATTGGACACATTTATATGCAGTTGCTATGCTTGAATATTGCCATGAAACTGATCCTAAGGCTAAATAGAAAGATCATCAAATAAAGATGCATGCTTCACTAAATGTACTTATTATTTGTTTGGATGCGAGTGGATCTTGATCAGTGCAGGGAGGACGAAAGCACTAATCCCCCACTAGTTTGCTTGCAGGTTCAGGATATGTTCGACTCCGGACGGGGCTTGGCTTGGACGCGCCGAGGCATAGAGTCCTTAGCATTTCGAGGTGAGCTACCGTATTGGCATTCGGACTTGCAACATGGAGATGTTCGGCCGAAGACTACTTGTTGGCTATAAAGAGGCATAATGTATGGAACAATATAATCTTTTGTAAGCTAGAGAGATCATGTGCATTGTAGCCAGTTGGCATATTCAGTTGGGCTATTCAAAGCCTTGTAATCTTCAGTTCATTATTAATATAAGAGATTCTTATTGTATACTTTCCTTCCGTTGCTTACGTTATCAATTTAAGATAAACTTATGTGAACCTGTTATCTTGCCTTGCACGAGCGCAACTCCAGGCTCGTGCGGCATCACGCCTCAGTAAGGACGATGATTCAGGTAAAATCTAGGGAGGACGAGCGATTTCTCAGGTCGGGGCATGATAGGTTAGAGCCCCCTTGGGCGCCGGCTGGGTGAGATTTTCCACGGGCGTACCAAGCTGCTTGGATAAGGTGGTACTCCTATCGTAAACTCTGGTTGTAGACCTACCTCTATAGGGGGATGGACTCCCTGATATGCATGATGGGCAATAGCACACTCCACTCGGGTTGGCTTAGTGGCTGTGCCACGGACCTGAGGTGCCTTGAAGGACATATATATATATATATATATATATATATATATATATATATATATATATACACTAGTCACGCCAATATATATATATATATATATATATATATATATATATATATATATATATATATATATATATATATTGGCGTGACTAGTGTGTATATATATATATATATATATATATATATATATATATATATATATATATATATATATATATATACACTAGTCACGCGAATAACCCCTAGCCTAGTGGTAGTGGTGAGGCTTGCTCCCCGAGTGGTAAGGAGTTTGAATCCCAGTGAGAGCGATTCCAGAATTAATTACCATATATAATTTTTGAAAATGACATCTAGCCTAGTGGTTAAGAGAGATGCATGTGGCCCAAGTAGTCGGGAGTTCGAGCCCCAGTGGAAGCGAGTTCGTCACAATTACCCATTGCTTCAAAAAAAATATACTAGTCACATTAACTACCGACTCAATCTAACATATATAGCATTAAATCTACCCAATAAAGTAATATTTTTATATCATATAAATATGTCATATATTTCTTTAAAAATACTGAAAAATAATTTATAATAATATTTAGTCTATTTTATTCATAGAAAAATATGTATACAAGTCTCATATTGATTTGACGCCAATAGTCACCAACTTGTGTAATAGTTTTGTACCCAAAACATGTAATTTTAAACAAACAATCAATATAAAAAAATTATGTAAAATATAATAGAATATGGATTTTATAATAAAATATACACAACATTTAATTTAGAAAAGTTATATTAAGAGAGTCTAAAAAGACATATAGATCCTAGGTTTTTTGGTAATCCGACAATAATACAACGTACATGAACTTTATTAAAATAGAAAATTTAAACCAAGTGGCACAAAAGTATATAGAATATAAATATTAGAATGTCTAGAGTACTACCAAAAATATTTAAGAGGTCAAAGTGCTCCGCAAGTCGCCGAAAACTCGCTTACAAAATAATTGGTTCAGTCTGGACACACGTTCTTAAAAGGGATACCTCGGACAAACCATATAGAACCGCATGGGTGGTCAACTAGAGATGAAAATAGACATGTAAGTCTTCACATTAGTTTTGGTTTTGAGAGAAACGAACATCGAAGTATATGAAACCTTGTGTACAAGTCAGCAAACTTGCTGTGATGAATTCAACACAAGCTTCGTCGACTTCAGGTGCCTTCTACGCATTGTACCGACCAAACGGGACTTCATGGATCCTCGGAATGGTGCTCGGGTGTTAGTGGGGCTGTCTTAGGGTCTAGATGAAAGTGGTAGAAGGATTTGAGGGGGTCGGGATGTTAGATTTCTATCGTGCGGAGGATACACTCGATTTTGGAAGACTCTTCTAAGGATGTTGTAATACCCCGCTCCATGTGAGGCATTTGGTTGGCTTGTTTGATGCGATCAGAATGTTGGACCATGACTTTTATTGGAAATCAAGAGATTTGAGAATGATGTAGTCTCTCTAAGTTGGCCGGACGGGGGAGAGTATGGAACATGGCTCGCTGGTGTTGCTATGTCTAGTAGAAAATATTGTTCTCATGTCAAATAAATCTCTGGAGGACCCATTGTGAGCCCTTAAAGCAATTTTTTTTATCGATATTAGTATTACCATTGTAATTATTGCTATTAATCATATATGAATAATGTGTGTAGCCAAAGCACTAGAGTTTTAGCTAAGCCATGATAGGGTTCACCATATAGAAGTTCATACATAACTCATATTTGGTCAAATAGGAAGGGGGTATGTAACACCCAATTTTTTAAATGAAGGTAATTTTGAACTTTTGTAATTATAATCATTTATTTATTGATATTTATATCACACTATGAATTTTGGTGATTTTTAATCAATTTAAAATTTGTTTAAGTCATGACTTGTAATTTTGATGTGCTGCTAGTGAAACCCTAGAGACTACTTGACCTAGAGCCTAACTGTGATTAGGATGTTTATTTATTATTTTTGGCCTAGGGGTATTTTGGTCATTTTGGTTTCTTGGAAATTATTGTAAATTGTTTGAGTGATGATTGTTATTTTTTACCTTTGCTAGTTGAGACTATGGAGACTAACCTAGATGTTGACTTTAGCTATGGTGACTTGATTAGCATGGTGGGACCTTAGTCTAACTTAAGTCGACTCAAGTTGACTTATTTGAATCAAGTTTCATATAGAGAATAAGTGATTTAGGTTCATGGACTTTTGACTTATGGATTGATTTTATTAGCATTGAAACTTGGCCCAAGCCCATTAGTTACAACCCTAACCCTAATTTCTCCCTTCATGACCAGCCACATAGGGATTCCCCTATATAATCTCTCTTCCTAGTTCTTGCCTCCTTTGTATCAACACAACTTTTGGAAAAAGAGAGGTATTGGTCATTCTTTCCCAATCCATAATTATTTTATTTTAATTACTTTTTGACTCTAGTTTCTTGCATTAGAACCTAATCCCACTATTTTCAGTTCATGGAGAGAAATCTCAGATTTGGTACAATTTGGAGCTTTTGGCTTACAAGAAGAATCATCCTATTTGGGGCTTTTTCCTTGTGATTGATACTCTATAGGTAAACACCTCAAACTATCATTTAAACTTGATTTCTTTGCATGATGGCCTAGATCTAGGTGTCCCCTAGCTGTGGTGTGTGTTTGGTGAAGTTTTGCATTGGTTTTGTGTCCGTATCAGACACATATCATTCTCTATTTGTAAGTGTTTGTTAGAATGCCACATAGAAATGGATTTTAGTATTTTGTAAAACTAATTACATATTTTTGTAGCCCTATATATTGGGAATGGATTTCTAATTTACTGATTTTATTTCTGATAGGTTTTGTGTCGATTTTTGGACACGTACCGCGTGCACGAGATACGCACGAGCAATCGTGCTATCCCCTGCTGCCTGCTCGGGGTCGACACAGGACACGACACGGCTTCTTATGACACAATTTTTGGTGGATATGAGGGGGCATACACTGACAGCACTCACACAAAATTTGGGGAGATTTCATCGAGCGGATTGGGAGAAATCCCACTCGTACTGAATTTACACACGCACACAAGCGCACAGACACATTCTGATACGTGTTCGTATCTAGGACACTGTGACACTAGGACACATATCAGGGCCTTAGACACGACCACCTAGACTTAGGCTACCTAGAAACTTGACCACGAGACCCCTAGTGGCTTGTGTCGTGTCCTAGTGGATACGACATGTCAGCATGAGACTGTGCTGAACACAGTCTCTGACACTGAGTTCGACCCCCTATTTGGACACAATTTCGATTCATTGTTGACATGTGGACACGTGTGAGTGTCACACACATGACCACCCCACCTGACATGTGTGTTTGGTTCGATATTACATTGAGTTTAGGTTTGGAATTTGGGTTTGAATTAGGATTCGAAATAGGAATTCAGTTTACTGATATTTTGATAAACTGAGCTATATGAGTGTAGCAGTGGTGTCTTGGTGTGCATTAGGCTCATGTATCCTAGTGTTAGTGTCGAGATTTAGTTTGGTATAGATGTTGAGGTCAGTGGGTTTGATTTTGATTATAGTTGTATGTAGGCATGTATGTTAAGTGGAATCGATTTGAAAACTGTTAACTGATATTGGGGTTTTCAATTGATACTAAGTTAAATGCAACTGAGTTCTCTTCCCTAGATATGCAACCTGAGATTGAATGTTAATATATAAAATCTGAGTGAAGATTGATGGAGTTATGCATGTGAGTGTGTATGAACCTATAGCTGCATAAGTATAGATATAAATGTATATGTATGCATTGAAATATATATATATATATACATATATATATATATATATATATATATATATATATATATATATATATATTTTTTTTTTCTTATATATATATATATATATATATATATATATATATATATATATATATATATATATATATATATATATATATATATATAAGAAAAAAAAAATATATATATATATATATAAATAAATATATATATATATATATATATATATATATATATATGTACATACATACATATATATATATATATATATATATTTTTTTTTACATATATATATATATATATATATATATATATATATATATATATATATAAAATATATATATATATATATATAAATAAATATATAAAAAAAATATATATATATATAAATATATATATATTTTTATAGCTCTTCTGATAGATATAGCGTCCTGTTGAGAGGCTTGAGACCCGGCTGCATTCCACCAGAGAACTCCTCTATGCTGATGCCTGTTAGGACATCGATATTCGCCAATAAATTTGCGAAGGCTGAAGGAAAATACCCCGAACAAGACATCAGACTGACTGGATTGGTGAATCCAGATTACAAGCGATGGAACTACATTGCGAATTGGATTCTGACAACATTCCAAGACAGACTCCAACAGATAAATCTGTATCAAGTAGTGCACGCCACTGTATACGGATTTGCTCCCAACCCACATATGTTTTTAGCCTTGGCTGAGAGGTACAACTATAGGACGGGGACCTTCATGACCCCGGGTGGAGAGATGGGGTTTGCACTCCACGAGATGAAGTATATCTCGTACTTGCCCTGGCAGATGCTCCGTATGAGGAGTTTGTACCGACAAATGATGAGCTGGACAAGCTTAGAAAAAAGAATGCAGCAATGGTGGCAGTGTTCGATGAACTACTGTGCCATTACAAGATCTGCTCTCTATTTTATAAGAGTGCTACCGCCAACACTTGTTACTCTTCGAAGTGGTTACCATATCTGTTTCTCAACCACATAGAAGAGAAGAAGACCAAGGAGAATGATAAATGCTACCCTAACTTCTTCAAACCTTTGAGCAACGCAGAGGTCATAAAGCTGATGGAACAGAGTGGTAACTTTGATAAACAAGTAAAAGATGATCATGAGTATCCTCCTTTGAAGACAGGGGATACTTTGGAGAGTTACTTAAGAATGGGCTATAGACCCATGTCAGAAGAAGTACAACTGGCAGGATTCCTAACATACTGGCTTCGGAGATTTGTAGTTCCCGGATCCAGCGCTGTGGATCGCTTCCACCGAGGCGTTCTTTTTGCTGCTGTCAAGTTAGTCTTCGGTTATAAGATGGACTTGTTATCAGCAATGACCTGCAAACTAAATGCCAATCTTCGTTTATACGTCGACCTGATGCTGAAGGCGAAAGAAGAAAAAGAGTTCCCTCGCTTGGAACTGCCATATACATATTTATTTGGATGGTTGCTTCTCCATTATCCAACCTTAATGGACCCCGGCATGGGACCAGTTGATGGCAGTTTTCTTCGAAGGTATTCTCATGGAAAATGGAAATACACTTCTTTAAGCGAGTGTAGATATGCCTTGAATCTGAATAGAGGATGGAACTTCTGTTGTGCTCCTCTCCCTACGGGGTACGATCAGATGCCCACAAATATGGTGGATTCGAAGATACAGCCTCTGACCCGTGCAGCCTTCGAATGGTTGAAAACGATTCGACCATCTCATCTGGTCTACCGGTTCGAAGAAGAATTCTATTTAGAACCATATCTTCCCAGCCGATTTGCTCGGCAGTTTGGGTATGATCAGTTCCATGTAGGAAATGCAATTACCTGCCTCCAAGGCAAAGGTTATTTGATAGACGGGGCCAGAGCTTAGGCTTATTACAATGCCCGTGATACGAAAGCCACCTTTTCAATGCCATCAAAGAGTACTCCCCAGGGTCCTCGGATGCTCTTCACATATTCAGTGTTTTACACATCCGCGAATACTTTTGCCGAGAATTTTAATCTCGCAGATAGTTTCGCTACTGCAACAAGATTGAGGAGAGGGAGAATTGCTTCATCGGTCCCTGTAAATGATGAGGTGCATGAGCCAGCGGATGCACCTCTAGAAACTTCGAAGGATATTATGTTCCCTCAAGAGGTAAATGCACCATTGCGTGTTTCTCTGAAAGTGGGTAGATCACCCGCAAAGAAAAGAAGAAGAGAGGAGCCTCCTGCTCCAGCAGCAAAGAAGAAATTGATCCTAGATCATTCTTCTGAAAAGGTCACTACAAGATCCCAATCTCGACAATTGGCCGAGACAGATCAAGAGACTGCTACTACACCAACTTCTGTGCAAAAACAAGCAGAACCAGTAAATGTAGAGAGTCCTGTCAGACCTCTATACAGAAAGAAGAGGGTGGTCACCAGAAGAATTTTAGCAGAATCTTCTTCCAGACAAATCCTGACTTCAGTAGATGCTGCAGCAGGACTTATAATGTCATCTCCCACACCTGTTTCTGAATCTGGGAGCAAAACTCTTAAAGAAACTGAACAGAGGGGAGATCTTGTCCCAAGAACTGAGGTTGAAGAGTCTAGAGAGAATATCACAGAGGAAGAACAAAATATTGTACGACCTCTTTCACCTGTTGCAGAGGCAACTCAACCTCCTCTTACTCCTAGGACTCTTCGTGAAGAAGAAGATCGTGAAATGATCGCAGCTTTAGAAGATTGCAGTTATAACCTGCAGGATGATCAGACTGTAACTAACAGTGGGAATGCAGCAGAAGAAGAAGAAGAAGACGAGGAGAGCTCTTCGTCTGAAAATGTTGATGAATATATACAAGATCCTGAAAGGAATAATGAAGAACGTATATCTCTTGATACTGCCGATGATATTTCAGATCCTAAAAAGGATATTGAAGTGGAGGCGTCTGCAGAAAAAGTTGCTGATCTTTTAAATCCTGATGAAGATGTTGAGATAGAAAGATCTCTTGAAGAAGCAGCCGATGAAGATATGTTGAAAGAAAATCCCGCCACCAACCCTCAAGGTATAAAACGAGATCTCGTAATCTTCTTTTTTTAAAATAGACTGATAACTAATATCTTCTTTTGTAATTCTTGCAGATCTTGAGACTATGCCAACACCTCCAACGGATCTGGCTATGGTGTCCATACCAACGGTGGTTATTAGTAGTAGTTATCATTTATCCTGCGGTTCTGAAGCGGGCAGCAGCTAGGCTGTCGCAGCTGAGGCTACTTCCGTCCAACGGGAGTCCATTCCAGCAGGAAATGCACTTGTTGTTATATCGAACCAAGGTAAGATTGCTCTTGTTTGATCTTCTTGTTCATCGGCAAACAATTAGTAAAATAATAATTTTACTATTGCAGAGGATCAAACAGGAGGAGTGACTAGCTCTACCCTGGATCCTTTGTTTAAGGAGCCTGTTGTCCAGCCACAAAGGGTCGAGCAACCTGCTGTCTCATCTTCAACATGAGTAGCAGCGACTCCTGGAACTCTGGCCATCAATCAACAAGTTGTCCAGTCATTCACCAGATGCTTCTTCGAGTCACTGGAATCTCTTGTTCATAAAATGATAGAGAAAGAAGGAGCTGATTTCATTATGGTTAGGAAACCAACTTCTTTCTTAATAAGAGCCATAAGGGAGCAAGGAGACGAGGCTCAGGCCACTCTCCTTGAACACATATTGAACGAATTAGAAATCTCCATCAAGAAATATAAGGAGCTCACGAAGAAGGATATAGACTCTTTAGTACAGGCTGAATTTGAGCGACTAGCTCAAGTCGCTGATATAGAAAGGGTAAACCTTCAAAATCTTTTAGAGGCTCATTCTGCAAAATCAGCTGAATACAACTCTAAGATAGAATCAATTACTTTAGTGGCTGAAAGCAAAGGACGGAGACTTGCTGAGTTGAAAGCAAAAATTACTCGCCTCCAGCAAGAGTTTGAAGAGGAAACTGTTAATCACCAACTGGTGATTGAACAATTCAATACCTTAATTCAAGAGAGGAATGAGTACGAGACAACCCATGGTGCAGAAATCACCTGCCGGACAGTGGACATGCCCATTTTTGATGAAGAAAGCGGGATGGAAGAAGCAAGAAGGATAGTAGCATCAACACATGAAGAAGAGCTGCAGACACTGAAGCAACAAATTGACAATCTGATTATCCCTCCTTCTTAATTAGAACTTTTTTTTTGTATTTTTGTGTTTGTTGCTGTAGATGCGTTTCTGTAAAGCCTCATATTTTGATATAAAAGACATTTTGTTTTGGTTCTATTATTTATTGCATATCTTATTCAGATATAAATAATAGATAGACATGATATATTTATTATCTCAATTTGACAACTTAATCGAAAACGACAAGTTGCTGATGTAGAAAATGAACGATGATGAATCGTCAATGTATGTGAAATGAATGAACGGAAAGACCATCAAGTGATGATGAACGAATGGGTGAACCGTCAAATGATGATGAACGAACGGGTTAACCGTCAAATGATGATGATCGAACGGGTGAACCGTCAAATGATGATGAACGAATGGGTGAACCGTCAAATGATGATGAACGAACGGGTTAACCGTCAAATGATGATAAATGAACGGATGAAGCGTAGGGTATTAAGGAACGGACGAACCGTCGGATGAATGTGATAAATGAACGGATGAACCGTCGGGCATTAATGAACGGACGAACCGTCGGATGAATGTGATAAATGAACGGATGAACCGTCGAGCATTTAATGAACGGACGAACCGTCGGATGAATGTATTGCTTCATTCGTAGAGGAACTTCTGCCTATAAATATAGCAGAAATCTAACAGGAACGAACACTTCTACTCTTCAACATAAAAATGTCTTCTGGAGAAGCATCTAAGAAGGCTGAGATTGCCCCGAAAGTTCAGAAGGGCACTGAAGAACGCCCTGCCAATCCAGTTCAGCCAAAGGAGGCAGAAGCAGGCGAAGGTTCGTCTGCACCGCAGCCACTGCGGGACATTCTGGACTTCCTGCTCGAACCAGGAAGGACTGAAGAAGAAGAAGCCATGAGGATAGCCGCCTGCAAGTTTCTCGTGGGATCCAGCAAAGAGGTTCTCGACTCTTTTGCTGACCGTGTTTTTGAGAAGGACGGTAGTGGTCCACGTCCAAATGTAGAGAAGGATGATAATGACCTTCCTTAATATCATGTACTATCATTCATGATTAAATAAAATTTTATTTATAAACATGAACTTGTTTGACGATTTACAAACATTTACATTTATACATAGTACTTTTTAAGGAATTTGCCATTGATAGGCATCATAGCAATTCGTCCATCCAATTCTGAGAGTTGATATGCTCCTTTAGAGAAGACTTTGCTCACAACATATGGACCTTCCCACTTTGCATCGAACTTGCCTTTACTCATATGAGTCATAGTCATAGGACGTCTGACCGTTAAAACAAGTTTTCCTTGCTGAAAGGCTCTGACCTTCACTTTACGATTGAACGTCTTCGAGATGCGGGCTTGATATAACTCAATATGTTGTTGAGCCATTAATCGCTTTTCATCCAATGCCTCCAATTCTTGAAGTCGAAGAAGGTCATTGTTCTCTGTAGTGAGCTCATTAGCAATGACAATCCTTAAAGAAGGAATTTGCAGCTCCAAAGGAAGGACAGCTTCACAGCCATACACCAAAGAGAAAGGTGTAAAGCCTGTGGGATTGCGGACCGTAGTTCGGTAGGCCCAAAGACATTCGCCAAGTTTCTCGCTCCAATTCCGTTTGTTAGTGGATACAAACTTCTTAAGTAGTTTAATGATGGTTTTGTTAAAGGCTTCAGCTAAACCATTAGCAGCAGGATTGTATGCTGTTGAGGCGACATTGTCAATCCGGTGATCATCGCAGAATCTGGTAAATTTCTGGCTGATGAATTGAGATCCATTGTCATAGATGATTCTTCGAGGTACACCAAATCTATAGATAACGTGGTGTTTAACGAAGTTGATGACACTACTAGTCTTGACTTCAGCCAGAGGTATAGCTTCAGCCCACTTGGAGAAGTAGTCGGTAATCGCCAATATGAACCGATGTCCTCTAGAAGAAGGAGGATTGATAGGACCTATGACATCCATGCCCCAAGCTTCGAAAGGCCAGGAAGCAGCAGTCGGGTGTAAAAATTCTAATGGTTGATGAATGAAATCTGCGTGGATCTGACAAGCACGACATTTCCTTGCATATTCGATGGCATCAGATACCATAGAGGGCCAGTAGTACCCCATTCGTCGGATGCAATCCTGTAGTTTAGGACCGGGCTGATGTGCTCCGCAAACACCGTCGTGAGCTTCACGTAGTACTTGTTTTGCTTCATCACCAGCTAAACAGCGTAGAAGAAGACCGTCGTAAATCCGTCGATAGAGAGTCTTAGTGATTTGATTATAGTAGAATCGTAGAGATCGTCGTCGAATACTTGTGGCCTCCTTAGGATCTTCGGGGAGTATATCATATACCACGAAGTCGATGAAAGGAGTTCTCCAATCGTCATCGATAACATTGACTTCGACAAAATTGCTGAATTCAATATTACAATTATTTTCGATGCAGAACAGTTCTCGGTTGGATATAACCACCACCTGCTGTCTTTTGATAGGGATGGCTAAGACAGCTGCAAGATTGGCCAAAGCATCTGCTGCAG
This sequence comes from Iris pallida, assembly GCA_029216955.1. Lineage (NCBI taxonomy): Eukaryota > Viridiplantae > Streptophyta > Magnoliopsida > Asparagales > Iridaceae > Iris > Iris pallida. The sequence continues at coordinate 1,681,739 of JANAVB010029620.1, forward strand.
TATTGCAAGCTCGTCGAACATAATCTATGAATAAAGCTTTGAATGATATAGCTATCTTGATCGCTGCTTCGTGATAAGGCATTAGATCTTGATGACGGACTTCATAGGTTCCTCTAACCTGATTAACAACCAGCTTAGAATCACCGTAGACTTCGAGATATTCAACATTCAGTTGTTTGGCTAACTGAAGGCCGATGAGTAGAGCATTGTACTCCGCTACATTATTGGAGCAAGGTTCATCTAAAGAATAGGCTCTTTGGATAGTTGATCTATCTGGAGAAACGAGGACCACTCCAACACCTGCCACAATAGCACAATTTGGTCCAATCCTTGACGCACCGTCAAAGAATAGACGCCATGTTAGAAACTCTTTAGAGATCATGTTGACTTCCAACGTCTCGTCTGGAATTTCGTCATATAGCTTGGATGTTTCTGGTACAGGATGAGCCGCTAAGAAGTCTGCCAGTGCTTGACCTTTGACAGACTTTTGAGGAACATATACCATGTCATATTGAGCTAGCAAGATTGCCCATGTGGCCAGCCGAGAATTAAGTGTACTAGGCTTCTTCATCAATACCCGAAGAGGATTAACTCGGGATATGATATGAATAGTTTGGCCAATGATGTAATGCCTCGTCTTCTGTACAGCAAACATGAGAGCCAGACATTCTTTCTCGACCGGACTATAACGGTGTTCAGCACCAATCATAGTACGACTAAGATAATAGATAGCCTGTTCATGGCCTTCTTTGTTCTTTTGGGCAAGTAAAGCACCCAATGAATGGTCCATGGCACGGACATACATTAAGAATGGAATACCTGAGATTGGTGGTACCAAAACAGGTGGGTTCATAAGATATCGTTTGATATCGTCGAATGCTTGTTGACATTCTTCAGTCCAAATAAAAGATACACCTTTCTTCATTAGTTGAGTGAATGGCCTGCAGCATCCAGACAAGTTCGAAATGAATCACCTGATGTACGCAAGTCGGCCTTGGAATCCTCGTAGCTCTTTTAGGTTGCGTGGAGGACGCATCTCTTGAATGGCTTTGATCTTCTCGGGATCCACGTGTATACCCTTAGAGGTAATGACGAAGCCGAAAAATTTGCCACTAGAGACACCCAAGAATGACTTGGTGGAATTCATTTTAAGTTGATGTTGGCGCATGAGATTGAAGATAGTTCTCAAGTCTTGGATGTGATCTTCCTTCAGACGACTTTTGATAGCGATGTCGTCAACGTAGTATTCGACAGTCTTACGAAGATGTTCTCTGAAAATGGTACTCATGGCTCGTTGGTAAGTTGTACCAGCGTTCTTGAGACCAAATGGCATCACTATGTAGCAATAGACTCCCCGAGGAGTACGAAAAGATGTATGTTTTTCATCTTCGGGATTCATCTTGATCTGATTATATCCAGAGAATCCATCCATAAAAGATATTCGCTCGAACCCACAAGTATTATCAATCATGACGTCTGTGATAAGAAGAGAAAATTCATCTTTCGGACATGCTTCGTTGAGATCCCGGAAGTCGATGCAGACTCGGACTTTGCCGGTTTTCTTCAAGACTGGAACAACGTTGGCTACCCAATCAGGATGTTATTCTTCTCGAATAAAGCCACAAGCTATAAGCTTCTTAACTTCATCATCAATATCGTCCATCATTTCAGGCTTAAATCGCCATTACTGCTGTTTGACTGGTTTAGCATTAGGAAGAATGTTTAGTTTATGAGTAGCAATCTTGGGATCTAAACCTGGCATGTCCTCGTAACTCCAAGCAATGACGTCAATGTATTCTTTAATGAGAAGAATCAACTCTTGTTTATCTGCTTCTGGAAGATTCTTGCTAATAAAGATTGGACGAGGTGACTCGCTTTCTCCTACATCAATTTGAATTAATTGATCTTCAGTAGGAGGTTCTCTTTGTTCAAATCGGAGTACCCATTGATTATCCATCTGTTGAGCCCAAGGATCTGTTTCAGGACTTTCTTCAATATCTTCTTCATATCCCTCTGGAAGTTCAGCGGAAACCATATTAGAAGATACGATTATACGATGGACTTTACCGATACTAGTATCGAAATCCCATGATTTGGAATCAGAAGAATTAGAACGTTCTTCACTATCAGAGTCAGAAATTGCTGGGGATAACATTGGAGGAGAAGCGTATCCGAGACCTCGGTTGGTCCTGCTATAATACATTTCTGACTTTCCTTTTGGAACTGCTGTACGGATGGGAGTTCGTCTACCTTTACCATAGTTAAGGCCGCTTTTGAAGTCGTAACCCATTTTTCGGACGATGTCTTTTGATTGTTGACTGTAACGACGGAATTGAAGAGGTCCTGTGTCGTTAACCTTGCTATCATCCGTATAGCTAAACTTTTGTTCCGGTCTTTTACTAAAAAGTATTGGACGTTCACCTTTCTTGCGAGCAGGAACAATACGATATGAATCTTTTGGGTGTTCACATGAAACTTCTGTTTGAAGAGATTGTACAACTCCCATTGTAAATGACTGAAAGCTATCTAACATATCCAAATAATATTTAGTATGATAAATAACATCAGTATACTGGAAAGTAGATGCTTTTTCATTGATATTTATATTTGTATTTACATCAGGACCTTTAGCCTTAACAGGCTTGGTCAAATTGATTACAAGAGGGGGAGAAGAAGAACGTAGAGGAGGCTTGTTATGACGGAGGTCAATAATAAGTGGCTCAGAGGAGGTGAGCTCCCTTTTTTCTTTGTTGCGAGTTAAATCAACAACAAGTGGCTCAGAAGAAGTGAGCTGCTTTTTGTCCTTGTTACGATGTAAATAAATAACAAGTGGCTCAGAAGAGGTGAGCTCCCTTTGATGTTGATCAGTATCAACGGATTTTTCCTGAACCGGCAAGTGAATAGTCAGTGGTTTAGAAGACTGAGGATGAGAAACACGCCCTTTGACATGTATGATGAGAGTGTCATTAGGCACTGCTTTTTGATCTTCTTCAGTATCCATGGCTAATACCACTTTCATAAATTCTTCTTTGTACATACGAGCATCGTTGCAATATGCTTCAACGCCCTTGAAAGGATAAAGGTCCGCAACTTCCTTATGAACTTGTCCTTTGTCATCAACATATTTAAAGCATTGATGAAGAGTTGAGGGAACAACATTGTGTTCATGGAGGAATGGTCTTCCCAGAAGAGCGTTGTAAGAACAACCATGATTGTCAATGATATAAAAGGTCACCTTTGTGCGAAGATTGCCTATTTGAAGTTTTAGGCGGATCTTGCCCAAAGGTTCACTTTTTCCTTGATTAAATCCCAAGATAGTAGTGATTGTGCTCGAAAGACTATGCACTGGTATCTTCAACGAATCTAGCATTGTCTTTGGCATGATGCTAAGTGCAGACCCTGGATCTATCAGGATACGATCGACCTTCATCGAATCAACATATCCTATATAGTAGAGAGGACGATCATGTCTATTATCTTCCAGCAACATATCATCCTGAGTGAAAGTAATATTCGGAATCAACTCCAAAATACTATGACAGTGATGGCAAGAGATTGGTTCTGATTCTGGCTTCTTGAGAAGAGTTAGGCAAGTTTCAGCCTGCATCAGAGCTTCACTCAAAGTTTCTCGAGTCTCTTTACAAAGACGCAAGAGCTCGAAGATTGATAGTCTAGCCGGTGTATTGGCCAATTGAGCCAATATATCAAAGTTGTATGGCTTTTCAAGTCCTGTAGGAGATGACTTCTTCAGGGGCTTATCAAAGCGAACTTGTTGCTTGCCTTTGTCAGTCGTCGTTGGCTTGGGAGGAATTGATACTACAACTGGTGAAGATGTAGAAGAGACTTCTTCAGTGGAAGCAGGTTGTGCCGGAGCAGGTTCAGAAGAAGAAGCGGGATTGTTTTGACCTTCAGAATGATCTTTCAAATAGGCTTTCCCTGATCTGGTGCCTAACAGAATCTCCTCGTCAACTATGGGATCAAAAGACACTATGTTGCAAATCTTGGTTTTGTCTTTAGAACGTGCTTTCTTCTTGGAAGAAGACGGCACCTCAAATTCCGGAGCAAGATCGGGATGAATCCACATAATTTCACCGTTGTCAAGAGACAAGGGAACAAGACCTTCATTTGGTGGAAGTGGGAGATTCTCAATCTCAAGAGTTGCTTTAGGAATTGAAATGACACCGTGCTGTACTATCTGCGGAGGGAAGTCCCCAAACTGGACTGAAATCATGTTCGCAGTAACAGTCTTCTCATCTTGTTGCAGAGTGACTACACCAGCATTGACAAGTTCCTGAATTTTGCCTTTGAGTACATAGCATGCTCGAGTAGGATGTCCAATAAACCTGTGATAGACACAATATTTAGGATGATCCGTCTTACCGACTTCATCAGGTTTCTTTGGGTCAGGGAGTTGAATTTTATTGCTTTTGAGTAAACACTCAAAGATGCTTACAGTGTCATTCTCGTCAAAGGAATATTCCACTTTTGGACGAGGTTTCCTCGGTGGAGGTGCAGAAGGAGTAGGAGTGGATGTAGGTGGTGCCACATTGACAGCCAAAGATTCTTTGTTTTTGTTCAAATTAATGTTCAAAGTCTCTTTTGCTTTACGATTGTTTTGACGATTGTTACCACCTGAATTCTGATGCTCATCTCGATCAGGGTTAGACATTTGTACCCCCAATTGTTTGAACTTGTCGGCACTCACTTCAGCAGCTTTGGCGTTGACAATGAATGAGGGCCAATCTTGGAATTGGATGGATTCCGTCCACATACTGATAATAGACAAAAGATTTGCCTTACAAGTATCAATAGTGACAGCAGCTGGAGTTCCTGGAGGCATTTTCAAAGCTTCACGACGGAACCGTTCGATAAAACTCTCAGCAGTTTCATTATGTTTCTGTTTGATTTTGTTAAGAGCTGGCATCGTCATATCATTGAATCCTTCGTAAAACCGTTCCAGAAAGATTTGTTTGAGGCCTGAAAAAGGAAGTAATGCAACCATCGGGCAAACTTCTATACTAGTCGTATGCTACGCCGGCTAAACAACCGACGAACACTCTGGTAAGAAGAGCGTCATTTGGCTGGAGTTGAACGGTCATTACCTCAAAATGATTGATGAATTGACTTGGGGAAGTACTGCCATCGAATAGAGAGATTATTGGGATTTTGTACTTCAGTGGGAACGGGACTTCCTTTCATTCAACTGGATAGGGCTGCTTGATTCCTAATCTTTACAAGTTGACTTTCTCTTTAAATGCTTCGAACTGAGTTCGTAAGAGTTTGACAGCTTCGTTGGCGTCTTCTGATGACGAAGAAGGAGCGGGTTGAGTTGTAGCAGTAGGAGGAGGAACAACATTGTAAGCACTACCCCCAGCTTCTGATTGACTTGGTGTAGTTTGAACTTGTACAGGAGGTATTTGAGTAGGTGCTACCCCCAATACAGCATTAACAGGCACTGATGATGCTATAATTTTAGGATTTGCAGGTATTACGGTAGGTGGTGTAGCATGTTGTGCTACAATGATAGAATGCATACTAGCAACCATTTCAGCCATGGTTTTTAGTTTGTCTTCGAGTGCAGCGATTCGTTATTCTTGATTTGCAGAAGTTGAAGCATCTGGATCATCAGTGACAACATAAGTTGTCACTTCTCTTGGTACAGTGGAAGATACTATCTGTTCAGAGCTTTCGCTATATGCATCATAATCTGAGGAAGAATAACCTGAAGGGTTTTGAGGAAGATTCCTTTGACCGATTGTATCTCGACTTTGAGAGCGGGTATGTCGAAATACTCCTTCAGAGGATTCTTGGAGTAAGTCTAAATACCGTTGGCTTGGTTTACGGAGTCTACCGTGCTTAGAGCATCTTTTACCCCCAGTGTCTCGGGAAGTCATGTTAACAGAAGCATATAAGACTTCGTCTTCATCTGACATAGGTTCAGTTTTAACAAAAGTCAAACGATCGAAGATAGATCGTTTTGTTGTTTGACAACAACATTGAATGATGACTTTGTGATTGCAGTGATGATCAGATGGTTGAACTGGAGGTGTTGAGACATTGTCCCATTTTTGTCTTAGATGTTCTCGAAGATCAGCAACAGGATGAAGAAAGCTTTGAGGGATCTGTTCTTTGATAACATTCGGAACATGATTCCGATTCTTCAAATGTTTAGTCCCTTGAGTATACAGGGAAGTGCTCACTTCATTGGCATAAGTGTCAGGATTTTTGATCTTGGAGATTTGTTTCTGATGATGTTTGATCTTCGGCATTGGCTGTTTACGTTTCACCGAAGTGGGTCAGTTGAGATAAGTTCTGAGATCAGCAAATTCACCCCCAGGGGTTTCTGTTTGAGACACTAACAGTTTTCCCTGTCTGGAACGGGAAATTTTAAGAGTTGGGAGGTCCTGGAATTCTGCTATTGGAGTAAGCAGAATACCTCTTTGGTCAGTACAAGTGCTCTTGTTTGAAAAAGTTCTAGTACTGATTGGTGCAAAGGCACATTCATATTGATCTTCTTCAGTAAAGATTGAAGAAGATTGAGAAAAGACCAAAGGGCCTTTTCCTTTGTTTTGAGACGAAGGGTTAGCTAAAGAGCTTTCCCTCTGTTGTCTTCCAAGTCATGGAACAAGGAAGTTTGAGAAAAGACCAACGGGCTTTTCCCTTTGTTTTGAAGAGAAAGAGGAATAGCCAAAGGACTACCCCCAGTGGATTGTGCAGGGGCAATAGGGTGTTTGGGAAGAAGAGTAGAGTCTTTTCCTTTGTGTTTAGCCAAAAGGCTGTCATTCTTGGATTGTGCAGGAATACTTTGCGCAGGAGTTCTTGCCACAGAGGGCTTGGGAGGCACTTTAGTTACTGGAGTATTAGTTTGCGCAGGAAAAGCTACTGCCAATTGTGCCAGATTCATAGGAGTCTTGTATTTTGACAAGGCAGCATATGAAGTAGCCTGTGCAACAGTTGCAACAGACTGCGCAGCATTGACTGCAACAGATTGTGCAGCATTAACTGCAACAGATTGTGCAGCAGTTGTTGAGACAGATTGTGCAGCAGTTGGCACAGCAGTTTGTGCAGCAGTCTGGCTAGCAGATTGTGCAGCAGTTGGCACAGCATCCTTGGTGGCAAAACTGCCAGATTGTGCAGCAGTCTTGGAGACCCAAACTGAGCGCACTTTGCTCTTGGCAGAAGTTGCTGTGCTACGGGGAGTGGTCTTGGAGTTGAGCATCGCCTCGTAGGCTGTCTGGTTGACTTTAACAACCAGCGTCTTCTGCGTCTTTCCGATAGACGCTACGTCACATTGAGTTGCTACTTCCTCGTCAGAGGAGAAAGTTGTCCCCATCAGGGTCGCCATTTTGTTTGCAAAAACAAAAGTATGAAACTTTATTGATACAAACTGTGTAATAAAGATTACAAGAATTCTGGGAAAATTACAACTATAGGAATCCAATCTAGATGACGATTGCTTTATCCCTTGGACGATGTGAACTTTGAAGACGGAGCCTCTGAAGTTGAAAACAACTCTGGAAACTGAAGGCAAAAGCCTCAGAAGTTGAAGGCAAAAGCCTCGGAAGAATGCAACAGCACTTAGGAAAGAACTCCTGAACTCTCTGATTTTTGATCTCTGATCTTGAACTCTTGATCCCCTTGAAATGAGGACTTGAAACTCTATTTATAGAGTTCTGGAAATAACTAACTTTCAGTTATTCTGGACTGCGCATGATGATTTGTGCAGCAATTGGTTTGCGCAGCACTGGACTGCACAGGCAGTTGCTGGATCATGGGTTAACTGTATGGGACACATGGCATCATTTGATTGAAATGCGCATGATCGTGCATAGACAGTTGCCACATAATGAGCAATTGATGGCATGAATGCCACATGTACTTTATCAGTTATGTTGGTAAGACAGTTACCACATAATGAGCAATTGATGGCATAAATGCCACATGTACTTTATCAGTTATGTTGGTAGAATATGCAACCTGAACTGCGCAGACTTTAGTTTGCGCAGACTCAGACTGCGCAGGAATGGATTGCGCCATCATAGATTGCGCTGACAACTGTCAGCCACCCTCGAGCACTGTGCGGCGCAAAAAACGAACAGTCTCCTCGTTCTTCGTGCTGTCAGCTGTCAGAAAGATTTGATTTGATTTAGGTAATGATGACTTCTGCCACGTCAGCCTGCGCAGTTGGGAACGTGCGCAAACCAACGTGCGTAATTTGATTGCTGCGCAATCTGTTGTCTGCGCAACTCATCAAAATGATGTATATCTTGATTCTTTGACTTTGTTGATTGATGCAACTTGATTTTTTAGGACCTACAGCTATGTATATATCATTGTATTTTCCTTTCACTTCACTGCACTCTTCACTGATACAACTACCATGACCTATTCTTCTATTGCATCCACTGCACTTTGATTCCCTGCATATCCTTCTTACATGTCTTATTTCCTTGTTTGATGTTTAGCTCATTCATTGAGTCTTGAACCTAAAGTTCAGGAATGAACTTCAAAGCTTCATACTTGAATATTAGTGTAGTCTTGAACCTCAAATTCCGAAATAAACTTCAAGTTTCAGACTTGAATTTCATTTTAGGGTTGAACCCTCAAGATTCAGCTTTGAACCTTCAATCCACAGATAACCTTGAACCTTAGCATGTATTGTGTCCACCTATTGATCAACCATTTCCTATATTTATTCCATCATATATATATATATATATATATATATATATATATATATATATATATATATATATATATCATGTCCTTGTATAGTTTAGCTTTTGGGTACTAAATGATATGATGTGGGCTATAAGGTTGAGGGTTAGGAAATGTATCCTATAGATGATATTATAGTATATGTATATAGTTTAGCTTTTGGGTACTAAATGATATGATGTGGGCTATAAGGTTGAGGGTTAGGAAATGTATCCTATAGATGATATTATAGTGTATGTATACATATTTATATATATATATATATATATATATATATGTCTGTGAGATATATTTAAGTATATGTTATGGTTTGTGGGTTAAAACTTAGGATTTTAGTTTTAATGTAGGTTTTAGATAAGCCTAGACTAGTAGGGACCCATGTTGGCCAATAGTTGATCAAAACTCTAGATAATTGACCCAATAGTCTAGAGTAAGACCAAAACCCTAGATGTTGATTTGGTTTGACCTAGAGTTGACCAAGAGTTGTCTTTGACCCAGATTGACCTGGAATCATATAGTTGCATTGTAAACTTTATTTATCTTATTTTAAACACATTATAACCCATATTGCTCTATTTAGGACATTGTGACTCTAGTGCAGACATCTGATATTATACTAATCTTTTCAGAGTATCAGGCAAGTACATTCTCTGATAATTCTCTCATTTATTTGTCAATTACTGTACTTCAGTTCTAGTTAGTTTTATATGATTCTCTGTTACAACACGTATGGATATTTCTGAATTCATGTATATGACACACATACCATATTGTCTGGCCTCTATTACTAGAATCATTCTGGAATCATTGCTGGTATCATCATGTTTGGCTGGACTCATCTCGATTCTCGTATCAAATTCTAGATTCACTTGTATTGCGGGGTGAGGAAATATTGAGTAAGATATGTAGACATACCCCAAATCTGGAATCTCCCAACTGGAATCTACTAGAAGCATAGCCATCCCTCGCCTGATCAGTGAGTGATGTGTCTGATACCTACAACCGTTTACATGTTGATCACGGTATTTTAAAACACACTGTTAGAATATAGCTGGTCTCACCTGAATTCTTGTTCACTGACTAGAATCATCTTGTACTGGATTCATCTTGTATTAGATTCGTCTCGTACTGGATTTACATAGGATTTACACTTATCTTACATTTGTTGTCTGGACTTATCATGTTACTCTAGTTCAGTTAGAATCTTGTTTACAGTCTTCATTGCCATGATTCTTCTCTTGTTTTAGCTACCTTACTTTCCTTGTATCTTAACTGTTTCTCTGTACCATCACCTGAATATAAACTACCATGTTCATCAATAAAACTATCTATAACTGCTTTATAGTTTCCTGTCATTTACTTCACTTTTCTAGATAAGTTGTACTCGTTCCTGTCCTGACTGGACCTGTTAAAAATATTACAGATGATTACCCTGAGGACATTTGCCCTACTTGCCTTGGAGCAGAAGATGGCTTAGCTACCTTTGGTCCCGACACTCAGGAGTGATCGGGAGACTAGCTAGCAGACTTGGTTTAGTTTCATGCTTTAGAACTTAAATTGTAATAAGTTGAGATATTGTTTTGTTTTGAGATTGTTTGAGATTATTATTATTTAGTAGTTGGTTTTGTTGTTGTTATTTAGTCTTAGTTGTAAACTTCTGTGTTATCATATCGTGCTTAGACTGTGATTGAGATTTTATTATATCTATACTTGTCCTCCATTTGGAGTTGAGATTCTGACAAGTACATTATATAACTGCGTGAGTTGTTGGTTAGATAGTGACCTAGAACAGCGTTCTACCACCGACACTGTGGCGTAGGCTGGGCGCTGTTACGTACTCATACCCTCACAGTGGGTGCGGGTTATGACAGGGTATTTGCAAACTTTTAAATTCAAAGCTGACCCAACGGCCACTGACAGGAACCAAAACAAATTCAAATTTCTTTCAACCCATCCTTGCTAGGTTCAAACTGAATTTAAACTCTAAGTGATCTTCCCCAATCCCAGAAAGATTTGACTTCATCCCAATGCCCGAATATATATAGCAGGAGACAGCCGACCCTTTGCCTCTCTTAAACACTAGCGGCTAATTTCCTCTTCGCAAGGAACCAGGAAGGAAGCAAGGAAGCACCAGCCTTTGTCGAGAGATAGGCTAACTGTCAACGACATCAAAGGTACCATGTACTCATAGTAGGTCCTCTTTAGCCTATTAAATCTTTGAATTAACATAGTGTCATCCTTGGCCATCACACAGCCTATATAGGAAGGGAAGAACTTAATTGCATAGATTAAATCAACAAAATGTACAACACATGAAGGGTGGATTGATCTGGTGAACATATGATGCCACAGTTGAGTATGGAGCCATGCACCTAAAGACCTAGGTAATACCCTGTACTACCATGGAGGTTCACTCATGAGACACCACAGGCACCATTACCTACATCACACCCATTGGGTCATAAAACATGAGATACACATAGTATATCCCAGTTTAACTTGAGATACAACTCCTAACTACACTAATACAAGCACTATCTACTATATGTTATGACTTTACAATCGAATATGTGGACCATAAGGAATATATAGGGGTAATCCCAATTAATGATGTAAACATTTAGGATAGAGTTAAACAGTATCATATAGAAGGGGGTTATGTTGTATCAAGTATTATACACCACATGGGAGTTCACACCTGTGCCATATACCAGTATAGCATGAGTCCAAGAGATCACCTACATGTTGAGGTTTAGGATGGACCATTGTTCTTGCCACTCTCAAGAGGAGTGACCTGCCTACTGAACATCACAAGATGCCCAGTATCAAAGGACATCTGCTTACCCTGCTATTTGAAGAGAGTACATTCGTTAGTAATGAGAGACAGAAGGACCTTACACTATTTCAACCTCTAAGATAGGTAGTACTAGTGTCAACGTAATAGGTGTAATAGCAGGGGTGTCAATATCTAAGATAGATGTAGCAATAAGTATCAGATCCAGGTAGGTATTAATGTAGGACAGTAGAGAGTCGAGTGGCCTATGAGCATCATATTTTGACTTTTGGTATCGAGTACAGATCTTAAGTATCAAATTGATACTTAATAACCAATATCGGATCTTAAGATACTTAATGATCCATATTAGACCTTAAGTATCAGATAGATACTTAATAATCCGTATTTGCTATGAAATATAAATGAGCAAAATAATTATCAGAGGACTGGACTTTTACTTCACAATACAAACTCGCTTGTACAAAGAAAGCCTAGGGACGAAAGCCTAGGTACAACAATCTAAGTACAATTGTTTATTTTAGATTCTGGGGGGTGACGGTAGAGGCTCAGGAAAGCGACGACAGCTCTGCCTTACTCCTTGGACGATCAGGTGCAGCCTTGGCTCTGTAGAAGAACTGCTAGGCGTTGATGAAGAAATGCTATCTCTTCAGGCTCTCTGGCTCTCTCTGTATATCTCTGTGTATATCTCTGTGCATATCTCTGTGTATATCTCCCTCTATTTGCAAGGGAATGGCACCCTGCTATTTATAAGAGTGGGGGGCCATATTAGGGTTTATAATGATTGCCCATTCTTGAAAGTCGGCGGCTACGGATCATTGGATCTGGGCCGTTCATCGAGATTTGAGCAATAAATGTGATTGCATCAAATCTTTTGTGGGTAATTAATGCTGATTGACATAAATCCTCCTGATTTGTCATGCCAACCTTGGATTCCTCGACACGTGTCTTTAATTGGCTTATTTGCAAATGATCTGATTTGATCCCAATATTTTATTGGGATTTGTTGAGAGATTTTGACCAATCTGATGCCACGTACCTACTGTCATGCCATGTGTCATAACAGCAGAAATTTGAGCTGCAGGAAAGATGGGCCGCATAAGGCTGGCCACGTGTCAAGGCTGTCTAAGAATGGCCCCCCTCTTGAACATTTGGGCCGCATGAGAATGAATGAACCGCATGGAGATAGTCCTCGTAAGCCGCATGAGGATAGTCATCGTGAGCCACATGAGGATAGTCATCGTGAGCCGCATGGGGCTGGTCTTCGTGAGCTGCATGGGACTGATCTTCGTGAGCCGTATGGGGCTAATCTCCGTGAGCCGCATGGGGCTAATCTTCGTGAGCTGCATAGGAAAGCCTCTGCTTGGCCGCATGGGGGAGTCTCCACTTGGGCCGCATACGACTGTCCACGTATCAAGGCCGCATGACGGTTTCTGACTCTCGGGGGATCGTGTCAGAGATTTTTTTCGCTTCCCAAAGAGTCTGTCATTATGAGGGAGTCATAATAATATCTTTTTGTTAGAACTGTCAGAGATGTCAGCCGTCAAGGCATTTAATGCAGTAAAGGACGAACAAGAGGGCTGTTTGCGTGCCACGTGGCTCCTCTTTGAGCCGTATAGGACTTTCTTGAGCCGCATAGATCCTTGATCCGTATGGATCCTTGAGCCGCATGACTTCTCTAAGCCGCATGGGGCTCTCTGGCCGCATGGATCTTTCTTTATTATTTTCTATGCTTCTACAAGACCCCCTTCAAAGTTTTCAATTTGCAAAATTGAAATACTTTGAATAAGAAGCATGGCCATGTATTCTTCTAGCCGCATATGATGTCTCGGCCGTATGGATGACTCGGCCGTATGGATGTCTCGGCCGCATTGAGTCAATCAGCCGCAGGGACTTTCGGGCCGCATGAGCTCCTCGCCACATCTGCCTGCCACGTGCGAAGATCTTTTGCATTAAATACTGTTAATCTGTTGTCAGTTTTAAGGCTACTTTTCGGGGGAGGATCCCAGGAGTTTGGCCTTCATTTTAGGCGGCTCGCCTCGATAACCGAAGGATCATTTTTTGTGTTACACGAGAATCAAAATGCCCTGCTTTTGTTTATAAATAGGGACGAATTCAGTAAGAGAGATTTCTTTACTTTCTCTTTTGTCCCCAACTCTTGCATTCTCCACTTTCTTTCCTTCTCCAGCCGTCGAAAATGGCCCCCAAGTCTTCCAAGGTCGCCTCCTCTGCTGCAAAGGTCAAAATCATTCCTTCTCGTCCCCAAGTCTTTTTCCAGTGAACCTCCCAACCAATCCGGCCGGAGAGCTTCTGGTGGGTTCAGCTCAGTTTGCCGTGGGTGTGCGACTTGACGGCCTAATTCGCCATATAACAGATCAACTTCTCCCTAATGAGCCTTTGGAGAGGGTGGTTGCCATCAACAACCAGCCTTTCCATTTTCTTTGCACTATGATGAATTCGGGGAAACTGGACGGAGAATATCAGAAACCAGTTTTTCTCTTTGGGATGCTTTATCCGTAAAGAACTCCCGAATGCTGACGTTTCTGAGAACTGGGAATTTACTATAGACGGGATGGATATCCATGTTCCCGAGATGGAACGGCATTTTCCTCTCTCATGATTTAATATGGTGCCGTTGAGCAGGAGAATGGCAGGCTCCCTAACTCCCACCCAACAGGGGATGTTCGTGGGCAACATACACTATAATTTGAGTATTAGGTCAGCATGTGCAGGTAGGGAGTCAGTCAGCCGGAGTGTGATGGAGTTGCTTCCTGGTACTTTTATAAACGTGTCTAGGCCCAACTTCACTTTCACTCGAGCTGATACCTTCCGGAATCAGCTCGCTCGCAAGGGATCTTATCCTGTGGGCAGGTTGTCGCTGCTGAATTGGATAAACCCCATTCCCACATGGGCCAATCTTTCCTCGTGGATCCTGAGGAACTACGAGGAACTCCTTCGGGAGATTTGTAACACCCTTGAATTTTTGAAAATATTTTTTATTATTTAAATTGCCTTAAATAGGATTTTATGGAATTTATGAGTATTTTTAATTAAATTATTATTAAATATGACCTTAGCCATTGTTGAGTTTTGGAGCACAAGACGTCTAGGAATTTTGGCACAGAAGATATAGCAGTGAGCCTTGACTAGTGTATTAGCCATGCTAGGGAAGGTCTAGCCATAGTGATGGCCGAACTAGGAAAACCAGGCCAAGTTGTGAAAAGACTCATTTAAATTATTTAATTAATTATTATTTAATATACTGATTTTAGATGACCTGGTTATACCCAGTCAGCTCGAACCGGACCCAAACCAAATCCAAGTCCATATAGGCATGTAGTGGAACAAAGACGACCATGTAGGCATATTTTAGGTGTGTATGTATGATATTTTATAAATTTACATATATACATTTTGTTAATATTTTTTTTTTATATCGATAAAATAATATATTTTGTTTAAATATAGTTTTGTAGATTTCTATATACAAATATATCCCCAAATATTAATTATGAATACCCACATCCATATATGGACTGTTATACATGGAATTTTATATACATTTAAAGCATTCAATTTTAAATCATTCCAATCACATGTAGCCCTGAATACTATCATATCCAGCTCTATTATTCCATCTATCTATCTATATATATATACATACTATATAGGGATCAAGCTATCTTCTTCTCCCATACGATCTCACTTTAATTATTTTCGTGCCATCTTCCAACTTGCATCTTCTGTCAGCCAACCCCTCGCCAACAAATGCTTGCTCTTCTCCCTTTAACTTGAGAACTCGAAGTGCTTAACCAAACGACCGATACTACCAAGCTCCTCTCATCTCCATCACCGAACCAAATAGAAGGCCACGCCCTCCACCGCTGTTACCCTCCACCAAGCCATCGACCGTGCCTAATGCCCAGATCGACCGAGCAGACGTCATCCTTGTAGCCCCTGTCTCTAGTACCGAGATGGCCGCACGAACCCAGTCCCCGCTTGAGCTCACTGCGACCTTGTGACAACGTCGAAGTTTGCCGCCGTACAACTCGCTGCGCCGCCGTACCTGTTTTTGGCGCCACCGTGGACGGCGCCAGGCCCGTGCTACAGTGCGTGAACGAGAGCGCAGCGCAGCGGCGCGGCGCCAGCACGCGCAATCTTGTACGAACGACATCGTCAAGCAACCGCGCCTTCCAACTTCTCGAGCCATCCCCGGGTTAACACGCCAGCCAACTGCGACGTCGACAACCCCTGGTCGCCTCCAGATCGAGACCCCATCACCCAAGCCGGCCCTACACAGATCGACCAACCTCGGTTATGTGAGGCCAACGTGACTGTTCTTCACACGCACGAAAGAAGAAGGAAACTGCAGCAGCTGTAGCTTTCAACAACCTAAACTAAGGTATTCATATATAACCCCTTCCCCAATACTGTGCATGAGGAAGAATAGTAATGGCCGATAGGGAGAGACAATAGCTAGGAATAAATAAGGGTAGAAAATAGTGGCAGTAGCTACTATAGGAACTTTTGTATATAAAAAGATTCTTTGCTTTCTTCTTTCCTATATGCATGCATGTGTAGCCAAAATAGTTACCAACTTTTTGTTAGTTCCTATATAACCCATGTGTTCACCAATGGTGAACAGAACCATGCAAGCAAAAATTTGTTATATATATATTCTTAATTCTGATATATATATATATTTTTATATATATATATATATATATATATATATATATATATATATATATATATATTCTTAATTCTGATATATATATATATATATATATATATATATATATATATATATATATATATATATATATATATATTCTTAATTCTGATATATATATATATATATATATATATATATATATATATATATATATATATATATATATATATCAGAATTAAGAATATATATATATATATATATATATATATATATATATATATATATATATATATATATATATATATATATATAAAATATATATATGTGTGTGTTTTATGCATATAATAATATATAATACTTTTACATATAAGAAATTAAATTTTCACTTACTATAGTAAGTAATATGTCTATATTTAAATAAGTTTTAAGCACTTATATTTATGTTAGCTTATATATGATTATCGGAAAAACCGAATAACCTTCTTGAAAAAATATATATATATGTATAAGCACTATATAAAATAAATAAATTTCGTATATGACTCCTAATGAGGATTTTGCCTTTATATAAGTATATACATATTGCATAAGATAAGTTATTTAATATTAAGGGCTTTGAAACCCTATATACAACTTATTTCCACAACAAAACCCTATTAAGGACGACCAATATAGATAGATATAAATGTCCATATCATATTGTGACTCTTGGTTGTCTGCTTGGGTTGGTAGATATTCTATGGGACATAGCAGCATTAGCAGGCTTAGACTTGATTAGACCCTGGTACTGCAATCTCGGCACATATTGGACAAAAACTCCAGGCAAGTACACCTTGCCAAACTCTACAGTATTTACATGCTTTCCTATATTTTTAGTGTTTCTTGCTTTGTTACATATGTCTCTTGTTTTTCCTCGTGATTCTTTCTAGTTACACGTGCACGTAGATTTTGATTTTTCTTTCTTTACTACTTGTTCTATCTTTTCTATCTTGTTCATGTCTAGTGATAGTATTGATATGCCTGTGCCCTATTTTTCCTGACCTATTTGACCTGTACTTGACTTGGACATGACTAGATATGCTTGATTTCCTAGTACCTTAGGAGAGAATGTTTTATTAGCCGTGGCTATCCTCTATTGTTAGTGCCTCCCCGGGCTACGATAGAGAACCTATTATAGGACTGTTAGTGCCTCTCCGGGATACGGTTTTAGCCATGATTAATATTACATTCTCATGACATGTCACCATCTGTAGAGTTCCCTTACGTGTCATCTTTTTCTCTGTTTGTTATTCATATTTTTCTTGCATGTTATTTACTGTACAGTAGGCATGTATATTATGTGTCTTGCTAGTCCTCTGAGGACCTGGTGATCTCTCCAGGTATTAGTTGGTGGCACGGTACACTGATGGATGATGTTTGCTACACCGAAACTTCAGGTATACCTAGTGTGTTATTATCATATCTTCCGTATTTCAATTTTGTCCTATATTTGATACTCGTTGTTATTATAGCTAGTCTTTTACAAGCTTCAATTTTTATCTAGCTTGTTCATGATAAATGTGTTATTGGGGATCCACTCTAACATATTTATTTATTCTAGAATCAGTGTATCATGGCCTGATCAGCCTTACTGCACTTGATTCGTCATATTCATCTTTATTATGTGGATTGAGATATAGTTAATCTAGAATAACCAGACAGCTTATACTCGATGCGTAGCTGGCATGTATACGTATCCTAGTCCTATGTATTTTGGGACTGGGACGTTACAAGATTGACCTTTACTATGCCATTTGGGGCACTTGTTACGGATTGCCTATTAACAAGCCGCTGTTCATGGCCCTTTTGGAGATATATAACCGGCGTACGGGGACTTTCTTCGCGCCCGGAGGGGAGTTGGGACTTGCTCTCCATGAGATGCATGCTGTTTCCAAGCTGTCGTGGGGAGGCGAGGCATTTGAAGTATACACCCCAACGAATGAGGAATTCGATGATCTGGATCGACGATTTCCTGGTTTTGTCGCTGTGTATCGGGAGCTGCTGTGCCACCATAGCATCTGTCACCAGACTGCTATCAAGAAGAATAATAGTTCAGAAGGGAATGCCCCCCATACTACGGCCTGGGTCGCGTATCTTTTCAAATTACGTCCTTCCGGTCGGGTTTTCTCTCGAGGTCCCCAAACTCAGGCGGAGGTAAAGGACCTGATGTTTAATGCAAAAAGGTCGAGGTCCACCCGTGATAGATTTGGGAGCCGCACTGACTCCTTCAGTTATTTCCACTACGGTACCCGGCAGATGTCCGAGAAAGCAATCTTGGCCGGGTTCTTGATGGTATGGCTACGAAATTGCGTAGTCTCGGGAGGGGCAGGTTCTATGGAAAGGATCAGCCGCCACTTCATTCTCCCGGCTGTGAAGCTAGTCTTCAAGGTAAGACTGGCCCTTCTTCCGGCTATGGTGTGTAGCATACACCACGGCCTCCATGCCTTTTCGTATAAAGTCATTGCTCGCGAGACGACGCTGGACTTTGAGCGGATAGAGCTACCATACCACTATCTCATGGGGTGGTTATTGATGCATTACCGGTCATTGATGAGACTCGGGACAGAGGATGACGTCACTGCTGATGACGCCTTCCTTTTCCTATACCGCCATCAATCTTGGGAGTATGACACCATGCCGGCTTGTCGAAGAGCGTTGGCGAGAGTTGACGGACCCGACTTCTTTGTGTCTCTTCCTCAGTTTACCCCTAGAGAAGTATGGGGGTACACGTTGATGGTATTGAGCCTCCCCAGCTCTTATCTGAGAAGATGCTTCTTTGGCTGCGCAACATTCGCCCCGTGCACCTAGTATATCGTTATCGAAATAACGTATACTTGGAGCCTTATTTGCCTAGCAGGTTTTCTCGTCAATTCGAATATAGTCAGCTGTTCTTTGACTGCCCCAGTGCTTGCCTGGGCTTCGAGGGCAGTGTCCTTGACGGTATCCGGGCGTGGCACTATTACAATGCTGTTCATACTCGGGCTAGCTTCTCAGTCCCTGACGCTAATACGCAAGGGGATATTCTGTACATGGCGGCTCTTTATCACGTTACGACAAGCAAATCTCCTGTAAACTTTGACATGAACACCAGCTTCATTATCGGGACCGACTTGGCAGAAAAGCCCGAGGGTTCCAGGAAGAGAAAGAGAGGGGCGAATAGGGTTCCTGTTCTAGACTCGGAGTCTACTGCGGCGGACGAAGAGGATGACGAGCAGGCTGCCGATGACTCATCGCATTCTTCGGACGAGGAAGTGGGGGACCAGCCTCCTACTGTGCTGGATGAAGAGGTAGAGGATCATCCACCTGTTGTGCCTGGTGCTTCGCGCCAACGAGACAGGCGTCTGTCTACTGACAAAGGCAGGACCTACTCCACAAAGCGGGCTGCGGTAAGACGTCGCAGACTGTTTATTGATGTTGACGCTATTTCTGAGGAGATTGGAATTTCAACCGCCTTTTCTTTCTTTTTCTAAATTACGGCCTAATCATTTTTTTTTCTTTTGCTCCTTGTAGGCGTCCGGGGAGTCTGCTTCTCGGAACTTGACTACTGAAGTCGATCTAGCCTTGTCTACTTTGATCCATGATATGTGCACCGCCATCACACCCGCTGGGGTTCTTCCGAAGACGGCCGGGGAGTCTCACCTTGCGGAGGCCTCAACCGATGGGGGCGGGGGTTCTCCTGCACCTGTCCCAAAGATAACTGAATTTCAACAGGATGACACTGACCTGGTTGGCTCCCCTTCAGGGGTAGCTGGGGCAGAGAAATCGATTGAATTTGAGTTGGAAGCTGCGGGTGGAGAAACCATGCCAGCTTCGAACGAGCTGCAGCCTCCGAGCTCTTCCCTTGGTAATATAAACCAGCTTCTTAACTTGTAAGGAGGCCTGTTTATTCCATCACCCTGTCCTTTATGGATTAATGATTGCTTTGGACGTGCAGGTCCCACCCCTTTATTGCCGGTGACGGACATGGCCAGGGCGGACTCTACCGGGGGGAATCTGATGGAAGCGCATGTGCCTCCTTCTTTTCCAACCCATACTGAGGGGCTTCCAGCTGGATTAAGTTCGGGAGCTTTGGTGATAGCACAGCTGGAGCAAGGGACGACGCTTTCCGCGTCATCCTCTGCGAATAGGGTTTCAGGAGTTAACCTTTCCGCTCTACCAAGTATCCAGGCTCTTCGGACAGCGGAAGAGGAGCTAGCTGCGATCCATGCATCTTTTCGCACAGAATTCGTTTCTCTGGTGACAGGGACGGCAAGTTCTGAGGCTACTCCTTCGGTACTGCCTGCCACACTTCCTTTGACGCCGTCCTCTAGAGCAGTTTTGGATGAAGTATTCCAGGATGTGGTCAACAGTTTCTACCGCCACCTGAAGAGGGGGATTGAGGCAGCTGTGGAGAGGGGGACTCCCTTTGCTATGGCCCGTCAATGCGTCGGTGGCCAAATTAATATCCTTAGAACACTTTCCGGTAGGACGGGACTAGCGGCGCTTCTGGAGCCTAAGCTGTTAGAGGCCGATCGTCTCGTGGCCCAGCTTCGCGTACTACGACAAGCTGATCTATCAGTGGCAATAGACCAAGAGCGTACCTTCCTCGTAACCACGGTAGAGAAGGTGAGGATTGCTCGGGAATCGCTCAAGCCAGCTATATTGAAGGATCGCCGGGACCTGACTAAGTTGTACGATCAATGGAGCCGTCGTACTAAAGATTGCTCGGCTCGGGAAACGATTGTCTCCTGCGGGGTAACTGACACCCGGGAGCAGATTCTCGAGCTCCAGAGAAAGCTGGCCTTCCTGGAGTCCGAGCTCGAATCTGCTCATACTGAGAAAGAGATTGTTATTCAGGAGGCTGACAAATTTAGTAGAGCTTCTGCAAACCTGGAACTTGCTTTGAAGAAGATGGAAAATGATTGGCAGGCATATATGTACTTGAATGATGCTGAGCAGTTGTCCCAGGCGGCCGAACGCAGAGCTAGGCATTGGCTTGAGCGAGGGACTACCTTGGTGAGAAACCGCCTTTTGGAATTGTGTAATGCCGAACTATAGTCAGCCTTTTTCTGGTTTTGTTCCTATTTTTTCTTTTCTTTTCTCTTTGAGAGGGACGTGGTCCCAAAACATGTAATGTTTTTTTCGTCTTTCAAATAAAGAATATTTTCCATTCTACCCTTAATTTGTATTGCTTGTTTGTGCCTATGGTATTGTGGTGATGTGTGCCCCGCATGGAGGACTTGTTTGTGGACCTGTTACCCATGGTATACCTTGGTTTTAGGTACAGGTAACAAGTTTGACTGGAGATACTTAGAACAGTTCTACGGCAAGGTGGTCGTGGACGTTCCCAGTATCGGGATATAGAATACCATGGAGCAGCTGGGCTCCCGGGGCATGATGAGGAATGGTAGGCCTGTACTAAGAGACTTAGCAAAGGACATTTGTGGGCCTATTATCCTTGGCGTACCACGACTTAGGATACGGATAATAGGATGAAGGGGAACCAACATACTTACTCAGAGGTAATGAGGACATGGTAAGTACGGAGGTTTTACCGTGGAGTCTTCCTGCTCAGAGGTAATAAAGACATGGCAGGGGCGGACTCAGCAGAGAATATTTGTGGTCAACAGAGGACATTTGTGGTCAACAGAGGACATTTGTGGACCTATTATCCTTGGCGTACCCCGGTTCAGGTACGAATAATAAGACGAGAGAGAATCAACATACTTACTCAGAGGTAATGAGGACATGGTAAGTACGAAGGTTTTACCGTGGAGTCTTCCTGCTCAGAGGTAATGAGGACATGGCAGGAGTGGACTCAGCGGAGAATATTTGTGGACCTATTATCCTTGGTGTACTCCGATTGTGGGTACAGATAATAAGTCGAAAGGGAATCATCATACTTACTCAGAGGTAATGAGGACATGGCAAGCATGAAGGTTTCTTCGACGGAGCCTTCCCATTCAGAGGTAGTGAGGACATGACAGAAGTGGGCTCAATGAAGGAGGGTACACAAAATGATTCAGAGGTAAAGAGGACATGGAAGTTCTATGTAAAAGGGTAATTTGTTTTTGGCGGAAGTGAAACGACTCAGAGGTAATAAGGACATGACCATTTTGGAAATTTGTGGATCTGTTATCCTTTTTGTGCACTGGGTGTCACGCCCCGCTCCCGTAGGAGCGATCGTCCTCGCTAAGGCGTGATGCCGCACGAGCCTAGATTGCGCTCGTGCAAGGCAGGTTCCATAACGGTCGATTTCAGCGGCTGCGACGGGGTCGTCGCACAGAAGTCCCGAGCAGAGACATTGAATAATAGCAGCAGAATTTAGAACAAAACACAAGTCATTCAAAGAAGCTCTTATTTATATTGAAACAACGATTACATTGGGGGCGCAAGGCCAAGATTACAGTCACTCAAGCTCACTCTTCTCACATTTTACAAGTTCACTCAGCTCTCTCTCATCTCTCAATCACAAGTCTTGATCCAGCGGAAGCTTCGAAAGGCGATGTCCATACATTATATCCTGTATAAGTCTTTACTCCATGCGGCTGCACGCTTCGAGTCGCCAAGGAACTCCATGCCTCGACGCATCCAAGCGAGCCCCGTGCCATAAGCTTCTACCTGTGCCTGCACATGTAAACTATGTGGGTGTCAGTACTCAACTGTACTGGTGGAATGAGCTCCTCGTCCACCCATACAAAACCAACACGTTTACTTTACTTTGTGCAACATAGTCTCCTTTTTGATTTTCTTTCTACTCTTGCCTTAGGATCAGTTTTAGGACCGGCGCCTTAGCGCAACTTGTGTATCAGAACCATCCCGTGCTTGCAATATCAACGTTAACTCATACTTTGTCTCTAGACCACTTCTCGTGCCAACAACGTTAACCTATCAAGTCGTGTTTGCCTTACGGCCAAAAATCAGAGACGCAGCTACACGATAGACTCCTTTTTCATGTGACCGTGCTACGAAATCCATATTAAGGTCGTGCCTCGCAACTCACTAGGACTTAAACATATTACCGCTTCGCGGCTCGTGCTACTTTGATAACCAACCGACTCAATCAAGACTTGTGAATCTAGTGTCACTCGACCAACTTTGCCTTGCGACGGTTTCCCGACATAAACTCAACCAACTCAACCAACTTATGCAACTTACATGCCGACAACTTAAACTCGATGCCACACCTCGTGCCGAAACACGTTGCCTATGTTGTAGCCATTCTTAAGCCCAAACATTTGTACTCTAACTTGTACACACACATTCAGTAACTCAACTCAATCCAAAGGCACTCACGCGGATTTACTACCATGCCGACTCATCTATATGATTTGGTCACTGACTCCCAGAGCCATGGTGGACTACTTTTTAGCTGAGTATAGGATGGACCTCTTCGGGTAGCTAGCCTTACTGAGCGTCCACCGAATATTTTGCCCCAGGCGCAGCTATTTGGCTCCCAGAGCCATATTTGTTTCCCTTTGTGCCCGCAGCGGTCCTGTAGCGCCACAGGTTGCCGTATGGGGAAACTCTACCTTGTCGACAAGTTATCCATGACCATGCAAGACTCGACTCAAACTGACGTCTCACACAGTCATTGTACCTCTAGTGTTACCATCTCTTTCAGGGCTAAATTCAATACTTTTCACATCTGAGATCTTGCCTCGACGACCCGTAGTCGCGAGCATTCTTTATTCTTGTCTCAACGACCCAGTCGTGAGTATTCTTCTTTCTTTCTTTCTTGCCCTATCATTTCACTTAACTCAAGAACAACTGTTTAGACATTTTTCCAAAACAAATGAATCAACCGTGGCCCGTGCCTTAAAACTCTAGGACCGTGCCATCGTGTCTCAAACTGACTTCCGATCTACGCGATGCTATCGCCCAAGTCATACTTCATGTGACGAGCCTTGGGATCGTGGGACCATTTAACTTGACAACCGCAGAAAGAGCGGGACAGTACTAAAAATGACTTAGGTTGATCGGCGTAACTTTGCCTAACTTAATCGAGCCTATAACTTGACTCAAGGGACGAGCAAAGGCTATGCCAAGCCTTGCATTATGGAAACGTGCATGCTTTGTCGAGCATTTATGCGGACGATGCCTATGACTTAGCAAGTCCATAGTTTTGTGTCAAGACCAACTTTACTACTTCCCAAGTCACGGGACAAAGGGCGACGCCTATGACTTAGGCTATGTTCATAGCTTCGCCGACTCAACCAACTTTCTTTCTCCCAAGCCACGGGACGAAGGATCGAGTGTCATTTTCAAAGCACGATGTGCACCAACTCTAAGCCGACCGTAGGACGTTTTCCATGTTCTAACTCGATTCGGTCCATCGGGATTATTCCCTTAGCTATGTGGATTCGTAGCTTTTATTATTAAGCCTACTTGTGCAAGTTGAAAAACATGATTTATTATGTGAAGGCAAAGATGAGGCAAGTTCACCGAAACTACCCCACCTGAGCGAGCGGTCGCCTCGACCGAGCGATGTCTCCTAGTAGCCGTTGCAAGGCTAAGTCTGAACGCCGTCGGCGTTTCGATTCCTCCGATTGACTGAGCGGGACGGGGCACTACATCATACACCACTCAAAAAAAGTTTCATCCTCGAAACTAACTGAGTACACCTATTGACTTATCACTTTTACTCAACGTTCGAGAACTCTCGCACACACTACGCCTATGCGTTTCCTCAATCCGAGCCACGCTCGTACTATCCTCATCCATTTCTTCAAAACTCACGATCTCAAAATCCTCGACACTTTCCCGTTCCTCAAGTCTCACTTAATTCAACATATCACTTAGTATATATCGTGCACATATCTTAGGCGTCCCCAAAATACATGCATTTCAGCCAAGCCTCGTGATAGAGAATCCGTCATCACCACTCGAGTCGGATCGTGCACATATTCGGGCGTCCCTGATATACGTACATGTCAACCGAGACTCGCGAGTGGTGCCTCCACCAATCCTAACTCTTCGCACTCGAACATCTGCCTAACCGCTAGGCTATATCTTTCCGTCAGTATTGGAATCATAGTTCCCAAACAACAATATCAACGCTGACCCCATCCTAAGGTCAAACCAAGTTGATGGTACGGGGTTTTCTATCCAAGCTCGCATCACTCTGATTTCTAAATATCGAGCATCGATTTCCTATGCACATCCCAACATTTTGTCGTACGGGGTCCGAGTCATTCAGCAAAGCCATTTCGCATAGTCAATATCTTCGAACACGTTCGTCATAATCTTCCTATCATCCCTTCCAAGTCAAGCATGCTACGACACAATCCATCGCTAACCATAATTCATATTTCATACTTCCGAAGTCATCTATTCCAATTCGCGTAATCGATCATGAGGTCGTCTGACTTAACAATACGATGCGTCCCAATCTCACGCGAGTCAGATTATCCACGGTGGGCACGAATCACTATGCACTCTCCTGCAGGATAATTATCCTCATCGAGACGTAACTCTTGTTTTGCGTCTAGACTAATTCATTCTCGATGCGCGGATTGGACCTACTCAATCCTCAAGTTTATTCTATTGATCAATCGTAAGCCCTAACATCTTCACATTTTTCTTCGCATCAAACCGACAAGTCGAGACAATCAAAGTTATTGCGTCCTAATTTTTTGAGTTTGATCATTCCCGTGACATGAATCACCATGTCAGCGCTCACGTGGAACGATCGCCCCAAATTCGACGCGACGCATGTCCGAGGCTGGAGTTGCGCTCGTACAAGACAAGATCGTCGACGTTGTGGCTATCAACGTAACCATCAAGACATGATCATTTTCATCCAACATTCATCTCGATCAAAATCCTAAGTATTGCATCCAACCAAACAATAACACTTGCACGATCGTCATTTGCCGAGTCAGAGTACCCCCGAGTTATCGTATATCATCTTTGATACGCCTCAATACCATCGACGATATACGTAACTTGACGATCTTCGTTTGCAACGAATTCTGAGTCGTGTGAATGATGCTATCGTTCGACTGGATAATCTCCTCGATATTCAATTCAAGTTTGATCATTATCCCTCGAATCATTCACAACATAAATTTTCTTCATCAATCGATCGACATCCCTGAGGCTATCGCATACACCACTCATGGATGAAGTCATTCAACAAATCCTTAACTTATCATTCGAATCAAAATCCACTTCTTCAAATCCCGTTCGAACCATTCCTCAAATTCCAAGCACGCTCATCTATATCGCATCGACGTTATCGTCACTCGATAACACCCCTATCGATAGTCATCCAACTTTTACTCAATCGAGTTCAACTCATTCTCGTCCGACACAATTCAATTCTCGCCCTCGACTTTTCTAAGGTCGACGCAACTTTGGTGTATATGCCCAGCCCGACTTAGCCAACCGTGCTTACGCGAACCATCTTTTTGTTTTTGTTGTCAAAAACTGTTCTCCTACGTTTTACAAAATAGATAGACTTATTGTATGGACATTTCGTGGGACAATTGAGAGAGAGCCCACCAACGATATCAACTTGCAGAAGCAACAGAGTTTGCGGAAACAACGAGTTAAAGAATTCAATCGGTTATCCAAGGACGTAAAGCCGTGCTCTGATACCATTATGTCACGCCCCGCTCCCGTAGGAGCGATCGTCCTCGCTAAGGCGTGATGCCGTACGAGCCTAGATTGTGCTCGTGCAAGGCGGGTTCCATAACGGCCAATTTCAGCGGCTGCGACGGAATCGTCGCACAGAAGTCCCGAGCAGAGACATTGAATAATAGCAGCAGAATTTAGAACAAAACACAAGTCATTCAAAGAAGCTCTTTATTTATATTGAAACAACGATTACATTGGGGGCGCAAGGCCAAGATTACAGTCGCTCAAGCTCACTCTTCTCACATTTTACAAGTTCACTCAGCTCTCTCTCATCTCTCAATCACAAGTCTTGATCCAACGGAAGCTTCGGAAGGCAATGTCCATACATTATGTCCTGTATAAGTCTTTACTCCATGCGGCTGTACGCTTCGAGTCGCCAAGGAACTCCATGCCTCGACGCATCCAAGCGAGCCCCGCGCCATGAGCTTCTACCTGTGCCTGCACATGTAAACTATGTGGGTGTCAGTACTCAACTGTACTGGCGGAATGAGCTCCTCGCCCACCCATACAAAACCAACACGTTTACTTTACTTTGTGCAACATAGTCTCCTTTTTGATTGTCTTTCTACTCTTGTCTTAGGATCAGTTTTAGGACCGGCGCCTTAGCGCAACTTGTGTATCAGAACCATCCCGTGCTTGCAATGTCAACGTTAACTCATACTTTGTCTCTAGACCACTTCTCGTGCCAACAACGTTAACCTATCAAGTCGTGTTTGCCTTACGGCCAAAAATCAGAGACGCAGCTACACGATAGACTCATTTTCCATGTGACCGTGCTATGAAATCCATATTAAGGTCGTGCCTCGCAACTCACTAGGACTTAAACATATTGCCGCTTCGCGGCTCGTGCTACTTTGATAACCAACCAACCCAATCAAGACTTGTGAATCTAGTGTCACTCGATCAACTTTGCCTTGCGGCGGTTTCCCGACATAAACTCAACCAACTCAACCAACTTATGCAACTTATATGCCGACAACTTAAACTCGATGCCACACCTCGTGCCGAAATACGTTGCCTATGTTGTAGCCATTCTTAAGCCCAAACATTTGTAGTGCGGCATCACGCCTTAGCGAGGACGATCGCTCCTACGGGAGCGGGGCGTGACACTGGGAGTGCGGGTAGTGGATCATGAGGGAGGATCTCTTCCAGGAAGAAAGTTCAGAGGTATGGTCATACATGACTTACTATCTGAAAGAGTGACCGGAATATGAGTTCAGAGGCACCAACGGGTACATGACTCGATAATTTTAGAATTTGGAGGTGTGAGTTCAGTGGTACCAACGGGTACATGACTCGATAATCTGGAATGTTGTGGTTGTGAGTTCAACGGCACCAGCGGGTACATGACTCGATGATCTGGGATACTGTGAAAGTGAGTTCAGCGGCACCAGCGGGTACATGACTCGATGATCTGGAATGAGTGGTTGTGAGTTCAGCGGCACCAGCGGGTACATGACTCAATGATCTAGAATATTATGGGTGTGAGTTCAGCGACACCAGCGGGTACATAACTCGATGATCTGGAAAATGTTATTTAGATATAATATTTCTTCAGGAACTTGCCATTGACGGGCAACATGAGCAAGTCTCCATTTTGTTTTACGAGGCGATAAGTACCGTTGGAAAATACGGCCTTGATGATAAATGGACCTTCCCATTTTGGCTGGAACTTGCCGGTGGTCTTGTGAGTTATGACCATCGGCCTCCGGACTGCCAGAACAAGATCGCCCACTTGGAATGTTCTGATTTTAACCTTCTTGTTGAAGGCCCCAGAGATGCGTGCTTGGTATAGCTCGATCCTTTGCTGAGCCAGGAGGCACTTTTTATCTAAGGCCTCTAACTCTTGTAGTCGGCGTCGGTAGTTATCATCTGTCGTCAATTGATAAGTGAGGGCAACGCGAAGTGAGGGTATTTGAGTCTCCAATGGAAGAACTGCGTCACTCCCGTATACCAGGAAGAATGGTGTGTTCCCTGTGGCCATTCGGACTGTGGTGCGGTACGCCCACAAGCATTCACCAAGCTTCTCGTTTCAGTCGCTTTTATTGGACGACACGAACTTCTTAAGTAACTTGATGATGGTTTTGTTGAATGCTTCTGCCAACCCATTCACTGCTGGATTGTATGGCATCGAAGCAATGTTTTGGATGCGGTGGTTGTCGTAGAACCGATAGAAGGTGTGGCTTGCAAACTGCGGACCATTATCGTGGATGATCCTTCAGGGCAGTCCAAAGCGATAGATGACGTAATGCTTAAGAAAGCTGATCACGTTTGAAGTCTTGACTTCTGTAAGCAGGTTTCGCCCATTTGGAGAAGTAATCTGTGATTACGAGTATGAAGCGATGTCCTCGGGAGGAAGATGGAGTAATTGGACCAATGATATCCATCCCCCATGCTTCGAATGGCCAGGACGCCACAGTCGGATGTAGAAATTCGGATGGTTGGTAGATGAAGTCCGCGTGGACTTGGTAAGCTTTGCACTTTCTAGCATAGTCTATCACATCTGCTACCATCATGGGCCAGTAGTAGCCCATTCGGCGAAGACGATCTTGCAATTTAGGGCCAGGCTGATGGGCCCCGCAGACACATGAGCTTCTTGTACGGCTTCTTTGGCTTCTGCGTTTGACAGATGCCGAAGCAATAATCCATCGTAGGATCGCCGATACAGCATTTTCGTCTCTGCATCGTAGAAGAATTTGAGAGAAAGCCATCTGATGGAGGTGGCTTCCTTTGGGTTCTCAGGCAGGATATCGTAGACGACGAAGTCAATGAATGGTTGTCTCCAATCCGGGGCATCGTCGATCGTCTGGGCGGAATAACTCGCCATGAATTGAACGTTGTTCTTGGGGCAGACCAGTTCGTGGGCTATCACATCTACCGATTGATGAGTATGATTTGGCACTGCTAGGGAAGCGGCCAGGCCTGCTAAGGCATCGGCTTCGATATTTCGGAGTCTGGGGACATGCTCGACGAAGAACCCCTAGAACGACGAAATGATGTTGATCGCTATTTGGTGATAGGGGATCATGTCTTCGTGGCGGACTTCGTATGAGCCCCGGATCTGATTGACGATTAACTGGGAATCATCGTATGCTTCAAGATATTCTACCCCCAGCTCTCTTGCAAGTTGGAGGCCAATGACCAAAGCGTTGTACTCGGCCACATTGTTAGAGCAGGGTTCTGTGAGAGAGTAAGCGCGATTGATCACCAATCCGGAAGGGGAGACCAGCACCACCCCGACTCCGACGACGAAGTTGCCCTTGGGTCCAGTTCTCGAAGCACCGTCGGAGAACATTCGTCATATACTATCGTGAGAGGTTGTATGCGAGTCGGCGACATTATCTGGGATTTCTTTATATATTCTGGACGACTCCGAGCCCGGGTGGGCTGCCAAAAAGTCTGCCAGGGCTTGACCTTTGACCGCCTTTTGTGGGACGAAGGTCATATGATAGGGGGACAGCAATATTGCCCATATAGCGAGACGAGAGCTGAGTGCCCCTAGTTTAGTCATGAGGACCCTGAGAGGGTTGACTCGTGAGATCACATGTATTGTTTGTCCAGTAACATAGTGCCGCATCTTCTGAATGGCGAACACTAGGGCGAGGCATTCCTTTTCCACGGCGGTGTATCAGTGCTCTGGTCCAGTCATCATTCGACTGAGGTAATATATGGCTTGTTCATGGCCTGCATCGTTGTTTTGTGCTAGCAAGGCGCCAAGGGAATGCTCCATTGCGCATACGTAGAGTAGGAATAGTTTTCTAGCATTCGGAGCCACCAGGACTGGAGGGTTTGACAAATATTCTTTGATGCTGTCGAAGGCCCGCTGACATTCTTCGTCCCATACGAATGAGACGCCTTTCTTCATGAGATGGGTGAATGGTCGACATCGCCCGGAGAGGTTAGAAATGAATCTCCTGATGTAAGCTAGCCTCCCTTGGAGGCCTCTGAGTTCGCGAAGATTTTTCGGGGGACCCATCTCCATAATTGCCTTTGTCTTCTCAGGGTCTACATGGATACCCTGGGCGGTGATGATGAAACCCAAGAACTGTAGGAACGATATAGTAAAGCGTAATACTCTAGAGGGGGGGGTGAATAGAGTTGGCAGCGGAATAATGCTAATTAAAAAAAAATTAGCAACACAATCACAGTATATAATCACAGTTGAAATAATGTAAAGGCAGAGTTCAGAAAGCAAACACAAAGACAGCGATGTATACTGGTATCCCTCTGTTGAGGACTAATCCAGTCGGTAGAACTCTTGCTACCAGTTGAATCCACTATAGGAAAAACCGCAAGTTTTCTTACGAAGTCCTTGCAACTTCTACAACGCGAGCTTTTATACGAAGAACTCGTCCAACTTCAAATGTGAAGAGGTATTCTTCAATCAAGCCTTCTGATTACAATCTCTCAGAAACTTCTAGACCGTACCGCACTGGCAAATCGACTAGAGGATTGTAACTGGCTTGGGATCTGAAAATGAAAGCTCTAGAAAACTCTTTGGAAGGCAGAAAACTTTTTAGATAGAGAGAAGATTGAAAGTGAATGAGTGAATTGAAATGATCGAAATCCATCTCTATTTATAGGAGTTCCAAAGGGAGAACTCTGTCAGAATTCGGGCAGAATTCGGGCAGAACTCGATGAGCAAATCTCGGTCAAATTCGCAACTGCAGGAGGACCAAGTTCCAGAGAATTCAAAAATCAAACGGCCACCAACCGAACTCTGGCCAAACTCTGGCCGAGTTCTGTCAGGGTTAGGTTAGGGTTTTAATCAATAGGCTTGGGAACAAGTTCCCAAACTTGATTCCGTTCGAATTGGTTCAATTCCTCTTGCATGGCATCTATCCAGAAACTATCACTACATGCTTCATCAATAGATTTAAGTTCTAGCTGTGAAATAAATGCAACACTAGAAACAATATCTCTACTGGATGATCGAGTACTTACTCCTTTGGTAATGTCACAAATTACCAAATCTTGTGGATGATCAGCTGTGAATTTTAACCTCTTCGGTAGACTCTGTAGGTAGCTGGTTCCTGGATCTCCTCTAGGGGGTTCAGCTAGTGCAGAGCTTGGTTCAGGTTCAGCTGATGTTGAACTTGATATAGGCAGATCTTTATCACTATCATCATGAGTCATTTGGTTCATTTCATCAAAAGTGACGTTGATTGATTCTTCGATGATCATGGTACGTTTGTTGAAGACTCTGTACCCTTTGCTCTTGGCCGCATAACCTAGAAATATACCTTCATCGGCCTTTTCGTCAAACTTTCCCAAGTTGTCTTTAGTATTAAGAATAAAGCACTTACAGCCAAAAATCTTAAAGTATGAAACTGAAGGAATTCTATCAAACCATAACTCAAATGGAGTCTTCTTCGATTTGGGTCGAATTAGAACTCTATTGAGCACAAAGCAAGCTGTATTGACAGCTTCAGCTCAGAAGTATTTGGGTAGGCTAAATTGATTTAACATCACTCTGGCCATTTCGGTTAGAGTTCTGTTCTTACGTTCCACAACTCCATTTTGTTGTGGAGTTCTAGGGCAGGAGAACTCATGTATGAAATCGTGTGTGTCACAAAATTGCTCGAAATCAGCATTCTCGAATTTGCCTCCATGATCACTTCTATTTCGAGTGATCATGTAACCTTTTTCATTTTGTACTTTCTTGCAAAAGGCGACAAATTCGGATAATGCGTCATTCTTGCGTGTCAAGAAATATACCCACGTGTATCTAAAAAAATTATCTACAATAACAAATGCATATAATTTACCTCCGAGGCTAGCAACTCTGCTAGGACCGAATAAATCCATGTGTAGCAATTGTAGAGGTCTAGTAGTACATACTGCGTTTACAGACTTGAATGTGGATCTTGTAGCCTTGTTCTTTTCACATTGGCTGTATACCGAATCCTTCTTGAATGTTATATATGGTAAACCGCGTACTATCTTCTTTGTGGATAATCTTGAAATTGTATCCATGTTTGCATGATCGAGTCTCATGTGCCATAGATGACTCTCATCACTTTTGGCCATTAAGCATCTACCGAAGGAAACATAACCTTCCTTCTTCTTCTTCGACAGTGTTACAAATAGGGTAGCGTCACCGGTCATATGCCGTGAGCAACCGCTGTCGAAGATCCATTTGCTTCTAGCATGTGAAGGGTGTTCCACCTACAAAACAGTTTGCAGATGAAACCTTTGGTACCCATTTCTTGTAGGGTCCTGAATTGTTAGCTTTAGGTATTCAAGCATAAACATTTAAATCTACAAGCTTTCTCATTCTACATGCAGATGATATATGACCAATGAGGCCACAATAATGACATTGTGCATGTCGAGTGTTGAAAGCTGAGTGGTGTGCATGGTTAGTAGGTTTAGGTTTTCTAGTATAGAAGAATGCATACCTATGATCATGTTTGGGCTTAACCTTTTGGGGTAAAGGTTTTATATGGTTTGGTCTGACAGTGTTTGGCTTGGGAATGTTCCGAATTCTCGGTAAGTGACACGTGTTAGGATAGGAAGCAGCAGGCTCAGGCTATTTTTCTAACCTAATTTCCAACCTTTTGGAAGTGTCATATAACTTAGTATAATCAGAAGTGAGTGATTCCATTCTGATTTGTGCAGATTGAAGACTTTTCTTTTCTCTAGAAAGATCTTCTCTCAATTGGTCTATAATATTGTCTTTCTCTTCGGATGACTGTTTAGTCTCGTGTAATAAGAGCTTTATAGAGGAAAGCTCACCAGACTCACTAACATTAGCTCTAACCTCAGCTAGTAGGTCGGTAAGTCTTCCTATTTCTCCTTTGTACTCTTTGAGTACCTTCTTAGCGGTCTGATATTTACTATGCAGTTTCCTGTAGTCAAGCATCAGGTCACTGAAGGCATCTCCTAATTGCTCAAAGGTGAAGTCATCATATGTTTCTACAGGTTCAGTAGGTACTTGATCGATTGCCATGAAGCAGATGTTTGCAGCGTCCTCTGAATGTTCATCTTCTGAGTCGCTAGCTTCACTCTCATGCCATATGCTGGTGTTGGCATATTTCCGAGACGTTGATCTTTTCAGGTTGCCTTTTTCATACCTGTTGTTCTTCTTGCTCGATGATGAGTTGATGGGACAATCCTTCTTCATATGTCCCTTCTTCTTACAGCCATAGCAGACAACATCTTCTTGATACCAGTTGTTGCTGTTGTTCTTTTTGACTTTCTTCTCATGTCTCATGAATCTTTTGAACTTCCTTGCTAGGAGAGCTTGATCTTCAGCGTCAGATCCACTGCTGTCTGAGTCATCTTCAGCAGCTTTTCTGTACTGAGCCTTGAGGGAGATAGTCTTCTCCTTTGGAGCAGGCTCTTCAAAATCTTGTAGCTCCAGTTCATGAGTGAGTAGTTTACCCATGAGT
Organism: Iris pallida; assembly: GCA_029216955.1. Taxonomy (NCBI): domain Eukaryota; kingdom Viridiplantae; phylum Streptophyta; class Magnoliopsida; order Asparagales; family Iridaceae; genus Iris; species Iris pallida. The sequence continues at coordinate 1,715,979 of JANAVB010029620.1, forward strand.
ACTTCAAGTGACATTGTGGTGAGGTCGTTTCCTTCAATGATAGCTGTAGCCTTTGGAATCCAGCTCTTGGTGAGAGCTCGCAGGAGTTTGTGAATCTTTTCGTGGTTACTGTAATCTTTGCCTAAGGAGGACAAAGGGTTTACAATATCCAAGAACCTCTCGAACATTTATGTGACTGTTTCATTTGGCTTCATTTTGAACGCCTCGTACTCTTGAGTAAGTCTGCTGACTTTTGACTCCTTGACTTGAGTCGTGCCTTCATATGTAACTTCGAGAAGCATCCACACACCATTTGCCGTTGTGCATGTAGATACCCGGTTAAATTCTGTTCTGTCTAAGGCACAAAAAAGAGCATTAATGGCACGTGCGTCAAGACTGGCCTTTTTCTTTTCTTCCTCTGTATAACTGCTTTGGGGTTTTTCAACCAAAACTCCCTCGACATTTATACGAGGTGGCTTCTGATAGCCATCAAGAACAATAGCCCATAAGTCAAAATCAAGAGATTTCAAGAAGAAACTCATCCGTATTTTCCAATAAGTGTAGTTAGTACCATCAAACAGTGGGGGTCTGTTTGTGGCCTGACCTTCACTTGTGAATTTCATAGTAGCCATGTGATGTGCTGTGATCTAATAAATAATGAATAAATAATAGCACTGTTACCTCGCTTTACCTGTAACACCCGCTCTGATACCAATTGTAGGAATGATATAGTAAAGCGTAATACTCTAGAGGGAGGGTGAATAGAGTTGGCAGCGGAATAATGCTAATTAAAAAAAAGTTAGCAACACAATCACAGTATATAATCACAGTTGAAATAATGTAAAGGCAGAGTTCAGAAAGCAAACGCAAAGACAGCGATGTATACTGGTATCCCTCTGTTGAGGACTAATCCAGTCGGTAGAACTCTTGCTACCAGTTGAATCCACTATAGGAAAAATCGCAAGTTTTCTTACGAAGTCCTTGCAACTTCTACAACACGAGCTTTGATACGAAGAACTCGTCCAACTTCAAATGTGAAGAGGTATTCTTCAATCAAGCCTTCTGATTACAATCTCTCAGAAACTTCTAGACCGTACCGTACTGGCAAATCGACTAGAGGATTGTAACTGGCTTGGAATCTGAAAATGAAATCTCTAGAAAACTCTTTGGAAGGCAGAAAGCTTTTTAGATAGAGAGAAGATTGAAAGTGAATGAGTGAATTGAAATGATCGAAATCCATCTCTATTTATAGGAATTCCAAAGGGAGAACTCTGTCAGAATTCGAGCAAAATTCGGGCAGAACTCGATGAGCAAATCTTGGTCAAATCCGCAACTGCAGGAGGACCAAGTTCCAGAGAATTCAAAAATCAAACGGCCACCAACCGAACTCTGGCCGAACTCTGGCCGAGTTCTGTCAGGGTTAGGTTAGGGTTTTAAAATAGATTTTTGGTGATTTTTGAAAACCTTTTTGAAAACCCTTTTGTAAACGTTTTGATAGGTCATTTTAAAAATATTTTGAACTATTTTGGGGATAGCCTATTTGCCAGTACGACTCGGTGTACAACGTATTCCTAGACTCAAATAAAGTAAAAAATTACATTGCATAGAAAGTACAGACTCAAGTAGGCAAACAGATCTTCAGTCTTGAACGGAGTGAATATCCAATCTTGCTTATGTCCAAGAAGCTGAGATGTCCCAACAAGCTTCGTATATCCAGACAGAGTTTTGATCAATTATTAAAATCAGGTTGACCATATGACCAATGGGCCAACAAGAACTTCCCGCTGGATACGTCCAGGAAGGATTTTGTAGGGTTCATTTTTAAATTGTGTGCTTGCATCAGGTCGAATACCGTCCTCAGATCCTGCAGATGGTCTCCCTTACAGCGACTCTTGACGGCGATGTCATCAACATAGCACTCCCCCGTCTTGCGTAAGTGGTCTCTGAAGATGATACTCATAGCTCTTTGATATGTGGCACCGGCATTCTTCAAACCGAAAGGCATGACTGTGTAACAGTATGTGCCAATCGGTGTTCGGAATGATGTATGCTTTTCGTCGTCAGGAGACATCTTGATTTGATTGTACCCCGAGAAACCCTCCATGAATGACATACATTCGAAGCTGCAAGTGTTGCCAATCATGATGTCTGTGATAGGGAGGGGGAATTCATCTTTGGGGCACGCCTCGTTCAGATTGCGGAAGTCGATGCAGATTCGAATTTTTCTATTCTTCTTGAGGACGGGTACTATATTAGCGACCCAGTCAGGATGTTGCTCCTCACGAATGAAGCCGCTGGCTATTAGTTTGTTGACTTCGGCTTCGATCGCATCCATGATGCCCGGGCGGAAGCGTCGCTGTTGTTGCTTGACTGGCTTTGCATCCGGCCGAATATTGAGTTTGTGAAGAGCAATATCGGGATTTAACCCCGTCATATCTTTATAGCTCCAGGCGAACACATCAATATATTTTTTGACAAGTTCCAGCAGCGATTCTCGCTCTTTGTCTGTTAGGCTTTTACTGACGAATATTGGTTTTGGAGAAGATTCGCTGCCGGGGTCGACCTGTATAACCTCATCTTCAGTAGGAGGTTCTCTCCGTTCGAACCGCTTTTCCCATTGTGCATCCAACTGTTGGGCCCACGGCTCTAGCTCGAGGATTTCAGGGATGTCTTCGTCTTCTTCATAAGCGTCGACGAATGCCATGTTGACTGACAAGACTTGTCTGAATACATCTCCGATGCTGGTATCCGAATCAGAAGTTGGTAACCCGGTTGAATGTGAATGCCAGTCATATTCTTTATCTGAACTCTCAGGAGTCGTCGTGGGTGTAACATACCCTAACCCACATCGAGTCTTGCTATAGTAGTCCCGTGGTTTGCCAGCCGGGACCGGTGGCTTCAAAGGTAGTCGTCGTCCGGTGCCGTAGTTCAAGCCTGGCGTCGTCTCTAGATCACACCCCTGTTTTTGCATGTGATGTTTGGATTGGGGGCTATAAATATACAGAGGCAGTCTCCCGGCATCTGATTCAAGGTCGACTTCTTCTATGGTGAAGGGATGCGGATCGTCTTTTCGGCCGAAGATGATTGGATGGTCCCCTCTTTCGATTATGCGGTAAGCGTTTTCTACTGGAGTATACTGGATTACGGTGTACACATTTGTCACCTGTGTGTGTAAGTGAGTGCCTATACCGTGTTCCATAGCGTACATTGTACAAAGCTTATTAAGCTCGAGGTAGTTCAAAGAAGCCCTTTATTGATGAAGTAAGGTATTTTTTCTAGCGGGATTACATCATCTGCGAAGGAAACATTAGTATAGGCAGCCACATACTTGGCTAGCTCTGGTTCCTCTTCGGCTACCCCCTGTATAAATGAAGACTTAGAGGACGACCTGGACAGCTTGATCGTCAGAGGTTCAGCTGGTGGAGCAGAGCGTGGAGTTGTTGGCAGACTAGCGACCCCCAGTCTGGTGCTCGATGCTGGACGGGGAGTGGTTGGTTCGCTCGAAGTTCCAGGCCTCGCATCGGGGTGACGACCCTTCTTGGGAAGGTGTATCGTCATTGGCTTGTCGGAGGGGTAGAGCTTCTCCGTTTGCGGCTGGCCGACTCTTGGCAGCCTGATTGTTAGTGGCTCCGTTGTGGGTCTTGGCACTTGGCCAGACCTTGGCAGCCGGATTATCATCTGATCTTCTTGTGCCGAGAAGCGGATTGCGTCCTTACGCAGAGTGGCTGTAAGGGGTGCGAACTTGCCAGGTTTGCGAGCTTAGAGGTGGATTGTCAGAGGTTCTTCTGATCCTGTGGTAGTCTTCGTACGAGCTTGCACATCTCCTTCATCCAGGTGCTTCTTTGACTTTTCGTATAGGCAGAAGTCTGAGTAGTAAGATTCGACCCCTTTGAAGGGATCGATGTCGGCAAATTCCGTCCTCACGAAGCCGTGCTTGTCGATATATTTGAAGCATTGGTGTAGCGTGGAAGGCACGATCATATAATCGTGTATCCACGGACACCCCAAGAGGATGTTGTAAGAAGTGTCTGCATCTATGACGTAGCAGGTGACTTCTGATTGGAGATTGCCAATCTGACACTTCAGACGAATCTTTCCAATTGGGTAGCTCCTGCCCGAATTGAAACAGCTGATGGCGGTGCTTGTAGGCGTCAGGCGATGCATAGGGATGCAGAGATGATGTAGCAGACCCTTCGGAATAATGCTTATGGAAGAGCCAGGATCGATGTACATCCGATCCACCTTTACGTCGCCGATGTATCCAGTGTAGTATAGCGGGCGATCGTGCAGGTTGGTTTTGATGAGCATGTCCTGCGGAGTGAAGTCAATGTTGGGCATTGCTCCTGTGCAAGCGCTGTCTTGGAGATCTGCAGGCAGATTTTCTCCCGTGAGGATGACCTGAGCTAGGTATGCATCGGCATTTTGGAGTGCATCACTCAAAGCCGCACAAACATCCTTTGAGAGTCTCAGAAGCTCGTATAATGACAACTTGGCCGGTGTATTGGCCAATTGCGCTAAGATGTCAAAGTTGTAGGGCTTCCCCACCCCTACGGTGCCTCTTTCCTGAGGGATTTGTCAAAACGAGTCTCCTTCGGCCTAGGCTTGTCGGTCGTCGGAGGCTGAGCCGGTCCCGGAGCGTCGGTTGTTGCGGGCTGATGATCTTCAGCCGAGTTGTCAGCCATAGGCTAGGATTGTGCCCCAGACCGAGTGACGACGGTTGTAGCTTCTTCGATATCTGCCGAGATTGTGCGGCAGGACCTGACTTTTCCACTCTTGCTCTTGCGAATGGAAAATGGTGTGGACTGAGTCACTTCAGATACTAAGTCTGGATGGACCCACATGACCTCCCCTCGTGATGTGGTAAAGGGTACTAGACCGGCAGCCTGATCTCGAGGAGGTGGAAGATTAGCAATTTTTATTGTCGCCAGAGGGATAGGGACCACACCGTCTTGAGTTTTCGTCGGAGGGAAGCTGCCGAATTGTACCGACACCATATTGGCTGCCACTGTTACCTCCTCAAAATTGATGGCCAGAGCGTTCGAATCGATGAGATTTTGGATGTACCGTTTTAGTTGGTAGCAGTCGTGTGTAGCATGGTGGACGTAGCGATGGTAATGGTAGTAATTTGGGTTCTCCATCTCTGCTGGCCACGGTTCCCATCTTGGTGGAGGAAGCTGAATTCTGTCTCCTTGTATGAGCATGTCCAAGATGGGCTTGACGTGACCGTCTTCGAAGGAGTAAGTGATTTACGGCCATTATTTGTCTGCCGGCTTTGGCTCAGGCTTCTGTGCTGTGTCGGCCACCATAGCCTGCTTGCCCTTGTTGTCCCGATTGTTGGAGGAGCTACCCCCATTATTGGCGTTGGCGTTGGGACGTCTGCCCTTGTTCTCTCCCTCTGAGATGTGCAATCCCAGTTGGCGAGCCTTCTTCAGTCGTTCTTCGGCGCTTGTAGCACTGATGATAAACGTTTTCCAGTCCTTGAATTGACTTTCGCCCATCCAGAGACTGATTGTTGGGAGCAATCTCTTTTGGCAAATTTCAATCAATGAGGAATCCGGATTTCCAGATGGCAACTTCATTACGGTTCGACGAAACCGTTCGATATAGTTTCTTGTCAGCTCTTTCTCTCATTGGACGATGTCTATGAGAGTGGACATTATGATGTCCTGTCCTACTTCGTAGAATCTCTCCAAGAATATGTGCTTGAAGCCGGCGAAGGAGTGGATGCAGTTGTCCGGCAGATTGCGATACCAGTCGAAGGCGACTCCTTCCAATGCCCCGATGAATAATCGTGTGAGGATGGCATCGTCATGGGGCAGATGGTCGGTGGTGACCTCGAAGTAAGTGATGTACCGACTTGCGAAGGTCTTTCCATCATACGGGTTGATGTTGAACGACTTATATCTTGGCGGGAATGGGACATCCCTCCAGGTAACAGGGTATGGTTGCCAAATTCTGAGGTCATGAGAGTTTTCTCGAGCGTGAAACATGGCTCAGAGCTCCTGGACCTCTCTTCTTGCTTCTCGGGCCTCATCCACAGCGGTGGGGGCTGTTACTTCAGGAGGATTGTTGCCCTGGTTCGGTACCGCTGAATTCGAGTCCGCATTGACCGTGGGACCCGCGCTTGTTTGGTCAGGCGTCCCTCCTTGCAGAGTTGGAAGGGCCGCTTTGATCTCGTCCACAGACTTGACCAAGGCAAGTAATATGGCTTCGAGAGTGTCGATGCGTTGGCGATTACTGGAACCACCTTGGCTGTTGTCTGTCATAAACACCGTCTTTACATGAAGGGAGATGGACGAACAGTGGAGGAAGCGCCCTCCGAATCATACCCCTGTAGTGAGAAGTCATCGGGGTATATGGGAATGTTCTCCTCTGGTTCGGACTCAGAAGGAACAGTACCCCCAGTCTCCGAGTTCGCCTCATCTTGGGAGTTATGGACGTCCTCGGAGACGTTGGGGTTTGCTGCATCTAATAGGAGAGTTGTTTTCCTGGCTCATCTTCTTGGAACATCGGATTGTCGTGGAGGTTCGGAGGAGTGCTACCTCCAGTCCCAGCAACCCCCAGTGGTGTGGACGATGAATCTCCCGCTGTGGCAGATTTCATTTTAGAACGGGTACCTTGGAAAACTCTGGCGGTAGGCACCCGCTTAGACGACAGTCTCTTAGTCGTAGTGGTTGATATCTTCGGGCTTGGAGCACTGGTCTTCTTTCCTCTCCCATCGGCGGGGACTTTCTGAACTGAGTTGCAGGAGACGACGAAAAGTGCCTCGTCTTCTGAAGATGGCTGTTGCAGTCTCTGAAAGGTGGACTGCCGGTCTTTTCGCACCGTCGCGTTGTTGCAGTAGCAGTTGACGATAACTTGGGTACAGTGACGTCCGTAGGAGGACTCTTTGCACCCCGATGTATCTTCTCTTTCCTTGCGTTTGTGGAGGATGGCCTCATGCAAGTCAGATGGGTCGGGGTCGACCATATTTGCTCCCTGGATTTCGGAAGACTTTTGCAAACCTCTCTGTCCGTTTGCCGCCGGGGGCTAGACTCGAGTGGTTCTGTACAACTTCCTATCTGAGGCCCGCATAACGGTATACGGGACGCTCGGATGGTCAGAGACCGGATCAGCGGATCGAGCTTGCCAAGCTCGCGCTGTCCTAGACTTCTTCGCTCTAGCGCATAAGGGCACATAGTAGGAAGAGTCTAAGTGATACTGGAGAGAGTCAGACATGTCTTCTTGGGAGCACAAGAGATCAGAATCATAAGAGAGGCGGTCGAAGACAGAGCCGCGGGGAGTAGGCGTCATGCGGCTATCATCAACAATCTTCCTGCGGCTGGCAGACGTAGCCGCATAGGCTTTCTTCATGCGGCTGGGAGTCTCAGCCGCATGAGTTTTCTTCATGCGGCTGGGTGATCTGGCCATATAGACTTTCTTCATGCGGCTGGCAGATTCACCCGCATGAGCCTCCTGAATGTAGTTGGCAAATTTGGCCACATGAGTGTTCGGCTTTTTCGTGGGGCGTATAGAATCACTCTTTGTCCCTACAAGTCCAGCATCGTAATGCTTTCCTCTGCCGGACTTGGGGACAGCAGAGTCCTCTACGGCTCAAAGTGGAGCCGTATGAGAGTCTCCTTCACCGTCTTGGATAGCAGAGAGTACCCCGTCCAAAGCTTGTGGAGGAGCAAATGATTTTGGCCTCCACTCGCAGCGAGCTTTCTTTGTGCGGGTTCGCTTCTAGACCGGGCCAGCACTTCCTTCAGAGAGCATTTCTTCAAACGCCTGTTGGTCGAAGCGGACGACCATCTTCTGTTGCGTGGAGCCAAGTTTGGCTGCATCCGATTGCTTCACCAACTCCGCAGCAGTGGAGAAGTTTGTCCTAGCAGAGTCGCCATCGTGTTTGCCATGAAATATAAAAGAGCAGAACAATTATCAGAGGACTGGACTTTTACTTCACAATACAAACTCGTTTGTACAAAGAAAGCCAAGGGACGAAAGCCTAGGTACAACAATCTAAGTACAATTTTTTATTTTAGATTCTGGGGGGTGATGGTAGAGGCTCGGAAAAGCGACCGCAGCTCTGCCTTACTCCTTGGACGATCAGGTACAGCCTTGGCTCTATAGAAGAACTGCTGGGCGTTGATGAAGAAATGCTATCTCTTCAGGCTCTCTGGCTCTCTGTGTATATCTCTGTGTAAAACTCCCTCTATTTGCAAGGGAATGGCACCCTGCTATTTATAAGAGTGGGGGGCCTCATTAGGGTTTACAATGATTGCCATTCTTAAAAGTCGGCGGCTAAGGATCATTGGATCTGGGCCGTTCATCGAGATTTGAGCAATAAATATGATTGTATCAAATCTTTTGTGGGTAATTAATGTTGATTGACATAAATCCTTCTGATTTGTCATGCCAACCTCGGATTCCTCGATACGTGTCTTTAATTGGCTTATTTGCAAATGATCTGATTTGATCCCAATATTTTATTGGGATTTGTTATGAGATTTCGATCAATCTGATGCCACGTACCCTACTGTCATGCCACGTGTCATAACAGCAAAAATTTGAGCTACAGAAAAGTTGGGCCGCATAAGGCTGGCCACGTATCAAGGCTGTCTAAGAATGGCCCCCCTTCTTGAAATTTGGGCCGCATGAGTATGAGTGAACCGCATGGAGATAGTCCTCGTGAGCCGCATGAGGATAGTCATTGTGAGCCGCATGGGGTTGGTCTTCGTGAGCCGCATGGGGCTGATCTTCGTGAGCCGCATGGGGCTAATCTCCGTGAGCCGTATGGGGGAGCCTCCGCTTGGGCGCATGGGGGAGTCTCCACTTGGGCCGCATACGACTGTCCACGTATCAAGGCCGCATGACAGTTTCTGACTCTCGAAAGATCGTGTTAGAGATTTTCTTCGCTTCCCAAAGAGTCCGTCACTATGAGGGAGTCATAATGATATCATTTTGTCAGAATTGTCAGAGATGTCAGCCGTCAAGGCATTTAATGCAGTAAAGGACGAACGAGAGGGCTGTTTGCGTGCCACGTGGCTCCTCTTTGAGCCGCATAGGACTTTCTTGAGCTGCATAGATCCTTGATTCGTATGGATCCTTGAGCCGCATGACTTCTCTGAGCCGCATGGGGCTCTTTGGACGCATGGATCTTTCTTTATTATTTTCCATGCTTCTACAATCCATTTTAGATCTTAAGTATCAGCCAAACCCATCTCATATCAATTTAGCCTCCTATCTCGTATTAATTAGTACTACCATGTTAGATTTTCTTGTACCAAACACAAAGCTGTCAAGTTAAGACCTTCTTGTATCCAATAGACACTATTACGAGGACTCCCTCTAGTATCAATCGTTCTGTTGGATGATGGGGCATGAAACCATACCCTTCAAAGGTAGAACCTTAGGATCTGGCGCCTTAGACCAACCTAGTAATATGTTATGCTGCACAACTACAGTTACTTCACATATATCATTTTAAAGCTATAAAGAGGGTGTGTCCTGGAAACTCTAAACCATGGTAGCAGGGAGTGCTCTCATGTACCAATAACATGAGCTGCCTTCATATACCAGAGTATCCATCGAGCCCTGTAAGAACAATAGAAGTCAAAGCTAAGGGAAGTCAAATCCACCCCATAGGCCACCTGCAGGACATCAGTTAAGTAAACCCGATTAATAGGGTGGAGATTGGAGTATCAGTTTTGCACTGATACATTAACCTACTGAATTTCACATCAAGTTGCATATGAAGTATCATTTGGGCTCCTTGTGTTAGTAGTGAAAGGGGGTCTATATAAGTGAAGGAAAGATAAGGCAAGTCAAGTTATTGGGAGGGTATCATAGGAGATGTACTCATATATAAGAACATGTAGGCATGACCCTAAGACATTAAGTAGACTAGGTATACATATCACAAATGGGTTGGGGAGCATTAGACAATATACCACCTACTAATTAAATTCAAATAAACCTAGAAAATATAAATTACCAAAGTAGATAGGCTCGTTTGTACTCTTAAATTGTGTATTGATCCTATTGATTTATAAATAGGTTCTTTGGACTTCGATTCAGATCTTGATCCGTGCCAGCAGCTCAGGATACCAGTGAGTATATTTGTTATTTGTTTCTTTATTGTTATTTACTATAGTTTAGTGTTAGTTATTTAATACTTGATTCTTGACGCGCTCGTCACACGGATATCACATCATGTATTTTCTTTTATATCTTGCCATGTTTCATGTCTGTCGTGCCGGGAAGGGTAAGTACTAAGTAGATATGTGATCAACCCGTAGACCATGTTTATTTTTATGCAATGTAGATCGTGTAGACCGTGTTTATTTGCATGCGATGTAGACCGTATTTATTTTCATGTAATGTAGACCGTGTTTATTTTCATATAATGTATACCGTGTAGACCGTATTTATTTTTATGCAATATAGACCGTGTTTATTTTTATGCAATGTAGAGAGTGTAGCCTGCACGGTGTAGTGGACCAGCCCGATCACATATCGAAAGGAGTACTTCAGCATACTTAGATAGTTATGGTTCCTTGTTTCACCCTTTATATATTTCCATGTATATTCCTGTCTCTTGCTCATTGTATCACCATGTTATAGTAGATTTCTCTCATCATGTATTTTATGACTAACCCCAATTTTATAGTCGTTAATAGATATTTGAATTGCATTCAATGAATTGTACTCGTTCCATCCTGATTGTGATGAGGACTTGTGCCCTGACCAGTATGGTCCATACATGGGAGATATAGCCGATACGGACTTTGTCTTTCAAGAGGAGTTCGTAGCACCTGACCCCGCTGTACATGCTTAGATATTCTCTTGTTAGCTTGAGACATTGTAGTGGATATTGATATTGACTCTGAGTCATGTAGTTTGGACTTTTTTTTGGATATCATACATTTCATATTCTGAGACTAGTTATATACATTCCTCTATTTCATCTAGAACTGAATTGTGATCTTGTGTTGTTGTCTCCCAAGTGGAGCATATTTATACTGTATGGTTGTTCATCATATATTATTACAACATTCTACCTCGATATTGTGGTGTAGGCTGGGCGTGCGCACGATTCATGCCCAAATACTGGGTACGGGTCGTGACACCCATTGAGCATATTATGTGATCGGAATAGAAAGACCATTTGTGCAAATGATTGGAACTGTCCCTGTAGTGTCCCAAATTTGTAATACGTATTTAGTGTACGTATACGAGTCTTGGACCCGTATTTTAGTTAATCATGATTAGTTAATTATAGTTAATTTTGTTTGACTGGTTTAATTGGCTTATGGTTCATCATGGTAATTGCATTGGCTTGGTTCGGTTCGGTTTATTTGACCTTGCTTGTTTTGGTTTATCCTGTGGAGAACCACTCTCACCACAAATATCAATCCCACTCTCTCTCTTCCATTATTACTCATTACTCATTTCTTCTTCTCCATCTTTACTCTTCACCTACCAGAAGAGAGTGGAGAGCTTAGGCAAGTGCATCTTGCTTCATTGAGGAACCCCATTTTATTGTTCCACTGTCTTCCTCATGTGTTTCTAACCCACTTTAGTACTTAACATTTTTCGTTTCTGTGGTTAAATTCTTGTAGATCTAGTTTTATGGTATTTTCGGTTTCCATAAATTTTGATCTATCAAACTTACATATTTTTGCTAGTTGATGGTTCCATGTTGTAGAGAATTTCATTCTGCCCCAATTTGACTTATGGAAGTTCAGATTTGGACTCTGGATGACGAATTTATGGAGCTTGGAAGCACGGCACCATGGTGTTCTTCTTCTCGGAAAGTGGAGAAGTGACAGTTCTCTGGCCGCATGGCCATTCACTAGAATGAGCCGCATGGCTTTATATAGAATCGTATCATTTAAATCTTCTATGCATTTGAAGTTGCTTGCAGCCGCATGAGAATATACTTGGCCACCTTAGCAGTAAATGCATGCACGTGGGAGCAAGGCTTAGCATTAATGCTTGGCCTCAATATCATGACTTAGCATTTAATGCTGGCACCCATAGCATTGCATGCGTCAGCATACATGGGGAAAACCATTTTCAGCCACATGAGGAAATATTTATGGCCGCATGCACATACTAAATAAATGGACCGCATGCAAGCATGCATGTTTTACTTAAAGCAATTTTTGGAAATCAGCCGCATAAGCCTTAAGTTGGCTGCTAAGCATTCTAGAATGCATTAGAGAATACATTTAATGCATTGTTAATGCATTATTCATGCATTCTCTTCATCAGCCGCATGCATTTCAATAATGCAATTAATGCATTGTTAGTACATTGTTCATGAGCCGCATGCCTTTCAAGAATGCATTTAATGTATTATTAATGCATTGTTTATGTATTAACAATGTATTAATGCTTTAATGCATTTTATGCATGCTTCAATGCATTTCATGCATTAACAACCGCATAGCATTTCAAAGAACACATGCTTTAATGCATTTTATGCATTGATTAATTTTCTTCCTAATGCCTTTCTTTAATGTTTCAATACATTTCCTTCCTAGCAGCATCACCTTAATGCAATGTTGTCCCATTCCAAATGCATTACTTAATACATTTGTCCTTACATGCTTTAATGCTTGGATTAAAGCATTCTGGACTAAGCTAGCCGCATAGCTTCATAAGCTTTAGTAATTAATGCACTTCCAAATGCATTACTTTAGTGCTTAATGCATTTAAGGCTTTAAATATTTTATATTTAATGCTTTAAGCCCTTTCCTTGGCACCAATCGCATGGCATTCCCTTAGTGCCTTGAATGCATCCTTACTGTATTTTTTATGCATTTCTTTAGTGCAGCATTAATGCTTTTCCTTGGTATCAGCTGCATGGCCTTATATAATAATTCTTGGCCGCTTGGCCGCATATATATATATAATATGTGCATGACCAATAATTCTTGGCCGCATGCATTGTTTGAGTGGCCACGTGCCATATTTTGCCGCATACACCATGGTGTGCTGGCCTTATTAGTATGAAGCATTAATTGTAGTAGGGTCCCACAGGGTGTGTACCCATGTAATTTTAGGCCATATGGTCCCAGTACTTGAGTGGCCACGTGTCCTTTTCTTTACTTGAGTGGAAGCTTGCATTTATTGCGAGTTCCTCTCTCCTTGTCTTTTCTGGTTGCATGAATATTTCTTGCTGGCCGCATGGCCCCCTTCAGTTATTTTCTGGCCGCATAAGCTTTGGCTGGCCGTATGGGTGGCCTCCCACTCTCTTTGGCCGCATGTATGTTCTTCCACTTTTGGGCCGTATGGGGTCCACTTTGATTGTTTAAATGTTTTAATTACCTGAATTGGGGTCAGAATTTCTTCCCACTCCCAACATGAAAGTTGTAGAGTTTTTCCTTGGCTTCAAGAATATATATATTATTAATATATTATTATTTAATTGTGCAAGTTTCTTCCTTCCTTGATAAATGACATGACCTGATAGTGACCCGCCGTGGTGCACTCCCGACAAGATAACTTGACCTGACAAATTTGACATGATAACTTGACATGATAATTCTTGATAGTGGCCCGTCGTGGCGCACTCTTGACAAATAAACCTGACATGATATTTTTCGAAATGCTGTTGCGACAGCTAACATGACACGACAAGATTGAATGGCCTGGACACCGTGGACGATTGTGCTTGTACAAATGAACCCGTCTTGTCTTGTATCATGTCTAGGACGGAGACCCCTGAGTACCATGGTCAGGGGTACCCACTGAAATTGACTAAGTCTAATAACTAAAATAATTCAGTAGTCATGAGAGATTTTCCCAGTTACAGGCGATCCCGTTATCCCGGCCACAATTGTTTGGACTTGTAGCCTGCCATCGAGTAGGGCACATTTCCAGCCCACTGTCATGTGGGGCACTTCATAAAACAATTTCTACGCACACTGTCATGTGTTGCACACCAAGCTACCTAATAATTATTGATAACTGCTTAATGAATTCAAGTCGCCTGGATAACCTGGATTAGCTGCAGGGCTTGTGGCTGGAGAAACATCTCACTACATCTTGCTAGTAACTAGGCCTGTGATAATCCTAGTTAGTTAAAGTATCAAGCCGTACTTATTGCTTGGCCGTGAAATATTGGATGGAGTTTACCAGTCTATTCTTGTCTTGATTCTGTACAAGATTGTTACATGTCCTGATTTCTTATATTTATCTTACGGATAAATGATGGGAGAAGCCAAGTTCTGTTCAGGCGAAGGATTACAACCCCGGTCCTTGTTTGGTTTACGGGTTGTAACCCGGTTATCTGAATAGTACCATGGTTATCTCATCGTATATCACTTGTCATGCTTGATACGATTTACCTTACCAACAAGATTTGGGAGACGGAGTTCTATTCAGGTGAAGGGTTACAACCCCGGTCCTTGTTTGGTTTAAGGGTTGTGACCTGGCTACTTGAATGGTTCCCTCGTACTCCATTATGACTGTTGCTATTCTTTTGATATCAAACCTTAATTACTGTCTTTATTATGTAATTATTACTCCTGTGCTAATTGCTGGTTTTAGTTCCTAAGTGAAGCCTCCTTTGTGGCACTTGCTCTTTCTGGGATCTGATCCAGCTGGTTTTGTATGGCCAGATACCGGAACAGTACCAGAGGATCTACCGACCTTTCAGCTACATGGTGACCACTAGACAGAATCCTGGCCGCGAGTGGGTTATTTTTGGCTCTCCCACTCTATTGTAAAATTATTCTTTTGAGGCGTTTAGCCGTCGAGCAAGTGTTAGCTCATGTACATTTTTACTTACAATCTGCCTACGGGCTGTAACATGATTGGCAACCTAGGGTTGATCATATATGACTAAACTCTTGCTAGTCCTCATATTTTGTAACGACTAGCTTCATGATCAGTTGAATATGTAATGTTTGGGACGCCTTACTATTGTATATTTGGTGGTCTTACCTCTTGTAACATTTACTTACTTGCTTGTGATTGAGACACTAGGCTTGTTATTGACCTTAGAAGACCGATGGCTTGTAGATAGACCCTCATATATCTAGACAGCCGTGACCGTATAGTAGAGTGGATCCTATTTCATTATACGTTGCTGGCTATGTCTGCCCCCGCTCTCCAGTGTTCTGGTTCTGGGGCATGACATGGTTTAAGTGGTGGGCCATGCAGGTCTTGTAAATCAAGATAGGTGAGGGTTTACCGAATAGATGTCTCAATCAGTATTCGCCCTTGATCTCTGCTCGTATCTTCTGGATCCCTGGATTCTTGTCCTGATCATATGCTTGTATCGTTGATCTGTCATGGTCCTTCCTTATTGTTCTCTATGTCATCTTCTTCAGCGGCATCATTCCTGGATCTGTCGGTCAGCAAGGCGGAGCGCCTCCCGTGGACCAGCAGCAACCAGAAGATCAGGTCCAGTACTCAGGAGTAGCCTCCCGAGTCATGCCTACCGGAGATATTTTTGTCATTTTATATTTTTGAATATTTTTAAAATTTATTTTATTATTTATGATATTATTTTTGGGTTGTGTATCTTAGATACTTAGACTTCTATCTGCTATATCCATTTTGGATTTCATGTTTTATCTATCTTTCATTATGCTCTACCTTAGATGTGATTGAGACTGTATCTGCTATATCACCCCCATTCGGGGAGTATAAACTATTTAGCTTTATATTGTTAGATATTGTGACCTAGGACAGCGTTCTACCGCCGACACTGCAGCGTAGGCTGGACGTACCCACTTCTCGTACCCTTACTCTAGGGTGCGGGTCGTGACACATTTTTAGTGGTGGCCCATGCAGGTCGAGTTTATGTAGTAGTATTCGAACTAGAGTATCACTACAGCCTGCAGTAGGATTAGGATATATTTTTGAAGGTACTCAATCACAGTTAGGATCCCTTGAGAGATTCCTGGGACGACCATTGAGAATCTTATATTAAGTTCGATTTGAAAACTCTTCTCCCCTTGATTTGATTTATCTTTACTTTCTGTTGTTGGATTTGATTTTGATGATGATTGTTGAGTTTTGAATCTTGATGTTAGCTGTTGCATCCGAGTTTGTATTTATATGACTTGATGGATTTTTGTTCATTTTTGAATCTTAATATTCGTTGATAAAATTTGATTTTTTTTGGGTATTCATAGTTGATTTAATTTAATTTTTGTCAAGATGAAATTATATGGGCTAGGTCATCTATGTTATGGAATCTAGTCTTCTACAGTCACATTAGCCAGCATGGTGAGGACATATAGTCTGACTTGGATATATTTCTCGGGTGTGAAAATTTAAGGTTTTCGTAGCCAAGCTAGCGGCATCGCAAAAATGTTAAATACCATGATTCTAGAGGTATGTGCCTAAGTCGAGGACTCTGTGATTATCGTAGCCTTGCTTACTAGTATAACGAGGATTTAGAGTACCATGATTTTGGACAGACGCATATGATTATCAGATTGTACCTTAAATATTTTCGAACATGTTTTCTCTACTTTTGTTTTAGTCCTTCAAAAAAAAATTATTAATTGTTTTGTTTTGTTTTGCTTCTCATTATTTAACTTAGGAGTAGCTTTAGCTATTTTTATAAACCTTGGGTAACTTTTTGCTATGGGTTTCTTCATAATACAATGAATCGATAATTTTTACTAGACCTTATCTTGGATTTGATAGTTTAGCTCTGGGTTTCAAAATGGTTCATTCTTTTAAACAAATAAGCAGAACAGATTTCATCGTTATTTCCTTCTTGCTATTATTCTTGTATTAAATAATAATAATAATAAAATTGTCTTGATTACGTCAATCACCTACTTTGCAATCTTGGTAGGAATCTAAATGTTGGTCTTGATGTAGAATTTGATTTTTATATTGGGACATGAGAATATATATATATAGGGGACATAGACTCTTTGCCTAATACGTATGCATGCTACACTTTGATTTCCAACCTATCTAAATACATATTAATATGTTGTTGATGTTTAAATTGTCAAAACCCCAATATTTCTGGTTCTCTGCTTTTTTCAGCTTAAACTCGTAATTTAAATATAAATTTTATGTTATTAGTTATGTTTACATCACTGCACATGTATGTTATACATAGGATTTCAATTCAAAAAAAATTGGTTGAGTTTTGTGTTTGAATTTGTCAAATCTAAGATTGTGTGCATATTAACCCTTAATACTGGATTCCAAATATTTAGTTCAATTTACTGTTTTATTTAAAAAAAATATAATATTTTGGAGCTATGTACATTTTTGTATGTAGGGATATGATGTTAGGTTTATACTCTTACATGTTAGGTTGTGATAAACATTGGGTTGGTTAATATTATACTAGTTTAAATGTTAGCTTATTTCAGATTCTTGTAGGTAAATGCTGAACTAAAACTCGGTTTAACCTTTCAATACTAAGCTATACCCTGTACAAGGACACACACACCCTAACTTAGTATACACTGCCATGTAAACCTAACCTTTCCTCTCTATGTTATGTTCATATACCTGTATAGATATATATAGAGTTTATGCATACACGTTATAATGTATATAGATACATAACTAAATCTCTACGTGTCGGTGTCGTGTCGGAAGGATTTTCTTTTGAATCTCTCTCCCGGAAGGTATAATCTCTCCTCTAATCCATCCCTACATGCATATAGAAATATTTTGAACCCATAAGAATGACCCGCATGGTTGTATCTGCATTTGTGTATATTTCGTGTCCATTTGGAGGTCATAGGAGTGTCCTTTGTGTCGTGGTTGTATCCATGTGGAAAAATCCCAAATTTGGACAAACTATGTGTTGTTGTTATGTATGAATAAATTATTACATGTTTAATCTCATATTTTTGTATTGGAGATGTGTTCTATAGTGTCTCATATATATATTAGTGTAGAGAGTGAGTTCTTGATATATTATGTTATATACTTGTGTTTCTTTTGTCTCAAACTACCTAAATTCGTCATAATATTTATCCACGTTTTTAGTAGCAATAGCAACTTAGAAATGTCATAACTTTTAGCTTAAAACTCTGATTTATCTCCCTTTTTTTTAAAAGAACCGTATCGAAGTTAGCTTTTCAAATATATATTTTAATAAGCCAAATTTGTTCTGAAACTTTCTGTAAAATTATTTGAGTGTCAGCTGTACGAAAGACGAACGCGTTTCGGTGTTTTTGCGATTCCGGGAGCTTCCGGACACGAAAATGCGATCCGTTGAAAGTTTCAGAAAACACAAAGATCTATAACATAATTTAATCCTAGAATTTAGTGAATGCCCAATTGGTACAGTATTAATTTTAAGTAGAAGAGTGACTATACGATATATGCATTTTGTGTAACCTATGCGCCTATGTAGTATGGATATTAAATGAATATAGAGTATGTAATGCATGATATGTTAGATGAATGAAATGATATATATATGATATATATTCTTTTTACATTAATGTATATATATGGTTGAATGCAAGCATGTAGGAATGCAATTAATATAATGCATATAAGCAATGCATGAATGAAAGAATGATATACAATGTATGCATGAAGATATATATGTAATGATAGATGTGAATGCCAACATGATAGGAATGTATGATGCCATATTAGCACTTAGCACCATGTTCATATGTTAAAACTCCTTTCAATATGTTGACAGTAACCCCAAGCATGAATACACATAAAACCTACTTACTGTTATGAGTAAACCCTTTGATGTATAAATAAACCCTTTTGTTATGATTAACACCCACACACACACATGCTAAGCCTATGCTTTACATGTTATTTCTTCTATGTGACACAATGAACCCTTGCTAAATGTTATCCTTTTAACATAATACCCTCACAGTTGAACACATTGTACTGCTATGTACACATTGCCATATCCACATTCATGTATCACTCACTCCTTGTCTTTATGCACCTTGCTTGTAATAAAAATATATATGAATATATATGTAATGTGTGTTTGATGACTTGTGTAGCTTTGTGATTTTGTGTGAGGGTTAGACTAGGCTTGGTTAGGCCTAATGAGACTTGTTAGTCTAGGTTTAGACCTAGTACTGCCTAGTTAACCTAATTTGACTAGTACGGTTGACCAGAGTTGACCAAGAGTTGACTTTGACCTAGAATGACCTAGAATCATGTAGAATGCATAGTAGAGCTTTATTTTACCATTTTGGACTTATTGTGACTTCTGCTGTTCTAAATAGGAGCCAGACACCTCTCCTCGGACAGTATATTTCCTTTGGACATTCAGATAGCAGGCGAGTACATTCTCTGATGATTTCATATCCTGTTTAGAATTATTTTTCTGCTTTAAATTACTTTACTTGATATTGTCACGTTGGTCACACGGATTGGTACTATATAGATCTTTTCATGAGATGTTATCCCCCTCGGGAGCATCGGATACATCATATTTTGTGTGTTTCATGAATCATCACGTATCTCTATGCTTCCTCTGATTCACGAATCGCTTGTGACACATGTACTCTCATGTTCACAGAGCCATCATGAATCACCTTCACGTATCACTCATTTTATGAGCCAGGTGAAGTTTCACAAATCTTAACATAACTTGAACAGATCTTTGTGTATTGATTGGGGATGGGGGAGTAGAAATAGACATGTGAATATTATCCAAGTAGCTGTAGTCATGAATCACTCTCTTAGCTGTAGTCATGAATCTCATATGCCATTCACATGTTTATATTTTACTCTGACTCACTAGTCACTATTAGTTCTCTATGTATAGTAGATATTTCTATTACAGTTCTCTCTCTGTTTACATACTGTATTTCTTCTGTTCATATATCTTACTTTACTGCATGATTATATTTTCTAACCTGCTATGAACTGTTGAGATGTACTGTGCTTGCTCCTGTCCTGACTGGACCTGTTGATAAATTTTACAGATAGCCTGGAGGTTGCCTGCTAGCCTAGAGGAGACATAGTAGAGGTTGTATAGATAGATAGGGTTTTGCTCATAGTTTATTTTCAGTTGTCTTGAGTTGTATTTATGGATTACTCTATTTGAGCTTTGAAATGTATTTTTGGGTTGTGTATCTTAGACACTTAGACTTCTATCTGCCGTATCCCTTTTGGATTTCATGTTTTATCTATCTTCCATTATGCTCTACCTTAGATGTGATTGAGACTGTATCTGCTATGTCATCCCCATTCGGGGAGTATAAACTGTTTAGCTTTATATTGTTAGATATTGTGACCTAGGACAGCGTTCTACCGCCGACACTGTGACGTAGGCTGGACGTACCCACTTCTCGTGTCCTTACTCTAGGATGCGGGTCGTGACACTTATTATTCCCCATGTCGTATTCTTCAGCGGCATCATTCTTGGATCTGTCGGTCAGCAAGGCGGAGCGCCTCCCGTGGACCAGCAGCAACCAGAAGATCAGGTCCAGTACTCAGGAGCAGCCTTCCGAGTCGTGCCTACCGGGGATCCCGAGCCACCAGTTCAGCCCGTCCAGCCTATAGAGCCCGATGATGGCACCTTGGTGGGTCTCATCAGGACCTTGTTAGCTTCCCAGGATCGTAGAGGTGATGCCTTGCACCAGGCAGTGGAAGATGCTCTGAACAGAGGTGGTCGTCATAGGAACAATACAGCGAACAGCTTCAAGCGCCTGAACCCTCCATTCTTCGATGGCAGTGAAGATGCTATCGCCACAGATGCTTGGCTTCAGGAAACAGAGGTGATTCTAGAAGCAGCCAGGACCCCAGAAGACAAGAAGGTGGTCGTAGTGCGCCTGTAGTTACTAGATCTTGCCCGTAGCTGGTGGGCGGCACAGGCCGTTGGATTAGTGGCACCCATTGCTTGGACAGTATTCCGTGAGAGGTTCCGGACCAAGTACTTCGATGCTGTGGCTCGGTATGATCTTCAGACCAAGTTCACCAATCTGAAGCAGATGGACAGGACGGTCGACGGATATGCGACCAAATTTTCCAGGCTTAGTCGGTTTGCTCCCACCTTGGTGGCGACCGAGTTCGATAGAGCCAGCGGTTCCAGTAGGGGCTCCACCTAGATATTTTTTTGGCGGTGGAGCAGTTTGAGCATCAGACTTTTGATGCAGTATTGAGAGCAGCCCGGAGGCATGAGTATACCTCCCAGAGGATCGTGGATAGGACCGGAGGTCGGAAGCGATCTCACGTCCAGATGACCCAGCCGACAGCACCAGTCCCGACAGCTAGGGCTTTGACAATTGGAACTCCGAGGCAGACGGCCTCAGTGACGTCGGTCACGTCCCCTCAGTAACAGAAGCCGAAGCAGTCTTTCGCAATGGGGTGCACTCATTGTGGGAAGCCAGGACACGTTGTTTCAGAGTGTCGTAGAGCTCAGGGGTTATGTTTGGCTTGTGGAGCACCGGACCACAAGATAGGGTCCTGTCCGAATAGAGCCGGTTCCTCCTCATCGGCCCAGACTAGTCCCTCAGTAAGGGGACCAGCACCAGTACAACAGCAGTACCAGCCTCCGAGGCCATTGTCGCCTCAAGCACAAGTCTTCCAGCAGTAGAGACCCCAGCAGTATGTCCTGGTCCAAGCTCAGATTCAGAACCGACAGAGAGGTTCCTAGCAGTTGTCTCCACTTTTTCTCGTGCCTTCAATTTCCTTTCTTACATACATGATTACATGATTGATTGCTTAGTATAGTTTGTCCTTGCATCTCTAGCCACTTGATTAAATTCCGAGGACGGAATTCTTTTAAGGTGGGTTGGATGTAGTGTCCCAAATTTGTAATACGTATTTAGTGTACATATACGAGTCTTGGACCCGTATTTTTGTTAATCATGATTAGTTAATTTTAGTTAATTTTGTTTGACTGGTTTAATTGGCTTATGGTTCATCATGGTAATTGCATTAGCTTGGTTCGGTTCGGTTTATTTGACCTTGCTTGTTTTGGTTTATCCTGTGGAGAACCACTCCCACCTACCACCACTCCCACCATAAATATCAATCCCACTCTCTCTCTTCCATTATTACTCATTACTCATTTTTTCTTTTCCATCTTTACTCTTCACCTACCAGGAGAGAGTGGAGAGCTTAGGCAAGTACATCTTGCTTCATGGAGGAACCCCATTTTATTGTTCCACTGTCTTCCTCATGTGTTTCTAACCCACTTTAGTACTTAACATTTTTCGTTTCTGTGGTTCAATTCTTGTTGATCTAGTTTTGTGGTATTTTCAGTTTTCATAAATTTTGATCTATCAAACTTACATATTTTTGCTAGTTGATGGTTCCATGTTGTAGAGAATTTCATTCTGTCCCAATTTGACTTATAGAAGTTCAGATTTGGACTCTGGATGACGAATTTATGGAGCTTGGAAGCACGGCTCCATGGTGTTCTTCTTCTCGAAAAGTGGAGAAGTGACAGTTCTCTGGCCGCATGGCCATTCACTAGAATGAGCCGCATGGCTTTATATAGAATCGTATCATTTAAATCTCCTATGCATTTGAAATTGCTTGCAGCCGCATGAGAATATACTTGGCCACCTTAGCAGTAAATGCATGCACGTGGGAGGAAGGCTTAGCATTAATGCTTGGCCTCAATATCATGGCTTAGCATTTAATGCTGGCACCCATAGCATTGCATGCGTCAACATACATGGGGAAAACCATTTTCAGCCGCATGAGGAAATATTTATGGCCGCATGCACATACTAAATAAATGGACCGCATGCAAGAATGCATGTTTTACTTAATGCAATTTTTGGAAATCAGCCGCATAAGCCTTAAGTTAGCTGCTAAGCATTCTAGAATGCATTAGAGAATGCATTTAATGCATTGTTAATGTATTATTCATGCATTCTCTTCATCAGCCGCATGCATTTTAATAATGCAATTAATGCATTGTTAGTACATTATTTATGAGCCGCATGCCTTTCAAGAATGCATTTAATGTATTATTAATGCATTGTTTATGCATTAACAATGTATTAATGCTTTAATGCATTTTATGCATGCTTCAATGCATTTCATGCATTAATAGCCGCATAGCATTTCAAAGAACACATGCTTTAATGCATTTTATGCATTAATTAATTTTCTTCCTAATGCCTTTCTTTAATGTTTCAATACATTTCCTTCCTAGCAGCATCACTTTAATGCAATGTTGTCCCATTCCAAATGCATTACTTAATACATTTGTCCTTACATGCTTTAATGCTTGGATTAAAGCATTCTGGACTAAGCTAGCCGCATAGCTTCATAAGCTTTAGTAATTAATGCACTTCCAAATGCATTACTTTAGTGCTTAATGCATTTAAGGCTTTAAATATTTTATATTTAATGCTTTAAGCCCTTTCCTTGGCACCAGTCGCATGGCATTCCCTTAGTGCCTTGAATGCATCCTTACTGTATTTTTTATGCATTTCTTTAGTGCAGCATTAATGCTTTTCCTTGGTATCAGCCGCATGGCCTTATATAATAATTCTTGGCCGCATGGCCACATATATATATAATATGTGCATGACCAATAATTCTTGGCCGCATGCATTGTTTGAGTGGCCACGTGCCATATTTTGCCGCATACACCATGGTGTGCTGGCCTCATTAGTATGAAGCATTAATTGTAGTAGGGTCCCACAGGGTGTGTACCTATGTAATTTTAGGCCACATGGCCCCAGTACTTGAGTGGCCACGTGTCCTTTTCTTTACTTGAGTGGAAGCTTGCATTTATTGCGAGTTCCTCTCTCCTTGTCTTTTCTGGTTGCATGAATATTTCTATCTGGCCGCATGGCCCCCTTCAGTTATTTTCTGGCCGCATAAGCTTTGGCTGGCCGCATGGGTGGCCTCCCACTCTCTTTGGCCGCATGTATGTTCTCCCACTTTTGGGCCGCATGGGGTCCACTTTGATTGTTTAAATGTTTTAATTGCCTGAATTGGGGTCAGAATTTCTTCCCACTCCCAACATGAAAGTTGTAGAGTTTTTCCTTGGCTTCAAGAATATATATATTATTAATATATTATTATTTAATTGTGTAAGTTTCTTCCTTCCTTGATAAATGACATGACCTGATAGTGACCCGCCGTGGTGCACTCCCGACAAGATAACTTGACCTGACAAATTTGACATGATAACTTGACATGATAATTCTTGATAGTGGCCCGTCGTGGCGCACTCTTGACAAATAAACCTGACATGATATTTCTCGAAATGCTGTTGCGACAGCTAACATGACACGACAAGATTGAATGGCCTGGACACCGTGGACGATTGTGCTTGTACAAATGAACCCGTCTTGTCTTGCATCATGTCTAGGACGGGGACCCCTGAGTACCATGGTCAGGGGTACCCACTGAAATTGACTAAGTCTAATAACTAGAATAATTCAGTAGTCATGAGAGATTTTCCCAGTTACAGGCGATCCCGTTATCCCGGCCACAATTGTTTGGACTTGTAGCCTGCCGTCGAGTAGGGCACATTTCCAGCCCACTGTCATGTGGGACACTTCATGAAAAATTTCTACGCACACTGTCATGTGTTGCACTCCAAGCTACCTAATAATTATTGATAACTGCTTAATGAATCCAAGTCGCCTGGATAACCTGGATTAGCTGAAGGGCTTGTGGCTGGAGGAACATCTCACTACATCTTGCTAGTAACTAGGCCTGTGATAACCTTAGTTAGTTAAAGTATCAAGCCGTACTTATTACTTGGCCGTGAAATATTGGATGGAGTTTACCAGTCTATTCTTGTCTTGATTCTGTACAAGATTGTTACATGTCTTGATTTCTTATATTTATCTTGCCGATAAATGGTGGGAGAAGCCAAGTTCTGTTCAGACGAAGGGTTACAACCCCGGTCCTTGTTTGGTTTACGGGTTGTAACCCGGTTATCTGAATAGTCCCATGGTTATCTCATCGTATATCACTTGGCATGCTTGATACGATTTACCTTACCAATAAGATTTGGGAGACGGAGTTCTATTCAGGTGAAGGGTTACAACCCCAGTCCTTGTTTGGTTTAAGGGTTGTGACCTGGCTACTTGAATGGTTCCCTCGTACTCCATTATGACTGTTGTTATTCTTTTGATATCAAGCCTTAATTACTGTCTTTATTATGTAATTATTACTCCTGTGCTAATTGCTGGTTTTAATTCCTAAGTGAAGCCTCCTTTGTGGCACTTGCTCTTTCTGGGGTCTGACCCAGCTGGTTTTGTATGGCCAGATACCGGAGCAGTACCAGAGGATCTACCGACCTTCCAGCCAAATGGTGACCACTAGACGGAATCTTGGCAGCGAGTGAATTATTTTTGGCTCTCCCACTCTATTGTAAAATTATTCTTTTGAGGCGTTTAGCCGCCGAGCAAGTGTTAGCTCGTGTTCATTTTTACCTACTGTCTGCCAACGGGCTGTAACATGATTGGCAACCTAGGGTTGATCATATATGACTAAACTCTTGCTAGTCCTCATATTTTGTAACGACTAGCTTCATGATCAGCTGAATATGTAATGTTTGGGACGCTTTACTAATGTATATTTGGTGATCTTACATCTTGTAACATTTACTTACTTGCTTGTGATTGAGACACTAGGCTTGTTATTGACCTTAGAAGACCGATGGCTTGTAGATGGACCCTCATATATCTAGACAGCCGTGACCGTATAGTGGAGTGGATCCCATTTCATTATACATAGCTGACTATGTCTGCCCCTGCTCTCCAGTGTTCTGGTTCTGGGGCGTGACAGTCCCTTCTTTCCTACTCCTTTATGCTTAATAAAATGGAGTACCGTGTTGCTATGTTATGTCCCTAAATATTTCATGATTTAGTTGCTAAAATAATAGCGATGCTTATATTGAGAACTGATGTTTTATTAACACATTAAACTGCCTCTGTGAATCACACACTAGAAATAAATTGATAATGTTGCTCATGTTAATGCTGCTAAAATGAATGAATAACTAAATAATACAATGCTATATGAATGATACATAATAGATGAACTGGCTATGCTATTTTCACAATGAAATGAATGATAATTGCCCTTATAAAATGAATGAAATACTGTATGTCCCTTTGAGAATTGAATATTGTGATAATATTACAATATAATGAACTTATGCGATAAGAAATGATGAGGCTTGGGATCGATGATATCACCAAGTGGAATGATGGTAATGATGGAAATAATAAGTCGTTGACTACGACTTGGATAAGATAAGATGATGAATAGTTTCTTTTACTTACTTTCAATATTTTACAATACAATTATGTTTACGATCGAGTCGGACATGCATTCGTATGATCATGGGCAACTTGTGCACAAGGAATTATTTCCTCGAACGGTACCCGGGACACTGGGATCGAGTCGGCCTAGAAGGAAATGCGGTATGCTTTGGTGGAATGAGGTATCGGGATATTCTTCAGGCTTGTAACCTATTTGAATGGCGCATTCCATACCCTATGAAGTCCTATATGGTAACATCCTAAATGGTGGATTAACACCAGTGATCATGTAGTCAGGATACATGCTAATGAATATTTTGTGCAGGCAGAGTAAGTATATCATATAACCTAAATTTGATGCAGGTACGAGGGAGTCGGTTATCGGTAAGAAATTGCTTAAATGTGATATGTTATCATACATGTTAAATTCAACTTTACTGCTTAACATGTTAAATACATTGCTGCTACAATGTTGCCTTTCTATGAACACTTTTTAATCATGATATACATGCTAAACTGTTGCTATAAAAGTGAATTATGAGAATACATATTGCCCATGATTTACTTTTGCTTCTTATATGAACTGTAAACTGATGCTAGGCCCCAAATAGAAATATCATGTTTAAATGTTTTCTCACATGACTACTTAGGGTTAGCTTAGACGAGTAGACTGGTTCTGCTTGCTAGTACACGACTATGTACTGAACCACATTGTGGACATTCTTTTCAGGTCCTCATTCTTGGAAAGTTCAGTACACTAAGATTAGCTCGATTAGTCCTAAGACATCGATGATTTATTGGGCATGCAGACGCTCTTCTTGTAAAAGATGATGTATTCTATTTATAAAAGACATAATGTATGAAATATTGTATAGCTATTTTACCACTGATTTGTAAGCCAAGTTTGCATATCCAGCTGTAAGTCGATGTGTCAAGTATCAAATATAAGCCTTTATGGCATGTGTTTCAGTTGGCTATCAAGTTTAATGTGAGTTGTGATATAAGTTTGTACTCCGGTGCAAGCCTTGTACTTCATTTCAATTATCAATAAAGAGAACATATTTCTATGTTGTATCATAATTTTAAGTTATATGCTTATCTTCGCTGCAATAAAAATTAATAATGTGTTCTATTCAACAAGAAGATATGTTCTTACTATATTCAAATTGTCTGCTTGTACTGCAGTGATGTGTTCCTATTTAAAGGTTATTAATTATGTACCGTCTTTTCCTTATACAAGTGTAATTCAGACTTGTACAACATCACGCCCAAGCGAGGACGATCGGTTCCCAAAGATGTAGGCAAGGACGAATGACACTGCATATTCGGGGCATGACAAATTGGTACCAGAGTACAGTTTTACGCCCTTGGAGTCTTATTTGATTTGCTTCAGATCAAAATTGCATCCTCGATTAGCCAAAGTTACTTCCGTGAGTACTCAACGTTGCTTCCGCGATTATTCTCAGTTGTTTCTATGATCATTCCAAGTTCTCATGTCTGAAAAGTTCATTGACCCTCTTGGCTGCTCAGTGGATGTTGGATGTTCCATACAATAAATCTAAATACATTGTGATGCCCATGAATTTGACTGTTGTTGGTTTGGACACTAATTGTATTGCCCCGCTCCGCACGGCACATTATGCTGAGACGTTGACTCAACGAGTCGCATTGACCGAATGAAATGTATCGATGCGAATCGATACGAGAGTTACGTTGTCCCGAACAATACATCGAACTAAGTCGATGCGAAGAGTTGTATTGTCCCAAAGAATGGATCGAGTTGAATCGATGCGAACGCCGTATTGCTCCGAAGGATAAGTGTGTTGAGTCGGCTCGAAGATTCTAAGAAATCGAATCGACTAAGGCGCGAATCCGAATCGATGCAAGTATTGATTTTAATTGGTTTCATGTGCAGGCTATATGTTTACGCTAAAATATTAGAGGTCGACATTTTGCCTTATTCAGAAAGGGGTCCGTGAATCCAAATCGTCGCCATTCGACGGACTAAGGGGTTGGCACGATAAGCAAAGTCGAACGTATAATTCAATGAAGCACGAAGTGCTCAAATGGCTAAGTCAGAAGAGTTGGCCGTGCAACGAAGTTATGAAATCGAGCCGCATCGGCTCGACGAAACGACAAGACGTATCGACTCAAGGTGGGAGGATTGACTCTTCTTTTTACTCTTTCATGCCTAAGTAAGAATATGTCATTGTATGCTAAGTTAACCTATCGACGCCACGGGCGTGGTCCGATCGGGAGATAAATCGTAGTGTGTGTCGAACACTAGTTAGAACAATCGAAATAAAATGTGCATCAAATACATGAGTCGTTATGGAACATTAGATATCGCAAAGGCGAGCGCCTCGGTGCGCAAGTCGCAAGAACATGGGATAACTGTATTCGACGAGTGCCTTCGTGCATGAGCCATTCCGTACCTTCGTGCATGAATTAGAAAGGCTAGCACATTGAAAGACAATAGGCGAGCGCCCTAGCATACAAGCCACGAATATTGAACACTAAGGCATATAATATAGAAATACGGCTTCGATGCGTACATCAAGTGCATGACGCGAGGGAAAAGATGATAAATGTGTCAAAATGTGCCTACGTGCACGAGATCATAAAAGATGGCTTCGTTGTGAAAGAATACAGTTATGGCATGAATGTGGCGGAACTGTCGGATATGACGCCTCCAAAGGTGTTCGGGACCTTCGGGTCATTCGACTTGACGAAAATTGAGTTGAGGCATGATGCCATTGAACATTGAAATGAAGTATGAAATGTAAGAACATAGAAAATAAATGGAAGAAATACGAGATGATAAAGTCTGTCTCGGACTCAAGACTATATTTGGTTGTTTGATAAAGTCTGAGTCTCGGACTCAAGACTATATTTGGTTATTTAAAAATAGGGCATTGCATGGTCGAATGGACTTGAGATAATTGTGAAAATCTTCCGTGCACGGAACGTTTCCTCCGAACGGGTGTACCTGGGCACCGGGACCGTTCGGCCTAGGAGGGATATAATCTTTGATGGACGCACATCTGTAAAGTCCGATTAGCACCCGATTATAGATGTGAAAAGACACAAATGATGGTAGGCACACGGTAAGTTTCGGTTGTTAGGGTAGCAACCCAACCCATGAAACGCCGGGCTACCCAAATTCGAGAAAGAAAAGAAAGAGAGAAAAGAAAGTATGGAAAAGAAAAGAGAAACACCTTTAGTCTATTTTGGCGCGAATACGCCAACAACCATCATATAGTTAAGGAACGACGGGTTAAAAGTGCAGGCACGTATGTATCCTGCGCACATAGATCCTGCTTAGAGATGTACTTATAACATGATAGGAAAGGAATGGGGCGTATTCACCTTGCGTCAGTACAAGGGCGAGTACGTCCATGCTGGTAAGTCGTGCCATGAAACAAACACGAGATTGCTTGCCTGTTTGACTATTCAATTCGAATAACATGCTTGTCATGATAACATGCTTTACTGCTTTCGAATATGCCATGAAATCGACCCTAAGGAGAATATAGCAAGATCATAAGCTAAGTTGCATGATTGAACATAAACACTAAAATGTCGATCTAGAAGGAAGGTCTTTTCGTCAGTACATGCGAGGACGAACGTACCGATCCTCCACCAGCTTCATGCAGGGTACAGGGAATGGAATACCGAAGCGTATTGAAGCCTGCGATCGCATTGACGCTCGGACTTGCAACAGGATTAATATGGCTGAGATATAGAAGGCATGATGTATGGAACGGTGAAATCCTTTGTCGACAAGAGAGAACCTGAGTGTTGTAGCCAATCTGGCATATATTGTTGGGCTATCGAAAGCCTTTGTAATCTCAGTTTGAATATCAATAAAGAGAATTGTTTCGTATACTCTGTTTTTCTTTCGTTGTTAATATCAACTCAAAGATAACCATTTGAGAACTTGTCATCTTGTCTTGCACGAGCGCAACTCCAAGCTCGTGCGACATCACGCCCCCTACGAGGACGATGATTCGGGTGATTCCAGTTCGAGGCGTGACAAATTGGTATCAGAGCTCTAGGCTCAATTTTTTCAGGACGTTTGCTTTGTTTCAATTCTAAAGAGTTGTCCACCAATTGAAATCACTCTTGACTCTATTCGATGCCGCACTGGATGTTCCATACAATAAGTCTAGTACAAAATTGGGTAGCGTTACCGCAAGTACTTCGAATTTACATGATGTTGTGGAGAAAGTCGTGGAATGTTTCGTTGCATTGAATGCAACGAGCCACGGAATGTTAGACGCTGCAAGTGCAACAAATTGTGAAATACAATTTGAGATGTTATTGTTGCAATGTAATATGTTAAATGAGAAATAAAACGATTGATAAAGTGCAACAAGTTGATTGTGAATGTGCGTTAAAATAAAAATGATAAGTCAATATAAAATGTGTTGAACGGATTTGAGCATTGACTTTGAATGTCGAGAATAAACTGTTGCACGAGGTGCAACAGATGTCAAAAATAAATCGTTATACGAGGTGCAATAAATATCGAAAAATAAGTCGTTGTACGACGTGCAATACGTGTCGAAAGTAAATTGTTGCACGTGGTACAACGTATGTCAAGGTAATCGCTGCACGGAGTGCAACGGATATTGAAAATAAATCGTTGCACGAGATGCAACGGAAGGTACTAAAATCATAAATTGATAGAATGAATCGTTCGGTTGCACACCGAACTTGTGTTGGCAAATGAAAACATTGGCCGAGTTATGGCAGATTTGATTTAATCAAAGTTACGGTTTTGATCAAGTACGATCACTGCAGAAATTATGAGTCGAAAGAGATTGTTGGTTCATACTAAGTATAATACGAGGGAAATGACTTAATTTCTGAGTGGTATATGCCATACCACGTATGCGATGAACGACTCGATTCAGAGTGGTATATGATATACCACTTGTGCGACAAATTTTATCGACGCATTATGAGAATTGCGGAAGGTTTGTCCGCAACGGACGACAGAGTACCGAGGCTCAATTAGAAATTTGTATGACGGTATATTGATGCAAGTGTTCTTCGAAAATCGGTTGGGACGATAAGGCAAGACTCGTATCATTGAATGATACGTCGGACAAAAATTATAAATCGGTCGGACGACCGAAACTAGCGGAACGACTCTGCCTTGAAGCAATAATCGGATCGACGGAAAAGAAAAACTCGAACTTACAAATGAGTCGCATGACTTACGATCTCGATAAAAATGTTGGACGAGACGAATCGAATTGTACGACTTGTGATCTCGATAGAATTGTTGGGCGAGGCAAATTATAATCGGATCACACGATGTGCGACTTCGGTGAAGAGTTGGTTGATGTAGGTAAATAGTACCTAAGAGATAATTGGATTACATTACGACGAAACTCATTTGAGTATGACTGGAACACGCTAAAAACTTAGAGGGCGTGATTGTATAACTCGAGGGTTCGAGGTTGGATAATCGATAACTCGGTTACGCGATCAAAGTATAGCGGAATGCAACGAATCGAGAAACGATTCGAGACGTACGAAAATGTTTGTAGAGAACTTGGACGTATGCAATGCAAGTTGTCGACGTTGAAGCAGAATCAAAGTTGACCCTTACGCTATCGAAATTGATACGCCGTATCGAGATCGATACATAAGGAAACGTAAGCACGATGTAGGAATACAAAATGGAGTGTGCCTCACGCTATCAAAATTTTGTAAATAACAATACGAGAATGAACGAACTGCTTGATCATGAACTTTGTGATTGATCAAGACGAGACTATAAGTCATCGACGATTGCTTGATGCATATAACATCTCGTGTGTCGACCGCAAATAAGATAGACTCGAACTCAATACGAGTAGATATGTCGTGAATAGCAGAATCATCGACGGTAGTGCATGACTTTACTCGGAGGATAGTTGCGCATCAGTTGTGCCGATAGAAATAATTTTGTCCGAAATTGGATAGTCGTATAGAAATTTTCAGAACGTGATTTGGCTCCGAAATAAGATATAGCATGGTTCATAGTAAAACTGTCCTTCGTTAATGATCCATAATTATCGAGCGTAGCTTCAGGTCAGCTGACCCTAGAACACTTGACCGCCAAATCAAATTGAATGTTGCAGACCGTAAGATGACCCATGCGACATCGTATATAAAATTGCATCGATAACAAATATAATGTGGTGCATGTTGACGATAAGTCTAGGTGATTTTAAGAAATCGTGCAATACACGAGCGCGAGTGATAAGAGAATAACTTACGAGTTATACGTTAGATTTGGATTCACGTTGCAATTGAGCTTGCGTGAATCGAACTTACATTCGACGTTGCGAGACGGATAGGTTGGAAATTTGGCTAGTGAATTCCAACTCGTTATGAATCGAACGTAAGATGCATCGTAGAGACTTTGAGTCAAAACGACTGTTGCCTTGGGCACCGTCGCCTCGATGTGAACTTTTGTGTCGGATAGATTGTGGCCTTTGTGCAATGTCAATTTAAATTTGCGACAGAAGAATCTAAGCACGGTGTCTAGGTAAGTAACCTAGCGGGCGTAGTCCCGAATATTGATAAGAAAATCGTATCGAGATAAGTTGCATAGCCAGACTTCGGAAATAGTTGTGCGGCGACTTTGAACGCAAGGTATTGCGAATGATCATTACGATTGGATGTGCGACGGCTCGACGCGACGCATAGATTTGATAGTCCATATAAATCATACGAAACGAGAAATACAATTTTGAATCGCGTCGTGTACAGTGACTTTATTGAAAGAATCACGTAAGTATCGAATATACGTATGCGATAAAATTTCGAGAACAGTTGCTAAAGATAAGTCCGATAGGGAGTACGAGATGGCAAGCATAGGATTGAAATTTACCTGTCAGCTTTGTTCCAATTTGCTACCACTGGACTTGGTCGAAATACATATATCTTCGGGACGCCTTAAATATAGGTACGGATCTAAATCGAGTTGTATACAAAATTCAAATCGAGCTGCAGGAAAGATTTTGAAATGTTAACGAAAAGTTTGCAAGATAGTGTGAAACTGAACAACATTGGTGGGACGAGATCATAAAATGATCTACAAAACACTTAATCAGAGTGATGGTTTTGGTTCGAGGAAAAATCTTATTTTGAGTGGTATATTATGTAATGCTCTGCTCCGTACGGTGCATTACGCTGAGACGTTGACTCAACGAGTCGCGTTGACCGAATGAAATGTATCGATACGAGAGTTACGTTGTCCCGAGCAACACATCAAACTAAGTCGATGCGAAGAGTTACATTGTCCCAAAGAATGCATCGAGTTGAATCGATGCGAAGCGCCGTATTGCCCTGAAGGATAAGTGTGTTGAGTCGGCTCAAAGATTCTAAGAAATTGAATTGACCAAGGCGCAAGTTCGAATCGATGCAAGTATTAATTTTAGTTGGTTTTATGTGCAGGCTATACGTTTACGCTAAAATATTAGAGGTCGACATTTTGCCTTATTCAGAAAGGGGTCCGCAAAACCAAATCGTCTCCTTTCGACGGACTAAGGCGTTGGCACGGTCAGCTAAGTCGGACGTATAATTCAATGAAGAACGAATTAGTGCTCGAATGGCTAAGTCAGGAGAGTTGGCCGTGCAACAAAGTTATGAAATTGAGTCGCATCGGCTCGACGAAACGACAAGGCGTATCGACTCAAGGTGGGAGGATTGGCTCTTCTTTTACTCCTTTATTTCTAAGTAAGAATATGTCATTGTATGCTAAATTAACCTATCGATGCTATGGGCGTGGTTCGATCGAAAGATAAATCGTAGTGTATATCGAACACTATTTAGAACAATCGAAATAAAACGTGCATCAAATGCACGAGTCGCTATGGAACAATGGATATCACAAAGGTGAGTGCCTCGATACGCGAGCCGCAAGAACGTGAGATAATTGTATTCGGCGAGTGCCTTCATACATGAGCCATTCTGTGCCTTCGTGCACGAGTTAGAAAGGCTAGCACATTGAAAGACAATAGACGAGCACCCTAGCGTGTAAGCCACGAACATTGAATACTAAGGCATAAAATAAGGAAATACAGCTTCGATGCGTGCAGCAATTGCACGACGCGAGGAAAAAGATGATAAATGTGTCGAAATGTGCCTACGTGCACGAGATCGTAAAAGATGGCTTCGTTACGAAAGAATACACTTGGGCATGAATGTGGTGGAACTGTCGGATATGACATGATAACTCGAAAGGTGTTCGGGACCTTCGGGTCGTTCGATTGACGAACATTGAGTTGAGGCATGATGCCATTGAACATTGAAATAAAGTATGAAATGTAAGAACATAGAAAGTAAATGAAAGAAATATGAGATGATAAAGTTTGAGTCTCGGACTCAAGACTATGTTTGGTTGTTTGATAAAGTCTGAGTCTCGAACTCAAGACTATGTTTGGTTGTTTGAAAATTGGGCGTTGCATGGTCGAATGGACTTGAGATAATTTTGAAAATCTTCTGTGCACTGAACGTTCCCTCCGAATGGGTGCACCGGGACCGTTCGGCCTAGGAAGGATATATTCTTTGATGGGTGCACATCTGTAAAGTTCGATTAGCACCCGGTTATAGATGTGAAAAGCCGCAAATGATGGTAGGCACGCGGCAAGTTTCGGTTGTTGGGGTAGCAACCCAACCCGTAAAACGCTGGGCTACCTAAATTCGAGAAAGAAAAGAAAGAGAGAAAAAAAAGTAAGAAAAAGAAAAGAGAAATACCTTTAGTCCATTTTGGCACGAATATGCCAACGACCATCATATAATTAAGGAACGATGGGTTGAAAGTACAGGCACGTATATATCCTACGTACATAGATCCTGCTTAGAGATGCACTTATAACATGACAGGGAAGGAAGGGGGCGTATTCACCTTCCGTCAGTGCAAGGGCGAGTGCGTCCATGCTGGTAAGTCGTGCCACAAAACAAATACGAGTTTGCTTGCATGTTTGTCTATTCAAATCGAATAACATGCTTGTCATGATAACATGTTTTACTGCTTTCGAATATGCCATGAAATCGACCTAAGGAGAATATAGTAAGATCATAAGCTAAGTTGTATGATTGAACATAAACACTAAAATGTCAGTTTAGAAGGAAGGTCTTTTCGTCAGTACATACGAGGACGAATGTACTGATCCCCCACCAGCTTCATGCAGGGTGCAGGGAATAGATGGCTCGTGAAAAAGGTTCGCTTGAACGCGTTGAGGCTTGGAATACCGAAGCGTATTGAAGCGTGCGATCGCATTGACGCTCGGACTTGCAACATGATTGATACGGTCGAGATATGGATGGCATGATGTATGGAATGGTGAAATCCTTTATGGGCAAGAGAGAATCTGAGTGTTGTAGCCAATCTGGCATATATTGTTGGGCTACCGAAAGCCTTTGTAATCTCAGTTCGAATATCAATAAAGAGAATTCGTTCGTATACTCTGTTTTCCTTTCGTTGTTAATATCAACTCAAATATAACCATTTGAGAACTTGTCATCTTGCCTTGCACGAGCGTAACTCCAGGCTCGTACGACATCACGCCCCCGCGAGGACGATGATTCGGGTGATTCCGGGTTGGGGCATGACACTAATGACCCAACATTGACTCGATGCCATATTATGCTAATTATGAATAATGCTCAGAATGTGGGATTATAGATAAAAAAGCTGTGTTGTAAGATGTCTGAGAATTGTATATTATGTTGGAAAGGAATTATGAATGGGACAATTGATAATTGAGCTCAACAGAATTGATGAGTTGACTTCTGTGTGGTGGCCTTGTGATTTTGAGACCCTGAGAATGTTGATTTTATGTCGTGATCAGTCTAGATCATGATTGTCCGGAATAGAATTGGGTTCTGTAATATTTAAGGAATGAATTCATTTCTGAGTGGTATATACCTCTACTACTTCAAAATGAGATATATGTTGACCCTTCCATAGGATGGCAATGAGTCTATCTGTGGGCAGTGGGTAGTGCTACGACATAGTTCAGAGTCATGTCTTATGCTAAGTGACTCAAGTGTACCTTGATAATTGAGTTTGGTTGATCATTACCAGTCCCTTGATGGTAATGTTATTATAGGTAGCAAGATTTTTAGAAATTGTAACGGGTACCTTGGTTGGAAATTATACAGTCAGGTGATGACTTAGACTAGCCATATGATAATTATACTGTGGGTAAATAGTTTTGGTAAGAGAATGTTGTGGCTTAGAACATCGAATGATAATTGTGATCGGTTGGATGAAAATCCTGTATGGCTATTACAGTTAGATTGCTAATGTTGTCAGTCACTCAAAAAAATATGGAAAATATATGATATGATCATAAGGTACGATAGATGCTAATCCATCTTGACCACCAAAGGATAGATCAGTAAAGTATCAGTTCGTGCTTGATGAGATGGATAGTCGTTACATATGTGCATGTATGCCTAAGGATTTGAATTGTATCACAAAAGTAACAAGTAGTGACTCTAAATACTTGTGTTGTGTAGAGAATGGTTAAATGATATATAAAATTGTCGAATTGGATTAGAATAGAATTACTTGAGCCTTGTGGTATGAAATTTTATAGATGTCCGTACGAGATTTTGATGGCTGGAAAACGAATGGGATTGAGAATCACAGAATATGTTGGATAATGTTGGTAGATGGTGTAATGGTATAGATGACTATCGGTTGGGATATAGATTGTTGGTTATGATTTAGTAGTATAACTTTGTCATACCGACCGAAAAAATATGATTGTTGATATATGCAGATAAGTAGCATTGTTACATGATCAGATGGTACATGTGGACAATTACTGAATTTTAGATATTAAGTATGAAATTCTTTATTAGACAATGATGATGCTATGCGAATAAGTTGACGGTTAATGTAATTCAATGGTTTTTATTGAGACTCTATTGGAATGAATGCAGATACAACAAAAGTAAAATAATCGATAGAGATAATTGAAGGAAAGATATAATAATGGAATTGATGACACTTGAATAGTTAGCCTTGGCATATAGATCCATGTGGATACCAAGATATATGAATTGAAATTAGATTGCTGGGAAAAGGGAATTTCGGATTTGGATTTAAACTGTAATGTTGTTGGATCAATCTTATTTGATTGTTGGGTAAGTCTAGAATGAACCTCTGTGAAAGTTAGTTCCTTGAGGATGACCATAGATAGACTTGACCCTAGATACCATGGGCTGCATACCTAATAGTCGACATAGTCAGCAATGGAGATTAGTCGTTCAGATTGAGTTTATACCCATATATTTGGGTAGAGTTCCTTGGCACTTTCGGTTGATTGTTCGCATTAAGAATAAGCAATTAGTATGATCCCTAGTAGCCATCCACTATAGGGGATTCACCTATATGATTCAATTTAACTGTCGATAGCCTTAAAGACTTGACTGAATTATAGGGTAACCGTTAGCGACCCAGAGGATGACCCTTTTGGTATTGAACGAGAGATGGTGATGAGTATGACCTAAGAAAATATATGCTACAACATGAGCCTCAGAGATGTTTTACACTTGCGAAGTAATGTGACAGCCTAAAGCGAGAACTGTAAATGTGGGGTGAGACTTGAGTTGTATGTATCGAGAAGTAAATTATTCCATAAGATATAATTGGTTGTCCTTGACAGAAATGTTGGATCGGGTTCTAAAGTAAGTTAGCTGGATTAACATTGAATATTGTGTATTAAATTGGAAAGTTGGATTGTTGCTCAGAAGCTTGACGTAGTCGGAAAGGAAAAATTGAAATAAAACATGGTCCTGAACCAACGTTCCATCCTGAAAAGAGAGCTCAGGAGCCTTCATCTCGTACAGAAACACTTGAGGAAGGAGAGATCTCCGCTTTGATGCTTTCTACCGCTGATTCAATAGCAGCTCCCATTCCTGCAACATTCGTTGCTTCCTCAACAAGAGATTTGATCCTCATCTCTTGAACTCTGGGCTGCAATAAGATGTTGGAATACTTAAAAGAGATGGAAGAATTAGTATTAAGATTGGAAGGAATGAAATTGCCTTTGATTTTGTGAACTTCTAATATGGTTGATTTTATTAGACCCTTGGCTCGAATATTAGAAATATTGTACTTGGATTAGTAACTTATCCGAGTAGTCCCTTATGTTAAGTGTTTATGGCTTAGAAGATAGCGATTGTGGCAATTGAACGTAGTAATAAATTAATTGAAAGGATACTAATGGACTTTGGAATGCTTAAGATTGAAATTTGATAACTGATGGGTGCAAGTCGGATTTGGGAGAGAAATTGCACCTGTAGTTTATCGAAGTGCACTAGCACAGACGTTATAAAATGCATATATTTTGGAGGCACCTAAATTATGTGTATGAATCCAAACAAAGAGATAGGCTGCGACCAAGATAGTACTGCAGTGAGAATGTTGGTAAATCAATAAGAAGTTACAAGTATTTTGGAAAAAAGAAAGACGGGCTGAATTATTGGTACATGAATCACTGCGGTTGGATTAGGAACTTTAACTTGTCGAAGAGCGCCGAACGACAATATTGATAGAAGTTGAATGAGTAACTTATTATGACTAAGTGAATTAGTCGAATGAGTTTTTCTCTTAAGTTTCGTGGATAAAACTAATTCTGAGTGGTATATTATGTAATGCCTGCTCTGAAGAACAGATGGCAACTCTAGAGGGGGTGAATAGAGTTTATAGCGATAATAGCCAATTAAAAATCAAACTCTTTCACAAGCTGAAAGTAATCAGAGTAAATACGGAAATAAATAAGGAGCAAGAAAGCATACGCAAACACAGCCGATTTTTAACATGGTTTTTTTCGTGGAGGACTAGTCCAGGCCTGAGAACTCTAGCTCAGGATTAAATCCACTATTTGTGAAATAGTAGTTACATCACGTGCCTTTTCTTCAGAAGAGCACGTCAACTTCTTACAAAGATCGCAGTGGCGATGCTTGGAATTTTTCAAGCGACTTCTTGAACTCTTGCACAAACTACTGACTGAAAAGTACTGAGCACTTGAGGCTTAGGGAGCTTGTGGCTAGCAGATGAAGAAGGGTATGGCTTGTATGGAGCTTTAGAGAGAAGAGAAGAGAAGATTGGATCATTGAAAATGAGAGAATTCATGGCCTATTTATAGGATACCAGGTAGGCAGAATTCGGCCAGAATTCTGGTTGGAATTTTCAAAAAATTGGCCGTTGGACAACTTGCAACCAGCCAACCCTAAAAATTAGGATGCTAATTTTTAGGAGGCAGAGTTCGGCCTGAACTCTGTGTGGAGGCAGAGTTCGGCCCGAACTCTGTCTCCAGAGCACAGAATGGGTCATGGGTCCAATTGGCTTATTTGGATATGTGTGGAGCTATATGATTTTGGGTATGGGTATAGGCTAAGTCTCAGATGCTCAGTACAGCTCAGTTTACATAAGACTAGACTCAATAAAATTGTAAAAATACAGACTCAAAATAACTTGCATTGTAAATCCGAGCTATCGTCTGACTTGTACTTGGATGTAGTCTTCATGTGTTGTATTGAATTATCACAAGTATCATGTAGTCAATTCTATCAATATTTGGTTGACTGTGATTTTGTGTCAACAATCTCCCCCATATTGATAATTGACAAAATGATAGTTGTATATTCAATATTCATACCTGGACTCATTTAAGAGAAATGACATAGCTCCCCCGTAATCGTGCCGAGCTAGCAATAGCTCCCCCATAAACATTATTTTGAATCCTGTTGGCCTGATAAAAACATTCTTCCCAAAGCACAGATACAGATACAAAAAGAATATAGAATATACCAAAATTTCTTCCCCTTTTGGTATTTAGCAATTAACCATAAACAAGATAAGAAGTGGCAAGCACACCAAAATGTAGCAAATGAAACTGCATAGATACTGATATAAGTACTGAATGTCTCAAAAGTCACACATAATAATAAGTCTAATACAACCAAAGTTCATAAAAGCAACTAAAATCCAAAGTGCATAAAATATAAACTACGATCCTCAGTAGCAGCAGCAAGTAGAAGTCCATATCCGTCATCGAGTTCGTGAAGGCCCAGCGTCATTTGATGGATCAGTGAAAGAACGACGAGGGTCCACGAAGGCCGCATCCAGATCCAAGTAGCGAATAACCCAAGGGTCATCGATACGATACCCTTCACAACCAGGGTCCCGCTCCATAGGAATAGGCATGGAAGGATGGCGAGATATGGAGTACCGAATATCGTGCAGTGAGTTGCTAATGGCACTCATTTGCAAGGTAGTCCGGTAGTCAAGCTGAGTCCAGCGATCATCCTCCAAGGTAAAACGATCGCAGAGCATAGTCTGGAGGGACTCGAGAGTAGCAGGAGGAGGAGGAGGATCCTGTCCCAGAGGAGGGGCATCAGGCTCATCGTCAGAGTGCTCGGACACAACAGGTGAGCCAACTGCTGCCTGAAGTCTCTGTGCCTTAGAGAGGAAGGCAGGGGCATGTAAGAACTGACACTCATCAAGAGGTATGCGAAAAGTACGAAAGACCATAGGAAGATACAAAGCATAAACAAAGGATCTTGGTTTCTTCCTAGAATTAATCATCCAGTCCATCATGGTACGTGGAAGATTAAATGGTACATGAAAGTGGAGGTGATATAAGGCCGAGATTTCAAAGTAGGTGACTTCATCGGTGGATCCCGCTTTAGGTAGAATAGTGTTAAAGATAATCCGATGAAGTTCATAAAAATAGGAATTGAGATATTTGGCCAAAAGCTTGCGAGGACGTGTGTTAGGGGTACACAAGTCGTCCTTGAAGCTTTCAAGGGAAGACCCATCGGGAAATTGTAACGATCGAGCTTCAACAAGCTTTTCCTATGAGTTTGGCTCTTAGAGTTCAAGGTGTTCGGCCAAATCGAAATCATCAAACGAGATGTCAATGCCCACAACCCGTGAGTAAATATGTGTATCATCATGAGTTAGGTTACAGTAGAACATTTGAATAGTATTACGATATATGACCGAGTTGGTTGTGACAAGTTCGTCAAGGCAAAGATCATGAAAAAGTGAATCATATTGAGAGAAAATAGTAAAATTTATAGGATGACCCGCAAACACCGGACGTGTCCGAAAGTCACTAAACCATTCATTTGACGCATCAAGTGATACAAATATTCGGTCGTCAAATGTGTTTGGGTCAAGTGGACGAGACGGGTTGAACAACGGATGGATAGGTGGTTGTTATTCAACGGGCGGTTCAACACGAGGAGGAGCATTCGAAGAGGACGCTCCCTCGGTTCGAAGTCTCTTTCCTCGATTGAACAATCGTGGAACCATGAAAAATAATAAAGACAATTGAAAAAAATTGAGATGGAGAGAAGTGTTGTGATATACCTCAATGTGATGAAGAACAATGAAGGAGAATGGTGAGGGAAGCCTTCTCCTTGAGTTTGGAGAATAGATAAGCTCTAGGGAGGAAGAACTAGTGTTAGGGTTTGAGAAAAATATGTTTGGAGAAGTGGAAAAGGTAGCAATAGAGGAAAAGGAAGAGGAGAGCCCGAACATATGTATAAGGGTTCCAATGGTCGGAACAAATATGAACCATTGGATCAACTTATGATCAGCGGCTGAGGCTGCTTCCGGTTCTGGAACAGTCAGGCCGAATTCGGCCTGAACTCTGTATAAGGCAGAGTTCGGCCCGAATTCCGGATCCTGGAAACAGAACAAAAATCAGGCTGAAAAATGTTAAGTTGAAAAATGATTAAGTGAGAGAGACCAAAGGAAAAGTACATATACAAGATTGAGAAAAATCTAAGTGGAAAAATTCTAGAAAGTTGATTTCGAAGCAAAGTAAAGTTAAAAAATCTACATTTCAGCATGTGATAAATAAAAATGAACCAGGTAATAAACAAGAAATTATGCCATAATTCAATATTTTGAAGCTGCCATGGGTTAGCTGTAGGGGCCGGATCCCAGCTTGCGGTAGTCCTGAGGACTAGTGCACCGTGTCGCTTAGGCTTTTACGCCTTGTTGTCAGAAGGGCCCTTTCGGCTTGTACCCATAGCAATTTCATCATAAAATAATCAAGACATACTCGATATTTATGCAGGTTTATTTTAATTAATAACAGCTTCGTCCAAAATTCCAAGTTCACGACAGAGAAAACTGAAGCGCTCTTCGGATAATGGTTTCGTAAAAAAATCTGCTAGCTGATGATCAGTGTCAATAAATTCTAAGTTAATAGTGCCATTTTGCTGATGATTACGCAAAAAATGGTGACGTATTTCTATGTGTTTCGTGCATGAGTAACATATGGGGTTCTTAGTGAGATTTATAGCACTAGTATTGTCACAAAAGATTGGAATGTGCATAAAAGATAAGTTGTAGTCTTCAAGGGTTTGCTTCATCCACAGAATTTGTGCACAACAACGCCCAGCTGCGATATATTCAGCTTCTGTTGTGGATAGTGCGACAGAATTCTGCTTCTTGCTAAACCAGGAGACTAAAGCCTTTTCTAATAAATAACACGTACCGCTCGTACTTTTACGGTCGACCTTGCATCCGGCGAAATCAGCATCAGAGTAACCGATGAGGTCAAATGATGTTGACTTGGGATACCATAGGCCCACTGTAACCGTACCCTTAAGGTATCGAAAGATACGCTTAACAGCAGTCATGTGTGATTCTTTAGGATTTGCTTGACATCTAGCACACATGCAAACGCTAAACATAATATCAGGGCGACTAGCAGTTAAATAGAGTAAACTGCCTATCATACCTCGATACTTACGTTGATCTACAGGTTTACCGCTTTCATCTGGTTCTAGTTTGGTTGTAGTAGCCATTGGAGTGCTGATTGGTTTGACGTTGTCAAGGTCGAATTTCTTCAGCATGTCCTTTGTATACTTTGACTGACAGATGAAAGTTCCATTTGACATTTGTTTGACTTTCAGTCCATGAAAGTAATTAAGCTCCCCCATCATGCTTATCTCAAATTCGGTCTGCATACACTTGGCAAAATCTTGACAGAGGGTTTCATCAGTAGAACCAAATATAATATCATCTATGTATATTTGCACTAAGAGAATAGTATCTTTAAAAGATTTTATGAAAAGTGTGGTGTCAATTTTCCCTTTTAAAAAACCTTTCTCAAGCAAGAAATTGCTTAGTCGTTCATACCAAGCTCTAGGGGCTTGTTTGAGGCCATATAGCGCTTTCTTTAGCTTGAAAACATGGTCGGGAAATTTGTGCTTTTCAAAATCAGGGGATTGTTTTATATAAACTTCCTCCTTAATAAATCCATTCAAGAAAGCACTTTTAACATCCATCTGAAATAATTTGAAATTTTGAAAATTTGCAAATACACAAAGCATCCGAATGGATTCCAATCTCGTAACAGGAGCATACGTCTCATCGTAGTCAATACCTTCCTCTTGGTTGTATCCTTCGGCTACTAGACGAGCTTTGTTGCGTGTAGCTGAACCATCTTTATTTACTTTGTTTCTAAAAATCCATTTATTACCAATAATTGAGTGATTTGTCGGTCTAGGAACGAGTTCCCATACTTGGCTCCTCTCGAATTGGTTGAGTTCTTCTTGTATAGCAGAAATCCAAAATTCATCATTAAAAGCTTCTAAAATATTTTTCGGGTCAATTTGTGAAATGAAGGCAGTGCTAGCAATAGAGTCTCTTAATGATGATCTAGTAGTTACTCCACGTGAAACCTCACCTATTACCAAATTTTCTGGATGTGACGGCTTGAAAGAGAATTTCTTTGGCAAGCCCTTCAGAGAATTGGTTTCGGTGGTGGTATTCATTAGAGTAGAAGTTGATGGCTCAACATCATCATCAAAAGTAGCTGCTGCACTGTTATCTTCATTAAAAGTCACATTTGTAGACTCTTCCATAATTAATGAGCATTTTTTAAACACTTTATATCCCTTGCTCTTGGCAGCATAGCCAAGGAAAATACCATCGCCAGCTTTGGCATCAAATTTGCCTAAGTTGTCTTTGTTGTTAAGGATAAAACATCTATAACCAAAATCTCTAAAATAAGAAATATTTGGGGTTCTTCCAAACCAAAGCTCATAGGGTGTTTTCTTCGTAATAGGACGAATAAGCACCCTATTTAAAATGTGGCATGCTGTACTGACAGCTTCAGCCCAAAAATATTTCGGAAGTGAAAACTTATTCAATATGACTCTAGCCATATCGCCAAGAGTCCTATTCTTCCGCTCCACAACACCATTTTGTTGA
Source organism: Iris pallida (assembly GCA_029216955.1). Classification (NCBI taxonomy): domain Eukaryota; kingdom Viridiplantae; phylum Streptophyta; class Magnoliopsida; order Asparagales; family Iridaceae; genus Iris; species Iris pallida. Next base: position 1,760,388 of record JANAVB010029620.1, read on the forward strand.
GGAGTTCTTGGACAAGAATACTCATGATCAAAACCATTAGAATCATAAAACATTTCAAAATCAGTATTTTCGAATTCGCCTTCATGATCACTTCGGATTCGAGTAATCATGTAGCCTTTTTCATTTTGAACTTTCTTAACAAAAATATTAAAAACTGAAATAGCATCGCTTTTATTTGTAAGAAAAAAACCCATGTAAATCTAGAAAAATCATCAACTATAACAAAAGCGTAGAGTTTTCCACCAAGACTGGCTACTCTACTAAGGCCAAATAAATCCATATGAAGTAGTTGTAAAGGTCTAGTAGTACTCACAGAGTTTATGGAATGAAATGAGGACTTGGTTGCCTTATTCAATTCACATTCGGCACATATCGTGTCCTTTTTGAATGTGATGTCGGGCAAGCCTCTAACTAGCTTCTTAATCGATAGCCTGGATATAGTATCCATGTTGGCATGACCAAGACGCTGGTGCCATAGTAATCTTTCATCCTTATCAGCATATAGGCATCTACCTGCATTGTTAGTATCTCTAGACAGATAGAAAATATAAATATTATCCTCTCTTATCCCTTCAAAAGCAATGTCTCACGTTGACCTATCATAAATAAAGCATTTATTTTGTCCAAAGTTAATGTCATATCCATGGTCAGCAAGATGACTAATGCTGAGCAGGTTATGCTTCAACTCGATCACTAGGCAGACATCCTTTATTACGGGAGAGGAAGGATGACCAATAATACCATTACCTATAATATACCCTTTTAGGTGTTACCGAAGGATACATATCCTTCTCTCTTCATCGATAGTGATGCGAAAAGATTTGCGTCTTCCGTCATATGCCGCGAGCATCCACTATCAAGAATCCACTTACTCTTAGTTGAGGATGGAAGGTCCACCTACATCAAGAGTAGATGTGACCTTTGGTACCCAAGTTCTTGAGGGTCCTGAAAAGTTAGTTTTCGGAAACCATGCTTATATCTTTCTATCTACTAATCTTCTAATTCTACATTGTGGTGAAATGTGTCCATGTAATCCACAATAAGTACATATAGCATTCTTATTTATGTTAGGAGCATGCATATGATGTCTATGAGTAGAATGATGTGGAGTAGCATGATGATATGTAGATTTAGCATGGTGAAGATGTCAATATGTAGAGTGATGTGGAGTAGCATAGTGATAATATCTATATGGAATAGCATGGTGATGATGTCTATATGTAGAGTGATGGTGATTTTGTGCAACATAGTGATAATTGTATCTATGTGTAGCATGATGATTCTGTGACAAATGAGGATTATTTCTATGTACATGTGGTTTGTGTGCTTTATGAAAGTGTGTGTATATGTAAGCATAATTATGAGCTGCAGGTGGATGACGTGGTTGACTAGTATGAGTAGTGTCATGCTTTGTGTGCGCCTCATGTGATTGGGTTTGAGGTTGAGCAACCTATTTTTCCAATTTAGTCTCTAATTTCTTAGAGACAGCCTGCAGTTCAGTAACCTTAGCATTCAAACCACATATCTTAGTAATAGAAATCTTGTGTCTACTCTTTTCTTCAGCAAGCTACGTGTTGAGTGCTGTAATTTCTTGTGTTTGTTGTTTAATGCATGCTTCGGCATCATGTAGGCTTATTTTAAGCTTAGATACCTCATTTGTGACTTCCGTGGGTGAAGTGTCTCTAATGTTATCAAGCAGTAAAGAAAGTCTTTGAATTTTGACTTCATGACTTTTGATCTTTTCCTTGGCATGTTTATATTTACCAATGACCTTTTTGTGATCATCAAATAAATCGGTGAAAGCTCGCCAAGTTCATCAAAAGCGAAATCATCAAGAGTTTCGTTTGATACCTTATCGGACGTTACCATTAGGCACACGTTTGCAGCATCTTGAGGAGAGTCATTTTCTTCCTCGGAGTTACTAGCTTCGCTTTCATGACAAATGCTTGTGTTGGCATATTTCTTTGAGGAAGCCTTCTTGTATGGTTTCTCATAGCGGTTGTTCTTCTTTAAGAATGGACAGTCTTTTCAGACATGTCCCGTCTTCTTGCAACCGTAGCATGTTGGCTCTTCTTCGTCATGTTCTTGTGGTTCCTTCTTTCTTCGGTTGAATCGAAGGAATTTTTTGAAGTTGCGGACAAGGAGAGCTTGATCATCACCTTCCGAGTTGTCGTCATCCGTCTCTTTGGAGTCAGTCCTTCGTCGGTGAGCTTTGAGGGCAATTTTCTTAGCCTTAGGAGCAGGCTCTTCGAAGTCCTTGAGGTCAAGCTCATGAGTCATCAGCTTTGCCATCAAGGTCTCCATGGACATAGTTGTGAGATCATTTTCTTCTATGATGGCTGTCACCTTAGGGTTCCAAATCTTTGGTAGCCCCTTAAGTAGCTTGCGAATCTTCTTGTGATTCGTATATTATTTGTCGAGCAAAGATAGGGGATTGATGATGTCGAGGAATCTTGTGAACATTTGTATGATCGTCTCATTTGGCTTCATCTTGAAAGCCTCATATTCTTGAGTGAGACAGCTTATCTTCGATTTCTTGACTTGGGTGGTTCCTTCATGCGTCACTTCTAGAAGTCTCCATACTTCGTGAGAGGTAGTGCATGTTGAGACCCTGTTGAACTCATTCATGTCTATAGCACAGAATAAAGCATTAATAGCTCTCGCGTCGAGACTTGCCTGTTTTTTCTCCTCGTCAGCATATTTGTCATGTGGTTTCTCAACGAGATCACCATTGACAACTATCCTGGCAGGCTTTTTGCAACCATCGGTGACGATGGTCCACAGGTCAAAGTCTAGCGACTTGAGATAAAAGCTCATCCTTGTTTTCCAACAGGTGTAGTTAGTTCTATCAAATAGGGGAGGCCTATGAGTGGATTGCCCTTCACCGTGATTGGAAATCAAGGATTATGTGGTTGCCATGGATCAGCTCTAGGATGTTAGTCCTTGTTGAGAGAACAGAGCTCTGATACCAATTGAAGAACAGATGGCAACTCTAGAGGGGGGTGAATAGAGTTTATAGCGATAATAGCCAATTAAAAATCAAACTCTTTCACAAGCTGAAAGTAATTAGAGTAAATGCGAAAATAAATAAGGAGCAAGAAAGCATACGCAATCACAGCCGATTTTTAACCTGGTTTCCCTCGTGGAGGACTAGTCCAGGCCTGAGAACTCTAGCTCAGGATTAAATCCACTATTTGTGAAATAGTAGTTACACCCCGTGCCTTTTCTTCAGAAGAGCACGTCAACTTCTTATAAAGATCGCAGTGGCGATGCTTGGAATTTTTCAAGCGACTTCTTGAACTCTTGCACATACTCCTGACTGAAAAGTACTGAGCACTTGAGGCTTAGGGAGCTTGTGCCTAGTAGATGAAGAAGGGTATGGCTTGTATAGAGCTTTAGAGAGAAGAGAAGAGAAGATTGGATGATTGAAAATGAGAGAATTTATGGCCTATTTATAGGATACCAGGTAGGCAGAATTCGGCCAAAATTCTGGTTGGAATTTTCAAAAAATTGGCCGTTGGACAACTTGCAACCAGCCAACCCTAAAAATTAGGGTGCTGATTTTTAGGAGACAGATTTCGGCCCGAACTCTGTGTGGAGGCAGAGTTCGGCCCTAACTCTGTCTCCAGAGCACAGAATGGGTCATAGGTCCAATTGGCTTATTTGGATATATGGGGAGCTATAGGATTTTGGGTATGGGTATAGGCTAAGTCTCAGATGCTCAGTACAGCTCAGTTTACATAAGACTAGACTCAATAATATTGTAAAAATACAGACTCAAAATAACTTGCATTGCAAATCTGAGCTGTCGTCTGACTTGTACTTGGATGTAGTCTTCATATGTCGTATTGAATTATCACAAGTATCATGTAGTCAATTCTATCAATATTTGGTTGACTGTGATTTTGTGTCAACACGCTCCGCGTGAGGCATTGGTTGGCTTGTTAGATGCTATCAGAATGTTTGACCGTAACTTATGTTGAAAATTAAGAGATTTAAGAATGATGTTGTCTCTCTAAGTTGGACGGACGAGGGGAGTTATGAACATGGCTCGCTGGTGGGGCTATGTATAGTGGAGAATATCGTGCTTATATCAAATCAACCTCTAGAAGACCCATTGAGTATATATGTGATCGAAATAGGAAGATCATTTGTGCAAGTAAGTGGAACTATCCCTTTTCCCCTACCCATTCATGCTTAGTAAAATGGAGTAATACTTTGCTATATTATGTCCCTAAATGTCCCATGCTTTAGTTGCTAAAATAATAGAGATGCTTATGTTTGGAACTGATGTGCTATTAACACACTGAACTGCCTCTGTGAATCACATACTAGAAATAAATTGATAATATTGGTCCTATTAATACTGCTAAAATGAATTAGCCATTGAATAATGCAACGCTATGTGAATGATACATGAGAAATAAACTAGCTATGCTATTGTCACAATGAAATGAATGATAGTTGCCCTACGAAATAAATGAAATAATGCATGTCCCTTTAAGAATTGAATACTGTGATAATATTACAACATAACGAACTGATGCGAAGAGAAATGATGAGGCTTGGGTTCGATGAGGTCACCGAGTGGAATAATGGTAATAATAGAAGTAACAAGTCATTGAATACGGCTTGGATGAGATGAGATGATGAACAGATGCCTTTACATACTTTCAATATTTAACCATGCGACTATGTTCACGATCTAGTCGGACACACATTCGCAAGGTCATGGACAAATTGTGCATAAGGAATTGTTTTTTTCAATCGGTACCCGGGTCACTAGGATCGAGTCGTCACAGTAGGAAATACGGCAGGTTTTAGAGGCACGAGGTATCAGAACATTCTTCAGGCTTGCAACCTGTTTTAATGGCGCATTCCATACCCTATGAAGTCCTATATGGCAACGTCCTAAATGGTAGATTAACACCAGTGATCATATAGTCAGGATGCATACTAATAAATATTTTATACAGACAGAGTAAGTATATCATACAACATATATTTGATGCATGTACGGGAGAGTCGACTATTGGTAAGAAATCATTTAAATGTGATATGTTATCGTACATGTTAATTTCAACTTTACTGTTTAACATGTTAAATACAATACTGCAACAATGTTGCCTTGCTATGAAAACTATTTAATCATGATATACATGCTAAAGTGTTGCTATAAAGTGAACCATAAGAATATATGTTTTCCATGATTTACTATTGCTCCTTACATGAATTATAAATTGATGCTAGGCTCCAAATAGACAGATCATGTTAATAAATGTTTGCTCACATGACTACTTAGTGTTGGTTTAGATGAGTGGGCTAGTTCTGCTTGCCAGTACATGGTAATGTACTGACCCACATTGTGGGCACTTTTTTCAGGTGCTCATGTTTGGAAAGTTTAATACACTAAGATTGGCTTGATTAGTCCCGAGGTATCGAATATTTGTTGGATATGCAGAATCTCTCCTTGTAAAAGATAACGTTTTCTGTTTATAAAGGGCATAACGTATGGAACATTGTATAGTTCTTTTACCAGTGAGTTGTAATCCAAGTCGGCATATCCAACTGTAAGTCAATGTGTCAAGTATCAAATGTAAGCCTTTATGGCTTGTGTTTCAGTTGTTTATCAAGTGTAATGCAAGTTGTGATATAAGTTTTGTACTTCGGTGAAGCCTTGTACTTCATTTCAATTATCGATAAAGAGAAATTGTTTATATATGTCTTATCATGATTTCAAGTTATCTGCTTATCTCTGCTACTATAAAAATCAATAATGTGTTCTATTCAATAAGAGATATGTTCTTACTATCTTTAATTTATATGCATGCATACGCCGCTGCGATGTGTTCCTATTTAAAAATTATCAATTATGTACCATATTTGCCTTGTACAAGTATAATTCAGACTTGCACGACATCATGTCCAAGCGAGGACGATCGGTTCCCAGAGAATTATGGGAGGATGAATGACTCTGTAGAATTGGGGCGTGGCATATGTGGGCTGACCAAAATCTCCTTTAAAATCTAAAGATTTAATGTTTAAAGGTTTAGGATTTGATAGGAATTTGTTTGGTAGTATTTAGTTAGGATTTGACATAGATTTTACAAGATACACCAAGATACACCTAGAAGGATTTAAATTGTTTCCAAAAATAGAAACAAAATATTTAATTAGGTTTAAACCTATTTTGCTACATAAAATCTAAATAAAATTAATCTAAATTAGTGCTAATATGTTATAGCAACCTAACGTAGGCTCTACCTAAGCTTGTTGGACTAATATTGAACCTATACTATTTGTTAAACAAAAATAGGCTCCGAAAGTCAAATAACTAGTCTCGTGTGCCAAATGAAAATAAATAGCACATGAGAACTCAATTAAGTGGGAAATTATTGGCATGTGCGTAGTAGGCTCAAAATATGTCAAAATCATATGTTGGATCAAAAAGTTTGGATCCGTTTGTGTCCCCAATTCCAATTGGAAAATATATTGTATTACGGCGAAGGACAATAATGGCCATTTTGGCCCGAAACTTGTACAAGAAAAATATAGTGCATAGGAACATGTTTGAGTGGGACATAATAATTCCTACGTGAAGGTGGACACGTCTAGAACACGAATATGAAATTGGTTTCGAAGAATTGGCCAATGTTGTGCTTTAAAAGTCAAAGCTACTTGAAAGTAAATTTAAAGTCAAAATTTAAAATAAAATATGATTTAATAAATAAAATAAATTCCCAAAAATCAGAGGGCTTACAATCTATCCGCATTAAAATAATTTCGTCCTCAAAATTAAAATAACGCTCACTAATAAAGAACCATGCTAACGTAGCTAGGAATAGCTCAAAGGGGTACACTATGTCATTCTCCTATCACATCTCCTTAATAGTATGATTAACAATCCATCATTTCTAGTCTATAGGAGCTATGTTATACTTACCAGTATGCCAAATCCTTTAATGTTTGTCTACTAGATAATGGAATATGTTACTGCTAAACCATGCTTACATATGCTACCTTGGCAACCACTTAACTATTGTCTAATCTTCTAGTCATGGTAGCTAATAGGTCCTTTAAAAGTTATTTCCTTCCTATATATAGGTATGTCTAGTCGACCACAGACCTATCTACTTTACACTCTATTCCAAGATCGACACTATGGTATAATCTATCATCATGTCTACCTTTAATAGGAATCTCCCTAGTAAGGTCTTTCGGACCACTATCCAGTATAACTTCAATTCTTGACCTATGTCTACTATCATGATTTCTATATTGTTCAAACGAAACTTTCTCTGCCTTGATGCAACCATATAATTTCTATGAGATTCAGTATCTATCTTAAATACAGTGCTTATTGACTCATTCTATTCATAACAAGACTTTTGGATCCTTTCACTATAGTCTTCTATATAGGTGATCACACTCTAACTAGGGAACCTTTTCGAATTCTAAAATTCTATCAGATATTCACCGAAGTTACTCCAATTATTTTGATTGAGAACCCTAACTTATCTTCCTTACCAAACCAAATTAAACTGTATTATACCTTTATCCATCTCTATCTAACATAGGTAAAATTATAGAATAGTTGCAGTCCATTACTCCTAGAGTCTCTCAGTGGATTAAGTCACCTATATGAATTCTATATTGCCAGTTTAATCCACCCGGTCTATCTAGAGGCGTCTATCTTACACCTATTACCTTAAATAATCAATCCCGCTTAACATGTTCTAATAACTACCTTCTATTTTATGATAAAATACAATGCAAAGGAGTGTCAAGCACAAGCATTCGTTTCCGAAATAGAGAAAGACGAGAATTCATAGTAAGGAGTTCAAGAAAGATGATCGAATACCATTTTCAAGTTCAAAGGACGATAGAGGAAATCAAAAATTTTAAAGCAATTGTGGATTGAGATCCTTAATACAATATCATATTACAGGCTGGTTCAGTACAGTAGCGTAACCGAGACGATATGCTCTGAGCTGCATGGTCCACTAAAAAAATATATAACTCCCCAGTCCTAAAATACGTAGGACTAGGAATGTGTATATATGCCAGCTACATATCAACTGGACTTCTGTCCAACTAGGATATATATAAGTTGTCTATGTTAGGTATTTATATCTCTATATCACTAGCATAATTCTATATCTCAATCCACAAAAGATACATATATCGTAAGACCAAAAGCACCAATGTTGGTCAGGCATTAACACACGGGATCTTACAAGCACATAAGAATAGACAACATATAATAAACTGGACCAAACTCAATTACATTTGTCTGAACAAACTTACGTTCTAAGAATAAGTCTTATAAAACTATACCATATCTGTAGAATAAAGTAATATAAATAAATATAATGCCGGAGGAATATAATGAAGATATCAACCAAATATATACCTGAGTCGAACATAGCCACACTACCCGGATCAAAAAACTTTCTCTGCATAAGCAACTACTTAGAGAGATCATCAGGTCCTCAGAGGGACATAACAAGGTACATAATATACATGGCAAGCAACAGTAAAAAGAATATCTATATAATGAAGGGTAACTACCATAACCATATAAGTGCAAAATGCAATTGAGAACAATCCTAATACTAGGCACAGCCGTACAGGAAATCATCCATGGCACCATGTTGTGATACCGATAGGCGAACGAGTAAACAACTCGAAGGCTCTGCTACAGAGACCGAGTCCCACAAAAATAATCAAGTCCCAACTATGGAAGCATGATCATGAGTCTAGACGACTAGATATTTCTGTAGACCTTCCTACTCCATGCTCTAGAACTATCCAGTCACGCCAAGTATGAATCATGTACTGGTAACAAGTTATACGAGCTAATATTACGATCTATCACAGTGTCCATAGCCACGAATATCTCATGTCAGACTTTGTATCATATCATCATCATCTATCGTATCCGTGTCCTGTGGTCCATCGTGTGCCTAGTGTCGATACTAGATATCTATAAATAGACATCGGCACCTGAATACTAATTGGACGCTAAGTACCAACTATACCTACGTCATGATATATACAAAGATATAAACAAGAGAACAAAGCAAAAAAATGAACATGTACTGAAAACTTGGCAAGGTACACTTGCATGTAACCCCCAAATGCGAATACGACGGTCTAACTCCAAGTCCTCGCTAACGTTGTTACGTACAACTAGAATATAATAAATCTAACTATCAATGACATGTCTATGTCATACCATATATGGACTTACTATATATAGACCAATAATATATATGTACTATACTAGTCACATAAACTACCCTACTCAATCTAACATATATAACATTAAATCTACCCAATAAAGTAATATTACTATATCATAAAAATATGTTATTTATTTCTAGAAAAGTACTAAAAAATAATCTATAGTAATATATAGTCTATTTTATTCATAAAAAAATAGGTATACAAGTCTCATATTGATCCGACGTCAATAGTCACCAACTTGTGTAATAGTTTCGTACCCAAAACAAATAATTTTAAACAAACAATAGATATAGAAATTTTTGTAAAATATAGTAGAATATGGATTTCATAATAAATATACATAACATTTAATTTAGAAAAGTTCTATTAAGAATCGAGTTCAAAAAGACATGTAGATCCTAGGTTTTTTGGTGATCAGACAACAATACGACCAACACAGATCTATTAAAATATGAAATCTCAACCAACTGGCATAAAAGTATATGGAATAGAAAGATTAGGATGACTAGAGTAGTACAAAAATATATGAGAGTTCGAAGTGCTCCGCAAGTCACCGAAAACTCGCTCGCGAAAGAATTAGTTCAGCCTGGACATACGTTCGTAAAACGGACACCCTTGATAAACCATGTGTAACCACGTAGGTGGCCAATTGGAGCTCAAAATAGACATGTAGAGATTCGTATTAGTTTTGGTTTTAAGAAAAACGAACATCGAAAAGTATATGAAACCTCATGTACAAGTCAACATACCTACTGTGACGAATTTGGCACAAGTTCGATCGACTTTGGGTGCCTTCCACGCCTTGTACCGTCCAAACGGGGCTTCTTGGATCTTCGAAAAGGTGCTGGTGTTAGGAGGTATTAGGGTCAAGATGAAGGTGTTAGAAGGGTTGGAGGTGGTCAGGAAGTTATGTTTCTGTAAGATGGAAAGGAAAGTGCAAAAATAGGAGCTTACACTTGGTTTTGGAAGATCCTAGGGATGTGGACCGACCAAAATATTCTTTAAAATCTAAAGATTTAATGTCTAAAGGGTTGGGACTTGACAGGAATTTGTTTGTTAGGATTTGGTTAGGATTTGACAAAGATTTCACAAGATACACTAGAAGGATTTAAATTATATCCAAAAATAGACATGGAAGATTTGATTGGGTTTAAACCTACTTGTTCGTACAAAATCTAATTAAAATTAATCTAAATTAGTCCTACAGGTTATGGCAACCTAACAAAGGCTCTACCTAAGCTTATTGGAGAAATATTTGACCTATACTATTTATTGAACTATAAAGGGTCCGAAAGTCAAATAAATTATCTCATGTGCCATTTAAAAATAAATAGCACATGGGAACTCAATTGAGTGGGACATTATTGATATGTGTGAATTAGGCTCAAAATAAGTCAAAACAATATATTGGATCAAAATGTTTGGATCAGATTTGGGTCTCTAATTCTAATTGGAAAATACAATGAATTACGACGAAGGGCAAAAATGACCATTTTGATCCGAAAGTTATACAAGAAAAATATATTGCATGGAAACATGTTTGTGTGGGACATGATATGCCTACGTGAATGTTGACTCATCTAGAACACGAATATGAAATTGGATTCGAGGAATTGGCCAATGTTGTGCTTCAAAAGTCAAATCTATGGCAAAGTGTATTTATAGTCACAATTGAAAATAAAATATGATTTAATAAATTAAAATCATATAAAATAAATAAATATTTTTCCAAAAATTAGAGGGCATACTATATAGGAATTTATGCTTTATTGGACTAGCTAAGGTGTGTAGCATTCTATAGGTCCTCTCCCAAGGTGTAAGTCAGAATATATAATAGTAAGCCTAACCCTGACGAGCAACCCTGGAAATATTAGACTAAACCATGCTACTTTTTACCTAAGATAGGGTCCAGAGTAAAAGTAATACGGAAATTATTATCGAAAGATAATGATAGGATAATATATGATCTAAGAGTGTTAGTTGAAGTAGGAAGATCTGAGTTAGAATAAATAATCTTCTCTATATATGGTAAGACTAGCCTTGAAAAGGCCTATAGAAGGCCAGGACTGGAAGATTGACCAATAGGTTTATGTATATTTTTAGCTCAGCCTTGAGCTTTACCAACGTGAGTGTAAAATGGTTAGGCACCCTTGTAAGAATTATAAAGATTGCTTGTAGTTGGAAGGGGTAGATTATTAATTGAACTACTAAAAATGTTTGTTATATAACGTAAATGAGTATAATATAAAGCTTAAGGATTGATATATTTTAAGGATTAATTATGATTTTTTGTCCTTGTGCTTAGTCATAGATAAAAGCTTGAGAGCCAAGTTAGAAGCCTTACCTTAACTAGACTAGTAACCTTCATTGATGTAGTTTAGTTAGAAATTTCAGAGGAGTTGTAACTAGAATAATTGTGTTCGGATTAAGGTGAACCTGGTGGTATATTCTCAGCAGTACAATACTATGATATTGAAAGTGACATTTGAGGAAAATCAAGAACTAAAGGAATGAAGGTTAGAGGAGAGAAGGTAGGATATAAGAATTTAAAGAAGATATAAGTTAGATTCTGGCTTTTACGATCAGTTACTCGTAGTTAAGAATCAATGTTATCCTAGGAAATCAGGATTGATTGGCCGATTATAAGACTGATTGACGGTGAGCTGTCCCTTCTGTTAGTAACCGAGGGTCATGGACTATCATGGTGCATGGTCTGCCCCTTGTCCTTGTAAGATTAGCCTATTATGCTATGATAGCCCATGAACTGAAGTGGTGATACAGAGGTACTTTGGCCTGATTATGGCTATAGAATGTATTTTATTTTGGTGCAATATGACACCTCTTATCCTTGTTCGGTATAGTGGTGTCACCTTGCCTCGATGATAGGATATATGCTTGTGAATATGACTTCGAGTGTAGTCTCGGTTTAGACCGTACCTCTATCCTTTTGTTTTGTGATTCACGAGCGAATTCCTCATATCTTTATGGGATAGGAATGTACGCTATATTATCTATTATTATTTGATGTTATATTATAGTCTTCAATTTCGAGGACTAAATTTTCTAAAGTTGGTAGGTTGTAAGCTCCTTAAATTTCGGAGATCTAAGTTATATTTTTATTTATCTTTAATAGGATTAATTATCATTAAATAAGTTTTCACTTTCAATTATGACCATTAAGTACCCTTTTCTGTAGCTTGGGTTTTAGGAGCACAACATAAGTCGGTTTCTCTAAACCAATTTCATATACATAATCTAGACGAGTGCACCTTCATATATGCCTATCATGTCCCATTCATATAGGTCTCCTTGTACACTATTTTATTGGACAACACTCGGATCAAAAGTCTCAATTCTAACACCTACCGTATTACCGTTGTCCTTTCCGATTGAAATTTGAGACCCAACCTGGACTCAAATCTTTTGATCCAATATATAATTTTAATATAATCAAATCCTACTACACACATGCCACTTGTATCCTACTCAATTGAGTTTGTATGTGCTACTTATACATAAAAGTCACAAAAAATGTATTTTTGTGCTTTTAGAGCCTAACTAGCTACACCGATCGACCCAAAACTAACCAATTTAGTAGTGGTAAAGCGTAAAATAGATTGCCCTAGCCTAATGTGATTATTTACATTAATTTTTAGCCTTTTCTGTACAGCTAATATAGATCCAAATCAAAGATTACAACATCCATAAAACATTTTTCCAATTTGGATCCATCAAATCTTTCGAAAGATTTGATCAATCATATCTTCTTATATGGAGTCCATAAGTCCACAAAACTACCCGCAACCAAAGCCCACATCAACCACAACCTTCTTCCCTTCTATTTTTATATAGAAACCCTCATATTAGGGCCGACCACCCACTAAAACCCTAGCAAATTTGACCATACCATCAACCCAAGCCGTCGCCCCTTTTCTGAACACGGCAGCAAACACACCCTTTCTTAACCCCTTTCTGATGAATCACCAACTCTACAATGACCCCAAGACACCACTCTTTAACCCTAATAAGCCCCCAAGTAGCTGTCACGCCCCGATTCTAGAGGATCGAAAACTAGCCACTGGACGTGATGCCATACAAGTCTAGATTGCACTTGAACAAGGCAAAACCATTACAGTTCTTGGTATTTCTCAGAAAATATCAACAACGCAGCAAAACCAAGCAGATATATTGAAGTCACACAAGATATTGAAGAAATGTATCTCTTTTATTGATAATCATAATGGATTACAAGACTTGCAGCGGAATACAGAGTTTACAACTGATTACAAGACACTTGAATAGCCAACTGAATGTATACACTTGCCCTTTAGGCTACAACTGAATATATCGACTTCTTTTTAATGAACTTGCCAATTTGGCTACAATCTCACTGGTACAACTGAGTTCCACTGTTCCATACATTATGTTCCGTATAGCAGAAGACATCGTCTTTCAAGAAGAGCTTCTGCACACCCTTCAGAATCATCGATGACAAGCACTGATCAAAGGATTTCCCCCATAAGCAAGCACCTAAAATATTGTCCACAATGTGGGTCAGTACATCATCAATGTACTGGCGAGCGGTGCTGGCCCAACTCACCTAAGAAAATAATACTAAGTAATCATGTTATAAAACATTATTAACAGTGGTCTTTCTCGTTGCCTTAGGGTCAATTTCATGTTTAGAGCCGACAAGAAGTCAAGCATGCAATCACATAGCCAATATAATTTAAAGCATGCAGTTATCTCCCTTTGGTGAATCTTATCCACGGTCGTGTAGCCATTCCTGTATAATTTATAATACTTACTCATCATGTACAAGACATTGTTAGAAACAATATCATGATTCAATATAATTATCACCGTTCAAGTGATTCTTACCAATAGCCGACATCCTTCCATGTATTTGAGTAATAACTTACTCTACCTGCATTAGCACCGGACCTATCTATTTGAAGGTCATTGGTGACACGCCATCTTGGACTGACTTACAGGTATATGACGCCCTTACAATGCAGGTAGCTAGCCCCATTGCAAGTCTCGTATACCGTGCTACTACTTCAACACTACTTCAGCATTGGTTCCACCCAGGACGAACCGGTTTCCAAGGCCTAGGAATACCGTTCGAGGAACCACCTTGTCGACAAGTTATCCATGACTATGCAACTTATCTATAAAGAAATATATAATACATGATAAAGAAAACTAAGTAATAACCCATTATTCTCATTCATATTACCATCTTGCCATCTTGTCCTGAGCCAATGCTCACATTATTATCTGTCCAATCCAGGGTCTTAGGGAAATCTACATTCTACATCGGCACAGGATAATAGAATGTGATTCCTTTCTCTCATCTTTGATACCATACATCTTTCCAACCAAACTCAATGTACTCATCGCCCAATTCCTGGGACTTAGCATACATTCATTCAAATGCAATTCAAGCATACTCACTGTCCAGTTCTTGGGTCTTAACATCTGTTTTACCATCTATTTATCGAGCCAAAGCTCGATATACTTACCGCCCAAGTATTTGGGACTTTGCCTTCATCTGTCATGTAATTTATCGTAACAGCTTACAAGCATACAATTTATCTAGAAATAGCAGTTTACGTTCAGGTGATTATTATCTTTCATTATCTTTCCAAATTCTATACAAGGTGATATTGAGCAACTCAATAAGAAACATAGCACACTATCCTTATTTTTTAGCGTGAAGCTAAAGGATCTTTGAAGGGTTCAACACTACTCACATTCATAGGACAGTTTCTGCCACGATCGCATAGCCTTCCAAGCAATCCTTTGCATATTCCCAAGTCCAACAAGGCTTCATCGAACCAACCATCCATCATAAGGCATCTTGCGGGTGGGGGCACTACAATATATACCACTCAGAAAAAGTTTTGTCTTCGAAACTTAAAACAAAACTCATCCCCAAAACTTCAACTGACTTTTCATGAAACTTCTCAACGATCGACTTGCGCTATTTAATATTTCTCCGCAATCTCCCGATTGATTTCAAGTAATATACCGTCTCATTACAATATCCCAATTGATTCAAAATAGTTTACCACCTTTAATCTTTCCTCCGACACTCGTGCAAATCCTTAGCACATGATAATCCTCCCCGTGGCTTCGTTTGAATTCAGCATATCACTTAGTTAGAATCATACAAATATTTTAGGCTTTCTCGAAATACATGTACTTCAGCCAAGTTCAATGATAGAGAAAGCGAATAAGCTACGGTGTAACTTCCTTTCCGAACATCAGTAATTCTTTTTGAGCATCTCATATAATCCCACTTGTTTATTCAATATCCCAACCAATTAATAATACAATAGATGTTACCAATTCCAACTCGAGAAATTTTCCACAATCGACCCAAAATTCTCCAAAGTATTCCGACTTAGATGTATCAAGTATTCCTTTCACGTTCATTATCATTCATGCCACCAAAGTTGATAAATTCTATAGCCACATTTTATTTCGATATCCGATTCTCATCGATCAAATCTTGTACTCGTTATCGTTCGTATCCGTACACTTTGTTTGCAACTCATAATCTTCTCGATCATGATACATCCATCAAATTGTATCACCATTCTAGTCTAGTAACATTTTTTGCTATACTCTAACATTTTCTCGTATTGATCAAGCCAACATATTATCCTATTGCATAAGCTACTCTCATATTCCAGCAACATTAATCCCGAGGGTCATTCCTATTCACATTCGCTCTCGCCGATCTCGGATACATGTATTATCCAATTCCGTCGTTACACTTATTCTCAATTTTATCTGATCTATGAAATTATTCCAACTGTCTCAAGGCACTACCATCAATTTTTGCAGCTCAATATCAATCAACCAAATCCAACCAGTTTTAACAATTTTTGACGTTCCAACGAGGCAACCAAGTTTTCGAAACCAACATGATCCGTCATCCCATCCAACATTATAACATCGAATTTTTCCAATCTTTATTCCATTCCAAAGTCTACCTTCTGACACATCTTACTCATACCGACTATACTCAAGCAACAACAATAGGGACATCCTACGGTTTTCCAACAGTCAACTTAGCATTCAGTCAAGTCTCTATTATCAGCTAATCTAAGCTAAACCAGACATTCATCTAACTCATATGAGATGGATAGCTATCAGGGACATACTTATCTCTTATCCTAGAGGCAACCAATTCTTATCATAGAGAAACTCTATGGTCTGACCAACTTTGGGACATGGGACACCACCCCAATCTTATGGACTTATATCCCAACACGGACAACTGAAAGGATATATCCAACCAAACTGAAATTTAGGCAACCAACCGACACTCTAGGCAACCAATCGGCAATCTAGGCAACCCACCGACATTCTAGGGTCAAGTCTTTCTACCCGTACTCATACTCGGGCCATACCCAACGGAGTCTCATTTTAGACTTACCCACAACCGAAAAAATCTATCCGACAATCCTATCCAACAATTCTTATGGGTCAATTCCGAGGCTATCATATAAAACTTCTCAATCGAATATTCTAACATCCAATTTCTACTTCCATAGCCATAGCATCTGCTCGATCCAACTTGTATCCACATATCATATTTAAATTGTCTATTCAATCGGGTCAACTATTCTGAGTCATAATCCAACATTGCTATCTCAATAGTTTATCACTTACGATCTCTTTCCTACGGTCTCTTCTTGATATATTTATTTTCAATATTTTTAGATCATCGATACGGTCTGTACTCCTTAAGCAACAACATAGGCAACTATAAAATCGTATTTCTTTCGAGGCATCATTTATAAATTTTCTAGCACCCAACACGGTCATCTCTTAGCAATCCACGTTAACCATCAATATACGTTTGTATCATCTTCTTGTGATTCCATAAGAAGATTTACTGTTCATGCACCGATCCAATCTCTATGGCACCAATCGTCTAACATTCATATATCGGTCATCTTAGTGGATATGACATAACTCATTAGCTAAGTTATAATCCAATAATTCTATATTCTACCAAATTTTTTATTCATGCGACAACATCATCTACTAACAGGGTCTATTACATATCGCTGTACCTCGATACTTATTTGTATTCCAGCCATAAGACTGTCATAAGGGACATCTACTCTTTCATGCATCAAGGGACAAGTACTCATTCTTTATGCCTCAAAATAGTCAAGGGTCATAACTTGTTAATTCGGGATACATCAAATTCTCTCAAGCACAACTGTACAACGTGTTAAGATCATCTATTCCTCAAGCCCATTTTCTACTTTTCGGTCGTTGATGCAACTCTCTGTATCTTCTAAATCATTTGCAACATCCCGATAAGCGTCTAACATTACCATCAATTCTGTCGATATCCAATATGTAATTTCTTTCACTCAATTCCAACATCGTTCAATATTCGGTCCATAGTTGTTCTCACAAAATCTTTTGATAGCAACACTACACCATCATTACCAAGCCTGCGATCCTTTTACCCAACATAATGCTAACCGTTAAGGTCTAGCGATGGTTCATCCGAACACATTAAAATCTCGCAACGAGTCATCTGAACTTAATCATTAAGGGACACGCCTAGCCGTCACGTATCAATCGTAAGCTCAGTTACGATTCACTACTAAAATATCATCAAATTGCGACGTACTGTAGCGACGGCAATAAATGGCGTCGCCAGTAGCGACATCGTTTTAAACACGTTGCAAAACGTCGCTGTCTAGCGACGTTCTGCGACAGGAGGGTACTACGTCGCCGAAAAGAGACGTTCAGCGACATATTTTATGTACATGTCACCAAGTTGGCGATGTTTAGCGACGTCAAAACGTGACGTCGCTAAGTTATTTTACTTAGGGCACGCAGCTGCCTTCTTTCCCCCTCATTCTCACTCGAAAACCCAAAAATTTCATTTCCCCCCACCCCCCCGGCGACTCCCTTCCCCTCTGTCAGTGCCCCCCCCCCGACGACCCCCTCCCCCCCGGCGACTCCCTCCCCCTCCGGCGAGCTCCTCCTCCTCGAGATCCTCCTCCTCGAGCTCCTCCTCCCCCAATCCGACCTCCTCCTCCTCTTCCTCAGGTAAACCCTAACCTAACTCCTCCCCTTCCTCCTCCTCCTCGCCCACGGACACACACACACGCACACGGACACACACGGACACGGACACACACGCACACACACATAGACACGGACACACACACACACACACACGCACACACACACAGACACGCACACACACGCGTGGACACGTGCACGAGACTGCACTGTGTCATTTGTGTTCGTGTGTGTTAAAAAATAATTTGGACACGATTGTATCCTATTTTGGTGGACACTCGACACGTGTGACTCTATGACACATACACATATCATTACCAACCATTAGATTTTGCTATTAATTGAATTTGGATTTCGAATTTGGTTTATCCCCAATTTTCTGATACGTAGTTCACTATATATTAATTTTCTGAGATTAACATTGGTTTAAACTGATTTTGAATGATTAAACCATTATGATTAATCCCATATCTTCTCTGAGAATTAATGTGCATGTTAGGGTTCACATTGATTGGGGATTCTTGGGTTTTCGTATGCCATTGACTGTCAAAACTGAGAACAGTTTTAATACACTGTTTTCACATATTGGCACACACATATTACACTGAATTTTCTCGAGAAATTATGCACTGTTTACACCTATCTACACACACACATAAGTGTAACCTGAGAATATAAACACACACTACTGCTATCTACTGATTTTCCTGAGATTGATACACTGTTTTGTGTATACTGTTTCTCTTATAGCTCACTCACATTACACTCAAAACCGAGAATAACTAATTCACTCACACTATTGATTCCTATGTACACACACACATTGAGACACCTAGCCCATGTTATGTACACACACATGGCACACTTTACCTTATATACACACACCCTATTGTACACACACACTGTTAGCACACCACACACATGACACACACACATATATATACGTGTCAATCTGAGAACAGTTTGTGCATTGTTTCCTTATATTTTATATATATATATTGCAGTCCATATTATCTCTTCATATCAGTCCAGGCATTTATTTAGTTCCAGTACTATTATTTGTCTTGTATTCAGTTGTTCAGTCCCATGACTGACATATAGATTAGGTATTATTTGGTTGAAGGATTACCTTTTTAGTTCATTCCACCCTTGCACATCGACATTATGTTGGACACGTACACATAGCCTAGATGGTATTGTATACATATATACATAACTATATCATGTAACTCATATGTGATATAGGCATATAGCCTATGTTAGAGTGTCTAAATATATGAAGGCATGAAGGTTGCCTTGTCTTGTAATATAGGCATATAGTATATACATGCCTATATATATATTATATGTATATATCTATATAGATATTACTTGTGTGTATGAGATAGCTTGAGTTGACTTTGGTCATTATTGGTACTTGAATTGATCGGAACAAAGACCCCCAATGTCGATATCGATCAATATTTGGTATCGGTCGGTATCGGATCAGAACATGCCAAACCGTATCGGTATCGGCTATCGGACCGGTATCGGCCGATACTTTAAAATTATATGAAATAGTAGTCACCCCCAAGGTTGACTATTTTAACTGAAAGTCAAAGTAGAGTAAACATCTGACCTAGATTGGACTAAGAGTTGACAAAGTCAACTATAGGTCAACCCTTGACCTAGTTTGACCTTGTTTGACTTTGTTTGACTTAGCTTGACCTTGTTTGACTTTGTTGTCTTCATGTTTGTTAAATGACACCCAGATACTAGTTTTAGTTATTTAAATGACACCCAGATACTAGTTTTAGTTTCAGTTTGCTTTGTTAACTCACTATTGCTCATTACTTGGTAGGTCATGACTAGAAATAGGATATTTGACTTAGATTTGACCTTGTTTGACCAAGGTTGACTATTTGACCTTAGTACAACCTAGTTTGATCTAGTTTGACCTAGTTTGACCTTGTTTGACTTTGTTTGACTTTGTTTGACTTAGCTTGACCTTGTTTGACTTAGTACAACCTAGTTTAACCTAGATTGCATATCATTGTTATTAGTAACTGTCCGCTACTAATGTGTGTCCCATAATAAGACATAATATACGAATTTGTGCCTGTTGGATAATGTGTGTCCATCTTTGCAGAATTATTTCCAAATAGATATGAATTACAACTTGCAAAATCGTTCATGGATGTACAATCGTCGTGCTGAAGATATGTGTGGTGTGCAGGATGAATACATAGCGGGAGTAGAGCAGTTCCTGCAGTTTGCTAAGGCGTTCCCTCAGTACATAGACGGCACCAAAATTAAGTGTCCGTGTGTGAAATGTCATAACGTGAAATATTATCCAGAAGTGGAAGTGACATATCATTTGTACTCGAGGGGTTTCACGCCTAATTACTATTAGTGGACCGCACATGGAGAACTTGTGTCTTTAGCATCAGAGCCGGAGCCTTATATTGAGCCGTATATGCATGCGAGACCTAATTTTGTTTCAGATAATCATGCATACGACGACGGGTACGTGAACATGGTTTTCGATGCTGCGGGTCCTAGTTTCGTTCATGATGCACCTGAGGAGGCACCGAACGCCGATGCTGCACAGTTCATGGAGTTGTTGGAGAATGCAAGGACTCTATTGTATCCTGGTTGTGAGGATCATTCACCGTTGGAGGTGGTTACAAGACTGTTGAGCATTAAGTCAGATTTTAACATGTCGCAAGAATGCTACAACCGAGTATTGGAGTTGATTATAGAGATCTTGCCGGCGGGTGCTAAGTTGCCTAAAGACTTCTACCGATCTAAGAGGATGGTGAGATCGCTCTGGATGGGATACGAGAAAATCGATTCCTGTCGCAATTGGTGCATGCTGTACTACAAAGACGACAAGGACGCAGATGTGTACAGATTTTGTGGTGCTGATCGCTATAAGACAACTAGTACAGGAAGGTCTACCAGTGCAAGAAGACCGACCGATTCAATGTACTACTTGCCTTTAACGCCGCGGTTGCAAAGATTATTTATGGTGAAAGAGACGGCCGAAAATATGAGTTGGCACATGCGAGAACAGATTGAAGGAGTGTTGGATCACCCATCCGATGGAGAAGCGTGGAAGCACTTTGATCGAGTGTATCCAGATTTTGCTTCAGATCCGCGAAATATCAGGTTGGGACTATCTTCTGACGGTTTTACTCCTTTTGGTCTTTCGGGATCCTAGTATTCGTGCTGGCCTGTGATTGTTACTCCGTATAACCTACCGCCTTGTATGTGCATGAAGACTCAGTACATGTTTCTAACCGTTATAATTCCTGGTCCGAACAATCCCAAGAGGAACATTGACGTGTACTTACAGCCTTTGATAGATGAGTTGAATCAGTTATAGGAAGTAGGCGCTAACACGTACGATGTTTCTAGGAAGCAGAATTTTCAGATGAAGGCAACCTTTATGTGGACCATCAACGACTTTCCGGCCTATGGAATGTTATCTGGATGGAGCACTCATGGCCGTCTCTCATGTCCGTATTGCATGGACCGTAGTAAGGCTTTCCGCTTGTGATATTTACTTTATGATATCTGCGACGGGATGACAAATATACCCACGCTGGGTTATAAGCGATGATCTGATATACAAAGGAGATGCTGTCGAAATTTTAAAAAAATATATTGTGTATTTTTGTTATGATGTGTGTCTGTGTTTACAGTGAATGTGAAATACAGTGTTCGGAACCATCGACAGTTTCGATTACTGTTGTATGTTTTATCTTGGATAGAAATAGCAACAGTTCAGGGTGCACTTCTGAGAGCTTCATTTTCACGTCCTTCACTTTCTCGGACGTCGTAAAGGTTTTCGAGAAGGTGAAGGACGTGAAGAGGAAGCTCTGAGAAGTGCACCCTGAACTGTTGCTCTTTCTATCAAAGATAAAACATATAACAGTAAGCGAAACTGTCGATGGTTCGAACACTGCACTTCACACACACTGTAAACACAGACACACAGCATAACAAAAATATCAATTATATTTTTTTAAAATTTTTATTTATATTAGCGACGGATAGCGACGTTCTGCGACGTACTGCAATGTCACACAGACGTCGCTATACGTCGCTAACTAGCGACGTTACGTCGCTCGACATCGCTAATATACGTCGCTACGTTGCCCACGTGGCCACGTGGATGCCATGCCTCGTCATCATTTATAAACTTTTGAAGCGTTGCTAGTGGTCGCTTTACGTCGCAATGTTGGCGACGTACTTATACGTCGCTATCTGTCGCTCATTTTGCGACGTCTAGCGACAATTAACTACGCGTCGCAAATAGCGACGTTTGGCGACTAAATTGCCATCTGCGACTTGCCTATAAGCGACGTAGGTTTTTTGTCGCTAAATACGTCGCAAATCATTGTTAGCGACGTATTTCCTGTATTTAGCGACGTCTCCTGACGTCGCTAATCTGGGTTATTTTAGTAGTGATTCGATACCACCCAATACCTTATAGGTAAAGCAATTACTAAATTATAAACACATCAAGGGTCAAGGGACATCTTATCACGACAAGGGTATATGTAATATACCACTCAGAGCTCAAGCCATACTCGATATAATATTCCCTCATACTACACTAACTTCCAATATGGACTATCCATCCTGCAGGTTATGCTGACCACAATTACCGACTCAAGATTTTGTCGATTCCCATTCACTGAAATCTATGCACATTCTGTTCCAACATACCATGTCATCACCCACGATCGATTGCTGCATAACAATCGACTTCAATGAATCCTACACATAAGACATCCAACATACATCACAAACTTATTATCGCATCGCATCATTGTTATTCTTTTTGGTATCTTTTAGAAATTCAACAAAGCAAACATATCACAGCCCACATATTTAGACTTATTGTATGAAACACCCAGTGAGCAGCTAGAAGGATCAACGGGCTTTCAGTCAAGGGAATAACTTAGAATATTTCGAAAACAACATAGAATAATTGCAGAAGCACTATGAGTCATCACAGAGGCAACTTTGATTTCATAGCGAAAGCAACTTTGAGTATTCGCGGAAGCAACTTGATTCACTGCGGAAGCAACTTTGAATAACCGCAGAAACAATCTTTGAATCATCGCGAAAGCAGCTTAGAATCATCTTAGCAGCAACATTGATTTAAAACAAATCGAATAAGAATCCAAGGACGTAAAGCCGTGCTTTGACACCATTATGTCACGCCCCGATCCCAGAGGATCAAAAACTAGCCACTGGGCGTGATACCGTACAAGTCTAGATTTCACTTGTACAAGGCAAAACCATTACAGTTCCTGGTATTTCTAAAAAACATCGACAATACAGCAAAACCAAGCAGATATATTGAAGTCACACAAGATATTAAAGAAATGTATCTCTTTTATTGATAATCATAATAGATTACAAGACTTACAACGGAATACAGAGTTTACAACTGATTACAAGACTCTTGAATAGCCAACTGAATGTATACACTTGCCCTTTAGGCTACAACAGAATATATCGACTTTCTTTTAATGAACTTGCCAATTTGGCTACAATCTCACTGGTACAACTGAGTTCCACTGTTTTATACATTATGTCCCGTATAGCAGAAGACATCGTCTTTCAAGAAGAGCTTCTGCACACCCATCCGAATCATCGATGCCAAGAACTGATCAAAGGATTTCCTCCATAAGCAAGCACCTGAAATATTACCTACAATGTGGGTCAGTACATCATCAATGTACTGGCGAGCGGTGCTGGCCCAACTCTCCTAAGAAGATAACACTAAGTAATCATGTTATAGAACATTATTAACAGTGGTCTTTCTCGTTGCCTTAGGGTCAATTTCATGTTTAGAGCCGACAAGAAGTAAAGCATGCAATCACATAGCCAACATAATTTAAATTATGCAGTTATCACCCTTCGGTGAATCTTATCCACAGTCGTTTAGCCATCCCTGTACAATTTATAATACTTACTCAGCCTGCACAAGACATTGTTAGAAATAATATCATGATTCAATATAAATATCACCGTTCAAGTAATTCTTTACCAATAGCCGACATCCTTTCCTGTATTTGATTAATAACTTACTTTGCCTGCATAAGACATCATTAGCACCGGACCTATCTATATGAAGGTCATTGATGACACGCCATCTTGGACTGACTTACAGGTATACGGCGCCTTTATAATGTAGGTAGCTAGCCTCATTGCAAGTCCCATATACCGTGCTACTACTTCAGCACTGCTACTGCTTCAGCATTGGTTCCCCCCAGGAGGAACCGGTTTCCAAGGCCCAGGAATACCGTTCGAGGAACCACCTTGTCGACAAGTTGTCCATGACCATGCAACTATATGCAACTTATCTATAAAGAAACATATAATGCATGATAAAGAAAACTAAGTAATAATCCATCATTCTCATTCATATTACCATCTTGCCATCTTGCCTTGAGCCAATGCTCACATTATCATCTGCCCAATCCAGGGTCTTAGGAAAATCTACATTCTATATCGGCACAGGATAATAGAATGTGATTCCTTTCTCTCATCTTTGATACCATACATCTTTCCAACCAAACTCAATGTACTCACCGTCCAATTCCTGGGACTTAGCATACATTTATTCAAATGAAATTCAAGCATAATCACTGCCCAGTTCCTGGGTCCTAACATCTGTTTTACCATCTATTCATCGAGCCAAAGCTCGATATATTCACCGCCCAAGTATTTGGGACTTTGCCTTCACCTGTCATGTAATTCATCGCAACAGCGTACAAGCATACAATTCATCTAGCAATAGCAATTTACGTTTAGGTGATTATTATCTTTCATTATCTTTCCAAATTCTATGCAAGGTGTTATTGAGCAACTCAATAAGAAACATAGCACACTATCCTTATTTTTAAGCGTGAAGCTAAAGGATCTTTGAAGGGTTCAACACTACTCACATTCATAGGACGGTTCCCGCCACGATCGTATAGCCTTCCAAGCAATGCTTCGCATATTCCCAAGTCCAATAAGAATTCATCGAACCAACCATCCATCGTAAGGCATCTTGCGGGTCGGGGTACTATAGTAGCTACAGTCATTCTTGTGGCCTGTGCAGGAAAAAACTTGGGAGTTACTTCCAGTTGTAAAAGTAAATCCGAACAATAGGTTGGTCAACTTTGCATCCTTGTTTTCACATTTTTTATGGTTCAAACCTCTAACATAACATGTACCCTTGTGTGTCCTCTATCATCTCCAAATTTCATATCATGTGGATCGCAACGATTTGTCTGAGGCAAGCGTTTTACGAAAGTTGGTCCAAGTTGAACCAATTTTCGTGTGGCATTGTTTGAATTGCCTTGTGATGCGCTACGACAACAAACAATTTATTGGTAAGAACCTAAAACATCCCTCTATCATCCTAATATCCTATATTTTGATCTCGTTAAGTTTTATGCAATTTTGTACATTCATCTTCATAGAACAACCATCGAACACCGAACAATTTAGGAAATCTACTTGTAACTTTGTCATGTGATACCACCACCACGGCCTATAAATTTTCCATGATATAAATCATGAATTCTAGATTATAGACCTCTGAAATTTATCTTTGTCATACTTATTCCAGAATATAATATAAAAGTATAAATGTTGTTTATTAATTTGTTCCAATCAACCGAATAAAGGACATATTATACAACTAGTCGACCATAGCGAATAGTTGCCATAGTTAAAGCCTATAAAGATAAGTAAATCTTAATTATAGATATTTTAACTATTATTTCCATAATTATTAAATTATACTTATTGTATATTTTATAGTAGATTAAAGGTGTGGTTCAATACCAACATAAAATATGCCAACTTGAGCCTAAAACTAGCCTAGTTGCCATGTAACCTAGTTTTAACCATAGAAGACTATGAACTAATCATTGTAGAGTGTATCTCAGTATGGTAGCTGACCATTATTAGTATCATATGTTCGTATGAGTTCGTGACAATACGATTGGGATTGCCGAAGCAGGACTTTTGTACGCTCGTTTGCAACATTCAGGCAAGTGTACCTTGTCAAAATTTTAGTACATTTGTTATTTTCTTTTATTGTTGTTTATTATTTCTTAGTTTTAGATGTTGTAGATGTAGGATATTGTTGATACTTATCGTCTAAATTATATTCGGATGCTGATGTCAGTGTATAGATATCAGATATCGACATTAGGCATGGCGATACATTTTGTCCGTGTTATTGACACGATAGACCATATGACACTGACACGATAATGCTACAGAGTCTGATGTGAGATATTCAATGTTATGGACACCTTGATAGGATACATGATTTGTTACTTGTATTTGAGACTTACTTGATTGGACATGACTTGACTGGATAGATCCAGAACACAGAGTAGGAAGAACATTACCATAACATCAGGCTACCTAGACTCGTTTAGTCTCATTTCCATAATAAGGACTTGGTTGTTATTCTACTAGTTTGACATTGTCTCTGTAGCAGAGCTCTAGTGTTATTTACACGTATACCCTTGGTCCCACGATATGGTGCCTTGGGGGTTAGCCTATTGAGGTGGTTATGAGCCTTAATGGTTGAAGCCTGATATCTGAAAAGTGTTCTCACGTGCACTTTACTTAGTTGGTTATTGTAGTTACCCTTCAGTTCATATATCTTCTTTACTTTACTTTGTTATGTTATTTTTGTACCTTATTACGTCCCTATAATGACCTAATGACCTCTCCAGGTAGTCAATTGTGCAGAATTAGTGCATTACTCATAATGGTATTGCTATTCTGATTCTGTATCTTTTACGATTTCATATTCATGTCCTTTACTTGCAATCTACACACTAGCCTTGTTTTATAAACGTATATTGTTCTTTAGGTCTATATATATATATATATATATATATATATATATATATATATATATTAGTGAAAAAAAATATATATATATATATATTAGTGGGCTACAGACCATGACATATATTGTTTATTTCTGATATTTGTTCATTCTATGTATTGAGATAGATATATGAAGGTTGATTTGATAGATAGATTTAGAAAAACCAAGATAGCTTATACATATTCTAGCTAGACTGGGGTCCGATGGATACATAGCTGGCATGTTTATGTACTCCTAATCATATGCATTTTGGGACTGGAGCTTTACATATAAAGAAATATTTTGATATTTGAATATATCATAAAAATCCTTTGCATCGGTATTCGAAATCACCAAATTAAAATTAGGACATGCATGTTACAACAATAACAATATCTCGTGTCAGGTTGTGGTTTTCATATTCAACATAGTCTAAGTTGACATCCATAGAAATATCAACCCGTAACAAAAGTAGATGCCTTTCCGTATAAAGTTCATCTTGCGATCCCCACATGTCGTACTCACCTACAAAATCCATAAGGTTTAAATTCTCCCTCACGACCATCACTTTTTCATAACATCTAGATACTTGATTTTAGGCCATCTATGGAATCGGGCTTGCTCATGGCATACTTGAGAATTACTTCAACGCATGCCTTAACTTTGCCACTCAACTCAATCATGCGCTCTCCTATTGCCATATGTACATCTACGTATGATCAACCACGTAGTGATCCATTGCTTGTTAGACATGGATTATTCTGCATCATAAAATGAAATATACAGACACAATTAGATGTACAAATAAAATTTGATGGACATTATAAAAACATTGTAATTAGTACTTTCTATATCCTAAATCTCATATTCGATTTCATTTTTTAATTATAAGTTTATGCAAATAAGCTCCCACTGTTTAACCCATGATATGGGTGGCTCAGAACACTATCCAAAATTTATTCTTGCATACATTAGTGGAGACCACCTAAGCCTTGTTCATACGTGTAGTATATGTTCTTAACAAATATAATATCTACAGGATATAACAAAAATAGATGAATCCACGTAATGTAAATAAGAAGATATATCTCACACTACAAAGTATTGTGATGGGTTGTGGTATCATTATTGTCGAGGAGTGCCGGGGAGAGGGACAAACAATGTTACCTATGGATGTATAGTATCTACCTCGCTAGTCAAATAGTTGCAGGGGCTATAACTCGTTGTTATAGTTATAAATAGTGGGTCCACATAAGTTATTGAACGTCAATAACCATAGTGAATTATATTCACAATTCTTAAGTACTGAAAACTTCAACCATGAGAACAGTTTCTGAAATCTATTAGGCAAACCAACAACAAAAGAGTCTTAAAACCGAGGAGTGTGTTTTTCGGCTGGTTATGGTAAAAAAAGATGGGACACAATGGAGAGTTATATATAGGGTGGAAGCTAAACTTGTGGTTGAGGGAAACAACTCTATATGCGTGGCACATTGTGGACTTTTATTCTTTTGATATTAAGTTACTTTAAACAATGTAAAATAATAAAAAGGGTGGAGGACAAGGTGGACTTTGTCATGGGTGGGCAAATCATGGATAGAAAACTAGAAAAACTATGCATGAATGGATAACATTGTCCACTTACTTCAATCTTTCCAACTCATTCATCATTGGAATGTAAGTACAAAAAATATTTAAATTATTTTATTAAGTAGATACAAGATACCATGTTATCTATAATTGACGATATATTTGCATCTCTTTTCTTTCTCTTTCCCTCTATTTTTATGCCTTTTTTATTTATCATGCACTTCGATACATAAGCTAGTTTGCCTAAACAACAACACATGACAAGCATTGGTATTGAGTTACAAAAGCATTTATTACATTTAGAAATTTATTACTTATTGATAGGGACATATGAGACAGAATGGTTCAAGCTCATCGAACTACTATAGCAAGATTGATGTTCAACTAATCGATAGGGACATATGAGACATAATGTGGTCAATGTTGTCAACTAATTGATGTTCAACTAACATAGGATTGTTAATGTTTAATATCCTCTAATTTGTTTCAGATATCTATTATGTTTAATACCCTCTAATTTATAAATAAATTTTCAGGGTTGATTCCTCCCATACATCTATAATACAAATGAAAACACAATTGACATATGACATCAAAGCAATCACCTGGAGTAATTTGGAAGAAGATATAAATTCAAAAATTCCTAACACCTAGTAAAACAAACACATTTAGAGTAATAACCAACAAAGAACCCTAGGATAGTAAAAAAATGACAATTTTGATAATCAAATATAAATTGGTCGATTTTTTATAAAAATATTAGTGCTAGGCCTTACCTTTGTCGTTCAACGAGGGAGTGGAGCCAGAGTTGGGCACGAACAAAGTTGGGCAAGGGGCGAGGAGGAAGAGGGAGGACGAGGAGTTTGTCATAGGCGGAGAAGGAAGAGGAACATAGGTCGGAGTTGGGAACGAGGACGAGGGGCGTGCAGTTCGACAAGATCGGTGAGAGAGAGACAGAGAGAGGGGATAGGGTGTTCTGTTATTTTAAAATTAGGATACAAAATTGGGTGACGACCAGGGCCGTCGCAAAGAAAATATAAATAACGACAATCCGTTGTTAGATCATCGCATGGTGTTCACACAATGTTTCCAATAAAATAGTGATACATAGCCGACTGATTGGTGACACACATACATGTAATATCCGATATTTCTAATGTTAGTCATTTGGTAGATGTCAGTGCGTCACTAAGTGATGAAGGCTCACTTCCATCATCGATGTATATCGCTGATAATTAGTATTTTATTCGTGAAGTATTGTATGTGTTTTGTACCAAGTCCAAGAGGTGACAAGGAGTTCAAGAAGTTCTTTTAAACTTGTTGTTTCCTAATAGTAGATCGACAAGAAGGGATGAATCTCATTTTGAGCAAAAGTGATCTTCATCACCCTGGTAAAGAATTTTTTAGTAGTTTTTACTGCTTCATAGTTTTGCTCTTCTAGCAACTTTGCTTTGAGAGCTTTGCTCTGTTAGCAATTTTATTTCTTGCTCTACCGTGACTAGATCATTGATTGTGCTTCCGCTTAGATTTAGCAGCTTTACTTGCTATCATTGTCATTCCGTAAATGTTTCAGTTTTCAAGACTTATACGAATTTGTGTGTATGCAACATCATATGTTACATCAAGGAAGAAGATATGTAATAAAGAGAACTCACCCAAAGGTTAGGCAACTAAGTGGTTTAGGCTATTTATATTATTTTTAACTCATTGCCCTATAAATTTATATTATTTCAAATATCCATTCACATGTTTAATGTTTGTTTTATGGGTTGATAGTTGGGTCTCATTTATGTTGCACAAGTATGAATAGGACACAGTATGGTGAGTACACGATGCCATGCCCCGACCCAAAAAATTGCTCGTCCTTGCAACGATTTATTCGAATCATTCATCCTCGCTAGGGCATGGTACCGTACAAGTTTGGAGTTGCACTCGTACAAGGTAAGATAACAAGTTCTTAAATGGTTATCTTTGATTTTATTTGTAGCAGCAAAAGAAACAGAGTATACGAAATAATTCTCTTTATTGATAAATGAATTGAGGTTACAAAGGCTTTCAATAGCCCAACCCAATTTGTCTGATTGGCTTACAATACTCAGGTTCTCTCTTGCCCATAAAGGATTTTACCGTTCCATACATCATGCCTTCTATATCTCGACCGCATTTCCTGTTGTAAGTTCGAGCGTCAATTCGGTCACATGCCTCAAAATGCTATGACATTTCATGCCTCAGCACTTTCAAGCAAATCTCTGCCACGAGCAGATCATACCCTGAACCTGTAAGTAATCTGGTGGGGGATTAGTACTAATACTCTCGCGTACTGATAAGACCCACTTTGATAAACCAACATTACATAATGTATTGATTCACGCAGCATACAAATTAGTGTTCTTTCTAAATTGCCTAAGGATATGTTTCATAGCATATTCGAAGTAGTAAATCATGTTATCATGGCAAGCATGTTAAGTTTGATTCATATAATCAAGCTAGCAGTATATAGCAATCTCGTGTTTGTTTCGTGACATGACTTCTTACCAATATTGACGCACTCACCCTTACCCGACGCAGGGTGAATACGCCTACCA
This sequence comes from Iris pallida, assembly GCA_029216955.1. Lineage (NCBI taxonomy): Eukaryota > Viridiplantae > Streptophyta > Magnoliopsida > Asparagales > Iridaceae > Iris > Iris pallida. Next base: position 1,791,768 of record JANAVB010029620.1, read on the forward strand.
TCTTTCCCTGTCATGTTTTAAGTGATCTTTGTGTGCCTTTACTTTCAACCCATCGTTCCTTAACTATATGAAGGTCACTGACTTTGTAGGCCATAATAGACATATCAAGTTACAATCATGAATTCTTTAGCCCGGGGTGCTAATCTATGCCCTGAAGTACTCCCGAACGATGTCGGTATTTGTGACGCTCTATTTCAATGGTAGTTCGCAAGCCTAACAGATTGAAATACCCCACAAAATACCCATCTCAAATTCCCTTTCTAGATTGAACGGTGTCGCCATCCGGCCTACCATGTCTGAGGGATAAAACTTATACACAAGTTGTCTGTGACCATACAACGTATCAAACTCATACAACCCAGCAATTCGCCTATCTCTATTTCCATTGGCACAATGCCCCAACTCAATGTTCATCAACGAACACCCCAAAGGCCATAAATATTTTGAGGCACCATGCCACCTTTGACAGTTCCGTCATATTCATGCCATAACTTTTCTCTTCACAACGAAGTCATCCTTTATTATTCTCATTCATGTACGCATGCTTTGACACATTTATTCTTTTTTCCTTCGAGTCATGCATTCGATGCATGCCTCGATACTGTATTTCCATGTTCTATGCCTTAGTGTTCACAATATATGTTCTTTTCCTCTGATTCGTGCACTGAGGCCCGCCTTGATAGAGTATTCAATGTTCTATAGGTCGTGCACTGAAGCACTCACGTCGATATAGTCTTTCTATGTGCTAGCCCTCTAACTCGTATACGGGGCATGAATGACTTATGAACTGAGACAGTTATTGATACAGTTATCCCATGTTCTTATGGCTTACGCATCGAGGCTCTCGCCTTTGCGATATTTCGATGTTCAATAGTGACTCGTGCATTTGATGTATATTTCATTTTAATGTTCTGTCTAGTGTTCGACACGTACTACGATTTCCTTCCTTCGAGCCATACCCATGGTCTCGATAGGTTAACTTAGCATACAATGGTTCATTTTACTTAGGCATGAAGGAGTAGGAAAGAAGGGTCAAAGTCCTTGTAACCCCACTTTGCCAATTTTAGGAAATTTTAAATATTTTAAAATTTGTTGAAGAATATATATATATATATATATTCAAGTTTGATTTTCTAATTTTAATTTCATGGTATTTTTATGGATTAGTTTTAATTAAACTTGATAGTTAATAAACAAATTAGGGATAATATGCAATTATCCAAGAGGTGTCCTCCAAGAAGTAACAACCTTCCTAACAACCTATAACAAACTCCGAACCAACTTTTGAGGGTATTGTGCAATTATGAAATTGTTATGAGGATGTCTTGTAAACTTCTTTTTTCTCTCCTCCTCTCCTGTTTAATCCCAGGAGGAGAGAGAAAGTTCAGACCATTCTTTTTCTCTGTTCTCACCAAGCTAATCCCTCATTTTCCCTCCTTCTTCACCAAGTTCCAAAACCTTAAACCTAATTTTTGAAGCAGCCATGGCTGGCGGCCACCATCTCACCAGAGCCATAGAGGAGGCTTGGTGGTGGCATACATACAGATCTCCGTCGACGAGTAGGCGGACCCTTCGAGCGGTGGCGCACGACCCTCTTCGGCAACATGAATCCGACCTCCATGGCAAGTTCTGGCGACCACATGGTATGGCCATGACCGGAGCTCTCCGACAGCAAGGCTTCACCCATGCGACTGACGACAGCATCTTAATGTTGATGATGACAACAACGTCAGAGGCTCTTTATGCTAGATGATCGGCGACACGGCACCCAGCTCTCGATGGGAATCAACCACACGCAGTGGTGGCTCAGTTTCTGCTCCTCGACGACGATCGCGTACGGCGTCTCCTCTTCCAGTGAGTTCGTTGACTCGAACTTCGTCCTCAACGTTCGAGAATACGTGCTGCACTCCGGCGGTTCATCCAGGAACAAATATTGGTGAGTTACTCTTAATTTCCCACTGAGATCTTCCAATTCTTGATTTCTTCTTCTTGAATCGAAGAATTGGTGTCCTTGGAATAGATTGAAGGCGATATGTTGTGTATCTTCATCAAATCAATCGAACAAGCGAATCCGTGCCTCTGTTGATCACTATTACTGGTAATTCTAGGTTTCCACTTGTCGATCTTGACTTACTAGTATAGATGGGTGATCGATTATTGTTTCTTTGCTTTTGATTAGATTCTATAACTCTGGGGACTGTGAGTGGTCGATTCAGATCGTCTGGACAATTCCACATGCAGTGGTAAGGCAAGACCGAGTTCTGAAGTTTTAATTTGGGATTTGAGTTCATCTCTGCATTTTTGACCGATTCTGTTGTTCTTTTGGGCTGGCTGTGTGTGTACAGCAGGAGTCTAAAACATGAAGAATCGGTGTCCGCTCTCTATGATAGTATTTTCGACATCAAAATTCCTCCGGGTAATTTTTCCATTTATTTTTGTTTTGTTCAAACTCTTTTATGCAATTAATGCCTAGTTGTTTCGATCATAATTTCAATTGTATCCGTGTTCATTTCATATGTCGTGTTTGTGTCTTAATTGGTATCGATTCGTGTTCGAGTTGGGTGTGTATCCGAGGTTGGATTGAAGTTGCAGTTCTGTATGGCTTGTGTTGACTGTAGCCCGTGTCCAGTTCGTATGCGTACCATAGCTGTGCATCTAATCTGGTGCGTGGGATCAATTGGAGTCAGCAGTATGATGTTGTGTTAGGCTTTGACGTCTTCCTGGACCCTGCATTTTTCTCTGATCAGTGAATGGCGAGAAATAGAAGCCCTACATTTGAATTTGTAGCATATGTTTACACCTTCATTTATGTATAATTCTCCTTGGTTGTTTGTGTTTTGGTTCAGTAGCTGAGATCCTTAGTGTGTTGTTGGTTCACCATATTGTTTCTAAATATTCTTCTGTGGCTAAACTTTGTGTTCCATTAATTGTAACCCTATTTTAAGTTTCTTTCCCTGCTAAATGGTTGGGTTGCTCTGAGCTTTTGAAGTTGGGACTCAAAGATCAGACATTCATAGGTTTTCGAGTATTACTGAGACTTTGTAATATTCTTTATACCTTGATCTCTTGGATTGCTTCGTCAATGATTGTTGGAAAATGGATAAAGTTGATAGAATATTCGGTGACATATTATTATTTGAGTCACGGAGCCGAAAGTCCACTGCAGTCAGATATATACTGGCGGGATAGGGATTCTAAGTTAAGTGATTCAAATATATATATGTTTTTAGATACAATAGAGGCTATATCCCATTTTTATATGATTATTGATTTTCGTGAATCAAAAATCCTTGCACGTTACCTTGACTTAACATTAATACCTCCTGGGAAGGCTCTACATACTTTCTCAATCAAGTTTATACAGTACCCTTCTTCTTGCACCTTCTCGTAAAATTATTTGATTTTTCAATAAATACAGATTGCTACACTCTAACTCCGTTTTCCATATATCATACTTATATTTTGATCGTGCAAAACCATGATCATGCCTATAAATCGTGATTTTCTTATTTGTACTTATTTGTACTATATTCTATACCTATTGATCATACCGATGATTTGAATTCCGTTTTGGTCATGGCTAGGTGGTTTTGATCATGACCATTTTTTTAACACGCCTAACCTTTGATCTCGATCTCGCATAGTTAATCGTGCCAATATGTTATTTTCTAGTCCTGATTAGATTCGGTTCTATGGCATGTTTAACTTTGTGCTCAGTTTCAAATTTTATCTTTGGTTGCTTAAACATGTCCATTGCACCCTTTGAATTTCGAGGACAAAATTTTCTAAGGGAGAGAGATTTGTAACCCCACCTTGCCAATTTTAGGAAATTTTAAATATTTTAAACTTTTTTGAAGAATATATATATACAAGTTTGATTTTCTTATTTTAATTTCATGGTATTTTTATGGATTAGTTTTAATTAAACTTGATAGTTAATAAACAAATTAGGGATAATATGCAATTATCCAAGAGGTGTCCTTCAAGAAGTAACAACCTTCCTAACAACCTATAACAAACTCCTAACCAACTTTTGAGGGTATTGTGCAATTATGAAATTGTTATGAGGATTTCTTGTAAACTTTTTTTTTCTTTCCTCCTCTCCTATTTAATCCCAGGAGGAGAGAGAAGGTTCAGACCATTCTTTTTCTCTCTTCTCACCAAGCTTACCCCTCATTTTCCCTCTTTTTTTACCAAGTTCCCAAACCCTAAACCTAATTTTTGAAGCAGCCATGGTTGTAGCCACCATCTCACCGGAGCCATGGAGGAGGCTTGGTGGTCGCCTACATACAGATCTCCGTCGACGAGTAGGCGGACCCTTCGAGTGGTGGCGCATGACCCTCTCCGGTGATGTGAATTCGACCTCCACGGCAAGTTCTGGCGACCACGAGGTGTGGCCATGACAGAAGCTCTCCGACAGCGAGGCTTTACCCACGCAGCTGACGACGGTGGCTTGATGTTGATGATGACGACGGCGTCAGAGGCCCTTTATGGTGGATGATCGGTGATTCGGCACCCAGCTCTCGGCGGGAATCAACCACACGTAGTGGTGGCTCAGTGTTCTGCTCCTCGACGACGATCGTGTATGGCGTCTCCTCTTCCAGTGAGTTCGTTGACTCGAACTTAGTCCTCAACGACCGAGAAGGCACGCTGCACTCCGACGGTTCATCCAGGAACAAATATTGGTGAGTTACTCTTGATTTCCCTCTGAGATCTTCCAATTCTTGATTTCTTCTTCTTGAACTGAAGAATTGGTGTCCTTGGAATAGATCGGAGGCGATCTGTTGTGTGTCTTCATCAAATCGATCGGACAAGAGGATCCGTGCCTCTGTTGATCTATATTGCTGGTAATTCTAGGTTTCTACTTGTCGATCTTGACTTTCTAGTAAAGATGGGTGATCGATTATTATTTTTTTTGCTTTTGATTAGATTCTATAACTCTGAGGACTGTGATGGTCGATTCAGATCTTCGGGGCAATTCCACACGCGGTGGCAAGTCAAGACCGAGTTCTGAAGCTTCGATTTGGGATTTGAGTTCATCTCTGCATTTTTGACCGATTCTGTTGTTCTTTTGGACTGGCTGTGCATGTACAGCAGGAGTCTAGGACACGAAGAATCGGTGTCCGCTCAATATTTTCGATATCAGAATTCCTCAAGGTAATTCTTCCATTTATTTTTGTTTTGTTCGAACTCTTTTATGCAATTAATGCCTAGTTGTTTCGATGATAATTCCAATTGTATCCGTGTTTGTTTCATGTGTCATGTTCGTGTCTTGATTGGTCTTGATTCGTGTTCGAGTTGGGTGCGTATCCGAGGTTGGATTGAAGTTCAGTTCTGTATGGCTTCTGTCGACTATAGCTCGTGTCAAGTTCATATGCGTACCATAGCTGTGCGTCTAATCTGGTGCGTGGGATCAATTGGAGTCAGCAGTATGATATGGTGTTAGGCTTTGACGTCTTCCTGGACCGTGCATTTTTCTCTGATCAGTGAATGGCGAGAAATAGAAGCCCTACATTTGAATTTGTAGCATATGTTTATACCTTCATTTCTGTATAATTCTCCTAGGTTGTTTGTGTTTTGGTGCATTAGCTGAGATCCTTAGTGTGTTGTTGGTTCACCATATTGTTTCTAAATATTCTTCTATGGCTAAACTTTGGGTTCCATTAATTGTAACCCTATTATAAGTTTCTTTCCCTGCTAAATGCTTGGGTTGCTCTGAGCTTTTGAAGTTGGGACTCAAAGATTGCTGGTGGAGGCCAGGTTTGATAAGTCAGTATAATTTAATGGTTTAATTTAAACTTTACTTGTGGGCCATGAGGTGGGCTGATCTGTAAAAGGTATGAATAGTTATAGGGATGGTAATGAGTTTGGGCTCATGTATAGAGTTGGATTTTGGTCAACTTCAGATTGGGTTTAGATTAGAGTGGTTGCCATATTATTATTATTATTATTATTATTATTATTATTATATTCTTTCTGGTTGACTGCCATTAATAACTTAGTGTTTTATTTTCATAACCAATTTATATTTTCCTAAGTAGGATTTCTAAAATTAAAGGTATTTGGATGTAGTACAATTCCTATAATAAGGTATAAATTACTAAGTTTTTCTAAAGTATTAGATTTCTAATGAATTCATTTAATAACTAATTTCCTATTAGTGGTTAATAAACTAGGAAAATACCTTTTAGTCCCTATAAGGATATAGATATTTAGTATGCTCTCTAACTAGCAGATTATAGTTAGCTAACCATTCGATAACTACTCTTTAGAGTCTAACCAATACCAACTTATATCTATTTACCAGGAGGACTTACAGATCTATTTCCTATTCCCGTTCACCTGGAGCAAGGCAAGTATACTCCTCGGTTTGCTCATTTACTTCATGTCTTGTGCTTCTATTTCATGCTTGTACCTTCCTGTTGGACACGATATTACACAGTATTATCTTTTGTCTTGTTCCATGAGTTTGCTTATGTCTGGGAGGGGAAATACTATATGTGTGTGATCAAACTCGAGTTACAATTCATGTTAATAGCTTAGGTCTCGCACTGTGCACGCGGGTCCTAAGCCGTACTTTCATGCCTGTGCCATGTTCCATGTTCTATCCAAGTCGATCACACACTCTGGATGTATTTCAAAATATATATTACACATGTCAGGTTCCTTGTATATTCATGCTCAGGTACCAGGTTACAGTTCAGGTTTATTTCATTATAGTCTTGTGTTTATTTCAGCATGCTTGTTCTAGTTTCTTGTTTTGAGATTCATATGCATGTTTATATTTCTTCTTCATGTTGTTCTTGTCCATTTCCTTGGATATACTTAGCTCCGCTCCTGACTGGATATATTGTAGGTGTACTTGCAGGGTATCATTCTACCTTATGGGCCAGAGCCCGGGATCTTAGCTGAGCAGGATGGAGCCATGACTTCGCTAGAGGTTTCAGGTTTAGATTGTTTTAGTTCTTCTTCTAGATATTATATATTGTGAGTTCATAGTATATTTTAATTCTTGTTGTCTCTAGCAGTTTTATGTTATTATGATTGGTGGATTATGGTGACCATCATGGGACGGTTAGATGCTGTGATTATTTTATATTATCTGGTGACTAGAGTTTCCTTAGATTGTACAACTTACTTTGTTGTGTCTATCAACAAAGGCTGGGCATGTCCAACACGTGTCCGATTATTTGGAAGCGGGTCGTGACAGTCCTCGCACCTTAAGTCGATACGCCTTGTTGTTTTGCTGAGCCAATGCGGCTCAATTTTATAACTTTGTTGCACAGCTAACTCTTCTGACTTAGCCATTCGAGCACTTCGTGCTTTATTGAATTGTCCGACCGATTTGGCTTACCGTTCCTATGTCTCAGTCCGTTGTGAGGCAGTGATTTTTTTTGCGAACACCATTGCAAATAAGGAAAAATGTCAACCTCTTATATTTCAGCGTAAACGTATAACTGTACACAAAACCAACTAAAATCAATATTCATTTGAATCAGACTTATGCGTTGCATCAATTCGATTTCTTAGAATCTTCGAACTGACTCAATGCTTTCTCGTTTGGGCCTACGTAAATCTTTGCATCGATCCAACTCGATGCATTTTTCGGGTTAACATAACTCTTGTATCAATTCGCATCGATATATATTTTTGGTCAACGCAACACTTCGAGTCAATGACTCATTGTAATGCACCGTACAGAGCGGTTCATTACATAATATACCACTCAAAACAAGGTTCATCCTTGAATTAAAACCAACACTCAGTTCAAGTATTTTCTAGATCGTTTCACGATCTCGCCTAACTATCATTATTCTATTTCAAACACTCGTGCATGCTTTTATTAACTTTCAGTCTTTTCTGCAGCTTAATTTAAATTTAGTATACAACTTGATTTGGATCGTATACATATTCAAGGTGTCCCAAAAATATATGTGTTTCAGCCATGCCCAGTGGTAGAAAACTGGAACAAAGCTGACAGTTAAATCTTAATCCTAGGCTTGACAACTCGTACTCTCGATCAGACTTATCTTTAGCGATTGTTCTCAAAATTTTATCGTATTTGTATATTCGATACATACGTGAATCATTCAACAAAGTCACGGAACGCGATACGATTCAAAGATCATATCTTCCATTTTGAAAGTTTTTTTCTACATTGACCATCAATTCTATGTGTTGCGTCAAGCCATCGCACATTCGATCGCAATGTGTCTTCGCAACGCCTTGCGTTTGAAGTCTCTGCCCAACTATTTTTGAAGCCAAACTCGTCTCGATATGATTTTCCCTTTGTTGACTTGCAAAAGCATCAACATCCAGGGCCACCGCCCATTAGGTAACTTACCTTGACACCGTGCTTAAATTCTCCCGAGGCAACTCAAATCGATGGTGCTCAAAGGCAATGGTCTTTTCGACCCAGAAGTTTAACGCGAGACGACGGTGCTCAAAGGAAACAATCGCTTTGACACAAAGGTCTCTACGATACGTCTTATGTTCAATTCCTATCGAGTAGAAAATTCCTAGCCAAATTCCAAACTTGTCCGTCTCGCAACATCGAATATAAGTTTGATTCACACAAGCTCAATTGCATGGTGAATCCAAATCTAACGACATAACTCATAAGTTATTCTTTTACCGCTCGCTCTCATGCATAACATGATTCTCAAAATTGCCTAGACTTATCATCAGTATGCACCACATTGTATTTGTTCTCGACGTAATTCTATTTACGACATCATATGGGTCATCTTATGGGCCTACAATATTTACTTTGATTTGACGGTCAAGTCTTCTAGTGTCAGCTGTCCCAAAGCTACGTTCGATAATTGTGGATCATTAACGAAAGATAGTTACTACAAACCATGCTATATCTTATTTTGGAGCCAAATCACGTTCCAGCCATTTCTATGGGATTAACCCAAATTCGGACAAAACTATTTATATCGGCACAACTGATGTGCAACTATCCTCCAAAAAATTCATGCACTACCGTTGATAATTCCGCAATTCACGAAACAACTACTCATATTGAGTTCGAATCTTTCTACCCACAGTCGACACCCGAGATGCTATACGCATCAAAACAATCGTCGATGACTTTATAGTCTCACCCTGATCAATCACAAGTTTACAATCAACCAGATCGATCCTTCCATATTACTATTTTTGAAAATCTCGATATCGTAGACCTGTCCCGTTTTGTGTTCTTACATTTATCTTACGTTTCCTTACGTATCAATTTTTGAAAGGTCATATCAATTTTGATAGCACGAAAGTCAACTTTGAATCTGCATTAACGTCAACATAGCTCGACTTAGCTCGCATTGCATACATTCAAGTCATGAATGAACTTTTTCATACGCATTAATTTTTTTTCGATTCGCCACATCCTGCTATACTTTGATAGCGTAGCCGAGTTACCAATTATCCAACATCGAACCCTCGAGTTATACGATCACGCCCTCTAAGTTTCACATGTTTTAGACGTACTCAAATGAGTTTCGTCGCAATGTAACCAACTTTCTCTAAGGAACAATTTATCCGCATCAACCGAATTTTTTACCGAGTTCGCAATTCGTAGGATTCGATTACAATTCGTATCGCTAACATTTTCATCGAGTCGCAAGTCATGCAATTCGATTACAATTTGTATCGACTAATATTTTTATCGAGATTGTAAGTCGCGCAATCCGATTATAATTCACATCGACTAATATTTTCATCATGCTTGCAAGTCATGCGACTCGTCATAACTTCGAGTTTCCTATCCGACCAATCCAACTATTGCCTCAAGACATAATCAATTTGTTAGTCTCGATCATTCGACCGACTTATAAATTTTCGTCCGATGTATCATTCATTGATACGATTCCCTACCCTATCATTCCAACCGATTATCGAAGAACACTTACATCAACATATCGTCATACAAATTTTTAATCGAGTCTCGGTACTCTCTCGTTCGTTGCGGACAAACCTTCCACAATTTTTATAACGCGTTGATGCAATCCATTGCACAAATGGTATAGTATATACCACTCAGAATCGATTCATTCATCGCATAGGTGGTATGGTATATACCACTCGGAACTCAAATCATTTCCCTCGCATCATACTTAGTATGAACGAAATATCTTTTTCGACTCACGATTTTTGCAATGATCATGTCGATCATGTCACGCCCCAGTACCGAAATACGGGGATGGGCGTAGGCTAGCTACATCGTATAAGGTACAAATATCGTCATGGCCTAAATTTAATCTCATATTCACAAGCAACGACAATAAAATAAAAATCAAGAGAGAGAATCATATGGAAAGCAGGAAATACTTATATGATAATCATGAAATCTACAGTACAGGATAATAATGTAGATGAGTATACCTTTCCACAGTTCCTAGTATGGTCTGGAACTGAAGCACATCCTCCAAGTCAAGTCCGAAAGATCCACAGGATCGGTCACTGGCAATCTGGGAACAATCCAGTATTGGTCAGGCCACCCGCAGCAAGTACCAGAAAGAAAGGCTCAAGGACGGACGAAGAAAAGCCAGCAGGATAAAATATATGACAAAAAAGCATATATGAACAGTAAATGAGGGTAAGAATCGTGCGGTACCAACGTACGATAACAATCCACAACTAATGTAGCAAAAAATCTAACAATCATCACAATTTCCCTAACATCCAATAATACCTGCATCGTCAACTGGAAGTCAATATGTAATGCCTATTGTTCGTATTACATATTTTGGAATATGTGTACATATTTAATCTTGTATTGTATGTCTCCTTGCTTGATTTATAGGGTATTTCATTGTTCGGTTCATCTTGGTTTGGGTTGGCTTGGTTCGGATTGGGGTTGCTTTTGGTTAAATATGGACCAAGGGGAGAACCCCTACCTACCACCAACATCCCCATTTATTAGCCCCCTCTCCTTTCTCTCTCCTCATTACTCTTCTTCTTCCTCACCATTAACTCCTCACAAACCTGTGAGAGAGAGAGAGAGAGCTTAGGCAAGTGCATCTTGCTTCATGGAGGAACCCGAATTTTATTGTTCCATTCTCTTCTTTACAGCATTCTAAAGCACTTTAGTACTTGGCATTTCTAATTTCCATGGCTCATTGCTTGTAGATCTAAGTCTATGTCATTTTTAAATTTTTTGGATTTTAATCTATTTTATCTTGTTATTATCAAGTTTTGATGGATCCATGTTGTAGAGGATTTCATTCTGCCCCAATTTGACCTATGGAAATTCGGATTTGGACTCTAGATGAAAGATTTATGGAGCCTGGAAGTCATGGCTTGAAGGGTTCTTCTCCTCGGAAGGATGGAGAAGAAGCACAGTCATAGCCGCATGGACTTAGCCGCATAAGTTTTATGCAGCAAGATCCCTCAGCCGCATAAGCCTTGTCGCGTTCATGGCCGCATGGCCTATGCCGCTGGAACTTAACTCCCTGGCCGCATGAAGATTTGATTTAGAGCCGCATAAGCTCATCGTTCCCCAGCCGTATGAAGACAATTTCTCTGCCGTATATGAGTTGCATCCCCGCGAGCCGCATAATATCCGTCCCCTGCTAGCTGCATAAGACACCACTTGATCCAGCCGCATAAGTGCATGTCCCTTCCTGGCCGCATGAGGGTTCTTTCTCAGCCACATAAGGCCTTGCCTCTCGCGAGCCGTATGGGAACTAACCCATTCCCAGCCGCATAAGGACCCAGCGCTCTTGAGCCGCATGAGACTCAGTCATGTTCGGCCGCATAAGGCCCGATAATTCTTAGCCGCATAAGCGCATGCCCGTCCGGTCGTATGGACTTCTTCCCCCACTGCCGCATGCGTCCATCCATTTCCAGCCGCATGAGGCCCTCCCCTTCCGCTGGCCGTATGAGGCCCGACTTCTTGAGCCGCATGCACCCTTGCCTCACTGGCCTCATGCCCCTGTCCCTCCTGAGCCGCATATACCCGAACCGTATGGCTCCTCCATAACCTTGTATTTTATGACTTAATTGTTATTTATTAGACTCATGTCTTGCAACCCTCCCTGTAAGTTGGGTCCCTTGACGAATGCTTGTGCTATGTTATTTTGTACTTATATCACTGAATACGACAGTGACCCGTAGTGGTGTACTCTTGACAAGTAACATGACATGATAGTGGCCCACCGTGGCACACTCCTGACAAGTAACCTAACATGATTTATCCTGATAAGCTATTGCGATGGCTCCATGACATGACAAGTATAAATAACCTGGACACCATGGGCGCTTGTGCTTGTACAAATGAACCAGTCTCGTCTTGCATCATGTTTAGGATGGGACTCCTGAGTACCACGGTCAGGAGTACCTACTGAAATGGACTAAGGCTAATAACTTGAATAACACAATAGTTATGAAGAGATTTCCCAGCTACAGGCAGTCCTGTTACCTGGGCGCGCTTGGGATCTGTAGCCTGTCGTCGAGTAGGGCACATTTCCAACACACTGTCATGTGTTGCACCCTTCAAGCTACTTAAGGGTACATGTGTTTCCTGGACGATGTACCCACCTAAATTCAACCCATAATATTCGACCTGGGTAACCTGGATGGTCTGCAGGTCTTGTGGCTTTGGAATAATTTTGCTGCATCTTGTTAGTAACTAGGCTTGTGATAACCCTAGTTAGTTAAAGTATCAAGCCGTACTCATTGCTTGGCCATGATTGATTGGATGGAACAACCAGTCTAGTCTTGTCTTGATCATGTACAAGATTGTTACATGTCCTGATTTCTTATGTTAATTACCGATAAATGGTGGGAAGCCAAGTTCCGTTCAGATGAAGGGTTACAACCCCGGTCCTTTTTTGGTTTACGGGTTGTAACCTGGTTATCTGAATAGTTCTATGGTTATCTCATCGTATATCATCCTGATTTCTATATCTTTTCAGTTCTTACTACTTATTTATATTCTTGTGCTAATTGCTGATTTTAGTTCCTAAGTGAAGCCTCCTTTATGGCACTTGCTCTTTCTGGGGTCTGACCCAACTTCATTTGTATGGCCAGATATCAGAGCAGCACCAGAAGATCTACCTGTTTTCCAGCCCGATGGTGACCACCAGGCGTAACCAGGGCAACGAGTGGGTTATTTTGGCTCTCCCACTTTATTATAAAAATATTCTTTTAAAGCATTTAGCCGACGAGTACTTGTTTAGCTCGATTGCACCTTTATTTACTGTCTGCTTACGGGCTGTAACATGATTGACAGATCCTAGGGTTGATCATGTATGACTAAACTCTTGCTAGTCCTCACATTTTGTAATGACTAGCTTCATGATCAGCTGAATATGTAATGTTTGGGACGCCTTACTATTATATATTTGGTGATCTTACATCTTGTAACATTTAATTACTTGCTTGTGATTGAGACACTAGGCTTGTTTATGACCCTAAGAGACTGTTGGCTTGTAGTTAAACCCTCGTGTATCTAGACAGCCGTGACCATATAGCAAGGTGGGATGCACTTCAATATACGTAGCTGGCTATGTCTGCCCTCGCTCTCCAGTATTCTGGTTCTGGGGCATGACATGGTTTAAGTGGTGGCCCATGCAGGTCTTGTAAATCAAGATATGTGAGGGTTTACCGAATAGATGTCTCAATCAGTACTCGCTCTTGATCTCTATTCATATCCTCCGAATCCCTGAAATTCTTATCCTGAATGCATGCTTGTATCGTTGATCTGTCCTGGTCCTTCCTTATTGTTCCCTACGTCGTCTTCTTCAACGGTATTGTTCCTGAACCCGCCGATCAGCAAGGCGGAGCACCTTCCGTCAACCAACAGCAATCCGGAGATCAAGACCAGCATTCGGAAGTAGCCTCCAGAGTTGTGCCTATTGAAGGAGAGTCACCAGTCCAGCCAGTTTAACCTGCAGAGCCTGATGATGGCACTTTGGTAGGTCTTATCAGGACCTTGATAGCTTCCCAAGATCGTAGAGGAGATGCCTTGCACCAGGCAGTGACAGATGCTCTGACCAGAGGAGGTCATCAGGGTAACAGCGCGACCAACAACTTCAAGCGCTTGAACCCTCCATTCTTCGATGGTAGCGAAGATGCAATCGCTGCTGATGCTTGGCTTCAGGACACAGAGGTGATTCTAGAAGCAGCCAGGACTACAGAGAATGAGAAGGTGGCCGTAGTGCACCTGCAGTTACTAGATCTTGCCCGCAGCTGGTGGACAGCGCAGGCCGATAGATTAGTGGCCCTTATTGCCTGGGCAGTATTCAGGGAGAGATTCCAGACCAAGTATTTTGATACTGTAGCTCGGTACGATCTACAGACAAGGTTCACCAATCTGAAGATGATGGGCAGGACGGTCGATGGATCTGCTGCCGAGTTTTCTAGGCTTAGTCGGTTTGCTCCCACCTTGGTGGCAACCGAGTATGATAGAGCTCAGCAATCTCAACAGGGACTTCATCTGGAGATTTTACTGGCGGTAAAGCAGTTTGAGCATCAGACTTTTGATGCAGTCTTGAGAGCAGCTAGGAGGCATGAGTATACCTCCCAGAGGATTGTAGATAGGGCCGGAGGTCGAAAGAGATCTCACGGTCAGATGAATCAGTCTTCAGCACCAGCCCCGGCAGCCAGGGCTTTGACCATTGGAGCTCCGAGGCGGACGGCCTCAGTGACGTCGGTTCAACATTCAGCCCTGATGTACCCTCAGCAGCAGAAGCAGTCTTCCGCAGTAGGATGTTTTCATTGCGGGAAGCCAGGACATATGGTAGCAGAATGTCGTAGGGTGCAGGGATTGTGCCTGGCTTGTGGGGCAGCAGATATTAAGGTTGGATCCTGCCCGAATAGGGGTGGTTCATCATCGTCCAACCTTTCTAGTTCTTCTGTGAGAGGACCAGCTCCAGTCCAGCAGCAGTATCAGCCTCAGAGGCCCTTGCCGTCTCAGTCCCAGGCATTCCAGCAACAACACCCCTAGCAGTATGTACAAGCCCAAGCCCTGAGTCAGAACAGGCAGCGAGGATTTTAGCAGTGGGGACCAGCACCCCGAGGGCATGGTCAGGCTATGGTGATGGCCGTAGAGGAAGGATTGGCACCAGGAAAGGTAGTGGCATGTACTATTCTCGTTAACTCCTTTCCAATTTTAGCTTTATTTGATTCTGGTGCATCACATTCATTTATGTCTGCACGATTTGCGACACGGATAGGATTGGAGCCTGAGTCATTATCAGTAAGGCTCAATATACTTACTGGTAACGGACTCGTGGGAGTAGATAGAGTATTTTCCTCATGTCAGATCGTAGTTAGCGGTAGAGAATTCCCTGCTAGATTGATAGAGTTCCCGATGGCCGATTATGATATGGTCTTAGGGATGGATTGGTTGAGGAACCAGTATGCTAGAATAGACTGCCATATTGGCAGGGTTGTTTGTAGCATTCCAGGCGAGCCGGAGTTTTTCTTCTTCCGAAGTGAAGTTGAACCTTCTCCTCCAGTATTACGGATGGCAGTCGCAGCAGTGCAGTTACCCCGGATAGTTGAAGAATTTCCAGATATTTTCTTAGAAGAGCTTCCAGGGATGTCGCCAGAGTGGAAGATCGAGTTCACCATTGACTTGATCCCAGGAACAGCCCCAGTGTCAGAGAGGGTCTACAGGATGGTACCATCAGAGTTGGTGATATTATACAAGATGATTGAAGAACTCAGAACCAAGGGATTCATTCGTGCTAATGGATCGCCTTGGGGAGCCCCGATGCTTCTTATGAAAAAGAAAGATAGTACGTCTAGGTTATGTGTTGATTATCGTACCTTGAATTCAGTAACAATCAAGAACAGATACCCTCTCTCGAGGATAGATGACTTGTTTGATCAACTCAAAGGGGCAGCAGTGTTTTCGAAGATTGACTTACGGTCAGGATATCCTCAGATCAGAGTCAGAGAGCAGGACATCCCGAAGACAGCTTTTAGATCGAGGTATGGGCATTGGTAGTTCCTTGTTATGCCATTTGGAGCAACCAATGCGCCGGTTGTATTCATGGACCTCATGAATCACATTTTTATGCCGTATTTGGACCAGTTCGTGATTGTATTTTTGGACGACATTCTGGTCTACAGCAAGAGTGTAGCGGAGCATGAGCAACATCTTCGAGTTGTCCTCCAGATTCTCAGAGAGCACCAGTTATATGCCAAGTTCAGTAAATGCGAGTTCTGGCTCGATCGCATTTCATACTTGGGTCATATCATCACCAGAGGAGGAGTAGAAGTGGATTCCCAGAAGATCGTGGCTATAGAGTCATGGCTGGTACCCAGCACAGTTGCAGAAGTTCGCAGTTTTCTTGGTTTGGCCGGCTACTACCGACGATTTGTTTCAGACTTTGCTCAGATTTTAGCGCCATTGACCCAGTTGACCTGCAAGGATGTGCAGTTTGCTTGGACAGCAGAGTGTCATGATTCTTTTGAGAAGTTGAAGCGAGGCTTGATGACGGCACCCATTCTCACGCTTCCAGATGGAACTGGAGGATTCTCAGTATATTGCGATACTTCAGCCAGAGGTTTGGGATGTGTTCCAATGCAGCATGGGAAGGTAATAGCTTATGCGTCACGACAACTTCGTGATCATGAAGGAAATTACCCAACCCATGACTTGGAACTGGCAGCAGTAGTATTTGCACTTAAGTTGTGGAGGCACTACTTGTACGGAGATAGGGTGGAGATTTTTACCGAACACAAGAGCCTGAAGTATGGTTTCACCTAGAAAGATCTTAACATGTGTCAGAGGAGATGGCTAGAGCTACTTATGGATTATGATGTCAACTTGCAGTATTATCCTGGAAAGGTCAACGTTTTTTGCAGATGCATTGAGTAGGAGTGCCGGAGTTTATTTTCTAACAGCGCAACCAGAGCTGTTAGTAGACCTTCAGAAGATGGGTATCGAAGTTGTTCTCCCTTCCAGTGTGGCATTGATGGCCAGTATGCAGATTCAGTCCACTATAGTCGAGAGGATCCGGATGGCACAGTCAGCAGATTTCAAGCTTCAGCGACTCGGAGTAGAGTGTGATGCAGGACGGAGACCAGAGTTATGCATCCATAAAGATGGTACACTTCGACATGATAAGCGTCTTTGTGTACCCAGCGGAGATATCAGACAGGAGATCATGGCAGAGGCCCACAGTTCTCAGTATTCTATTCATTCCGGTTGAACGAAGATGTACCGTTATATCCGTCAGCACTTTTGGTGGAATGGCATGAAGAGGGAGATAGCTCGATTTGTCTCTCGGTGTTTGGTTTTCCAACAAGTTAAAGCTGAACATCAGAGGCCAGCTGGACTTCTTCAGCCCTTGCCGATTCTGGAATGGAAGTGGGAGCATGTGACTATGGATTTCGTAACTGGATTACCTAGATCCCCGGCTGGTCGAGATGCTATTTGGGTTATAGTTGACCGTCTCACGAAGGTGGCTCACTTTCTCCCATTCATAGTTGGTCAGCCGACGGCCCAGCTAGCAGAGATATATCTCAGGCAGATCGTCAGATTGCACGGTGTACCCGTCAGTATCACTTTGGACCAAGATTTAAGGTTTACATCGCACTTTTGGCGTAGCCTGCAAGTGAGTTTAGAAACTCACCTCCAGTTCAGCTGAGCTTATCACCCGCAGACGGATGGTCAGTCAGAATGCACAATCTAGATCCTTGAAGATATGTTGAGATCTTACACACTCGACTTCGGTGGTTCGTAGGAAGATCACTTGCACCTGGTGGAGTTCTCGTACAACAATAGTTTCCAGGCCAGTATCCAGATGGCACCGTTCGAGGCACTGTATGGCAGGAAGTGCAGATCCCCGCTAGCCTTGGATGATGTTGGAGAAAGGCAGATGCTCGGTCCAGAAATGATTGCCCAGACAGTTGAAGTGGTCAGGAGAGTCAGGGACCATCTTCGAGTTGCCCAAGATCGTCAGCGCTATTGGGCCGATTCTCATCGGCGCCCTCTTGAGTTTTCTTTCGGCGACCATATATTCTTGAGAATTTTGCCTAACCGTGGCGTCATTCGTTTCGGCGTACGATGAAAGCTTAGTCCTAGGTATATAGGACCGTTCGACATTCTGGTGCGAGTAGGTGATGTATCCTATCGTCTCGCACTCCTGCCGTCGCTACGTGAGGTGCATGTCACGACCCGCTCCCGAATAACCGGATACGAGTCGGACACGCCCTGCCTTTGTTGTTAGACACAACAAAGTAAGCTGTACCAATCTAGGGAAACTAACCAGATAAGTATGAACATGAAATCACAGCATCTATATAAATGTGTCCCAACCAGAGTAAAGTACAATATCTGAATTTATTACATTCCAGAATGATAGAAATCTACTAGTCTCAATACATGAAAAATAATAGAAAAAACTAAGGAAAGCACTAGGCTTCTACAGCCTCTAGGTCACAAGCAGCTCCAGCTGGCTCAGCAGGGAAAGCAATATCCTGACCATAGTAAGTGTCGCACAAGGCCTCCATCTCACCTGCAACATATCCTATTCAGGAGCGGAGCAAGTACAATTCTAGGTAATGAACAAGACATCATGATATGAAAGTATGAGGAAACATGGAAAGTACAGGAAAGAACATGTGAATAAGTACATGAAAGAACAGGGTGTGTAAAGTACATGAAAGAACATGGTATGTAAGAACATAAAAGTACATGATATATAAGCACATGAAAAAACATGATATCATGGAATCACAGAAAATAAGTACAAGGTATATCTCCTGAACATGTGTGTACTATATTTGAAATATAACTAAATATGTGACGGCTAGGGTAAGCATATGAAAGCACATGAAAGCACATGAATGGTACGGCTTAGGACCCGCGTGCACGATGCAGAGTCTAAGCTAAACACACCTGAGTTGTTTCTTGGGATTGGTCACATAGATAGTATATTTCCCCACCCCAGATACAAGTAATAAGAACAAGGAACATGAGCACCAGAAAGTACATGACGTGTTGCAATGTGTCAATCAAGAAAGCACGGGATATAATGAAATGCACAAGACTGTAGAGTGTACTTGCCTTGCTCCAGGAAAGTACAAGTAACCAAAGAAACTGGATGTCCTCTTGTATTTAAATGGTTTACAATTTAATTAGACTATGAAAAATATCAACTAATATTATAAACAAAACCTATCTTTATGAATACTCTTTCCTAACTAAGATATTTATACTTAAACCCACTAGAGAGAACAATGATATCTATATTATAATCTCAATAGAGATCACCCTACTAATTTGACTCAAACCCAAACTTAACTTATAGCTAATAGGGCTTCTAGGTGTTGGTTTTACACAATTCTCAAGTCTCCCAATAATTCTTATGTCCTAGATAAATTCTTATAATCTAAGGTAATCCATATACCCATTTATAATCATATGAACTCACAAGCTAAACCAAACTCAATATCTCAAGGATAGGTTGAAAGGATGGACTACTGACATTCTAATTTGATTGAAAACAACCAAATAGGAGTAATGATGGAATCAGTCTAGTTAAGACTGATTTGGATCAGTCCTCTCTAGGCTGGTTCAACCAGTCTCAACACTGCTCAGTCCTATATGCATCTCAGTCCACAGATACCATAGTAGTTCAGACTTGTATCAAGTTGGCACCATGTTAGTCCTGGTGTTAGTCTAACATAGGCAGTACCATATATACAGTCCAATATCTAACCAAGGTATTTCAGATATCAGCCTACAAAATCAGTCATCAGTCCTATAGGTACTCAGGTATTGTTCAATGTCCATTCAATTTGGCTGAATAGCACAATCTTGAACGATCCTTCTCTACAGGTAACACTCAGTCCTAACTAGGACTGGACAATTCAACATCAATTGGTATGCACC
Organism: Iris pallida; assembly: GCA_029216955.1. Lineage (NCBI taxonomy): Eukaryota > Viridiplantae > Streptophyta > Magnoliopsida > Asparagales > Iridaceae > Iris > Iris pallida. Next base: position 1,811,623 of record JANAVB010029620.1, read on the forward strand.
AGTCTAAATTCCTGTATAATCCTACTATCCTAAATTCCCTCCTTGCACTGAAGCTTCCTGAATGAATAGAGCATTGGTTCAATGTGCCAACCCTTACCTAGGAATCTACCTCAGTCCTAAAACAGGACTGCTACCAATCAGTTTGAATCAGCCATGAACTACACCATACAGGTTCAGTAGAGCATAACTGCAAGAGCTAACCAAAACTTCTTCAATATCACCCATAGTTACAACCCGTTTTATAATTCAGATGAACCCAGATGGTTAAATTCCCAGGTTACTGAACAAAACAAATCCTGAAATACCCAACTTAGTTTAAACTTTCAACTGTCTATCCTGCACAGGCATAAATCAGCCTAGGAAGGACTGATATAACCAGTCTTAAACATACTCTCAAGTGAGATGTAAAACAATCTAATATTAATGTAAAAACTCAATTGCAACTATGGCTACTGAATTGTTTACTCTCCTGGATTCAATAAAACTCCCAGGGATTGGCATCATCAACTAACAGTTTAGCTATACTGTACTAAGAGTACATATTCGAATAAGAGCTAAACTTTAGCAAGCCCATTCAGTCAATAGTTCTTCCTAGCCAGACTAATCCTACCGGTTTCATCCTCAGTTGAAAGCAGGAAATTGTAAAGTTAACAGTTAGCTACTACATCCCTGTTTAGCCATGCTCAGGAATCATTAACCCACATTCGAATGTTAAATCCCTTACTGTGCTATAGCACAAACCCGATAAATGCCATACGTCCTGCACCCTAAGTTCTGCTACTGGCTATCCATAGGTTGAAAGGATGAAGGCAGTGATTTAATGAATATCAATGATACTCGATTACAATCAATATCAGCTAACTGTTATTAACCATCCAAATTTTCAGGTTTACATCTACTTAAACATTTCTAACTTCAGTTCAGTCCTCAACATCAGGACTGTTATAACAGTCAGTGCCAATCTATTAATAGGATATCACTGGAGCATTTGCTCTAAATTATAAATATCACTAATCAATAATTTATCTAAGAACTTGCCAATATCAGACATGAACATGACATTCCCAAAATGAATACCCATGATAAATTATTGAATCAACACAGGAATATAGTCTATTCTAAATTCCTGATACCATTGTCAACATTATCTTGCAATTGAACAAAAGTAATTGGAAATCGAGATAAGGGAAAAATGGTTTGGAAATGTACCTATAATGTCAGCTATATCTGGAATCAGAATCAAATAAACTCGAGAATCTGACAAACAACACTCCTTAATTCAGTAAGGAGAAGCTCTAATTAAATGGAAAAAACTCCATTAACTCACCTCTACTTATGTAAACAGGGTTCGAAATAAGCAGATCCATATCAGGAGGATGCAACAATGATCAACTACTTCTAGTTGAGTTCAGGTAGGATCGACTGATTCATGGAGCAAAACAAACAAACACATTACGATCAGAATTTGTTGATTCCAAAATGAATGATTATTGGAAGTATGGACCGAATCAATGGTTATAGTTTGATCTGTTTTTCTCTCGATCGAGTCGATTGACTGGATCCAAAGAAAAACCAAACGATCAACCATTGATTGATCATGCTCAACTACGAAGTGATTCAAATGGATCAAGAAGACAGGGAAGATCAGGAAAATCACCTACTGGTCTTGTCCTGTTGATTGCAAGGTCCATCTTCAGGATTCAATCCGCCATAGCCGACTGGATGAAGTTTTTAGGGAAGATGAAGTTGTGGAGAAATCGTTCAATAACAGTAAGGAGAGAATGGTCTTAAATAGGTGATTGATAGTGTGAGAGGCAGGCTAACCTACTGGCGAAAATTCTACCTCTCTCCCTCTCTCTGACAATTCTGTTAGGATGGAGAGGAAAGCACATGGCCGACTCCTCCTGGCCGTTGGGTTCAAATTTTTGAAAAGGTTATTTGATCTAACTCAGTATGAAGAGAGTAATATCTCTTCAGGATTTAATTGGTTGGGTTATGGCTTCCTGGGTTGGGTTATGGGCTTCCTGGGTTGAGCCCAACTTCAATAGGTTTAAATGAATTAAACCTAACCATAGTTTAGTGATAACTAAATTTCATTACCTACATTAAACCAAATAAAATTTCCAATTCATTTAATTAGCATAAAAAAATATTTAAAAAAATTCAATATTTGGAAAAGTGGAGTTACAGTGCATGACGTGTTCCATGTATCCCAATTGTGACGGTATATCCCGGACCCAAGCCATATCCTGGATCATTCGAAATTGGTTGTGGGTACCAACCTTTCGTATGAGAAGAGGCCCATGTATATATTGGACCGAAGAGAGAAGTTGCTCAAGAAAAAGACTATCAAGTTAGTCCGAGTTGCTTGGGGTCATCACTCTTTAGGTGAGTCAACATGGGAGCGTGAGGATGACATCCGATCGCGATATCCCGACCTGTTTGATTCGTAAGGTATAATGTCCTTCTTATGCCTTACACCCTTAGTTCCTTGCTTGAATGAATGATTGATTGTCTAGTTATAACTTGCTTATGATTAGTATAGCTTGCTCTTGTCCCACTAGCCTCTTAATTAAATTTCGAGGACGGAATTCTTTTAAGGTGGGTAGAGTTGTAATACCTGTTGTTCGTATTACGTATTTTGGAATACGTGTACGTATTTTATCTTGTATTGCATGTCTCCTTGCTGGTTGATTGGGTATTTCATTGTTCGGTTCATCTTAGTTTGGGTTTGCTTGGTTCAGTTTGGGGTTACTTTTGGTTCAATATGGACCATGGCGAGAACCCCTACCTACCACCAATATCCCCATTTATTAGCCCCCACTTCTTTCTTTCTCCTTATTACTCTTCTTCTTCCCCACCATTAACTCCTCACCAACCTATGAGATAGAGAGAGAGCTTAGGCAAGTGCATCTTGCTTCATGGAGGAACCCAAATTTTATTGTTCCATTCTCTTCTTCACAGCATTCTAAAGCACTTTAGTACTTGGCATATCTAATTTCCATGGCTCATTGCTTGTAGATCTAAGTCTATGTCATTTTCAAAATTCTTGGGTTTTAATCTATTTTATCTTGTTATTATCAAGTTTTGATGGATCCATGTTGTAGAGGATTTCATTCTGCCCCAATTTAACCTATGGAAGTTCGAATTCGGACTCTAGATGAAAGATTTATGGAGCCTGGAAGTCATGGCTTGAAGGGTTCTTCTCCTCGGAAGGATGGAGAAGAAGCACAGTCATAGCCGCATGGACTTAGCCACATAACTTTTATGCGGCAAGATCCCTCAGCCGCATAAGCCTTGTCGCGTTCTTGGCCACATGGCCTATGCCGCTGGGACTTAACTCCCTGGCCGCATGAAGATTTGATTTAGAGCCGCATAAGCTCATCGTTCCCCAGCCGCATGAAGACAATTTCGCTGTCGCATATGAGTTGCATCTTCGCGAGCAGCAAGATCCGTCCCCTGCTAGCCGCATAGGACTCCACTTGATCCAGCCGCATAAGTGCATGTCCCTTCCTGGCCACATGAGGGTTCTTACTCAGCCGCATAAGGCCTTGCCTCCCGCGAGCTGCATGGGAACTAACCCATTCCCAACCGCATAAGGACCCAGCGCTCTTTAGCCGTATGAGACTCAGTCATGTTCGGCCGCATAAGGCCCGATAATTCTCAGCCGCATAAGCGCATGCCCGTCCGGCCGCATAGACTTCTTTCTCCACTGCCGCATGCGCCCATCCATTCCCAGCCGCATGAGGCCCTCCCCTTCCGCTGGCCGCATGAGGCCCGACTTCTTGAGCCGCATGCGCCCTTGCCTCCCTGGCCGCAAGCCCCTGTCCCTCCTGAGCCGCATATACCCGAACCGCATGGCTCCTCCATAACCTTGTATTTTATGACTTAATTGTTATTTATTGGACTCATGTCTTGCAACCCTCCCTGTAAGTTGGATCCCTTGACGGAATGCTTGTGCTATGTTATTTTGTACTTATATCCCTGAACACGACAGTGACCCGTAGTGGTGCACTCTTGACAAGTAACATGACATGATAGTGGTCCGCCGTGGCGCACTCCTGACAAGTAACCTGACATGATTTATCCTGATAAGCTGTTACGACGGCTCCATGACATGACATGACAAGTATAAATAACTTGGACACCGTGGGCGCTTATGCTTGTATAAATGAACCAGTCTTGTCTTGCATCATGTTTAGGATGAGACTCCTGAGTACCACGGTCAGGAGTATCTACTGAAATGGACTAAGGCTAATAACTAGAATAATACAGTAGTCATGAAGAGATTTTCCAGCTACAGGCAATCCTGTTACCTGGGCGCGCTTGGGATCTGTAGCCTGCCGTCGAGTAGGGCACATTTCCTGCACACTGTCATGTGTTGCACCCTTCAAGCTACTTAAGGGTACATGTGTTTCCTGGATGATGTACCCACCTGAATTCAACCCTTAATATTTGACCTGGGTAACCTAGATGGTCTGCAGGTCTTGTGGCTATGGAATAATCTCGCTGCATCTTGTTAGTTACTAGGCCTGTGATAACCCTAGTTAATTAAAGTATCAAGCCGTACTCATTGCTTGGCCGTGATTGATTGGATGGAACAACTAGTCTAGTCTTGTCTTGATCATGTACAAGATTGTTACATGTCCTAATTTCTTATGTTAACTGCCGATAAATGGTAGGAAGCCAAGTTTCGTTCAGATGAAGGGTTACAACCCCGGTCATTGTTTGGTTTACGGGTTGTAACCTGGATATCTGAATAGTTCCATGGTTATCTCGTCGTATATCATCCTGATTTCTATATCTTTCCAGTTCTTACTACTTATTTATATTCTTGTGCTAATTGCTGGTTTTAGTTCCTAAGTGAAGCCTCATTTGTGGCACTTGATCTTTCTGGGGTCTGATCCAGCTTGTTTTGTATGGCCAAATATCGGAGCAGCACCAGAGGATCTACCTGTTTTCGAGCCCGATGGTGACCTCCAGGCGTAACCAGGGCAACGAGTGGGTTATTTTGGCTCTCCTGCTTTATTGTAAAAATATTCTTTTGAGGCGTTTAGCCGACGAGCACTTGTTTAGCTCGATTGTACCTTTATTTACTGTCTGCCTACGGGCTGTAACATGATTGACAGATCCTAGGGTTGATCATGTATGACTAAACTCTTGCTAGTCCTCATATTTTGTAATGACTAGCTTCATGATCAGCTGAACATGTAATGTTTGGGACGCCTTACTATTGTATATTTGGTGATCTTACATCTTGTAACATTTATTTACTTGCTTGTGATTGAGAAACTAGGCTTGTTTATGACCCTAAGAGACTGTTGGCTTGTAGTTAAACCCTCATGTTTCTAGACAGCCGTGACCGTATAGCGAGGTGGGATGCACTTCAATATACGTAGCTGGCTATGTCTGCCCCCGCTCTCCAGTATTCTGGTTCTGGGGCGTGACATAGTATCAGTTAGCTTTGCAAGAAACAAGCCAAACAATTTAGGGGAAGCGGCTACTCAAATGCCTACAACTTTCTATGTGGAGGTTGGATTACCCCAGCAATACAAAAAGATAGGAATCCTCAGATCGTGTCGATCCAGCAAGCTAGCGGGGCCAAATATATCAAGTCTAGATAAGCACCGGTCCCTCGTAAGGCCACCGTGCGAGCAAGACAAGCATGTAGTATATATAAGTAAAGTAGCCAGATAATGCCATCCGCTAATGCAGACGGTAACAATATCCGTAGCGGCCAGCTTGGCACACCTTGACTAATGTCTAGGAAGCGGCTAGTACTGCACGATCTCGGGATTCTGTTCCCTCCCAATGCTCCTACCAGTTTAAGTTACCTAGATTATCCCTACAGTTATCCAAAATCACATGCCGTGGTCACATGATCATCCTCCTAGATGTCGTACCTCAGTACAGGAACGCTAAGTAAGAATCAACTTTGGCACCTATAGTCCTAGTTGTGATTCATTCTCAGTGTTATACAACAAACAAGCAAGCAATCAATCCTGACCATGCTAAGACTAAATGCCAACTACCAAGGTACCCATGCAGGTAATCATATCATATAGCTAGAATATCAAGATTGCACCGCAGTACAATATAATCAGGGGGATAGCACCTCAAAGTGCTAATAGACATGTACCACCTTAAAGTGCCAGTAGACAGGGCCAGTACCACAAAGGGTAAGCTGGAATCATAACACGGATACACATGGTCATGTCAGGAACAAGGGCAATCAATCAATCATATGAAGTCATCTGCCCACATCGTGGCATGGATATCCAATCAGGTACATGGTCGAAATCTCTACTATAATAGCATCTCAAGTACACATGGGAGCCTACAGATCTAATCATCAAGCCGGTCTATCCACTGGATCAATCTATCAGCAGTCTACCATCTACGATGGAATAAATATCATGTCAGAAAAGACGATCTCCAGATACTAAGGTAACAATGTCAGGCCCTCTGGCTCACATGAATCCTCTAAATCAACGGTCACAAGCTAACAGAAAACAAGCCCCTCAACTACCAAGATATAGCAATCGTACCAGATTTTGGGTACTTGGGAAGTCGAGTAAAAATTACATAATGATACCCATGATATTCTTCTCGTTACGCGAAACACTCGCACAATCATCAAAATCCAGGAATCCACATAATCATATCTGATCAAAATAAACATCATCTAAAAGGAAATGGCAACACTATCCAAGAATCCACGTGAGTCTACCAAATCAATATCCCAGGATTATACTCCATATAATACCCAATCCTCATATATATCCAAAGGTCACAAATTCTGATACATTGGACAACTGTCAGCCCTATCTAGCTAGACTATGATAACTCCTAGAATGAATGGTCAGAAGACAAAAATATATTAATTAATACCGCTGGAAAGGATTGCATGAACCGCTCTGGAGAAGATCCACAACCATTAAACCAAATAAGGAACAGTGTTGCAGACCGTCTCCCGAGTGGAACCGTGCTCCTCATGCTATCCAACGGACAAGACAGGTCAAGTAGCTAGGCGACTAATCTAGTCATGAGTCTACCTAGCAGATACGGGAATCAAGTATACTATCCTACGGTAAACATGCATAAGTTTGGTTTAGTAAACCAAAGGAACGGTTCTGCCCAAATTTTCGAACCAAATTCCCGATCGGGAATTCTCAAAAAATTCGGCAGATTCTCCATTGTATTCTGGACAAGAGCTCCCAGCGAATTGGGGCTAAATCTAATCCACAGAATCGCAAACCAAGAACACTAAGTCCCGAGTTCCAGCAGCACTATAATACAAACTGGAAACCAAACCATTACCGAGAAAACTAAGTCTCGGCCTCCAGTAGCACTACGATGCGTACTGGGCGCCAAGCCAACATAAGCAACAAGAATTACCATGCAGGGCTCATCACGGACCCACAGTCATATCTAAGCCACAAGCACAGTCATAGAAAGAGTTTGCCAAGACGTTACATGACCGCGAGTCAGACACAAGGCATATGGGGACAATCCATACAAGTGAGTCATACTCGTGTCCTCGAAGGTGTGGATGACCCATCAGAGTTCGTCCGATACGGCTTAATCCGGTATCGAACCAAGCTATCCTAAGTTATCATCATGGCAATTATACTTCTATGCTACACTAATCATGGTTATACATTTGCAATTACAAAAGAATTAAATACTATTAAATCCAGGTGGAGTGCAAGAGTCGTCGATGAGCAAGGGATACTTGCCTAGAGGGCTCGGCTAGGTAAGCAAGTCGTTGGCGATCAGGATTCAAGCTAGCACGTCCATCGAGGTTCTCGGAACACATAATAAACAATTATTAGCATTAAATATTTAAATAATAACAATAAGCACAAGGATGGCAAAAGGCTATACCGTATAGGTCCCGCAAGTAGTACAAAGATCTGGATGACACACCCATCAGGATGGTACAAGGATGGTAGAAGGCTATACCGAGACGCACACGTAAATCGAGAAATTATCAGGATGACGCACCCATCAATGAAATACGCAAATCAAAGCGTACACACAAATCAGGACGATACAAAATACAAAGTGGCATGCAATTCGATACGGTACACAAATCGGTGCATGCACATAAATCAATAAGTCAAGGGTCACGAGGTAGGCACATAGGCCGAGGCACTGAAATCAAGATGATACGCAAATCAAGATGACACGATACCCGAAGTAGCATGGGGCTTGAGGCATCCCGCTGCCCAAGGCAGCGTACATCGAGGCAGCAAGAAAATTGAAGCTAATATGTGCACACATCCCGAAAGGCACAGGGAACGAGGGCACGCTGTCCGAGGAGTACACAGGCCGAGGGGCTCGCTGCTCGAGCAGCACGTGGCCCAAGGGCATCCCGTCGCTCAAGGCTGGCACTGTCCCCGAAGTACGTCGACTGTTCGCCAGGAAGAAAGAGAAATTGGGGGGCGGTGGAGCTCGCCGGAAACGTCCAAGTGGTAGGCCGCTAGCGGAGGGGAGGGCAGCAGCGACAAGGGGAGCCGCAGAGGAAGTAGCGGTGGTGGTGGCGTTCGCAGCTCCAAAAGAGGGGCAGGGCGACTGGAAGTGGTGGTGGTCGTGGAGGCCATAGAGGTGGTGGCAATGGAGAAGATGGTGGCGGCGCCGGAGAACGCTATGATGATGGTGGTGGTGGTGGTCGCGCGGATCTTGGGGGAAGAGAATGAGAGGAAGGGGGAGATAGTGAGCGGGAGAGGGAGATGGAGAGATGAGAGCGGGGCTGGGGGTGAGTGTGTGATCGGAAGAAAGAGAGTGGTGAGCTCTAGGAAGAGGAAGACTCGGAGTGGGCGAGAGAGAGAGTTGTCAAGGGGTGGGAGCTGAGCTTAGGGAAGATAGTGATGGAGCTGAGAGAGAGAGAGAGAGTGAGCTGGGGGGTGTTCCAGTGAGGGAAAAGAGAGGAGGAGAGAGGTAAGCGGAAGAGAGGGAAAAGTGGGGGGAGGGGCGGCTGAGTGAGTGTGAGTGATGGGAAAGGTTAGGTAAGGAGAAGGGTAGGGTTAGGTAGGAATTGAATCAAAAACAAAAAAATAATAATGATGACAGTAACAATATTGATAATGGTAACAAGAATAATAATAGGAAAAATCCTGAAGCTAACAATGTAAACTTCAATAAAATGATACCGACAGTGTTAATAACCAAGTGCAAGGACACAACAACCAAGACCAAATCAAGATCCAAGAATAATAATAATTTAAATAGATACAAAAATTTTAAAAATTCAAAATACGATCAAATATCTATTTTAAAAATAGGGATTTGACATCCTACCCACCTTACAAAAATTTCGTCCTCGAAATTTCAAAATCATTTAAACTGGAATTTTTAAAACTAGTACATATATATATGTCATGAAAACTCTACCCACCTTACAAAAATCAAGTAATACAACTAGAAATGAACAAAATCTCAATATTAAAAGGTTAAAGAAAACAATGTCTAGCTACACAAATCAACTCTTAAAGTAAATCCAAAACACCGAAAGAATCTCGAAAAATCAAAATCTCACATGCACGAAATAACTTCATAAATCAAAACGAGTACCAATATCGAAAACAATACCGAAAAACCTGAAATCCCAACTGCATGGAAATCCACAGAAAATCATAAAATTTAGGATATTCGTCTCAAACCGACGACAGTAGTTTCCTCATATCCGATCATAATGTGTGTCACGATCATTCTCTGCCACGCCATCCGGAATGGCTGCAAAAGATTCACCATGGCACTATAATCGAGCGGCTACAACTTTCGTTACCACGCCATCAAGGTATACTAGAGTCACCCGGTCACTCTTGACAAATACCCAAAATGAATCAAATTCACAACCCAAATGTCCAAGTCACTAAAATTACAAAACATTTAACAATATAACATGACAGTCCTAGGAAAATAATCAAAATTCAAAATTCAGGTCAATCATAATATATACCCAAAAACACCTTTAATAATAATTATAAGATAGTTTTCTAGAAAAATACTCCAAATCCAAAATCCATGTCAAAACATACTGCATATAAAATATATCTATAATCAAAATAATATCTGAAACAGATAATCATTATTACAGAATTGTCCAGAATCAAAGGAGCTGAATTGATACAAGAATATCCATTGGATACTCAACAAATGCTAAAATATCCAATCTCAGAGTCCTGATAAAATCTTCTTTCCACAACAATCACGACAATGCTTGAAGAGAGCGATAATTATACTAAGTCAACACGAAGTCAATGCACGAAAGGGATAACAGGAAAACAACCAAGGCGAAATACCGGTAGAGAGTACAGAACCCAAGATAGATGACGAGTAACCCAATGATAAGACAAGACATCGTCTCATCTGATAAAATGATCAACATCGCCAACAACAGGACCATGTCTCTCAAAATAAGGAATAATAGGTAGATAACAACGAATAAGACAGGACAAAGCAAAATAGGTCTAGGTAGAGATGGGGACCAGTTCATAAGTTCAAGGGAGCAAAGGACAAGTGTATTAAGTTAGAATACCAAGAAATAGTGGACTGAGATCAATAATCATGTGATACCCAACAATATCTTAAAACGAGACCTGCATGGACCACCACTAAAATTGTGTCACACCCCAGTACCGAAGTACAAGGACGGACGTAGGCCAGCTACACCGTATAAGGTACGAATACGTCGTACGACGATTACGGCTGTCAATCTTATTAGGTATCCTAGCATACAATCAAATCTATGGCCTAAATCCAATCTCATAACCACAAACAATAACAATAAAATAATAAGCCAGAGAGAGAATCATATAGAAAGCAAGAAATAATCATAGGATAATCATAAAATCTACAGTACAGGATAATAATATAGATGAGTATACCTTCCCACAGTTCCTAGCATGGTCTGGAACTGAAGCACATCCTCCAAGTCAAGTCTTGAATATCCACAGGGTCGGTCACTGGAACAATCCGGGATTGGTCAAGCCAAACGTAGGAAATACCAGAAAGGAAGGCTCAAGAACGGACGAAGAAAAGCCAGCATGATAAAATATATGACAGAAAAAACATATATAAACAGTAAAATAGGGTAAGAATCGTGCGGTATCAACGTAGGATAACAATCCACAACTAATATAGCTAAAAACCCAATAATCATCATAATCTTCCCAACATCTAATAATACCTAAATCACCAACTGGAAGTCAATATCAGCCAGCTTTGTAAGCAACAAGCCAAACAATTTAGAGGAATAAACAGCCACTCAAATGCCTACGGCTTTCTATGTAGAAGTTGGGTTACCCCAACAATGTAAAAAGATAGGAATTCTCAGATCGTATCGATCCAGCAAGCTAGTGCGGCCAAATATATCAAGACTAGATAAGCACCGGTCCCTCATAAGGCCACCGTACGAGCAAGACAAGCATATAGTACATAGTAAGTAAAGTAGTCGGATAATGCCATCCGCTAATACGGATGGTAATGATATCCGTAGCGGCTAGCTTGGCACTCCCTGACTAATGCCTAGGAAGAGGCTAGTACTGTACGATCTTGGGATTTCGTTCCCTTCCAATTTTTATACCAGCTTAAGTTACCTAGATTATCCCTATAGTTATCCAAAATCACATGCCGTGGTCACATCCTCCTCGATGTCGTACCTTAGTACGGGAACGCTAAGTAAGAATCAACTTCGGCACCTATAGTCTCCATTGTAATTCGTTCTTAGTGATATACAACAAGCAAACAATCAATCATGATCATGCTAAGACTACAGGTCAACTACCAAGGTACCTGTACAGGTAATCATATTATATAGCTAGAATATTAAGATTGCACCGCAGTACAATATAATCAGGGGGATAGCACCTCAAAGTGGCAGTAGACAGGCAGCACCTCAAAGTGCCAGTAGATAGGGCCAGTACCACAAATGATAAGCTAGAATCATAGCACAAAAACACAACGTCATGTCAAGAACAAGGACAATCAATCAATCACATGAAGTCATCTGCCCACATCGTGACAAAGATATCCAATCAGGTACATGGTCGGGATCTCTACTAGAATAGAATCTCAAGTACACATGGGAGACTATAGCTCTAATTATCAAGTCAGTCTATCTACCGGATCAATCTATCAGCAGTCTCCCATCTACGATGGAATAAATATCATATCAGAAAAGACGATCTCCAGATACTAAGCTAATCATTATAATCAATGCCAGGCCCTCTGGCTCACAAGAATCCTCTGAATTAATGATCACAAGCTATCAGAAAATAAGCCTCTCAACTACCAAGATATAGCAATCATACCAGATTTTGGGCACTTGGGAAGTCGAATAAAAATCACATAATGATACCCTTGATATTCTCCTCGTTACGCGAAACACTCGCACAATCATCAAAATTCAGAAATCCACATAATCATATCTGATCAAAATAAACATCATCTAAAAGGAAATAACAACATTATCCAAGAATCCACATGAGCCTACCCAATCAATATCCCGGGATCATACTCCATATAATACCCAATCCTCATATATATCCAAAGGTCACAAATCTCGATACATAGGACAACTGTCAGCCCTATCTAGCTAGACTATGATAACTCCTAAAATGAATGGTTAGGGGACAATAATATATTAATTAATGTCGTCAAAAAAATGGCAAAGATTGCATGAATCGCTCTGTAGCAGATCCACAACCCTTAAACCAAACAAGGACCGGGGTTGCAGACCGTCCCCCAAGTGGAACCGCGCTCCTCATGCTATTCGACGAACAAGACAGGTCAAGTTGCTAGATGACTAATCTAGTCATGAGTCTACCTAGCAGATACTGGAATCAGGTATACTATACTACAGTAAACGTGCATAAGTCTGGTTCAGTAAACCAAAGGAACAGTTCTGCCCAAATCTTTGAACCAAATTTTCGATCAGGAATTCTGAAAAAATTTGGTAGAGTCTCCTTTGTATTCTGGACGGGGGCTCCCAGCGAATTGGGACTAAATCCACTCGGCGCAATCCGCCGCAGAATCACAAACCGAGAACACTAAGTCCCGGGTTCCAGCAGCACTATAATGCATACTGGAAACCAAACCATAGCCGAGAATACTAAGTTTCGGCCTCCAGCAGTACTACGATGTGTAATAGGTACCAAACCAACATAAGCAACAGGAATTGCCACGCAGGCACGTCACGGACCTACAGTCATATCCAAGCCACAAGCACAGTCATAGAAACAGTTAGCTAAGCCATTACCCGACCGCGAGTCGGACACGGGGCATGTGGAGATAATACATACAAGTGAGTCATGCTCGTGTCCTCGAAGGTGTGGATGACCCGTCCTAGTTCGTCCGATACGGCATGATCCGGTATTGAACCAAGCTATCCTAAGTTATCATCATGACAGTTCTACTACTATGCTATACTAATCATGGTTATAAAGTTGTAATTATAAAGGAATTAAATATAATTAAATCCATGAGGAGGGCAAGAGCCGTCGATGAGCAAGGGATACTTTTCTAGAGGGCTCGGCTAGGTAAGCAAGTCTTCGACGATCAGGATCCAAGCTAGCACATCCATCGACGTCCTTGGAACACATAATAAACAATTATTAACATTAAATATTAAAATAATAACAAGAAGCACAAGGATGGCAAAAGGCTATACTGTGTAGGTCCTGCAAGTAGTGCAGGGATCTGGCACAAAAACATAAGCACACGGATCGAAACGGACACGTAAATCGAGATGCGCACATAAATCAAAAAATTATCAGGATGATGTACCCATCAATGCGACACACAAATCGAAGCATGCACGCAAATCGGGACTGTACAAAATATAAAGTGGCACACAATTTGATGTGGTACGCAAATCGGTACGTATACGTAAATCAATACGGTACGGGTCACGAGGTAGGCACAAAGATCGAGGTACGAAAATCAAGGCGATACGCACAACAAGATGACACGGTACCCGAAGCAGCACGGGTCTCGAGACATCTTGCTGCCCAAAGCAGTACGTACATCGAGGCAGCACAAAAATTAAAACTAATACGTACCCCGAGGTACACGCATCCTGAAAGGTACAGAGAACGAGGGTACGATGTCCGAGGAGTACGTAGGCCGAGGGGCTCGCTACTCAAGCAGCACAGGGACCAAGGCGTCCCGCCACTCAAGGCTGGCGCTGTCCCTGAAGCACGGTGCTCGTCGGGGAGGAAAAGAAATGGGGGGTGGAGGAGCTCGCCGGGAACGTCTAGGTGGTCGGTCGCTGGCGGATGGGAGGGCAACAGCGGAAGAGGGAGCCGTGGAGGAATTGGCGGTGGTGGTGGCGGTCACAGCTCCAGGAGAAGGGCGAAGGCGACTGGAAGTGTGGTGGTCATGGAGGCCATGGAGGCGATGGTGATGGCGAAGATGGTGGCGACGCTGGAGAACGCTATAATGATGGTAGAGGTGGTGGCTACGGGGATCTTGGGGGAGGAGAACGAGAGGGAGGGGGAGTGTCACGCCCCAGTACCGAAATACGGGGACGGACGTAGGCCAGCTACACCGTATAAGGTACGAATACGCTATACGGTGATAACGGCTGTCAAGTCTGCTGGGTATCCTAGCATGCAATCAATCTATGGCCTAAATCTGATCTCATGTCCACAGGCAAATCACAATGAAACAACATCAAGAGAGATAATCATATGGAAAGCAGGGAATACTCATATAAAAATCTGGAATCTACAGTACAAAATAATAATGTAGACAAGTATACCTTCCCACAGTTCCTAGCATGGTCTGGAACTGATGCACACCCTCCAAGTCAAGTCTGGAAGATCCATCGGGTCGGTCTCAGACAATCTGGGAACAATCCAGGGTTGGTCAGACCAACCGCAGCAAGTACCAGAAAGGAAGGCTCAAGGACGGGCGAAGAAAAAAAAACCAGCAGGATAAAATAAGACCAGAATAACATCTAAAAACAGTAAATAAAGGTAAGGGATCGTGCGGTACCAACGCACGATGACAATCCACAAGTATAGTGAAACTAACACAATCACAATCTCCCTAGCATCCACTAACACCTGCATTGCCAGCTGGGAATCAATATCAGCTGGCTAGCAGGCAACAAGCCAAACAACACAGAAGGACAAGCGGCCACACAATGCCTACGGCTTGCTATTATTAGCTAACTAGGGTTATCACAGGCCTAATTACTAACAAGATGCAATGAGACTTCAAAGTCCAGCTCCTGCTTGCTACTACCCGAATGGCCCCAGCAAAAGAAAAAGATAGATATAGCAGGCACACTGCAGTAACATACATGTGCCATAAAGAAGTGCCACACTCGACGGAGGGCTGGGAATGCGCTCATCTCGACGGATAGCAACAATCCCTAGTATATATATAGATACATAGGGCCGGGGCCAGACAAGCAACAGGTCACTGGGAAGTTCCCATGAACTACATGATTAATCTAGTTATTAGCCTAGTCAGTTTCATTATGGATCCCTGACCGTGGTACTCAGGGATCCATGTCCTAGACATGATGCAATACAAGACTGGACTGGTGGCTTATACAAGCATAATCAAGAGGAATCAACCACGGTGTCAAGACGGGGTCATGCCTAGCAAGTCAGGACTGGCTGTCGCAACAGCGGTCAAGAGTAAACATGTCATGTCAAGAGTACTAGTCAGGAGTGCGCCACCACGGGCCACTATCAAGAATCAAGAGTATACATGCCAGGTTTACTGTCAAGTCCAGAGTGCTAGTCAGGAGTGCACCTCCACGGGCCACTAATCAAGAATCAAGACAGGTCCAGGTTATCGTGTAATACCAGGAACAAGGTCAAACCTATCAGTCACAAGAAGTCACATGCCCAAATCGTGACATGGATATCAAGTCGGGTACAAGATCAAAATCTCCACTATAATAGCCTGTCAAGTACACATGGGAACCTACAGCTCAAATCATCAAGTCGGTCCATCCACCAGATCAATCTAGCAAGAGTCTCCCATCCATGATGGAGTGAATATCACGTCAATAAAGACAACCACCAAATACCAAGCTCATTCCCCTCACAATGCTAGGCCCTCTGACTCACAAGAATCCTCCAAGTCAATGATCACAAGCCACTAGAAAACAAGCTCCTCAACTACCAAGACACAACAATCAAACCAGGTTCCCCAACTACCGGAATACACAAAGGTTCCAGGTTTTAGGCGTTTGGGAAGTCGATTAAAAATCATATAATAATACCCTCGATATTTTCCTCGTTCCACGAAATATTCAAAATCACCAAAATCCAAGAATCCACATAGATCCACCAAGTCAATATCCCAAGATCGTACTCTCCATAATAATCAATCCTCAGTCATATCCACAAGTCGCAACTTCCAATACATAGGACAGTTGTCAGCTCCATCTGACAGACTAGGATAACCCCTAGGATGAAGGGTCAGGAGACAAGAGTCCAGTAATAAATGCCGCCGAAAGTGGCAAGGATTACATGGACCGCTCTGGAGCAAATCTACAACCCTTAAACTAAACAAGGACCAGGGTTGCAGACCGTCTCCCAAGTGGAACCGCTCTCCTTACGCTATCCGACGGACAAGACATGTCAAGACGCTAGGCGACTAATCTAGTCGGGAGTCTACCAGGCAGGCAATGGGATCAGGTATACTATACCAAGGTGAACAGGCACGAGCCCAGTCCAGCAAACCAAAGGAATGGTTCTGCCCAGTCCTTCGAACCAAATTCCCGATCGGGAATTTTGGAAGAATCCGGCAGAGTCTCCTCTGTATTCTGGACAGGAGCTCCCAGCGAATTGGGGCTAAAACCACTCGGCGCAACCCGCCGCAGAATCGCAGAAATGCAGGCTGAGAACACTAAGTCTCAGCTACCAGCAGCACTATGATGCGTACTGGGAACAAGTTGATAGCCGAGAACAGTAAGTCTCGGCCTCCAGCAGCACTACGATGCGTACTGGAAAATCAATCGAACCCGAGACCACTAAGTCCCGGCCTCCAGCAGCGCTACAATGCGTACTGGGCGCCAAGCCAACATACATAATAATAAAATAACCACCTCGCAGGGCGCATCACAGCACATGCTCATAATTCTAACCCAAGCGCAATCACAGCCACAAGAATAGTTCGCCAAGCCGTTACCCGACCGCGAGTCGGACACGGGGCATACAGGGACAATCCATACATGTGAGTCGTGCTCGTGTCCTCGGAGGTGTAGATGACCCATCCGAGTTGTCCGATACGGTCTATCCCGGTATCAGACCAAGCTATCCTAAGTTATCATCATGGCAGATCTACTGCTAGGCTACACTAATCATGGTTATAAAATTTACAAGTACAAATTAATTAAATGAAATAAATTCCAGGAGAGAGGGCAAGAGCCGTCGATGAGCAAGGGATACTTGCCTAGAGGGCTCGGCTAGGTAAGCAAGTCTTCGGCGATATGGATCCAAGCTAGCACGTCCATCGAGGTCCTCAGAACACATAATAAACAATTATTAGAATTAAATAATAAAATAATAACAGGAAGCACGAAGGATGGCAGGAGGCTATACCGTGCGGGTCCCGCAAGCAGCACAGGGATCTGGCACGGAAACAGAGGCACGCAGACCGATGTGGGCACGCAACCCGAGACGTACACGTAAATCGAGACGTGCACGAGAATCAAGATAACTCGAAGATCGAGATGAACAGGAGACAACGTGTACGTAAATCGAGACGCATACGTAGATCGAGGAAATTACGAATATCGGGATGGCACACAAATCAATGCGACACGCAAATCGAGGCGTGTACACGAATCGAGACGGAGCGAGATTCAAGGAAGCACGCAAATAAATGCAACATACAAGTCAACGTATGCACGCAAATCGATGCAGTGCGAAGTCCAAAGTGATACACAAACCAAGGCGGCACGTAAATCCGTACGTACACGTAAATCGAGATGGCACAAAGTTCAATATGGCACACAAACCGATGCGGCACACAAGTCGATGCGTGTACGCGGATCGATACGACACGAGAATCAAGATAGGCACAAAGGCCGAGGCACGAAAAATGAGGCAGTATGCAAACCGAGGTGGCACGGTGCCCGAGGCAGCACGGGGCTCGAGGCGTCCCGCTGCCCTTGGCAGTACGTAGACCGAGGTATACACAAAACGAAGCGACACGTACACCGAGGTGCACACCACCCGAAAACACGGGAAAAGAGGAAGCGCACCAACCGAGGGTGCGCTGCCCGAGACGACACGCTGCACGGGGCAGCACGTATCCCGAGGGGTTCGTACCCCAAGGCAGTACGCAAATCGAAGAAGTGCACGCTGCACGAGGGCACACTGCTCGAGGCAGCACACTGCACAAAGCAGTACGCTGCTCGAGACAACACATGCCCCAAGGCACGCGGATCGAGGAAAAGAGAGGCAGGCGGAGGGGCTCACCGGGGCTGGCCATGTCGCGGCGGCTCCGGCGAAGGGAGGACAGCAGCAACAGGAGGAGCTCCGGCCAGGTCGCGGTGGCTCCGCGACAGAGGAAGGGCGGCAGCAGCAGCGCTGCACCACGAAGGGGAGGCGGAGGAGATGAAGACGGCGGCGTCGGCGGAGGGGGCCGCAGCGGAGGCCGGAGGGGGCGACGATGATGATGAAGGCGGTGGTGGTGGTCGCGGAAGGGGTGGTGGAGACGGTGGCTGGCGGTGGCGGCTCCGGGAAGAGGGGATGGAGGAGGAGGAGAAGAAGACGATGGTGGTGGCGGCGGTGGCTGGAAGTCGTGGTGGTGGCGGGCGGAGACGACGATGATGGTGGTGCTGGTCAAAGTAGTGGGCGGTCGCAGGGGTGACGGGCGGCCGGAGATCGTGGGAGTGGCCGGAGGTCGGGGGAGATTGAGTGAGCGGGAGAGAGGAGAGAGGATTAGAGGGGGCGGCTGCTCCAAAGATGGTGAGAAGGAAGAGAGGAGAGTTAGGTAGGGGGAGGGGGAGAGTTAGTTTTAGGGTTTGGGTTTGGGTTTGGGTTTGGGTTTAAATGGGTAGACATAGGAATATAAAATTTAATAATAATGATGATAACAATAGCAATAACAAAAACAGAAAAAATCCTAAAATAAAAATAACAACTCTACCATAGCAAAATCAAAATCTAGAATTCAAATAATAGTTTATGCAACAAGTACGAAATTTTAAAAGTCCTCCCAAAATACAAAATACCATCATATACCCATTTTCAAAAATGGGGATTGACATCCTACCCACCTTACAAAAATTTCGTCCTCGAAATTTCAGAATTATCATAATAGGGTTTTCAAAACTAGTACATATATATCTGCCATGAAAAACTCTACCCACCTTACAGAAATCAAGTAATACAATAAGAAACGAACAAAATCTCAATATGAAAATATCAAAGAGAACAAGGTCTAGCTAAATAAATCAACTCGCAAGGTAAATCCAAAACATCGAAAGAATCTCAAAAATCAAAGTCTCGCATACACGAAATAACCCCATAAATCAAAACAAGTATAGAATGTCGAAACAATGTCAGAAAACGTAAAATCCCAACTGCATAAAAATCCTCATAAATCATAAAATACATAATATCTGTCTCGAACCGATGACCGTAGTTCCTAATATCCAAAAAATGTGTGTCATGGCCATTCCTTGCCACGCCATCCGGAATGGCTGCAAAAGATTCACCAAAACACTGTAATCGAGCGGCTGCAACTTTCGTTACCACGCCGTCAATGTATACTAGGGTCACCCGGTTCTCTAGACAAATACCCGAAACGAATCAAATCCATAACCCAAATATCTGAATCGCTAAAATCACAAAATCTCTAACAATATAATGAGTCCTAGAAAACCATCAAAATCCAAAATCCAGGTGAATCATAACACACATCCAAAATATCTTCAATAATAACCACAATATAGCTTTTCTAGAAAAATACTCCATATCCGTAGGAAAATACTCCAAACCAAGAATTCTCATCAAAATATAATGTATACAAAGTATATCTATAATCAAAATAATATATAAAATAGATAATCATGAGTGTGGAACTATCCAGAATCAACGAAGCTGAAATGACACAAGATTATCCACAGGATATTCAACAAATGTCAAAATATCCGATCTCAGAGTCCAGAGGAAGTTTTCAGTCCGCAGCAATCCAGCCAACGCTCGAAGAGGTCGATAGTGATACTAAGTCAACACGAAGTCAACGCACGAAAGAGATAACAAGAAATCAACCAAAGCGAAACACCGGTAGAGAGTCCAGAACCCAAGATAAATAATATAGTAACCCAAAATAAGACCAGACATCGTCTTACCAGATGAGGTGATCGACATGACCAACTATAGGATCATATCTATCAAACAAGGATCAGAGGTAGATAACACGAATAAGACATGGCCAAGCAAGATAGGTCCAAGTAGAGATGAGGACCAATTCACAGGTTCAAGGGAGCGAAGGACAAGTGTAACAAGCGGGAATACCAAGGAATAGTAGACTGAGATCAATAATCATGTGATACCCAACAAAATCTCAAAACGAGACCTGCATCGGCCACCACTAAAACCTTGTCACGTCCCAGTACCGAAATACGGGGACGGACGTAGGCCAGCTACACGGTATAAGGTACGAATACGCTATACGGTGATGACGGCTGTCAAGTCTGCTGGGTATCCTAGCATGCAATCAATCTATGGCCTAAATCTGATCTCATGTCCACAGGCAAATCACAATAAAACAACATCAAGAGAGATAATCATATGGAAAGCAGGGAATACTCATATAAAAATCTGGAATCTACAGTACAGAATAATAATGTAGACAAGTATACCTTTCCACAGTTCCTAGCATGGTCTGGAACTGAAGCACACCCTCCAAGTCAAGTCTGGAAGATCCACCGGGTCGGTCTCAGACAATCTGGGAACAATCCAGGGTTGGTCAGGCCAACCGCAGCAAGCACCAGAAAGGAAGGCTCAAGGACGGGCGAAGAAAAAAAAACCAGCAGGATAAAATAAGACCAGAATAACATCTAAAAATAGTAAATAAAGGTAAGGGATCGTGCGGTACCAACGCACGATAACAATCCACAAGTATAGTGAAACTAACACAATCACAATCTCCCTAGCATCCACTAAAACCTGCATTGCCAGCTGGAAATCAATATCAGCTGGCTAGCAGGCAACAAGCCAAACAACACAGAAAGACAAGCGGCCACACAATGCCTACGGCTTGCTATTATTAGCTAACTAGGGTTATCACAGGCCTAATTACTAACAAGATGCAATGAGACTTCAAAGTCCAGCTCCTGCTTGCTACTACCCGAATGGCCCCAGCAAAAGAAAAAGATAGATATAGCAGGCACACTGCAGTAAGATACATGTGCCCTAAAGAAGTGCCACACTCGACGGAGGGCTGGGAATGCGCTCATCTCGACGGATAGCAACAATCCCTAGTATATATATAGATACAAAGGGCCGGGGCCAGACAAGCAACAGGTCACTGGGAAGTCCCCATGAACTACATGATTAATCTAGTTATTAGCCTAGTCAGTTTCATTATGGATCCCTGACCGTGGTACTCAGGGATCCATGTCCTAGACATGATGCAATACAAGACTGGACTGGTGGCTTATACAAGCATAATCAAGAGGAATCAACCACGGTGTCAAGACGGGGTCATGCCTAGCAAGTCAGGACTGGCTGTCGCAACAGCGGTCAAGAGTAAATATGTCATGTCAAGAGTACTAGTCAGGAGTGCGCCACCACGGGCCACTATCAAGAATCAAGAGTATACATGCCAGGTTTACTGTCAAGTCCAGAGTGCTAGTCAGGAGTGCACCTCCACGGGCCACTAATCAAGAATCAAGACAGGTCCAGGTTATCGTGTAATACCAGGAACAAGGTCAAACCTATCAGTCACAAGAAGTCACATGCCCAAATCGTGACATGGATATCAAGTCGGGTACAAGATCAAAATCTCCACTATAATATCCTGTCAAGTACACATGGGAACCTACAGCTCAAATCATCAAGTCGGTCCATCCACCAGATCAATCTAGCAAGAGTCTCCCATCCATGATGGAGTGAATATCACGTCAATAAAGACAACCACCAAATACCAAGCTCATTCCCCTCACAATGCTAGGCCCTCTGACTCACAAGAATCCTCCAAGTCAATGATCACAAGCCACTAGAAAATAAGCCCCTCAACTACCAAGACACAGCAATCAAACCAGGTTCCCTAACTACCGAAATACACAAAGGTACCAGGTTTTGGGCGTTTGGGAAGTCGAGTAAAAATCATATAATAATACCCTCGATATTCTCCTCGTTCCACAAAATATTCGAAATCACCAAAATCCAAGAATCCACATAGATCCACCAAGTCAATATCCCAAGATCGTACTCTCCATAATAATCAATCCTCAGTCATAATCACAAGTCACAACTCCCAATACATAGGACAGCTGTCAGCTCTATCTGACAGACTAGGACAACCCCTAGGATGAAGGGTCAGGGGACAAGAGTCCGATAATAAATGCCGCCGGAAGTGGCAAGGACTACATGGACCGCTCTGGAGCAAATCCACAACCCTTAAACCAAACAAGGACCAGGGTTGCAGACCGCCTCCCGAGTGGAACCGCTCTCCTTACGCTATCCGACGGACAAGACATGTCAAGACGCTAGGCGACTAATCTAGTCGGGAGTCTACCTGGCAGGCAATGGGATCAGGTATACTATACCAAGGTGAACAGGCACAAGCCCAGTCCAGCAAACCAAAGGAATGGTTCTGCCCAGTCCTTCGAACCAAATTCCCGATCGAGAATTTTGGAAGAATCCGGCAGTCTCCTCTGTATTCTGGACAGGAGCTCCCAGCGAATTGGGGCTAAAACCACTCGGCGCAACCCGCCGCAGAATCGCAGAATTGCAGGCTGAGAACACTAAGTCTCAGTTACCAGCAGCACTATGATGCGTACTGGGAACAAGTCGATAGCCGAGAACACTAAGTCTCGGCCTCCAGCAGCACTACGATGCGTACTGGAAAATCAATCGAACCCGAGACCACTAAGTTCCGGCCTCCAACAGCGCTACAATGCGTACTGGACGCCAAGCCAACATGCATAATAATAAAATAACCGCCTCGCAGGGCGCATCACAGCACATGCTCATAATTCTAACCCAAGAGCAATCACAGCCACAAGAATAGTTCGCCAAGCCGTTACCCGACCGCGAGTCGGACACGGGGCATACAGGGACAATCCATACATGTGAGTCGTGCTCGTGTCCTCGGAGGTGTGGATGACCCATCCGAGTTGTCCGATACGGTCTATCCCGGTATCGGACCAAGCTATCCTAAGTTATCATCATGGCAGATCTACTGCTAGGCTACACTAATCATGGTTATAAAATTTACAAGTACAAATTAATTAAATAAAATAAATTCCAGGAGAGAGGGCAAGAGCCGTCGATAAGCAAGGGATACTTGCCTAGAGGGCTCGGCTAGGTAAGCAAGTCTTCGGCGATCTGGATCCAAGCTAGCACGTCCATCGAGGTCCTCAGAACACATAATAAACAATTATTAGAATTAAATAATAAAATAATAACAGAAAGTACGGAGGATGACAGGAGGCTATACCGTACGGGTCCCGTAAGCAGCGCAGGGATCTGGCACGGAAACTGAGGCACGCAGACCGATATGGGCACGCAACCCGAGACGTGCACGTAAATCGAGACATGTACGAGAATCGAGATGACTCGAAGATCGAGATGAACAGGAGACACCGTGTACGTAAATCGAGATGCGCACGTAGATCGAGGAAATCACGAATATCGAAATGGCACACAAATCAATACGACACGCAAATCGAGGCGTGCACACGAATCGAGACGGAGCGAGATTCAAGGAAGCACGCAAATAAATACGGCATATAAGTCGACGTATGCACGCAAATCGATGCGGTGCGAAGTCCAAAGTGATACACAAACCAAGGCGGCACGTAAATTCGTACGTACACGCAAATCGAGATGGCACAAAGTTCAAGGTGGCACGCAAACCGATGCGGCACTTAAGTCGATACGTGTACACGGATCGATGCGACACGAGAATCAAGATAGGCACAAAGGCCGAGGCACGAAAAATGAGGCGGTGCACAAACCGAGGTGGCACGGTGCCCGAGGCAGCGCAGGGCTCGAGGGTCCCGCTACCCTTGGCAGCACGTAGACCGAGGTACATGTAAAACGAAGCGACACGTACACCGAGGTGTATACCACCCGAAAACATGGGGAACGAGGAAGCGCACCAACCGAGGGTGCGCTGCCCCAGACGACACGCTGCACGGGGCAACACGCATCCCGAGGGGTTCGCACCCCAAGGCAGTGCACAAACCGAAGAAGTGCACGCTGCACGAGGGCACACTGCTCGAGGCAGTACACTGCACAAAGCAGCATGCTGCTCGAGACAACAAGTGCCCCGAGGTACTTGGATCGAGGAAGAGAGAGGCAGGTGGAGGGGCTCACCGGGGCTGGCCATGTCGCGGCAGCTCCGGCGGAGGGAGGACAGCAGCAACAGGAGGAGCTCCGGCCAGGTCGCGGCGGCTCCACGACAAAGGAAGGGCGGCAGCAGCAGCGCTGCACCACGAAGGGGAGGCGGAGGAGATGGAGACGGCGGCGTCGGCGGAGGGGGCCGCAGCGGAGGCCGGAGGGGGCAACGATGATGATAAAGGCGGTGGTGGTGGTCGCGGAAGGGGTGGTGGAGACGGTGGCTGGCGGTGGCAGCTCCGGGAAGAGGGGGTGGAGGAGGAGGAGAAGAAGACGATGGTGGTGGCGGCGGTGGCTGGAAGTCGTGGTGGTGGCGGGCGGAGACGACGATGATGGTGGTGCTGGTCGAAGTGGTGGGCGGTCGCAGGGGTGACGGGCGGCCGGAGATCGGGGGAGTGGCCGGAGGTCGGGGGAGATTGAGTGAGCGGGAGAGAGGAGAGAGGATTAGGGGGGCGGCTGCTCCAGAGATGGTGAGGAGGGAGAGAGGGGAGTTAGGTAGGGGGAGGGGGAGAGTTAGTTTTAGGGTTTGGGTTTGGGTTTGGGTTTAAATGGGTAGACATAGGAATATAAAATTTAATAATAATGATGATAACAATAGCAATAACAAAAACAGGAAAAATCCTAAAATAAAAATAACAACTCTACCATAGCAAAATCAAAATCTAGAATTCAAATAATAGTTTATGCAACAAGTACGAAATTTTAAAAGTCCTCCCAAAATACAAAATACCATCATATATCCATTTTCAAAAATGGGGATTGACAGGGAGACAGTGAGCAGTAGAGGGATATGGAGAGATAAGAGCGGGACTGGAGAGGTGAGTGTGTGATCGGAAGAGAGAGAGTGGTAAGCTCTAGGAAGAGGGAGACTGGGAGTGAGCGAGAGAGAGAGAGAGTTGTGAGGGGGTGGGGGCTAAACTTAGGGGAGAGAGTGATGGAAGCTGAGAGAGAGTGAACTGGAGGGTGTTCCAGTGAGGGGAAATAGAGGAAGAGAGGTGAGTAAGAGAGAGGGAAAAGTGAGGGGGCGACTGAGTGAGTGTGAGTGGTGAGAAGGGTTAGGTAAGGGGAGGGGTAGGGTTAGATAGGAATTGAATCAAAAACAAAAATAGTAATAATGATGATAGTAACAATAATGATAATGGTACGAAGAATAATAATGGGAAAAATCCTATAATAAAGCTAACAATGTAAGCTTCAATAAAATGATACCGACATTGATAATAACCAAGTGCCACGACTCAATAACCAAAACCAAATCAAGATCCAAGAATAATAATAAATTTAAATAGATACAAAAATTTAAAAACATTCAAAATACGATCAAATACCTATTTTAAAAATAAAGATTTGACAGATCACAATCGTAACTTTTGATTAATCAAAATCTGACATAATTCGGCCAATGTATTAATTTGCCAACACAAGTTCGGTGTGCAACCGTACCGATTCGTTTCTTATCGATTTATGATTTCAGTTCCCTCTGTTACATCTCGTGCAATATTTTATTTCAGTTTCCTTCGTTGCATCTTGTGCAACATTTTATTTCAGTCACTCCGTTGCATCTCATACAATATTTTATTTCATTTTCCTCCGTTGCATGTCGTACAACATTTTATTTATGATATTCAAAGCCAATACTTGAATCCGTTCAACACATTCGATATCAACTTTCACGTTCATTGTAACGCAACATTCACCATCAACTCATTGTAAATCATACAATAAACATTTCACGACTTTCTCAGCAAATATATGTAATTTCCAAAATACATACGGCAAAATTACATGGCTTGTATTAGACTTATTGTACGGAACATCCAATGCGGCATTGAGTAGAGTCAAGAGTGATTTGATTGGTGGTGGGAAACTTTAATAATTGAAACAAAGTAAGTGTCATGACCCGCTCCTGAATAATCGAACACGAGTCGGACACGCCCAGCCTTCATCGTTGGACACGATGAAGTAAGCTGTACAAATCTAGGGAAATCTAACCAGATAATCATGAACATGTATGAAATTACAACATCTATAAATGTATCCCAAATCCAGAGTAAAGTACAAGTCTCAGAATTTATTACATTCCAGCAAATGAAAGAAAGAGTCTACTCGTCTCAAAATACATGGAAAATGTAAAGTGCTAATGGTAAATCTCTAGGCTTCTGCAGCCTCTAAGTGAAGAGCAACTCCAGCTGGCTCTCCTGCATCTACTGGCTCGACCATAATATGTGTCGCAAAGAGCCTCTAACTCACCTGCAACATATCCTATTCAGGAGCGGAGCAAAGTACAGTTCTAGGTAATGAAACAAGAACATGATATGAACTGAGTATAGGAGTACATGAAAATAAAATACAGGAATGAACATGAAAGTTCAGGAAAGTAGTACAGGAAATAAGTACAGGAATGTAAAGTACAGGAACATATAAAGTACAAGAAATGTAATGTACAGAAATGAAACTATAATCCTGAAGTACCAAACATGATAAGTGCATAATTTTTGAAATACATCTAGTCCATGTGACCGGCTGGGGTGAGTACAAGAGCATGCACAGGAGTACATGAATATGGTACGGCTTCGGGCCCGTGTGCACGATACGAGGCCTAATCTATCTACATGAATATAGTAATCGAAGATTGGTCACATGGCTAGTATATTTCCCCGCCCGACACAGGTAAGTATAAGAACAAGATAGTACAGGAGTACAGGGGTACATGATATCGTGTTATGACGTGTCACAAGAAAGAGTACAAGAATGTAAATGCACAAAACCGTAGAAAAGTACTTGCCTTGCTCCAGGAAAGTACAGATAAAGATCAGAGCTAGATGTCCTCATATTTTAATAGGTACATGTTGATTAAACTACAAAAACTTTTTAGAACTGCCAACTAATTTATTTAGCTAATTCTACTATTTGATAGGAGTATTTATTCAATTTAAACTATTTATTCAAAGTTACCAATTCCATGATAATTAACTATACTCTATAATTATTAACTCAAAATCCTAACTAATCCCAGGTTCCTGTTTAACCACACCCATGCTAAGTAAAAACTTGCAATCTATATTAGGGTTCAGATGCTTACTAATCCTTCCTAATTCCATTCTTCAAAGCCACAGATAACAAGAAGACTTAAACCATAACTCTTCCACAAGTCTCAGTATCAAAATAAAAGAACAATATTATTTTAAGGGATAAGCACTTGCTGCTCTTCCAACTACTCCATAGTGTACAATGCCACAACACATGTTAATTCCCATTCAAAACTCATTGCTACAAGTATTTTCTCAAGGCACAACATATGAATAAAAGTTACAACTAAAATTGAGGAAGTAAAATATACAAAGGTCTGCTTTTAAACCCCACTCAACTGGTCCTGGTAACAGCCCCATTGGATACGCAAACGGACACAACCAAGATCTGGACACATGCACGGCAACCTCCATATGCACATGAGCTTGACCCCAGAAAACTCTAATCCTATAGCTGCATCCATCTACTGACTGAAACAACAAAAGCAACCAAAGAGGCTCCAGGCATTCAACAGTCTATGGCAGATGACTTAATGTAGACACGAAGCACCTGCATCCAATTCTTCTGGACACGGACATACGAATGCTCCTACACTTGACTGCAAACCCGACCAACTCCCATCAATTACTACAATCAAACTAGCAACAGTAGGAAAACAAAGCATTAATACCTGAGGGTGATGAGTCCAATGAAGTTGGGACACTCTCACGAGTTCAGACACGAGCCTCATGTCTAAATTGTCTCCACAGTCCTGGTTGGGACAATTCATCAAACAAGTGATGCTCAAAAAATAGAGTTATGAGTTTACAATTTGTTTGAATCAGATGAACTCGAAATTTCGAGAAACTTAACAGGAATTACAGGGATCCAAAAACTCAATCACAAATCCAACCAGATGTTCAAGATTTCCAGAATTCAGAGCCACAATCTCACACAAGAAATTCAAAGAGAAAAATCAAAACAGAGACAAATACTTATTATCATACCTTGATCGAGTTCACGCTTGATTGCTACTGAGTCGATTTGTCCGATCTTCACTCCTGACCTAAATTTGGAATACAAA
Organism: Iris pallida; assembly: GCA_029216955.1. NCBI lineage: Eukaryota > Viridiplantae > Streptophyta > Magnoliopsida > Asparagales > Iridaceae > Iris > Iris pallida. Next base: position 1,840,270 of record JANAVB010029620.1, read on the forward strand.
TCGAAAATTCAAGAGACAAAGAACTCGCAGTCGAAGAACACACTCAAAAATCAACCATCACCTTGATCAGTTTAGTACTGTTCGAACAGGATTCAGAGATCCGACAAAGTAGGCGAGACAAGAATCGTCAACAGTCCAATCAATTCCTAGATCGAGCCGATCGATCAGAAATGAGATCAATAAGAACCATCGATACACAGTTGAACAATGGAAGAAGGAATGGTCAAAGAACTCACCAATCGTCGCCGTGCCGAGAGTTCGTCGCCACCGCCGTCAAGGTCGTCGTCACCGCCATCGAAATCGTCGTGCCTCAGGAGAAGGGAATCGAGCTCTCAAGCTCAGTGGAAGGAAAGAATTATAGTGGAAATGTTTTGCAATGGAATGAATGAACTCACTGTTCTGCCAACTAAATAAAAATGCATTTTTGCACTTTCCCCCTCCTACCCATAATTATTGCATATAACCCCTCCCCCCCCCCCCCCCCCCCCCCCCGCAATGAATTTTAAGCGAAAAGCCCCTTGCTTTTTCACTATTGCATGATTTTCATAAAAAACAGTTAGAAATTTTTTTAAAAGGAGTGGGGACCACTAAGTTTGTTACAACAAACTTTTAAATTTGAAAATTATGCTCAAAATTAATTCCCTCCAAAATAGATCACCAAAATTTATTATTTAATATTAACTTATTACTTGAAACTTAAATCAACAATTATTATTATTAGAAATCAAATTTATTTTCTCAAAATCGGGAAGTGGAGTTACAAATCTCCCCTACTTAAAAATAATTTCGTCCTCAAAATTCAAGAAATAATTAAAACAAGTCTCAAAGCAAAATCTCAAGGAAGGTTTAAACACAAATCATTTTATTGTATTTAAAATTCTCATTATCAAAGTACACTCAAACAAACAAACTGGGATAGTGCTTCCGCATCTCGTCCTCGCGCTCCCATGTGGACTCTCATGGAGAGTGGTGTCTCCACATGACACGGACTAGTAGAATAGTCTGGTTCCGCAAGCGCTTCTCCTTCCGATCAAGGATCTCCACTGGCTGCTCCTCGTAGGTCAAACTCGGACCTACCTCTAGCTCTGAGTAGTCCACCACATGGCTCAGGTCTGGAATGTAGCGTCGGAGCTGAGACACGTGGAAAACATCGTGCACTCCCTCTAAGCTAGCTAGAAGCGCTAGTCGATATGCCACCTCGTCAATCTGTACCGTCATGTCGAAAGGCCCAATGTACCTCGGACTGAGCTTCCCGCCTCTGCAAAATCTGATGACATCCCTAGTCGGTGAGACCTTCAGGAACACTCTATCTCCAATCGCAAACTCCAGTGGCCGTCTTCTGCTGTCCGCCAAGTGCTTCTGCCGATCTAGTGCAACTCTGAGACGCTTTCTAATCAGTCTGACTTTCTCAGCTGAGTCTACCACCATCTCCGGCCCAAGCAAAGCTCTCTCGCCAATATCGTCCCAAGATAAAGGGGTACGACATCTCCGTCCATATAGCGCCTCAAACAGGGTCATCTCGATGCTAGCCAGATAACTGTTGTTATAGGAAAACTCCACAAGATGCAAATGATCCTCCCACAAACTACCAAAATCAAGTATGTAAACCCGCAGTATGTCCTCCAGTGTCTGAATGGTCCTCTCGGACTGCCCGTCAGTGTGTGAATGATAGGCGATGCTGAACTTCAACTGCGACCCCAAGCTAAGCTGTAAGCTCCTCCAAAAATATGATGTGAAGTGGCTGTCCCTGTCTGAAACAATGCTCACCGGCACCCAGTGAATCCTCAAGATCTAACGCATGTAGAGGTTCGCAAGCTTCTCGGTCGACAGCCCAACCCTGAACGGAATGAAATGAGAAGACTTTGCCAGTCTGTCCACGATCACCCAAATAGCATCCTTGCCACTGGGAGCACGCGATAATCTAGAGACGAAGTCCATGGTGATATACTCCCACTTTTATTCCAGAATAGGTAAAGGCTGGAGTAATCCTGCTGGTCTCTGACGCTCCGCCTTGACTTGCTGGCATACAAGACATCTGGAAACAAATATGGCAACCTCTCTCTTTATCCCATACCACCAAACATACTCTTGCAGATCCTTGTACATCTTGGTAGACCCAGGATGAATAGAATACTGCGACTGGTGGGCCTCCTGCATCACCTCCTCTCGTAAATGCTTGGGAACACATAACTGGTTTCCGTGCCTCAGGGATCCATCCTCTGCAATGGTGAAGTCGTCGAGCAATCATGCCTCTGCCTGGCCTCTGAGACATCAGAATCCCTCATCAAGAAACTGGGCCTTCTTGATCTTCTCTAACAGTCCTGACTGTATCTGCATGTGCATCAGCTGCCCTCCTACTCCTGGTAGAACAATCTCGATTCCCAGACTCTCGAGATCCTCTAAAAGATGTCGGTCCATAGTGAGAAACATAGCAACAGAATATCGACTAAGAGCATCTGCTACCACATTCGCCTTCCCAGGGTGGTAATTGATGTCAAAATCCTTTATGAGTTCCAGCCATCTGTGCTGCCTCATATTCAGCTCCTTCTGAGTGTAAACATACTTCAGGCTTTTGTGGTCTATGAATATGTCTATTCTCTCTTCATACAGGTAGTGCTTCCACAGTTTCAAGACAAAAATGACTGCTGCAAGTTCCAAGTCATATGTAGGATAATTCTTCTCATGAGGCCTCAACTATCTAGAAACATAAGCAATAACCATCTTGTTCTGCTCAAGCACACATCCCAAGCCTTTCCCTGAAGCATCATTGTAGATGATGAATCCTCCCGATCCAGATGGCAAAGCTAGAACTGGCACTGTCGTGAGTCTTCTCTTCAATTCTTCAAATGCTGACTGGCAGACGTCGCTCCAGATGAACTCCCCGTCGTTCCGTGTAAGCTTTGTCATAGGCTCTGCAAATTTTAATGATGAAACTCCTGGCGGGCTGAAAATCACCTTTTCCTCATGGCAGTCTATTACGGCAAACTGCTCGCTCATCCAGTCGATGCCGAGGACTATATCAAATTCGGGCAATGGCATCACTAGAAGTCGAGCCCTATCTCCCTTCCAGCTATAGTGATAGGACAATCCACCATCTTACTCACTGGCACTACCCCTTCTCCTGTCATGATCCGACAGTTCCTCCTAGTGGGCTTGGGTGTGAAACCGTGTCTATGCAGAAACTCATATGATACAAAGCTATGTGTGGCTCCAGAATCAAACAATGTAATGGCAGGAAAAGAATATAAAAGTATAGAACCTATGATCACATCTGGCACTGCCTCATCCTCCTCAACTGCAGTCCTGACGTAAGCACGTCCCTGCTGTGGTCCTCCCCTCTGCTGACACTGTGCAAACTGCTGCTGCTGAGTGGGTAAAGCCGGTCGTCTATGTGGTACAGGTGGTAGAGCTCTGAGTGGTGCAGGTGGTGGTCCTCTAGCTCCTTTAGGTCCTCCTGTCAGTCGAGCCACAGCCTGTGGGCAGTCCCTCATCTAGTGTACGTCTGATCCGCAGAATAAACAGAGCCCGAGCCTCTTACGGCACTCGTCGAAGCGGTGTCTCGGCCGGTTATAGAATGCACAATTAACTGCCTGCTGTTGTCTCTGATGCTGATGGGCAGGAGCTCTGGCTGGACGGTGATGCTGCTGTGCCGGCTGCTGTGGCCTCGCCTGAATCTGAGTCTGGACCCTCTTTGCTGGTGCCTGAAAATTGCTGCTGCCAATATCCTGGTCCCTCTTCAGCTTTGGATCTGCCTCCTTCTCTACAGCCTGAGCAATCTTGAGGATGCTTGCATGTGTAATCGCCTGACTAATCGTCACCGCATGCCGCAGCTCCCTGGTAAGACCCTTCTTGAATCTCGAAGCTCTGTCCTCTGGTGCTCTGACTAGGTTCTCTGCGAACCTGTTGAGTCTAGTAAACTCTGAAGTGTACTCCGCAACCGTCATAGTCCCCTGCTGCAGCATCTCAAACTGCATCCTCAACCCATCCCGCTCCACATCTGGGAAAAACTTCTATTTGAATATGGTTTTAAAATCTGTCTAAGACACCTGGGGCTCCGTCAACTGGGGCTCCTCCTGATATCAAGCTCTGGCCAAATCGGAGAGTCGCATACTTGCCACCTCCACCTTCAGGTTATCCGGGATCTGTGCCATCTTCAAGGTCCTCTCTGCATTCTTCAGCCACTCATCCGCATAAACTATCCCCTCGTTGCCCCAGAAGTCCAACGGAAAGAGGTTCTGGTAGTCCTTGGCCGTCCCTGGTCTTGGTACTGCTGGTGCTGTACGTGCTGCTGGAGCTTGTGCTGCCGGCTCTCTGGTCCTGAGTGCGTCGACGACGGTCGCTCTGAACTGTGCGGCCTACTGACTCTGAGCCTCTCTGAACTTTGCAGCCTGGTAATTCTGGGCCTCCATGAATTGCTGGAACATGGCCATCACTTGGGCACCGTCAAACATCATCGTCGAAGGCAGCGGTGGGAAGATAGGAGGCGGTGGTAGAAACTGATCTGCTGGAACGTCTAGTGCAGCCTGATCCAAACTGCCTGTAACTCTGGGCTGATCCGCGGTCTTCCTCGTAGTGACCATCCTGCAACAAAAGAAAACTTCATGATTGATAAAAACCTAACCTACCAAAAAATGTAAATGTTTATATAATAACCATATATACCCGATGTACCCGATTTTCTATGATGTGATTCAAGTTTTCCTAGTTTAATCAAGTCCCCCAATAGTATACTAATACCGAGGTACTATTAGGATAGACCTGCATGGGCCACCACTAAAAATATGTCACGACCCGCAACCGAATAATCGGACACGAGTCGGACACGCCCAGCCTTTATCGTTGGACACGATGAAGTAAGCTGTACTAATCTAGGGAAATCTAACCAGATAATCATGAACAAGTATAAAATCACAGCATCTATAAATGTATCCCAAATCCAGAGTAAAGTACAAGTCTCAGAATTTATTACATTCCAGCAAATGAAAGATAGAGTCTACTAGTCTCAAAATACATGGAAAATGTAAAGTGCTAATGGTAAATCTCTAGGCTTCTGCAGCCTCTAAGTCAAGAGCAACTCAAGCTGGCTTTCCTGCATCTACTGGCTCTCAGCCATAATATGTGTCGCAAAGAGCCTCCAACTCACCTGCAACATATCATATTCAAGAGCAGAGCAAAGTACAGTTCTAGTAATAAAATAAGAACATAATATGAACTGAGTACAGGAGTACATAAAAATAAAATACAGAAATGAACATGAAAGTACAGGAAAGTAGTACAGGAAATAAGTACAAAAATGTAAAGTACAGGAACATGTAAAGTACAGGAAATGTAATGTACAAGAATGAAACTTTAATCCTGAAGTACCAGACATGATAAGTGCACAATATTTGAAATACATCTAGTCCATGTGACCGGCTGGGGTGAGTACAAGAGCATGCACAGGGGTACATAAATATGGTACGGCTTAGGGCCCGTATACACGATGCGAGGCCTAATCTATCTACATGAATATAGTAACCGGGGATTGGTCACATGGCTAGTGTATTTCCCCGCCCGACACAGGTAAGTACAAGAACAAGATAGTACAGGAGTACAGGGGTACATGATATCGTGTCATGACGTGTCACAAGAAAGAATACAAGAATATAAATGCACAAAATCGTAGAAAAGTACTTGCCTTGCTCCAGGAAAGTACATGTAATGATCGGAGCTAGATGTCCTCATGTTTTAATAGGTACAAGTTGATTAATCTACAAAAACTTTTTAGAACCACCAACTAATTTATTTAGCCAATTCTACTATTAGATAGGAGTATTTATTCAATTTAAACTATTTATTCAAAGTTACCAATTCCATGATAATTAACTATACTCTATAATTATTAACTCAAAATCCTAACTAATCCCAGGTTCTTGTTTAACCACACCCATGCTAAGTAAAAACTTGCAATCTATATTAGGGTTTAGATGCTTACTAATCCTTCCTAATTCCATTCTTCAAAGCCACAGATAACAAGAAGACTCAAACCATAACTCTTCCACAAGTCTCAGTATCAAAATAAAAGAATAATATTATTTTAAGGGATAAGCACTTGCTGCTCTTCCAACTACCCCATAGTGTACAATGCCACAACACAAGTTAATTCCCATTCAAAAATTATTGTTACAAGTATTTTCTCAAGGCACAACATATGAATAAAATTTACAACTAAAATTGAGGAAGTAAAATATACACAGGTCTTCTCTTAAACCCCCCTCAACTGGTCCTGGTAACAACCCCATTGGACACGCAAACGGGCACAACCAAGATCTGGACACATGCACGACAACCTTCATATGCACATGGGCTTGACCCCAGGAAACTCTAATCCTATAGCTACATCCATCTACTGACTGAAACAACAAAAGCAACCAAAGATGCTCCAGGCATTCAACAGTCTATGACAGACGACTTAATGTAGACACGAAGCACCTACGTCCAATTCTTCTGGACACGGACACACGAATGCTCCTACACTTGACTGTAAACCCGACCAACTCCTATCAATTACTATAATCAAACTAGCAATTGTAGAAAAACAAAGCATTAATACCTGAGGGTGACGAGTCCAATGAAGTTGGGACACTCTCACGAGACACGAGCCTCATGTCCAAATTGTCTCCACAGTCCTGGTTGGGACAATTCATCAAACAAGTGATGCTCAGAAAATAGAGTTATGAGTTTACAATTTGTTTGAATCGGATGAACTCGAAATTTCGAGAAACTTAACAGGAATTACAGGGATCCAAAAACTCAATCACAAATCCAACCAGATGTTCGAGATTCCTATAATTCATAGCCACACTCTCACACAAGAAATTCAAGAAGAAAAATTAAAACAGAGACGAGTACTTATTATCATACCTAGATCGAGTTCACGCTTGATTGCTACTGAGTCGATTTGTCCGATCTTCACTGCAGACCTAAATTTGGAATACAAATCGAAAATTCAAGAGACAAAGAACTTGTGGTCGAAGAACACACTCAAAAATCAACCACTCACCTCGATCAGTTCAGTACTGTTCGAACAGGATTCAGAGATCCGACAAAGTAGGCAAAACAAGAATCGTCAATAGTCCAATCAATTCCTAGATCGAGCCGATCGATCAAAATTGAGATCAATGAGAACCATCGATACACAGTTTAACAATGGAAGAAAGAATGGTCAAAGAACTCACCAATCGTTGCCGTGCCGAGAATTCGTCGTCACCGTCGTCGAGGTCGTCGTCACCGCCGTCGAGGTCGTCGTGCCTCAGGAGTAGGGAATCGAGCTCTTGAGCTCAGTGGAAGGAAAGAATTAGAGTGGAAATGTTTTGCAATGGAATGAATGAACTCACTGTTCTGCCAACTAAATAAAAATGCATTTTTGCACTTTTCCCCTTTCGTCCATAATTATTGTATATAACCCCCCCCCCCCCCCCCCCCCCCCCCCCCCCCCGCAATGAACTTTAAGTGAAAAGCCCCTTGCCTTTTCACTATTGCAGGATTTTGATAAAAAATAGTTATAATTTTTTTTAAAAAGAGTGGGGACCACTAAGTTTGTTACACAAACTTTCAAATTTGAAAATTTTGCTCAAAATTAATTCCCTCCAAAATAGATCACCAAAATTTATTATTTAATATTAACTTATTACTTGAAACTTAAATCAACAATTGTTATTATTAGAAATCAAATTTATTTTCTCAAAATCGGGAAGTGGAGTTACAGTAAGCGTCCTGAGAAAATTAAACCTAGAGCTCTGATACCAATTTGTCACGTCCCGGCCCGAAAAATCGCCCGTCCTTGCATCGACTTATCCGAATAGTTTGCCCTCACTGGAGCGGGATGTTGTATGAGTCTAGAGTTGTACCGTACAAGACAAGATGACAAGTTCTCAAATGGTTATCTTCGATTTGATATTTAGCAGCGAAAGAAATAGATTATACGAAAAAAATTCTTTATTGATAAATGAACTGAGGTTAAAAAGACTTTTAATAGCCCAATTGAATTTGCCTGATTGGCTTACAATACTCAGGTTCTCTTTTGCCCACAAAGGATTTCACTATTTCATACATCATACCTTCTATATCTCGCCCGCATTATCCTGTTGCAAGTCCGAGTGTCAATGTGGTCATATGCCTCAAAATGCTATGACATTTCATGCCTCAGTGTGTTCAAGTGAATCTCCGTCGCGAGCAGATCATACCCTGAACCTGCAAGTAATCGGCTGGAGGATCAATACTAATCATCTCGCGTACTGATAAGACCCACTTTGCTAAACCGATATTAAGTAATGTATTGATTCACGCAGCATACAAATTAGTGTTCTTTCTAAATTGCCTAAGGATATGTTCACAGCATATTCGATGCAGTAAATCATGTTATCATGGCAAGCATGTTAGGTTTGATTTATATAAGCAAGCCATCAGCATATAGCAATCTCGTGTTTGTTTCGTGGCATGACTTCTTACCAACATTGACACACTCACCCTTGCCCGACTCAGGGTGAATACGCTTACCATCTTTTTCTGTCATGTTATAAGTGATCTCTGTGTGCCTGTACTTTCAATCCATCGTTCCTTAACTATATGAAGGTTATTGGCTTTGCAGCCATAATGGACATATCAAGGTATGATGGTGACTACTTCAGCCTAGGGTGCTAATCCCATGTACTGAAGTACTCCCGAACGATATCGGTATTTTTGATGCTCTATTTTATTGGTAGATCGCAAGCCAAACAGATTAAAATACCCCACACAATACCCATTTCAAATTCCCTTTCTAGATCGAACGGTTCCGACATCCGACCTACCATGTTCGAGGGATAATACTTGTGCACAAATTGTCCGTGACCATGCAACGCATCAAACTCATACAACCAAGCAATTCGTCTATCTCTATGTCTACTGGCATAATGCCCTAACTCCATGTTCATCAACGAACGTCCCGAAGGCTATAAATATTTCGTAGCACCATGCCACCTTCGACAGTTCTGTCATATTCATGCCATAACTGTTCTCTTCCCAACGAAGCCATCCTTTACGATTCTCGTGCACGTACGCACACTTTGACACATTTATTTTCTTTCTTCCGAGTCGTGCATTTGATGCACGCCTCGATACCGTATTTCCATGTTCTATGCCATAGTGTTCACGATGTATATTCATTTTCTCCGACTAGTGCACTGAGGCACGCCTCGATAGGGTATTCAATGTTCTATAGCTCGTGCACTGAGGCACTCGTGCCACTACAAGAAATTGTATTTTTAGCAACATGTTTTAGCGACATTGGGTCTTTTATTTCTCTAAAAGCTATTTTTTTACATGTATTAGCGACATGAGTTGTACTATGTCGCAGAATCTAGAAAAATTTCACTGGAGGGAAACAAAATACCAATCCCGCCAAAAATCTCTTATATATTGCGACATCCATATGTCGCAGAAAGATACGATATTTTTTGTGACATATGGTACGTGTCCCAGAAAGACACTATATGGTCAGCGACACGAAAGGTACATGTCGTCGAAAGACACTATATGTACGACGACATGAATCTATGTAGGAAAATATATTTTTATAATTTTTTAATCGAATAATAATTTTAAATATAAGAAACAAAACCCTAAAAAAATAACAACCCCCGACTAGTGTTTTGGGTGTTTTTATGTCCGTACTTTCTCTTCTCTTGAGTGCATGCTTCTCCATCTCGAGCGCGTTCTTCTCCATCTAGATGTTGGAGTCCAGTTTGGATTTGGTAATAGTATATTTATGGAGTCCAAATCTGATTAAATATTTGATTTAATTTGGTTTGGATGTCCATAATTAGTGCTGGGCTATTTTAGATATAATAGAATTCTTATTTGAGGGTTTCCTATTTAAGAGATCCTATTATAATTTAAAATAGGATGTTGATAGGCTATTTTAGGTGTAGTAGAATTCTTATTTGAGGGCTTCCAATTTAAGAAATTCTATTATAACCTAAAATAGGTTTTTCTCATCCTATATATATGGGGTGAGGGTGGAGGCACAAAGCACAGCACAAAAGTGGAGATTCGAGGTGCTCGTCAATAGAAAATCTAAGAGAAAGTTTCGCACTTTGCTCTTAGGACTTCGCCATCCAAGATAGAAGGAAGACGAGATCTAATCGAGGGGTCGTCAACTTCGGTTAGGAAGATTGCTATGGGTTGGTGAGCAATTTTAATTGTAATCTCTTTCTTTTCTTCTTGAGTGTGGTGAGGGGGTTGAACCTATTAGGGCAAAATGTTCAACATTAGTTTTTGCAATCTTGTAATTTTATTTGAGTTATAGAGATTAGGATTTGTCCAGGTGACGTAATCATCGCCATATACTTGTCTTTATCTGTGCTTGGTGTCCATTAGACGGGGGTTGGTTATTTCAGGTGGGTTGGCCTAAGTTTCTGATGCGAATGTCTCAGACATGGTATCGGAGCGCAAGAGGGTGTATCCGATTTCCAACATATGGTATCAAAGCTTTGGAGGTTCTGGAAACCATGAACACTCGTATGATCACCCTCACAGGAGGAAACTGGGCGATTTGGAAGCCAATGATGGAGGATCTACTCTGGTGCAAGGACTTGTATGGTCCGTTGGAGGGCGACAACGCAAAGCCAATGGACAAAGATGCTGAAGACTGGAAACGACTGGATTGAAAGGCCGTTGGATCCATCCGCCAATGGTTTGATGATTTGGTGTTTCACCACGTGTCCATGGAGAGTTCAGCAAAAGCATTATGGGAGAAGCTGCATTCGCTGTACGAAAGGAAGACGGCTGGCAATAATACATTTCTTATTTGCCAACTCGTCAACTCGAAGTACACAGAGGGTGCCCCAGTGGCACAACATCTGAACGAGATTTAGGGTATCATCAATCAGCTGTCTGTGATAAAGATGGTGACTGATAAAGAGCTTCAAGCCCTACTGCTCTTGAGTTCTCTGCCAAAAAGCTGGGAGACGTTAGTGGTGTCTGTGAGCAACTTCGCGTCTGATAGAGTTGTTACGATGGAGGCAGTCAAAAGTAGCTTGTTGAATGAGGAGGTCCGACGCAAGCAAGTGGAATCATCGCAGGAGTCCGCTCTGGTGACTTCCTACAGGAAGGGAAGACCCAATTCACAGGCAAGGACAAGGGTGAGTTCTTGGAATCTTACGATTATGGACCGCAAGGAGTGCTGCTATCACTGTGGCGAAAGGGGCCATATCAAGAGGAACTGCATGAAGCTCAATGTTGAGAATGCAAAAGGCAAGGACGGTCAGAAGGATCTCACAGCAATGGGAGATATCATTATCGCAGCAACTGATGCAGAGGAACCTTGTAGCATGTGTCATGATGGCGACTGGGTTATGGACACGGGGGCGTCGTATCATGTAACTCTATATAGGAGGATCTTCACGTCATACCGCGGCGGCAGGTTTGGACGTGTGAAGATGGACGACAAGGAGATAGTTGCAGTTGTAGGCATCGATAATATGCACTTGACAATGGAGCTCGGTAAGAAGCTCGTTCTCAAGGGTGTGCGACATGTACCGAGTTTGTGCTACAACTTGGTTTCGGTAGGGATACTGGCAGATGATGGCTATCGCAGTTTGTTTGGGGACAAAGATTGGATGCTTGCGAAGGGTTTCCAACAGCTGGCTCAGGGAGATTTGTGTTGTGACATGTACAGGCTCAAGCCGCTGAGCTGTACAAGTAGGCCACAGACACCGGATAGAGGCTCAAGGGGTGCTCGACAGGAGGTGGATCGTCGAGAACTTGTTGAGGAGGGGCTTCTAGGTGCTTTGAGGGATACGGAGGATTCGGTTCATCGAGACAAAGCGACGGATGGTGGTGAGTCAAAGATTAATGGTCAGTCTGTCGGTCCCATGACAGCTGGTTGGTCTCCAGGTAGGGGTTGCTCTACAGATCCGATTTTGGCAACGGGTGGTTTGCCAAAGCTTCACGGAGCGACATCGGTTTCAACAGTTCGAAGCTAGGAAGGAGATCAAGGTTTACAGCAAACTCAATATGAGGCGAGAGCATCATCATTCACATAGTTCAGGGGGAGCTGTGGGTCATCGACGGCATGCACAGTGCGTGTTGTTCTGCACGAAGACGCATGTGTATGAGGGAGCTTCAAGTTCAGACTTGAAGGTGGATAGGTTCAGGAGTATGAATCTCAGGTGGACTGTACCGTCTGCTTGGTTGGGCCAGCCAAGGATGAAGAAGCTCGTCGGAACGTTAACACTTTCCGGTAGAAGACAGAAGTCGAGGACAGACAATCGAACTTGCGATGAGGCTGATCGTCAGGTACTTCGGTCTTGATCGTGTTATTGATATCGGCAGGATTCCAGTGGTGCAAGAGGTGCTACGCATGGCAGCTAGCGTCGACGTGACGGTCGAGGAGCTGGAGACGAAGGAAGATGCAAAGCAGCTCGGGGGATCGAATATCAATGGCATGGAGAGCAGGATCTTTGTCGCATGACGACAGGCATGGAGTCTAGTTGAGGAACCATGGGGTCAACACCCTCTCATCAGACTGGAGGGAGAGATTGTTGGAGTCCAGTCTGGATTTGGTAATAACATATTTATGGAGTCCAAATCTGATTAAATATTTGATTTAATTTGATTTGGATGTCCATAATTAGTGCTGGGCTATTTTAGATATAATAGGATTCTTATTTGAGGGTTTCCTATTTAAGAGATCCTATTATAATCTAAAATAGGATGTTGATAGGCTATTTTAGGTATAGTAGGATTCTTATTTGAGGGCTTCTTATTTAAGAAATTATATTATAACATAAAATAGGTTTTTCTCATCCTATATATATAGGGTGTGGGTGGAGGCACAAAGCACAACACAAAAGTGGAGATTCGGTGTACTCGTCCACAGAAAATCTAAGAGAAAGTTCTACACTTTGCTCTTAGGACTTCGCCATCCAAGACAGAAGGAAGAAGAGATCTAATCGAGGGGTCGTCAACTTTGGTTAGAGAGATTCCTACGGGTTGGTGAGCGATTTGAATTGTAATCTCTTTTTTTTTCTTCTTGAGTGTGGTGAGGGGGTTGAACCTAATAGGGCAAAGGGTTCAACATTAGTTTTTGTCAATCTTATAATTTCATCTGAGTTATAGAGATTGAGATTTGTCCAGATGACGTAGTCACCGCCATATACTTGTCTTTATCTGTGCTTAGTGTCCGTTAGACGGGGGTTAGTTATTTCAGGTGGGTTGGCATAAGTTTCCGCTACAGCAACGTCTCACACGGTATCGGAGCGCAAGAGGGCGTATCCGATTTCCAACGCTAGAGTCTCCAGCTTCTCTCCATCTTCAGGCTACCACCACCATACCTCCAGCTCCGGTGGCAAGGACGTCGACACCACCACACCTCCATCTTCAAGCTACCACCACCATACCTCCAGCTCCAGTGGAAAGGACGTCGACACCACCATGCCTCCACCCACCCGAAGGTGCTTCCACCACAATCTCAATTTTTGTTTGATAGTTTCCTTTTTCGTGTTTTGTTGATTTTAGGGTGTTATTGATTTCTAATTTGAGTGTTTTGCTGACTTTAGGGTTTTAGATTTACCAGTCCACTTGTTTTCCATCAAGAATTGCTTTAGGTTTTGTTATTAAGGGTTTTATTAATTTTATTCATCTATTTAACACTGATATGGATGTGATATGCAACATACAAACATTAATGTTGGTTCCCCATTATATTTTTGGAGAGTGTCATATCAGACAGAATGGTATCTAAATTGGGGAACAGAAGTGCGAAAAATTATTAAGGAATTTGTTTATTGGAAATAAATTGCTATGGATTATAAAACCCAAGAATCATTTTTCATGATTTGCCAACTATGTTCAAGCTGGAAATGCATTATTATGTTCTTTCTTGATTCCTCGTGCTACTTAGCTCAATGGTCCCAAAGGTTAGTGGAGTACTTATTCCGTTCCTTGAGCAATCAACCCCTGTGCTGCTCTTGTGGGTCATTGGACTCGGAGGCTCCATCAATGCTTCAAGCATACAATAATATAATCATAAGCACTTGACCACCAAAAGCTCAAACTGTTGGGAAATAGATTGGTATGACAAATTTTACAGTTAAAGCTAACGAATCATCAAAAACACGTTGAGTTCACAACTTTAAGGATCCTGGTCTATCACGCCGACTGAAAGCAACTACAACCATAAAATCTTTGCATCGTAAGCCACATATTTCTAAAATTATGCCAATACTAAGGCTGGTCAACGATCCAGTATTACAAATGACAGCAAGCACAAGATTAAACGAAAATACCAAAATATATATCAAGGCATTAACAATATTTTATTGGGAATGGATCGTTTGTATAATACTTCTAATATTGAATTTTAAACAATCACCCTAAAGAAATCAGTGACACTGATCTTTAATCAGGATACAAACAGCTAAAGTCAATATGTCAAAGACATGAACAGCTCAAATGTCTTATGTGATCAAGTCTGGCCATCAAAATCAATATGTATTTGAGTTCCACAAGTTAGACTAGTACCAAACAAAACATTGCTAAATTGTGGGCTGCAAAATGTAGTTTTTTCCCCCAACTATCCTCTCTGATGTCACTAAGACACTGTAAATGTAGTTTTTTTGCTGAACTATTAGAAATACAGACTGTTCTTCACTTTACATTATGTGACTCATTATGTTCCTTGAAATATCGATCTCTCTCTTAAAATTTGATCGAATGGGGCTAATTTATAGATTTTTATATTAGCATATTTTTTATAAGAGAGGAATCTGTTGTTCTTTTTCACTTATAGAGCAATGCGTTATTGGCATCTTACCCTTGCCTCTTGGCTAACTTTCAGCTAGCAATATTCTCTCTTTTTTCCTTGGAGGGTGGGGGTAGGTGCGGTTGTTTTGCTATTTATACCCTTTCTTATATTGTGTAGCTCGTAGATGGTTACTGAAATTCTTCAAGTTCCCTTGTATAATTAATGACATTGCCATCACCCAGGGTGGACCAACCATAGGTCGAGGTTGGGTACTGGCTTACCCTAAGTTTTTTCTTTCCTTCTATAGTATCTTTGTTTGTCCTATTGTTTACTTCATTTTGATTTTCAAATTTAGCAACCAAATGGTGGCCTAGTTACTAAATTGTTGAGGTTATAAGTAGGAAGTCTTGAGTTCAATACTCACTATCCACATAATGATTGCTTATAATAATTTTTAAAAAAAATTCTATATAATGGTCACTTAAATTTTATGAATATAATTTTGTTCCCTCTTAAAAATGTTTATACGTCTGCCACCATCTGTCCTTACCCTATGTTGCATGGACACGAATACGGCACGACACTAATACTTCAAGATGGACACTGTCCAAAATAAATACTTCAACATGTACACGTCATTGATTCTGCCATGTTTGAGTGTATTTTGGGTGTGTCGTGTTGGATACGTGTCTAACATGATGCAGGAAAGACAAGACATTGATTTTCAGAGTGCCTATGCTTTCTAGCCCTCTTTGCGGATGTTGGAACATATTCCAATTAGCATTATTTTCCTCTCCCAGAGGATGTTGGCACATACACCAGTTATCAAGTTATCAATGTTTGGCCAGTTAACTTAGTAATGGTCCATCTTTAGATTCTATACCATACCGTGTCACCAGCATGCCTTTTGTGATCCTCAATGCCCATTTTTAGCTTGATTATCGTCTTTCTTTGACCTTTATGACATTGTTACTTACCCTGAATGTTATACCGTTGACACTATCAGTCACTTAGATGATCCTTGTGAAGGTCCCTGCCATAACTCAAAATCACCAGAGTTGTAGTAACTTGAGGGTTAAATATATTATTCCAATATGCTCCCATGGTTCAAAGGCCCATTTTATGGATCAAGAGCACAAATGGTTTTTTTTATATAAAATTTGCTTAAAGTGTGCGCTGGAGATATTTGAACCTGGATTTCTCTTAGACTATGTTAAAGTCATTGCCAGTACACCAAAACTCTATAGTTGTAGTGAGGGTTTAATATTTATACTATTCCAAAACCTACAAATCAAAGCTCAACATCTTTGGCCTTTGCATCTTAGTGACAATTTCTGACTTTCTAATCTATTAGTTGATTTTTTTTTTTTGTTATTTTGAGCTGTAACATCACCCATTCCATCCATTTGTTATTGGATTCAGATTCATGGAAGCCCATTTTTACTAATGAATGAAGGGAAAGCATATGTAATTATTCTCATATGTACTTGCTTTCATTATTACGCATGGTATATCCACTACCAAGTACCAAGAAAGAATTGTATGGAGTTAAAGCTGCCTTCATATAGAAGAGAAGGTTGCACTTTTATTAAAATTTGAAAACATTACTTCTATATGACAGAGTACCATATGTGACTTGAGTCAAGTTCAGAGTTTGCATCCAGTTAGGACCAATATGATATAGTGGTTTGTTAGTTTGGTTCAGTTGGTTTGATTTAGTAGTAGGTATGGTTTATTTTATGTGGTTTGGCTTATTATGTTTGGTTAAAATTATGATTTGGTTGTAATCTTTTTACTTTTAGATATGATCAGTTATAAGTTGGTAAGGTTGCTATTTAGCTTAAAGAACCGCACCCACCATCTTCTCCGAGACCATGACAGTAACCACCAGTTTCCCTGCACCTGATGTATCTGCTCCTTGTGATTATCTTTTATTAGACAACTGACTGATAGATTACTATTTAACTAGCCAGCCGCCGGCCTCTGCTGTCTTATTGCAGTACCTCTTGTCTGATCATTTTTCAATTCAAACATTTTTAATTGTCGCATCAAATTCCATTCAACTTTTGGTAAATCCAATGCAGTTCTTTTTCAACTTAATAGTTAACTCCGATATCTGCTAGTATTTTGTGGTATATTTTAATAATTATTGTTTTATAATGAAACTTGTTCTAAATCTTACATTAGTAATTTGTGAATCTGCCCATCTTGGCTATAACTACAAGTGTTGTCTCGCGTCATATACTTCTATTTTCTTGTATTCTTTAAATATGCTTCAATTGTTATGTGATGTAACATTGATAAACTCAATGGTTTGTCGTCGACATATACTGAAGAAAATGTCTATTTTTTTTTTGTACTATTTTCTCACAAGCATAAAAGGCGACATTCAGCTTGGACCCACTGGCTTGATTATTTTTCTTAATGAATGTTGATGCTTTGATATTGCTGCAAGTGCAACTAGCAATCACTCACCTTGGTTGTGTTGATGAATTCTTGATTCCTTGTTTGATTTCTTTACTGTGAATATATATTATGATATTTTCTGGGAGAAAATAATAGTAACCTTTTATTTTAATTGTATGATGGTTCTAATATAACCGACATTTTTAGACAGATAAAATAGGCATACTTTGTTGCTGATTCCAATAATTTGGGATAAAGATATTTTATTCTATTAAATTTACTTTTTTGTTGATTGCAGCGTATGGCATGATACATCCATCCCATTTGCAGACATGCTTGAAGAGTTTGAGTTATGGATTGAAAATCATCACTTGTGGAAGAAAGAACTTGGAGGATCACTTGATCGAGCTGCTTTTATATCTTGGTTAGTCGGTAATTACTGAAAATATTGATTAACTTGATGAATCTAATAATATTTTATGTGCCCTTTTCATCTTTATTTATGTAATTACTTTTGATTTTTGTACCAACTATTTCTTAATCACACAGTATTTTTTTCGTTTTCACAAATTTAAACATTAGACTCCCATACGACATCAAAAGCTATGGGGTCATATTGGTGCTTCCCTTGTGTCAAACGATCTTTAAGAGGAATTGGTACGAATATTTGATCTGTACTGTGATTGTTAAAGTGCATATAGTTGCTCTGATCAAATACGTCGTACACACATGTAGACTTGTTTTCCACACAAGTTTTTGATATCTTGCTGAGGATGGCAGCTTCTAAATGGAAATTATGTTATTTGTCCTTGTATTCTATTTTTCTTTTCAATAGTTGCTACTAAATGTTTTCAGTAAATGTGTCAGAAATTAGTATGTAGCCTATGGCTGCAAAATTGTTTGTACTCGACCAAAAGATACTATGCACGAAAATGGGTTACTAGTTTTCATTCACTGTCGTGAAGTATCATATGATTTCTTTCGGGTCTTTTACATTGTTCTCTTCCCATGCACTGATCGCAACTGTGGGGAAACAATTGCCACTAGGATATACATATATTAGCCCTTCATATGGACCCATATGTATTTGTATATCACACTAGTTAACTTCCTTAACACTGGACTCTACTTACACTGATACGCACAACACTGATACTATATTCCACTTATACATACCTATGACACCCAGGTTCTACACCCATACTCTTGAGTATAGCATCTTTTGGATATTTTTATTTTGATTACTTGGTTATAAAGAGTTGCAATGATTTTAGATCATTCAGAGTATACCCGTAAGAATTTTGATGATACCACTATGTGCCAGAAAACATTGGGAACTACTACAACAGTTTTAGTCAAACCAAAAGGTCTGTTAAAATAATAGTGGGTTTTCATATCTTTTTTTTATCTTTAGAATATATTTTTAAGAAAGAGCCTTGATTTGAAATTTTGTGTTTGATTGCAAGGTGGAAAATACGTGGAAAACAAATTAATTCCACATAATTATTTTACTAGAAAAATATTCCATGGAAATTTGAAATTTTATGGTGGAAAACTTAAATTTGGTGTTTGATTGTTATTCTTTTCCACAGATAGTTATTTTCCATGGAAAGTGATATTTTTCTATGGGTTGGACAGTTTCATTTTCCACCATTTTAGAAGAAAATGATAGTTTTTTGGAAAATAAGTCCACGAAAAATATAAGCTATCAAACACGACAATTGGTGGAAAATTTGTTATGGAAATATATTCCATGGAATAAAATCTCAAACAAACACACCCTAAGTATGATTTAAACTACAAAAGATAATGGCAGGGGAAAGAATTAGTTATTGTTGGTATATTTAGTATGGAAATATGTTATATTTAGTATGAGAATATCCTGAGGACGTATTTGGTGTTGGTATATTTAGTATGGGAATATGTTATATTTAGTATGGGAATATCCTGAGAACATAATTGGGATGCCAAAATATACCACAGGATATTCCATTGGATATTCCATCATGTAAAGGCTATATAAAGCCTATGAGACTCAATCAATAAAATCACTCAATTACAACATGGTATCAGAGCCACAAAAAACCTTAGCCGTCATCCCCTCTCCAAAACCCTAACCATAGCGGTCATCAACGCCACCGCCACCACCATCGACACCACCACCACTACCGTCACCACCGCCGCTGCCGTCACCACCGCCGACATCACCGCCACCTCAGCTGTCCCCACCGTCGACATCACCGCCGTCATCACCGTCCCCACCGTCGACATCACCGCCACCTCTGCCGTCCCCACCGCCGACATCACCGTCGACATCATCGTCACCACCGCCGACATCACCGTTCGTCACAGAAATGAGGGGGCAATCCAAATGTGACATCGAGGACCTAGATCTGATGGGAGAGAGACATGTTCAGATCTAGGATCGGATGACGAGGACGAGCGTGAGTCGTAGAACGGACGTGATATAATCGGAGAGGAGAAGCATCGATGGAGGAGATCATCAAGAAGCTGGATCCTGTAGAGGTTGTAACGTTGATGTAGTTGATGAAGATGTCGGCTAGTGAGAGCATAACACGAACGTCGTCGAAGTTGGAACTTCCCTCCATCGATCTGAAGCTTGATGGACCGACTACCTACCTAAGTTGGCCACGACGGGAAATGAGAACCCGGAAAGAGAAGACAGAGCTGTATGAGGGCTCAACAGGACGAAAAGCACCGTCAGGACCTAAGGAAGAGCCCCGGCAGTGCTTCAACTACGGGGAGGTGGGTCATCTGAGGTATGCTTGCACCAAACCACCCAAGGGAGATTCAGGCGAAAGACATAGACAGTTTGGAGGATGTGACCATGGTTGTAGGGGTCGACGGGGCATTCGAGAAGGTTGTCGTGCAAATCGGATGGTAGCAGAAGGCGAGGAGACAGCTGACGGTCCCTATACTGAGGAAGATCAGGCACTGCAGGATATGTTGAAAGTACTCAGGAGGAGGCAGAGAGCGTCGAGCGATGGAGACAAGAGGAGTGGGACCGGGGAGACGTCCACCTCATTCTTCGCCAGAGGCAATACTGCTATGTATGCTCATCCGTCGGCGGAAGGCGCTGACAACTCGTTCGCCCTTGCATCTATGTCTTCCCTTAGATCGTCGGATTGCATTATCGATTCGGGTGCGTATCAGCACGTGACAGGGAATGCTAGTGAGTTTTCTTTCTACACTCACCTAGCATCAGCGGACAGCATTCAAACAGCTGATGGTACTTTCCAGCCAGTGGTCGGTAAGGGTATTGTCGATTATACAGGTTCAGTAAAATTATCCAATATTTTGCATGCTCCTTCTTTTCCAGTCAGTCTTTCGTCTATTAGTTCTATAATCCTCCAATTAAAATGCACTGTCTGCTTTGATATTCCTAAGGTGATATTCCAGGAGAAAAAGACGGGACGAAGACTTAGGACTGGCACTTGGCATAATGGACTGTGGTACCTGGATCGAGAAGGGCTGGATTCAGCATTAGTATCTATGGCAGAAAAGGCAGAAATAAGAGGACTGAAGAAGATGAGTGCGGAAGATACATTGCGACTCCACCATAGGTGGTTGGGACACTCTTCATTTGGTATTTTAAGCAAATTATATCCTGCAATTTATGAAGAAGTTAATAAAGAAAAAATAGTTTGTGATGCTTGTGAGTTAGGCAAACTTACTAGGAGTTCATATGTGAGTAGAATTCATAGGAGCTCGTCCGTTTTTGATGTGGTACACTCTGATGTTTGGCAGCCTTGTACTACACCTATGAATGGTTACAAATATTTAGTTACCATCATAGATTATTTTCCTCATACTACTTGACTGTATTTGATAAAAAATAAGATTGAGGTCCCCTCCTGTTTTTGGGACTTTCACAAATATATCCAGACCCAGTACAATGTAGTGGTGAAGGTACTGAGGTCTAATAATGGAACGTAGTACACCAACAAGACACTTGCAGAATACTTGTCCGCCCATGGGATACGGCATCAGCCCACCTGTGCATATACACCAGCACAAAACGGAGTAGCGAAAAGGAAGAACAGACACGTCCTAGAAGTGGCGAGAAGTATGATGATAGACATGAATGTCCCACAAAGTCTATGAGGATATACAGTATTGAAAGCAGCTCAACTGATCAACAGGATGCCTTCGAAGGTGTTGGGATGGAGGTCTCCATACGAGATGCTGCAGGAAAATAATAGTGGGATGCTCCCACTAAAGGTGTTTGGTTGTGTATGCTTCGTAAAGGACAACAGATCGTCAGTATGGAAGCTTGATCCTCGAGCAATCAAGTGCATTTTTATGGGCTACTCGGGAACTCAGAAGGGCTACGTATGAATGTTCACTTCAGAGAACATGAGCCATACTACAGTCAGGAGGGAAACCCAAATATCTCGCCTGAAACTGCAAGTATGAGGCGAGAGGGAGGAGTTGTTGGGAAGCATTTCGACTGATCTCGGAGTATGGCTTGGAGGAACAAATAGGGTACAGGAATGTGAAAAGTGACAGGGAGAGGAAATAAGAGGTGTTAGGCCCATAGCTCAGGGGGAGATACTTACCTACAGCAGGCGAGAGAAGCAACATGCAGGACCTGTTCCTACAGTGCCAGTGCTAAGTCCCTTGCCAGCGCTCGTCTTGACTCCGGAGATACCTACACCACCACCTAACCCTGCAGGTGATATCCTTCCTTCTCCTCCTCCCCAACCATCATCAGTATGGAGGTCCACTCATAGTAATACGAGAAACCTCCTGATAGATATGGTTGAGACCTTGCTAAATTTGTCTCATATAATCATATCTCTTCTTCTCATGGAGCTTTTATTGCATTATTGGATAGTGTTACTTTACCTAACAATTGGCAGGTAGCCAAGAATGATCTAAAGTAGAAAGCAGCGATGCATGAGGAGTTGGAAGCTCTGGAGAAGAACCGAACTTGGGAGCTGGTGAGACTGCCAGAAGGAAAAAGAGCAGTCGGATGCAAGTGGATTTTCACTGTGAAGCAGAACCCAGATGGACAGGTTGAGTGCTTCAAAGCTCGACTGGTGGCAAAAGGATACAGTCAGACGTACGACATCGACTATGACGAGACCTTTGCAACAGTGGCGAAGATGAGTACTATCAGGACCTTGATCTCTCTGGTAGCCAATGAAGGATGGAAGCTACACCAACTGGATGTGAAGAATACATTTTTTCATAGGGAACTAGTGGAGGAGGTGTATATGGAGATACCGCCAGGATTCGGCACCAATCAGACAGAAGGCAAGGTCTGCAAGCTGAAGAAGTCCCTCTATGGACTGAAGTAGTCTCCTCGAGCGTGGTTTGACAGGTTCAGGAGAGCAATGATAGGGATAGGATATCAGCAGATTAATACTGATCATACTGTATTCTTCAGACGAAGTGGAGGCTACATCACCATGCTTGCGGTGTATGTGGATGATATGATTATCACTGGAAATAACGAGCAGGAGATCGCCCAACTCAAGGGAAATCTTGGCAAAGAGTTCAAGGTGAAGGATCTTGGCCCTCTTTGATACTTCCTTGGGATTGAGATTGCTCGAGATACAGAAGGAATTATTCTTTCTCAAAGGAAGTACGCACTAGACCTGCTCACGGAAACAAGGATGATGGGATGCAAACCAGCTACGATACCGATAGACTAGAAGTTTAAGCTGGATGCTGAAGCCGAAGAACCAGTTGACCGGAATAGATATCAGAGAATGGTGGACAAGATGATATATTTGAGCCACACACTTCCAGATATATGCTTTGTAATTAGTGTGGTGAGCCGCTATATGCATGACCCTCGAAAGGGTCATATGGGTGCAATATACCAGATTCTTAGATACTTGAAGGGTGCTCCTGGGAAGGGACTGATGTTCAGGAACAACAATCACATAGACATCAAGGGCTACTGTGATTCTGACTGGGCTAGTTGTGCTGATGACAAAAGATCTACCTCGGGATACTGCATCTTTTTAGGAGGCAACTTGATCTCTTGGAGGAGTAAGAAGCAGTCAGTGGTAGCTAGATCGACAGCTGAAGCAGAGTACAGAGCTATGATCTTAGGAGTTGCAGAGCTGCTATGGTTGAAGAATATGCTGGTGGAGCTGAAGTTGGATCAAGGAGCCAAGATGAAGCTGTGATACGATAACCAGTCAGCTATTAGTATTGCCAACAATCCAGTAAAGCATGGCAGGACCAAACACATCGAGATCGATAGGTTCTTCATCAAAGAGAAGTTGGTTAGTGGACTACTGGAGCTAGGCTACGTTCCAACAAAGCATCAGGTAGCAGACGGACTGAACAAAGGACTTAGCTCTGTGAGCAAGATCAGAGGATGTGACAAGATGGGCTTAGTGAATATCTTTCGCCCATCTTGAGGGGGAGTATTGGTATATTTAGTATGAGAATATATTATATTTAGTATGGGAATATCCTGAGGACGTATTTGGTGTTGGTATATTTAGTATGAGAATATGTTATATTTAGTATGGGAATATCCTGAGGACATATTTGGGATGCCAGAATATGTCACAGGATATTCCATTGGGTATTCCATCAAGTAAAGGCTATATAAAGCCTATGAGACTCAATCAATAAAATCACTCAATTATAACAGTTATATACATATCATTTGTTGTATGTTGCATAATACTGTAAGTACAGGATATCTCTCACAAAATCTTTGAAACAGTAAATTCAGAAACATGTAGCATCATTTCTGAGGTTGAAATGGCTGAGCCTATCAAGATTTTACCCTCGCTTTGTGTCGAGGCATGTGGTTTGCCTTGTGAAGATGGTGTTTTCCACAGAAGTTACCAAATTGAAGCTGCCCATTCTCCTTCAACCAATAATTGTATGGATCCAATTAAAGAAACATCACCAGAAACTAGAGTTAATGACCCCAATCACAGCTGAAGTGAGTTCCTTTTGATATCTTCATATCATTGAACTTTTTGCATACAACTCAACTATAATATGTTACTATGCTTTGGGCACCATTTATTTATCTTTTTGTTTTCCAATTTTGGATCTCAGTGTTTGGATGAATAAAATTTCCTGTTCACTGACAATATCAACTTACTAAAGCTGATTGAAAGAGGAAGAAGACAATTCTGGTAGTTTCCAAATGTTATGATTTTTAAAGTTTTTGGGAAAGAAAGGACATCTATTTTTGTAGCATCAAGTTGTATAGATTTTCTTTACCCAACTTGTATTTAGAGCCTGTATAGACTATAATGCTGCCGGTTGCTGTTGACCATTGTGAATGAATATCTTAAGAAGACCTCAGCACCTGCTCATAGCTATTTATAACTTAAAACTTTATATGGATGCCTACCATACTGTTATGAACTTAAGAAATTGAAATGACAACTTGCCACGGAGACAATATCCTTGTTTTCTTAAGTTTCAAAAATGTATCAGCATAAACTGACTTTTGTAGTTGTTTGCTTCTAAACTGATTTTTGGTCCAATTTTACATTTTTAGTCCGCTGGCTTGGTTTGCTACTACTTTATTTTTGTTACTTCAGTACTGATACTAGCACTACACTTGATTACATGGATTTGTGCTTTGGTATCTGGATTATTGATACTACTCTTCTTGTCTTTTCTTTTCTTCTAATTAATTGCTGACATACGAGTGAAACCCAGTTTGGTTGTCTTTAGTATTTTTTTATATTTATTACATACTATATTAGGCTTTATTCTTGGCATGAGTTTGGTCTCTTTTAATCTTTGTTTTTTGAAAAGTGATGAATGTTTGTAGCTTTGTTACAAACATAGAGCTAAGGATTCATACTCCAATGTCCTAACTAACTACACTTGGATCAGTTGCTTAACTTTGGGATAGGTGGCTTTGGTTTCTTTAATTCTCATACTGAGTTTAATTTATGATGAGTATCACTTTTTCGTGAAATTGTTTGGGCTATGTTGGCATTTGGTATTTGAGATTTTTTTTGGTAGGTCCTATATTATGCTGCAAACATCATATAATGATATTGCTGCTGTGGCACATTTTTGGAGACAGTCTGTAACACCCAGTTTTTCAGATGAGGGTATTTTTGTCATTTTTGGGGTTATTTGAATTTATTAGAATTTATTTGAATTTATGGGAATTTTTAGGATTTATTTTAGAATTATTTAAATGAAGGTTGACTAGGTTGACTTTGACTAGCTTTGACTTGGTAAGCTAACCCTAGTTGAGTTGGACTTGGTTAGATTATGAGATCCTAGGTTAATTTGAGTTAACCATATTCTAGTTATTAAAATCAATTAGGAAATAGAGATTAGAATAGAAAGTTTTAGACACAAGTCATGACTTGTGATTTGAACCATTGATTAATGACTAAGCCCAATCCATTAGCCACGTGAACCTAACCCTAACCCAATCCTCAGTGACCGGCCACCTAGTCCTAGGGATTCCCACCCTATAAATAATCTCCTCCATTAGGACTAGCCTCCTTAGAATTTCATAAGCTTTGGAAAGAGGTGAGTTTCCATCTTCACAAATCCATATAAATTCTATTTTAGCTCCTTTTTCCCCCAAACCAATTGCAATAGGTTTTGATTTTATTCTTCTTGCTGTTGTTATCGAGTAATCTCAGAGTTTGGAAAATTTGGAGAAGTTTGGCTATCAAGAGGAACACCTCTCTTTGGAGTTTTTTGAAGGATTTGACACCTATAGGTAAATTCTATTCCTCACCATAGAATGTTGTTTTTATTGCATATCTAGGAATCCCTAGGCCTAACCTAACTATAGGACTAGCTAACCCTAGATTTCGTGTCCTTTTCGTGTCCTATTTAGACACGTATGGTGCAAGTGTTTGATGAAATGCCCCAATGGGCATTTCGATTGATTTTTAGGAAACTAATTGAATAGGAAATTAGGTTTTTATGTCACTTATGAGTTTATAGTGTCTTGGTGTGGTTTTCGTGTTGTGTCGAGTCACCAGGGACACGGGAACACGCTGACAAGCGCGCGCGTGCACGGGCACTGTAGCTGCCCTGCTACTCGGGTCTGATTTCGAGCTGGACACGCCACGTCGACACATGATATTTGACACAGACCTAGGGGCGACCACTGACATCATGTGTGTCAAGTGTCACGAGCCCTTGTGTCGTGTCGGACATGATATTGCACGTGCACTGTGTGTGCACGGTGCGGTTCAGTGCACTGGGTTGTTTCCCTGTTTTCAATTCGATTTTAAATGTTTAGATTGTGTTTTAAATTGCTAATTAGATCCTATATATCATGTATAATCTCTTTTATATTAGGTTTACATGTTAGAATAGGTTTGATGTGAGTAATTGGATTCGAATTAGGATTTTTGCATGTTTTCTGATACCATTACTGATATTCAGTATTTTTCCATTTCCTAAACTTTTAAATCATGTTTTAAGAAATGTTTCACACTGTTTAATATCCCCACATGATTGTTCGTTATGTTAATACAGTTTTTACATTTGAATTTGGGCTTTTGGTGTGTTAATGAGAATTTGAGCATTGTGTTGGATTTTGAATGAATTAGAAAAACTGGAAATTAATTTCCTTTACTCTTCAAAGCCTGAGGCTGACTCCCTATTTCCCTATAGACAAGTACAATGTTACTTTCGAATTGGCTTAAGAGTTTGAGGATGGGAATTGGGTATATGTGTTGGTCGAATGACATAAAACTGTTTTTGTTTCAATATTAACTGAGCTAATACCTGAGATTGGTTGATCCTTGTATTGAATGATATGTTGGTTTGATTTAAGTTCATGTAACTGAACCTAAGATTCATTTTACTAAACTGAAATTGAAATGAGTATGGAAAGGGTTTTCTTTTAACTGAGATTACTTCTTTCCTTTAACTGAAATGGGTTCCAAATCTGGGATTTAGTTCTAGGACTGTCATGTGGGTTATAGATTGGTTTTGTTATTTAACTGGAATTGATTTCCATTTCTTTTCACACTGTTTATTTCCCTATTTCCTGAGATTAGAATGGATGGTATTTCATTCACTAATTCCTGTAAAAATCTGTATTGAATGTTCCTAATTAAACTGGGAATGAAGTCTCTAAAGGCTGAACTGAATTTCCATTTCCTTACACTGTTTTGCAATAGGATTTGGTTCCATTTCACTGATTCACAGGTTCACACACTCATGTACAGATTTTGCCATCTCACTGATTTTGCCTTACTTTTTACTATGTTCAATGAATTCCTGATTCCAGGATATGATGCCACTGTTCTTCTTAACTTTTTCACTGAATTTCCTATATGTCACACTGATTTCAGGTTTTCACTCACACACACAGGTATCCTATTTACTGTTTTCAGGATATCCATATCACACACATTCATGACACCCTCACCCCTCACACTCTCTTGTGACTGAACACTCATGACTCACTAATATACACACTCACACCTTCAAGCTTAACACATACACACAACTCTCATGTCTCATTGACACACACACACATTAGTATATATATGTGACACCCACACCACACACACATGCACCCTTCATTCCTATCTTCCCTTGTATATGAGTATGTGAGTTCAATTAAGGTATCTTATATAATGTGTGTTACCATATAATATTAATTTGGGTATATAGAATATGTTGTGTGAATATGTATATAGGTAGCCTATATGTAAATAAATGTTACTATGTTATATTACATAAATATATCAATGTGTGTTACTATATAATATTGTCATGTGTTATGTGTATAGGTGATTTGTAGGTTGGTTAGGCAGGGTATTGCCTAATAGCCTATGGCCTAGGCTCTTAGCCTATGGGTGTATCTGTGTGTCAGTATAGAGTCTAGTCAGACTTGTGTAGTCTTGTTAGACCTAGAATAGACTAGTATAGGCTTGTTTGACCTAGTTTAGACTTGTTGGACCTAGTTTGACCGTAGTTGACCTAGTTTGACTTCTTGGTTGACCAGGGTTGACCAAGAGATGACTTTGGCCTAGATTGACCTAGATTCATGTAGAATGTATTGAATTGCATCTTGTTATCATTTTAGACTTGTTGTGACTTGTGCTGTTCTGATTAGGAGCCAGACACCTCTCCTCGGACAGTACATTTCATCCGGATACTCAGATACAGGCGAGTACATTCTCTGATCATTTCATATCCTATTAGAATGATTTTTCGGCTTTAGATTACTTTACTTGATGCTGTCACGTTGGTAACATGGATTAGTACTATATGGATCCATTCTTGAGATGTTATCCCCTCAGGGAGCATCGTGTACTACATGTTCTGTGCGTTTCACTTACATGGTGTATCACTATGCTTCACGGTTCATTGATCACTTGTGACATGTACTCTCATGATCACAGAGTCTTCCCTGAATCACCCATTTATGGGCATTCCCTGAATTACCCATTTATGGGCATTCCCAGAATCACCCATTTATGGGCTATCCATGTATCACCCCTTGTGGGCCTTTGCATGGAATCATAACATAACCTGGCTGGATCCTTGTGTATTGATTGGGGGTACGGGAGAGTAGAAGTAGACATGTGAATAATATCCAAGTAGTGTAGTTCCCAGAATCACTCCATAGTATAGTTCCCAGAATCTCCTATGCCATTCATATGTTTATATTGTACTCTGACTCACTAGCCACTGTTATTTCTCTATTTATAGTATATATATTTCCATTACAGCTTTCTCTGTTTATATTTCATACTTTCTTTCAGTTTCCTGTATCTTACTCTACTGCATGTTTATATTTTCTAACCTGCTATGAACTGTTGGGATGTATTGTGCTCGCTCCTGTCCTGACTGAACCTGTTGAAAATATTACAGAGGACGAGGAGGAGGCTGGTGTGGATACCTATTACGGTGCTACCTTAGATGAGATGTTGGACCTGGACCAGCAGTAGGTCCCACTAGCTGTGGATGACACACCCTTAGACTAGGATGTTTTCATTTACAGTACTCTTGGATGATTGTATATATTTGATACTGGGGATATGTATTTATCTTAGACACTTAGACTCTCTGTTGTACTTGGGATTTTCTTTCTTTTCAACAGTTTTATCTATCTGCTATCTTATCATCTGCCTTAGTTGTGATTGAGTTACTTTCTGCTATGTCATCCCCATTCGGGGAGTATAAAATGTTTAGCTTTATATTGTTAGATGATGTGACCAAGGACAGCGTTCTACCGCCGATACTGCGGTGTAGGCTGGACGTACCCACTTCTCGTGCCCTTACTCTAGGGTAAGGGTCGTGACACAGTCACTTGTAGTATTGCTACTGGAAGTATTGCTACTGGAAATGAATGTTTTTCTAATACTCTAGCACAAACTTTGATGTAGGCTAGGTTTGATATATTTTTTGCAAAGCTCTGAGCCCTACTTTTGACAAACTTTAGAATTAATTTGGACATTTGGATTGATAGTCTTCTCAATTTGTTTAATGCAATATTATTGAGCTATGGATGCTTATTGGGTCATGTTATGTTTAATTGGCAAGCTACGGATGCTCTAACCATGTAACGCCCCAGAACCAGAATACTGGAGAGCGGGAGCGTACATAGCCAGCTATGTATATATTAAAGTGCAACCCACCTCGCTATACGGTCACGGCTGTCTAGATACATGAGGATTTCACTACAAGCTAACAGTCTCCTATGGTCATGAACAAGCCTATTGTCTCAATCTCAAGCAAGCAATAATAGTTACAAGAGGTCAGAGCACTAAATATATAATAGCAAGGGGTCCCATACATTACATATTGGATGATCATGAAGCTAGTCGTACAAAATGTCAAGACTAGCAAGAGTTCAGTCATACATGATCAACCCTAGGATCTGTCAATCAAGTTACAGCCCGTAGACAGATAGTAAATAAAGGTGCAATACGAGCTAACACGTGCTCGCCAGCTAAATGCCTCAAAAGAATAATTTTTACAATAAAGTGGGAGGACAAAAAGAAACCCACTCGTTGCCGGGTTACGCCTGGTGGTCACCATCTGGCTGGAAGACAAGTGGATCCTCTGGTGCTGCTCCGATATCTGGCCACACAAAACTAGCTGGGTCAGACCCCAGAAAGAGCAAGTGCCACAAAGGAGGCTTCACTCAGGAACTAAAATCAGCATATTACAATAGAATATTAAAGATAAATAATAAATAAAGAACTGATAATAATAGAGATAACAACAGTAAACTGAGTACGAAGAAACCATTCAAGTAGCCAGGTAACAACCCTTAAACCAAACAAGGACCGGGGTTGCATCCATTCACCTGAATAGAAACCCGTCTCAAATACTATTGATACAGTGAAGACAATAAACGAAAAGAGAATACAGAATTGCTCCGGGAGCCAGGTTACAACCCTTAAACCAAACAAGGACCGGGGTTGTAACCCTTCGCCTGAACAGAACTGGACCCCTGATCTTTATTGCTAAGACCAGTATAAATAATCATGGTATTAAGGTAAGGTAAAACATAACGAACATGACATGGGGTTGAAATAAGACAATAAAAGAAGAGAGGACACAGAACTGCTCCGGGAGCCAGGTTATAACCCTTAAACCAAATAAGGACCGGGGTTGTAACCCTTCGCCTGAACAGAACTGGACCCCCGATCATTATTGTTAAGGCAAGCATCAATAATTATGTCATGTCACAATCTTGCACAGAATCAGGATAAAACTAAGCTGGAATAGACTCCATCTAATCAATCACGGCCAATCAAGAGTACGGCTTGATACTTTTAACTAACTAGGGTTATCACAGGCCTAGTTACTAGCAAGATGCAATAAGATTATCCCAACAGCCACAAGCCCTGCAGACCATCCGGTTATCCAGGACGAATGTCCGTTTATGAAGAATGCAACACGTGATTGTGTGCTGGAAATGTGCCCTACTCGTCGGTAGGATACAAGTCCACTTGAGCGCCCAAATAACGGGATTGCCTGTAGCTGAAAAATCTCTTCATAACTACTGGATTATTCTAGTTATTAGCCTTAGTTGAATTCAGTAGGTACCCCTGACCATGGTATTCAGGAGTCCCTATCCTAGACATGATGCAAGACAAGACTGGTTTATTTGTGCAAGCACAATCGTCCACGGTATCAAGAGGAGGATTACTAGCATATCGAGATAGCCGTCACAATGGCATTCCAGATTACATGTCATGTTTATTTGTCAAGAGTGCGCCACGACGGGCCACTATCATGTTCTATCCTTACATTATAATAAATGAGAAAACTTGCATAAAATAGCTAATAACATGCTCTTGAAGCCAAAAAAAAGATCTACCACTTTCATGTGGGGAGTTGGGAGAGATTTTGGCCACAAATTGGCCAAATAGGGCATAAAATAGCAAAAAATAGCCAAAATAGGTACTATGCGACACTATTCAACACTATACGGCACTCCTATATGCGGCTCGAAAACTATGCGACACTATGCAGCACTCCCATATACGGTTGGGTACTATACGGCACTATACAGCACTCTCTTATGCGGCTGGGTACTATGCTCATATGCGGCTGGACACTATACGGCACTATGCAGCACTCTCTTATGCGGCTGGACACTATACGGCACTATGCAGTACTCTTTTATGCGGCTGTGCACTATGCAGCACTATGCAGCACTCTCTTATGCGGCTGGGCACTATACGGTACTATGCAGCACTCTCTTATGCGGCTGGGCACTATACAACACTCTCTTATGCGGCTTATAACACCCATATTCTGAATACGTATTTTTGGTTAAGCCTGCATGTATCATGGACCTGTATTTTATTTTCTCAGATTCTGGCCTGTAATTATATTTCTGGATCGACTTGCAGATTTTGGGTTTTCTCGTAAAGTGGGTTTTGACTTGGCTTGGTTTTATTTTGTGGAGAGGGTTTGGTTTGGTTTGGTTTATCATGAGAGGAGCACTTTAACCTACACTCCACCATCAACACAACACAACCCACCATCATAAATCTCCACCTACTTTTCCCTCTTCTCATTATTTTCATTTATTTCTTCTTCTTCTTCCTTCCTCTACACAACTCCCCAACCTATAGGCAAGTGCACCTTGCCATCAAATAAGCACCACTTTTTATTTGTCCATTAACTAGATTGGGCCATGGAGAACAACTTTAGAACTTGACATTTTGTGATTTGGAGCTTTCATTCTTCTAGATCTAGGTTTTAACCATTTTCGAAAATCCTTGGTTTTGATCTATTAAACTTCAATTTTTGCATGTTTTGATGCTTCCATGTGGAAGAGAATTCGATTTTACTCAAGTTAGAACTTTGAAATCTAGATTTGGTTTTGATTTGGCAAAGTTATGAAGAATTGAAGTTCTTGGTGTTCTTGGACCTGCTCTCGGCCAGGAAGAACATCCCTCTGCCTTGCGCTCTTTAGCGCATGGCCGATTGCGCACCCCCGGCTTGTGCTCTTTAGCGCAGGGCCGATTGCGCATGACCTCAGCCAGTGCTTTGCGCTGCGCTGGATTGCGCTGGCGCAAGCCATCCATGCGCAAGCCAGCCATGCGCAAAGTAACCCCTGCGCAATCCACCCACGCGCAGTTGACTCCTGCGCAGTCTGTTCCTGCGCAATCTACCCATGCGCAGTTATCTTCTGTGCAGTCTATTCATGCGCAATCTGCCCCTGTGCCCTGTGTCCCTGCGCACTTGGCACCCTGCACAACTGACATCTGCGCAATCCAACTCCCTGACCCCTTGCGCAATCCATTGGCTTTTGGAGTTTTGGTTATTTCTTTAAGCTTGGCTCTTCTATAGTCCTATATATATTGGTATTTTATTAGATATTTTACGCCCATTTTATATCCTTACGCCTTTTGTCATGAACTTGATTTTTACTTAATACGTTTGGATTGACTATTGTACTTGGCATAGTATGACAAGGAACTAGCATAACACGACAGTGACCCGTAGTGGTGCACTCCTGACATGACCAACCTGACATGACAGTGACCCGTAGTGGTGCACTCCTAACAAGCACCCTGACATGATTTATCTTGATAACTTGATAGTGGCCGTGGCGGCGCACTCCTGACTTGACTTGACTTGACTTGCCCTGACACCGTGGGTGCTCCTGCTTGCTTGCTTGTACAATCCACTTATCTTGTCTCGCATCATGTCTAGGACGTGACTTCCTGGGTACCACGGCCAGGGACTCGCGCTAAATTGGATTAGGCTAATGATTAGATCAAACTAGAACATGGAGAATTCCCAGTCACAGGCAATCTCGTTATCTGGGCGCTTTAATGGACTTGTAGCTTGCCGACGAGTAGAGCACATTTCCAGCACATTGTCATGTGTTGCACCCTCTAAGTCACCTAAGGGTACATTTGTCTCCCGGGCAATGTACCCACCTATAACTCTCAACCCGCGGAAGGATAACTGGATAGTCTGCAGGGCTTGGGACTGGAATTCTCACTTGCATCTTGTTAGTAATTAGGCTTGTGATAATCCTAGTTAGTTAAAGTAGTAAGCCGTAGTACTTGCTTGGCCGATTGCGAATGGATGGTGTCCAGCCTTGTCTAAGTCTTGTCTAGCTCCAGTACCTGCTATCTCCTGAGCATGTTTGTTTTACTTATCTTAACGATAAATGAGTAGAGACATTGAGCTATTCAGGCGAAGGGTTACAACCCCGGTCCTTGTCTGGTTTAAGGATTGTAACAATCCTGGCTCCCGGAATGGTTCCACGTCCCTAGTCGTTTATCGCCCTGTGTACCTTACTACTTGTACTTTCTTAATTTTATTCTTTATGTTCTGATATGCTGGCTTTTGTTCTTATTTGTGGCCTCCTTTGTGGCACTTGCTCTTTCTGGGGTTTGACCCAGCTGGTTTTGTGTGGCCAGATTTCGGAGCAGCTCCCGAGGATCTACCGAGCTTCCAGCCCAATGGTGACAACTAGACGGAATCCTGGCCAAGAGTGGGTTTTCCTTTTTGTTTCACCCACTTATATGTAAATTTATTCTTTTGAGGCGTTTAGCCGACGAGCACCTGTTAGCTCGATGCACATTTACTTACTGTCTGCCTACGGGCTATAAACATGATTAACAAATCCTAGGGTTGATCATGTATGACTGAACTCTTGCTAGTCCCATCATTTTGTACGACTAGCTTCATGATCATCCAATATGTAATATTTGGGACGCCTTATATATATATATTTGATGCTCTAATATCTTGTAACTCTGTTAATTGCTTGAGATTGAGACAATAGGCTTGACCTTAAGAGACTGCTGGCTTGTAGTAAACCCTCATATTTAGACAGCCGTGACCGTATAGTTAAGATGTATTCTATTTCAATATACGTAGCTGGCTATGTCTGCCCCCGCTCTCCAGTATTCTGGTTCTGGGGCGTGACATGGTTTAAGTGGTGGCCCATGCCGGTCTTGGCATTCAAGAAATGTGAGGGTTTACCGAATAGATGTCTCAATCAATATTCGTCCTTGATCTCTGCTCGTATCTTCAAACCCCTGAGAATCTCGACCTGATCATATTGCTTGTATCATTGATCTGTCCTGGTCCTTTCCTTATTGTTCCATATGTCGTCTTCTTCAGTGGTATTACTCCCGGACCTGCCAACCAGCCAGAGGAAGCTCGACAAGCACCCAGCGCCAGGAAGATCAAGCTCAGCACTCTGGAGTAGCCTCCCGAGTTATGCTTTCCGGAGGCTCAGAACCTCCAGTTCAGGCAACTCCGCCCGTTCAACCAGCTAGACAGGATGAGGGACCTTTGGTAGGGCTTATCAGAGAACTGCTTGCATCCCAAGATCGTCGAGGCGACGCCTTGTACCAGGAAGTTCATGATACACTAAACCGAGGAGGTCCCCAAAGGAATCAGGCGGCCAACAGTTTCAAGCGCTTGAACCCTCCCTTCTTTGACGGCAGTGAAGATGCGATTGCCGCGGACGCTTGGCTTCAGGATATTGAGGTGGTTCTAGAAGCAGCTAGGACACCTGAGAATGAGAAGGTGGCGGTGGTACGCCTACAGTTGTTAGACTTGGCTCGCGATTGGTGGACAGCTCAGGCCATGGGATTAGCAGCACCAGTCACTTGGGCGACGTTCAGAGAGAGGTTCCAGACAAAGTACTTCGATGCGGTGGCACAGTGTGACCTGCAGACCAGATTCACCAACTTGAAGCAAGGAGGCAGAACGGTCGATGGCTATGCGACTGAGTTTTCCAGGCTGAGTAGGTTTGCCCCCACTTTGGTGGTGACCGAGTTCGATAGGGCTCAGTGGTTCAAGCAAGGGCTGCACTTAGAGATATTATTGGCTGTGGAGCAGTTCGAGCACCAGACGTTCGATGTAGTATTGAAGGCAGCAAGGAGGCATGAGTATACCTCCCGGAGAATTGTGGACAGGACCGGAGGCAGGAAGCGGTCCCACAACCAGATGCACCAATCTTCAGCTCCAGCCCCGGCAGCTAGGGGATTGACCATTGGAACTCCGAGGCGGGTGACCTCAGTGACGTCGGTTCAGCATTCAACCCCGACGTACCCGCAGCAGCAGAAGCAGAAGCAGTCTTCCGCGGTGGGATGTTCCCATTGCGGGAAGCCGGGCCATGTAGTGGCAGAGTGTCGTAGGGCACAGGGATTGTGCCTGGCTTGTGGAGGAGCAGACCACCAGATAGGGACCTGTCCGAATAGGGGAGGTCCATCATCATCCAACCTTTCTAGTTCTTCGGTGAGAGGACCAGCCCCAGTTCCAGTCCAGCAGCAGCAACAGCAGTACCCGAGGCCATTGTTGCCCCAGGCCCAGGCCTTTCAGCAGCAGAACCAGCAGCAGTTCACCCAGGCTCTAGCACAGAGTCGGCAGAGGGGTTTCCAGCAGAGGGTACCCGCAGCTAGAGGTCAGGCTATGATGATGACCATGGAAGAAGAAGTTGTACCAGGTGAGGTAGTGGCAGGTACTATTCTCGTCAACACCTTTCCAGCATCTGTATTATTTGATTCTGGTGCATCGCATTCATTCATGTCTGCACGATTCGCGACACGAATAGGATTGGAGCCCGAGTCATTATTAGTGAGGCTCAATATACTTACTGGTAATGGTCTTGTGGGAGTAGATCGAATGTTTTCCTCGTGTCGGATCGTAGTTAGCGGTAGAGAGTTCCCTGCTAGGCTCATAGAGTTCCCTATGGCAGACTATGATGTAGTCCTAGGCATGGATTGGTTGAGGAACCATTATGCTAGGATAGACTGCCATGTTGGCAGAGTTGTCTTTAGTATTCTCGGAGAGCCAGAGTTTTCATTTTCTAGAGGTACAGTAGAGCCATCTCCTCCAGTATTGCGGATGGCAGTAGCAGCAGTGTAGTTGCCCTGGATAGTTGAAGAGTTTCCAGATGTCTTCCCAGAGGAACTTCCAGGGATGCCACCAGAGCGGGAGATCGAGTTCACCATCGACTTGATTTCCGGGACAGCACCAGTATCAGAGCGAGTCTACAGAATGGCGCCTTCAGAGTTAGAGATTTTGTACAAGATGATTGAAGAACTCAGGACCAAGGGATTCATTCGTGCAAGTGGATCGCCTTGGGGAGCCCCGATGCTACTTGTAAAAAAGAAGGATGGTACATCCAGGCTATGTGTTGATTATCGTACCTTGAACTCAGTAACAATCAAGAACAGATACCCTCTCCCGAGGATAGATGACTTGTTTGATCAACTCAAGGGGGCTTCAGTTTTCTCGAAGATAGACTTGCGGTCAGTATACCACCAGATCAGAGTCAGAGAGCAGGACATCCCGAAGATGGCGTTCAGATCGAGGTACGTGCATTGGGAGTTTCTAGTTATGCCCTTTGGAGCGACCAATGCGCCGGCAGTGTTCATGGACCTCATGAACCGTATTTTCATGCCTTACTTGGATCAGTTTGTGATAGTGTTCCTTGATGACATCCTGGTCTACAGCAAGAGTGAAGCAGAGCACGAGCAGCATCTCAGAGTTGTCCTCCAGATTCTCAGAGAGCACCAGTTGTACGCCAAGTTCAGTAAATGCGAGTTCTGGCTCGATCGCATTTCGTACTTGGGTCACATCATTACCCGAGGAGGAGTGGAAGTAGATCCCTAGAAGATTATGGCCATCGAGTCTTAGCCAGTACCCATCTCAGTGGCAGAAGTTCGCAGCTTTCTTGGATTGGCCGGCTACTACCGGCGGTTCGTCTCTGATTTTGCAAGGATTTCAGCGCCGATGACCCAGTTGACCCACAAGGATATGCCGTTCGTTTGGACAGCAGAATGCCAGGAATCATTTGAGAAGTTGAAGCGAGGTTTGATAACGGCTCCCATTCTCACCCTTCCAGATGGGACCGGAGGATTCACAGTTTATTGCGACGCTTCAGGCAGAGGATTGGGATGTATTTTGATGCAGCATGGAAAGGTAATTACTTATGCATCACGTCAACTCCGTGATCATGAGAAGAATTACCCGACCCACGACTTGGAGCTAGCAGTAGTAGTGTTTGCACTTAAGTTGTGGAGGCACTACTTGTACGGAGATAGAGTGGAGATATTTACTGATCATAAGAGCCTGAAGTATATTTTCACCCAGAAGGATCTTAATATGCGGCAGAGAAGATGGCTCGAACTACTGGTGGACTACGATGTGGATTTGCAGTATCATCCAGGGAAGGCCAACGTTGTAGCAGATACGTTGAGCCGGAGAGCCGGAGTTTATTTCCTGACGGCGCAACCAGAGCTATTGGCGGATCTTCAGAAGATGGGAATTGAAGTGGTTCTTCCTTCCAATGTGGCCTTGATGGCCAGCCTACAGATTCAGTCCACCATAGTTGAGAGGATCCGGACAGCACAGTTAGCAGATTGTAAGATTCAGCGGCTCAGAGCAGAGTGCGAGGCAGGAAGAAGGCCAGAGTTATGTATTCATGAGGATGGTACACTTTGACACGGCACGCGTCTTTGTGTACCCAGTAGAGATATCAGACAGGAAGTCATGGCAGAGGCTCACAGTTCGCAGTATTCCATCCACCCAGGCAGCACGAAGATGTACAGAGATATTCGTCAACACTTTTGGTGGAATGGTATGAAGAGGGAGATAGCCCGGTATGTCTCTCGATGTTTGGTTTGCCAACAAGTCAAGGCTGAACATCAGAGGCCAGCTGGACTTCATCAACCCTTGCCGATCCCAGAATGGAAATGGGAACGCATAACCATGGATTTCGTGACTGGGTTACCCAGATCTCCGACAGGCAGAGATGCTATTTGGGTCATTGTGGGCAGGCTTACCAAGGTGGCACACTTTCTTCTATTTAGAGTTGGACAGTCGACGGCACAGCTAGCAGAGATGTATCTCAGGCAGATCGTCAGACTTCACGGAGTGCCAGTCAGCATAGTATCAGACAGGGATACGAGATTCACATCGCACTTCTGGCGCGGTCTTCATCAAAGTTTGGGGACTCGTCTCAAGTTCAGCTCAGCGTATCATCCGCAGACAGATGGGCAGTCAGAGCGTACTATACAAACTCTCGAAGATATGTTGCGGTCGTGTACCCTTGACTTCGGTGGTACGTGGGAGGATCACCTGCACCTGGTGGAATTCTCGTACAACAATAGTTTCCAGGCCAGTATCCAGATGGCACCCTTCGAGGCTCTATATGGCAGGAAGTGCAGATCTCCGTTAGCATGGGACGATGTCGGAGAGAGGCAGATGCTCGGTCCAGAACTGATTTCTCAGACGGTTGAAGTGGTCAGGAAAGTCAGAGATCACCTCCGAGTTGCTCAGGATCGCCAGCGCCATTGGGCCGATGCTCATCGGCGTCCCTTAGAATTTGCCGTCGGCGACCATGTATTCCTTAGGATCTCGCCTCCCCGCGGCGTCATTCGTTTTGGCGTACGGGGAAAGCTTAGTCCTAGGTATATAGGGCCGTTCGATATTCTAGAGCGAGTAGGCGATGTGTCCTATCGTCTCGCTCTTCCGCCGTCGCTAAGTGAGGTACATGATGTATTCCATGTATCCCAATTAAGACGGTACATCCCGGACCCGAGCCATATCCTAGATCATTCGGAATTGGTTGTTGGTACCAACCTTTCGTATGAGGAGAGGCCCGTGTCTATATTGGACCGGAGAGAAAAGACGCTCAAGAACAAGACTATTAACTTAGTCCGTGTTGCTTGGGGTCATCACTCTCTAGGTGAGTCAACGTGGGAGCGTGAGGATGACATCCGATCACGATATCCCTACCTGTTTGACTCGTAAGGTATAATGTCTTCCTTGTGCCTTACGCTTTCCCTTCCTTGCTTGCATTGTATGATTGTATGATTGAACTGCTTAGTGTAGCTTGTCTGTGCTTAGCATAGCTTGTCGTGGCAATCTCTAGCTCCTTGATTAAATTTCGAGGACAGAATTCTTTTAAGGTGGGTAGAGTTGTAACACCTATATTCTGAATACGTATTTTTGGTTAAGCCTGCATGTATCATGGACCTGTATTTTATTTTCTCAGATTCTGGCCTGTAATTGTATTTCTGGCTCGACTTACAGATTTTGGGTTTTCTCGTAAAGTGGGTTTTGACTTGGCTTGGTTTTATTTTGTGGAGAGGGTTTGGTTTGGTTTGGTTTATCATGAGAGGAGCACTTTAACCTACACTCCACCCTCAACACAACACAACCCACCATCATAAATCCCCACCTACTTTTCTCTCTCCTCATTATTTTCATTTATTTCTTCTTCTTCTTCCTTCCTCTACATAACTCCCCAACCTATAGGCAAGTGCACCTTACCATCAAATAAGCACCACTTTTTATTTGTCCATTAACTAGATTGGGCCATGGAGAACAACTTTAGAACTTGACATTTTGTGATTTGGAGCTTTCATTCTTCTAGATCTAGGTTTTAACCATTTTCGAAAATCCTTGGTTTTGATCTATTAAACTTCGATTTTTGCATGTTTTGATGCTTCCATGTGGAAAAGAATTCGATTTTACCCAAGTTAGAACTTTGAAAATCTAGATTTGGTTTTGATTTGGCAAAGTTATGAAGAATTGAAGTTCTTGGTGTTCTTGGACCTGCTCTCGGCCAGGAAGAACATCCCTCTGCCTTGCGCTCTTTAGCGCATGGCCGATTGCGCACCCCCGGCTTGTGCTCTTTAGTGCAGGGCCGATTGCGCATGACCTCAGCCAGTGCTTTGCGCTGCGCTGGATTGCGCTGGCGCAAGCCATCCATGCGCAAGCCAGCCATGCGCAAAGTAACCCCTGCGCAATCCACCCACGCGCAGTTGACTCCTGCGCAGTCTGTTCCTGCGCAATCTACCCATGCGTAGTTCACTTCTGCGCAGTCTATTCATGCGCAATCTGCCCCTATGCCCTGTGCCCCTGCGCACTTGGCACCCTGCGCAACTGACATCTGCACAATCCAACTCCCTGACCCCTTGCGCAATCCATTGGCTTTTGGAGTTTTGGTTATTTCTTTAAGCTTGGCTCTTCTATAGTCCTATATATATTGGTATTTTATTAGATATTTTATGCCCATTTTATATCCTTACGCCTTTTGTCATGAACTTGATTTTTACTTAATACGTTTGGATTGACTATTGTACTTGGCATAGTATGACAAGGAACTAGCATAACACGACAGTGACCCGTAGTGGTGCACTCCTGACATGACCAACCTGACATGACAGTGACCCGTAGTGGTGCACTCCTAACAAGCACCCTGACATGATTTATCTTGATAACTTGATAGTGGCCGTGGCGGCGCACTCCTGACTTGACTTGACTTGACTTGCCCTGACACCGTGGGTGCTCCTGCTTGCTTGCTTGTACAATCCACTTGTCTTGTCTCGCATCATGTCTAGGACGTGACTTCCTGGGTACCACGGCCAG
Source organism: Iris pallida (assembly GCA_029216955.1). NCBI lineage: Eukaryota > Viridiplantae > Streptophyta > Magnoliopsida > Asparagales > Iridaceae > Iris > Iris pallida. The sequence continues at coordinate 1,881,284 of JANAVB010029620.1, forward strand.
GGACTCGCGCTAAATTGGATTAGGCTAATGATTAGATCAAACTAGAACATGGAGAATTCCCAGTCACAGGCAATCTCGTTATCTGGGCGCTTTAATGGACTTGTAGCTTGCCGACGAGTAGAGCACATTTCCAGCACACTGTCATGTGTTGCACCCTCTAAGTCACCTAAGGGTACATTTGTCTCCCGGGCAATGTACCCACCTATAACTCTCAACCCGCGGAAGGATAACTGGATAGTCTGCAGGGCTTGGGACTGGAATTCTCACTTGCATCTTGTTAGTAATTAGGCTTGTGATAACCCTAGTTAGTTAAAGTAGTAAGCCGTAGTACTTGCTTGGCCGATTGCGAATGGATGGTATCCAGCCTTGTCTAAGTCTTGTCTAGCTCCAGTACCTGCTATCTCCTGAGCATGTTTGTTTTACTTATCTTAACGATAAATGAGTAGAGACAGTGAGCTATTCAGGCGAAGGGTTACAACCCCGGTCCTTGTCTGGTTTAAGGATTGTAACCTGGCTCCCGGAATGGTTCCACGTCCCTAGTCGTTTATCGCCCTGTGTACCTTACTACTTGTACTTTCTTTTATTCTTTATGTTCTGATATGCTAGCTTTTGTTCTTATTTGTGGCCTCCTTTGTGGCACTTGCTCTTTCTGGGGTTTGACCCAGCTGGTTTTGTGTGGCCAGATTTCGGAGCAGCTCCCGAGGATCTACTGAGCTTCCAGCCCAATGGTGACAACTAGACGGAACCCGGGCCAAGAGTGGGTTTTCCTTTTTGTTTCACCCACTTATATGTAAATTTATTCTTTTGAGGCGTTTAGCCGACGAGCACCTGTTAGCTCGATGCACATTTACTTACTGTCTGCCTACGGGCTGTAAACATGATTAACAAATCCTAGGGTTGATCATGTATGACTGAACTCTTGCTAGTCCCATCATTTTGTACGACTAGCTTCATGATCATCCAATATGTAATATTTGGGACGCCTTATATATATATATTTGATGCTCTAATATCTTGCAACTCTGTTAATTGCTTGAGATTGAGACAATAGGCTTGACCTTAAGAGACTGCTGACTTGTAGTAAACCCTCATATTTAGACAGCCGTGACCGTATAGTTGAGATGTATTCTATTTCAATATACGTAGCTGGCTATGTCTGCCCCCGCTCTCCAGTATTTTGGTTCTGGGGCGTGACACGGCTGGGCACTATGCGGCACTATGCAGCACTCTCTTATGCGGCTGGACACTATCCGGCACTATGTAGCACTCTCTTATGCGGCTGGGCACTATGCGGCACTATGCAGCACTCTCTTATGCGACTGGCACTATGCGGCACTATGCAGCACTCTCTTATGCGGCTGGGCACTATTCATCGTCCCTGCCAGAATCAGCACAGCTGAACATAGAAATGGCCAAAAATGCTTTTGGTCATAACTTCCTCAAAATAAGTCGAAATCCAACTTTTTAAAGGTCTATTTTGGGTAAAATTGAATTCTCTACAACATGGAACAATCAAAACATGAAAATAATATAGTTTAATAGATCAAAACCAAAGAAAACCAAAAATAATATAAACTTAGATCTACAAGAAAATATCCATCAAAATAAAAAATGCCAAGTTCTAAAGTATCTTAGGATCTCGCGAGGAAGACAATAGAACAACATTAATGGAGTTTTTCTATAAAGCAAGTTGCACTTGCCTAAGCTTCTCTTGGTAGGTGAAGAAGTTAAGAGGAAGAAGATGAAGAAATAAATGAAGAGTAAAGATGAGAGAGAAAGGGGGTTGGGTTTTAAATGATGATGTTAGTAGTAGGTAGGGATTTTCTTTTGGTTCATGATGAACCCAAAAGCAAACCAAACAAAGCTAAACCGAACCAAGCTAAGCCATAACCAATGAAATGCCAAAATAACCATGCCAATGCAACATGTTAAAAATAAAATCATGACTAGCTAACCATGACTAATAAAAATACGGACCCGAAATATGTACACGTATACGAAAATACGTAACACGGATTTCGAAGATGACAACTCTACCCACCTTAAAAGAATTTCGTCCTCGAAATTTAATTAAAGAGGCTAGAGGTGTCGGGACAAGTTACACTATCAGATGCAATCTGCAGCTAAGCAACCAATCAAGCAATCAAATATGCAAACAAGGATTCGAAGTGTAAGGCATAAGAAAGATATTATACCTCACGAGTCAAACAGGTCGGGATATCGCGATCGGATATCATCCTCACGCTCCCACGTTGACTCACCCAAAGAGTGATGTCCCCAAACAACTCGGACTAACTTGATAGTCTTGTTCTTGAGTGTCTTCTCTCTTCGGTCCAATATAGACACGGGCCTCTCCTCATACGAAAGGTTGGTACCAACAACCAATTCTGAATGATCCAGGATGTGGCTCGGGTCCGGGATATACCGTCGCAGTTGGGATACATGGAATACGTCATGCACCTCATGTAGCGATGGTGGAAGAGCGAAACGATAGGATACATCTCCTACTCGCTCCAGAATGTCAAACGGCCCTATATACCTAGGACTAAGCTTTCTTCGTACGCCAAAACGAATGACGCCACGGTTAGGCAAAATCCTCAGGAATACATGGTCGCCGACAGAAAACTCAAGAGGGCGCCAATGAGAATCGGCCCAATGACGCTGGCGGTCTTGGACAACGCGAAGATGATCTCTGACTCTCCTGACCACCTCAACGGTCTGAGCAATCATTTCTGGACCGAACATCCGCCTCTCTTCGACATCGTTCCATGCTAGCGGGGATCGGCACTTCCTACCATATAGTGCCTCGAACGGTGCCATCTAGATACTAGCTTGGAAACTGTTATTGTACGAGAACTCTACCAGGTGAAGGTGATCTTCCCACGAACCACCGAAGTCGAGTGTACAAGATCTCAACATGTCTTCCAAGGTTTGTATGGTACGCTCTGACTGACCATCTGTCTGTGGGTGATATGCTGAGCTGAACTGGAGGCGAGTCTCCAAACTCTCTTGTAGGCTACGCCAAAAGTACGACGTAAATCTAGAATCTCTGTCCGAGGTGATACTGACTGGTACAACGTACAATCTGACAATCTGCCAGAGATACATCTCCGCTAGCTGAGCCGTCGACTGACCAACTCTGAACGGGAGAAAGTGAGCCACCTTCGTGAGCCTGTCTATGACAACCCAAATAGCATCTCTGCCAGCCAGGGATCTAGGCAATCCAGTCACAAAATTCATGGTTATATGCTCCCATTTCCACTCTGGAATTGGCAATGGTTGAAGTAGTCCAGCTGGTATCTAATGTTCAGCCTTAACTTGTTGGCAGACTAAACAACGAGAGACAAACGGGCTATCTTCCTCTTCATACCATTCCACCAAAAGTGCTGGCGGATATCACGGTACATCTTCGTGCCATCGGGATGAATGGAATACTGCGAACTGTGGGCCTCTGCCATGATCTCCTGTCTGATATCTCCACTGGATACACAAAGACGTTTACCATGTCGAAGTGTACCGTCTTCATCAATGCATAACTCTGGTCTTCGTCCCGCCTCATACTCTGCTATGAGCCGTTGAAGCTTAGAATCTGCCGACCGCACCATCTGGATCCTCTCGACTATGCTGGACTGAACCTATATGCTGGCCATCAATACCACATTGGTAGGAAGGACAACTTCTATTCCCATCTTTTGAAGATCGGCTAATAACTCCGACTGCGCTGTGAGAAAATAAACTCCATCTCTCCTGCTCAATGCATCTGCAACAACGTTGGCCATCCCAGGATGATACTGCAAGTTGATGTCATAATCCACAAGCAGCTCTAGCCATCTCCTCTGATGCATGTTGAGATCCTTCTGGGTGAACATATACTTCAGACTCTTGTGGTCGGTGAAAATCTCCACCCTATCTCCATACAAGTAGTGCCTCCAAAGCTTAAGTGCAAACACTACTACTGCCAGCTCCAAGTCATGGGTTGGATAATTCCTCTCATGATCATAAAGTTGTCATAACGCATAAGCTATTACCTTTCCATGCTGCATCAGAACACATCCTAAACCTCTGTCCGAAGCATCACAATACACTGAGAATCCTCCGGTTCCATCTGAAAGCGTGAGAATAGGAGCCGTCATCAAGCCTCGCTTCAACCTCTCAAAAGAATCCTGGCACTCTGCTGTCCAAGCAAACTGCACATCCTTGCGGGTCAACTGGGTCAATGGCGCTTAAATTCGAGCAAAGTCTGAAATAAATCGTCGGTAGTAGCCGGCCAAGCCAAGAAAATTGTGAATTTCTGCCACTGGGCTAGGTACCGACCACGTTTCAATGGCCACGATCTTCTGGGGATCCACTTCAACTCCTCCTCGGGTGATGATATGACCCAAGTACGAAATGCGATCGAGCCAAAACTCGTATTTACTGAACTTGACATACAATTGGTGCTCTCTGAGAATCTGAAGAACCATACGGAGATGCTGCTCATGCTCTGCCTCACTCTTGCTGCTGACTAGGATATCGTCTAGGAACACAATCATAAACTGATCCAAATAAGGCATAAAGATACGATTCATGAGGTCCATGAATACTGTCGGCGCATTGGTTGCTCCAAATGGCATCACAAAGAACTTCCAATGCCCATATCTTTATCTAGAAGCTGTCTTCGGGATGTCCTGCTCTCTGACTCTGATCTGATGGTATCCTGACCGCAAGTCGATCTTCGAGAATACTGCTGCCCCCCTTGAGTTGATCAAACAAGTCATCTATCCTCGGGAGAGGGTATCTGTTCTTGATTGTCACAGAGTTCAAGGTACGATAATCTACACATAATCTGGACGTACCATCCTTCTTTTTCACAAGAAGCATCGGGGCTCCCCAAGGCGATCCACTAGCACGAATGAATCCCTTAGTTCTTAGTTCTTCAATCATCTTGTACAATATCTCTAGCTCTGACGGCGCCATCCTGTAGACTCTCTCTGATACTGAGGCTGTCCCGGGAATCAAGTCGATGGTAAACTCGATCTCTCGCTCTGGCAGCATCCCTGGAAGCTCTTCTGGGAAAATATCTGAAAACTCTTCGACTATCCGAGGTAACTGTACTACTGCTACTGCCATCCGCAACACTGGATGAGAAGGTTCAACTTCGCCTCGGGAGAAGAAAAACACCGGCTCGCCTGGAATGCTAAAAATAACCCTGCCAATGTGGCAGTCTATCCTAGCATACTGGTCCCTCAACCAATCCATCCCTAAGACCACATCATAATCGGCCATCGGGAACTCTATCAATCTAGCGGGGAATTCTCTACCGTTAACTATGATCCGACACGAGGAAAACACTCTATATACTCCCACAAGTCCGTTACCAGTAAGTATATTGAGCCTTACTGATAATGACTCGGGCTCCAGTCATACCCGTGTCGCGAATCGTACAGACATAAATGAATACGATGCACCAGAGTCAAAAAATACTGAAGCTGGAAAGGTGTTGACGAGAATAGTACCTGCCACTACCTCACCTGGGGCTAATCCTTCTTCTTCCAAGGTCAAGGCCAGCACTTGACTATGTCCTCTGGGTGCGGGTCCCCTCTGCTGAAAATTCCTCTGCCTGCTCTGGATCAGGGCTTGGGCTTGGGCATACTGCTGTGGTCTCTGCTGCTAGAATGCCTGGGCCTGCGTCGGCAATAGCCTCGAGAACGGGTACTGCAGCTGCTGCTGCTGGACTGGTGCTGGTCCTCTAACTGAAGGACTAGAAAAGGCCGATGAACTCCCCCTGTTCGGGCAGTTCCCAACCCTGTGGTCCAAGGCACCACAAACTAAGTACAAACCCTGTGCTCTGCGACACTCTGATACCACATGCCCTGGCTTTTTGCAGTGTGAACATCCTACTGCGGAAGACTGCTTCTACTTCTGCTGCTGAGGGTGCATCGGGATGGAATGCTGAACCGACATCACTGAGGTCGTCCGCCTCGGAGCTCCAATGGTCAAAGCCCTGGCTGCCGGGGCTGGTGCTGATGACTGATTCATCTTGCCGTGAGATCGCTTTCGACCTTCGGTCCTATCCATGATCCTCTGGAAGGTATACTCATGCCTCCGGGCTGCTCTCAATACTGCATCAAAATTCTGATGCTCAAACTGCTCTACCGCCAATAAAATCTCTAGGTGGAGCCCCTGCTGGAACCGCTGGGCTCTATCGAACTCGGTCGCCACCAAGGTGGGAGCAAACCGACTAAGCCTGGAGAACTTGGCCGCATATCCATCGACCGTCCTGCCTATCTGCTTCAGATTGGTGAACCTCGTTTGCAGATCGTACCGAGCTACAGCATTGAAGTACTTGGTCTAGAATCTTTTTCTGAATACTGCCTAGGCAATAGGGGCCACTAATCCAACAGCCTGCACTGCCCACCAGCTGCGGGCAAGATCCAATAACTGCAGGCATACCACGGCCACCTTTTCGTTCTCTGGAGTCCTGGCTACTTCTAGAATCACCTCTGTGTCCTGAAGCCATGCATCTGCAGCGATCACATCTTCACTGCCGTCGAAAAAGGGAGGGTTCAAGCGCATGAAGCTGTTGGACGCGCTATTACCGTGATGACCTCATCTGGTCAAAGCGACTGCCACCGCCTGGTGCAAGGCATCTCCTCGACGATCCTGGGAGGCTATTAGTGACCTGATGAGACCCATCAAAGTGCCATCATCAGGCTCTGCAGGCTGGACGGGCTGAACTGGTGGCTCTCCTCCAGTAGGCATGACTCTGGAGGCTACTCCTGAATGCTGGACTTGATCTCCAGGTTGCTGCTGGTCCGCAGGAGGTGCTCCGCCTTGCTGATCGGCAGGTCCAGGAACAATGCCACTGAAAAAGACGACATAGGAAACAATAAGGAAGGACCAGGATAGATCAAAGATGCAAGCATGTGATCAGGTCAAGATTACAGGGATTCAGAAGATACGAACAGAGATCAAGGGCGAGTACTGATTGAGAGATTTATTCGGTAAACTCTCACATATCTTGATTTACAAGACCTGTATGGGCCACCACTAAAACCATGTAACGTCCCAGAACCAGAGTACTGGAGAGCGGGGACGTACATAGCCAGCTACGTATATTGAAGTGCAACCCACCTCGCTATACGGTTACGGCTGTCTAGATACATGAGGATTTCACTACAAGCCAACAGTCTCCTATGGTCATGAACAAGCCTATTGTCTCAATCTCAAGCAAGCAATAATAGTTAAAAGAGGTCAGAGCACTAAATATATAATAGCAAGGCGTCCCATACATTACATATTGGATGATCATGAAGCTAGTCGTATAAAATGTCAAGACTACCAAGAGTTTAGTCATACATGAACAACCCTAGGATCTGTCAATCATGTTACAGCCCGTAGGCAGACAGTAAATAAAGGTACAATACGAGCTAACACGTGCTCGTCGGCTAAACGCCTCAAAAGAATAATTTTACAATAAAGTGGGAGGACAAAAGAAACCCACTCGTTGCCAGGGTTACGCCTGGTGGTCACCATCTGGCTGAAAGGTAAGTAGATCCTCTGGAGCTGCTCCGATATCTGGCCAAACAAAACCAGCTGGGTCAGACCCCAGAAAGAGCAAGTACCATAAAGGAGGCTTCACTTGGGAACTATAACCAGCATATCATAATAGAATATTAAAGATAAATAATAAATAAAGAACTGATAATAATGGAGATAACAACAGTAAACTGAGTACGAAAAAATTATTCAAGTAGCCAGGTCACAACCCTTAAACCAAACAAGGACCGGGGTTGCAGCCCTTCACCTGAATAGAAACCTGTCTCAAATACTATTGGTATAGTGAAGACAATAAACGAAGAGAGGACACAGAACTGCTTCGGGAGCCAGGTTACAATCCTTAAACCAAACAAGGACCGGGGTTGTAACCCTTCGCCTGAACATAACAGGACCCCTGATCTTTATTGCTAAGGCCAGTATAAATAATCATGGTATTAAGGTAAGGTAAAACATGACGAACATGGCATGGGGTTGAAATAAGACAATAAACGAAGAGAGGACACAGAACTGCTCCGGAGCCAGGTTAAACCCTTAAACCAAACAAGGACCGGGGTTGTAACCCTTCGCCTGAACAGAACTGGACCCCCGATCGTTATTGTTAAGGCAAGCATCAATAATCATGTCATGTCACAATCTTGTACAGAATCAGGATAAGACTAAGCTGGAATAAACTCCATCCAATCAATCACGGCCAATCAAGAGTACGGCTTGATACTTTTAACTAACTAAGGTTATCACAGGCCTAGTTACTAGCAAGATGCAATGAGATTATCCCAACAGCCACAAGCCCTGCAGACCATCTGGTTATCCAGGTCGAATGTCCGTTTATGAAGAATGTAACACGTGATTGTGTGCTGGAAATGTGCCCTACTCGTCGGTAGGCTACAAGTCCACTTGAGCGCCTAGATAACGGGATTGCCTGTAGCTGAAAAATCTCTTCATGAGTACTGGATTATTCTAGTTATTAGCCTTAGTTAAATTCAGTAGGTACCCCTGACCGTGGTATTCAGGGGTCCCTGTCCTAGACATGATGCAAGACAAGACTGGTTTATTTGTACAAGCACAATCATCCACGGTATCAAGAGGAGGATTACTAGCATGTCGAGATAGCCGTCGCAACGACATTCCAGATTACATGTCATGTTTACTTGTCAAGAGTGCACCACGATGGGCCACTATCATGTTCTATCCTTACATTATAATAAATGAGAAAACTTGCATAAAATAGCTAATAACATGCTCTTGAAGCCAAGGAAAAGATATACGACTTTCATGTTGGGAGTTGGGAGAGATTCTGGCCACAAATTGGCTAAATAGGGCATAAAATAGCCAAAATAGGCACTATGTGGCACTATTCAGCACTATGCGGCACCCCCATATGCGGCTCGGACACTATACGATACTATACAGCACTCCTATATGCGGCTGGGTACTATGCGGCACTATGCAGCACTCTCTTATGCGGTTGGGTACTATGCTCATATACGGCTGGACACTATACGGTACTATGCAGCACTCTCTTATGCGGCTGGGTACTATGCGACACTATACAGCACTCTCTTATGCGGCTGGACACTATGCGGCACTATGCAACAGTCTCTTATGCGGTCAGGCACTATATGGCACTATGCAGCACTGTCTTATGCGGCTGGACACTATGCGGCACTATACAGCACTCTCTTATGCGGCTAGGGACTATGCGGCACTATGCAGCACTCTCTTATGCGGCTGGGCACTATTCATCGTCCCTGCCAGAATCAGCACAGATGAACATAGAAATGGCCAAAAATTCTTTTGGCCATAACTTCCTCAAAACAAGTCGAAATCCAACTTTTCAAAGGTCTATTTTGGGTAAAATCGAATTCTCTACAACATGGAACAATCAAAATATAAAAATAATATAGTTTAATAGATCAAAATCAAAGAAAACCAAAAATGATATAAACTTAGATCTACAAGAAAATATCCATCAAAATGAAAAATGTCAAGTTCTAAAGTATCTTAGGATCTCGCGAGGAAGACAATAGAACAACAATAATCACTACCAAAAAAACCAACTTTAGCGACGGCCAGATCCGTCGCTTATCCGTCGGTAACATTTTTTACCGACGTAGTGGCGACGGATATTTGATGAAAATGGCCGTCGGGAAAAACGTCGTCGCTAAAAAATGTCCGTCGCTAAGCCGTCGGACAAATAATTATCCGACGGACTAGCGACTGGTTAGCGACGGTTGTCTTTCACCTACTTAGCGACGGATTAGCGACATGTTCCCGTCGGTTTACATGCCATATAATATTAAAATATCCGTCGCTAATCCGTCGTCAATAGGTCGGTAAAAGCGTATCAGAGAGGTTCCTGATACGCAAAATCAGTCGCTATTCCGTCGCCATTCCGTCGTTAACCTCGACGTTATAGCGACGTATTAGCGACGGGTAGGTCGTCGGCCTGGTTCTGGAAAGCTTCCATATTTCCAGAACCATGTCGACGGATAATTGGTCGCTCATCCGTCGCTAGTCCGTCGTCATCCTCGACCGATTAGCGACGGATTAGCGACCAACTATCCGTCGCTAAGTCTCTGGAAACCTACCATATTTCCAGAACCATGTCGACGGATTCGCCGTCGCTAGGTAGTCGCTCTTTCCGTCGGTAACTGCAAAATATTTTATATCACCCAGTTAGCGACGGATATTCCGTCGCTCTTCCGTCGGTAACTGCAAAATATTTTATATCACCCAGTTAGCGACGGATATTCCGTCGCTCTTCCGTCGGTAACTGCAAATATTTATATAATCCGTCGCTAGTTAGTCGCTAGTCCGTCGCTAAATGTAACATCAATTAAAAAAAATTACAGAAACATTCTATTTCCTTTTCGTAAATATTACACATTCATAATATCCAATATCCAAACATCCATGTACGATCAACAAATATCCAAATATCCATCCAAATATTACATGATCAACAAATATCCAAATTCATGATATCCAATATCAAATATCCAAATATCCAAATTCATAATATCCAAATATCCAAATTCATAATATCAAAAAACAGTACAAATATCATTTTCCCGGAGATGGATCGCGTGGTCGTCTCGGTGCCGCCTCGGCTCTGCGGATGTACTCTTCCACCATGTACGCCGGCACCTGGGACAACACATGCTCTGGAAGCGTGTGGAGCTGCTCTGCCGACATCATGTCCATGAGCCCAATGAGCGCAGTATCCGGTACCAGGCGGACCTCGGCATTACGGTCAAATGAATAACGTCCAGGGTCGGAAGGACCGGCAACCGCAGTAGACGTACCGGGAGCAGACGGATCTGGACCGGGAGCAGAAGGACGCGGAAGGCGCTCCAGTACATCCGACATTAGACTCCGCATTTCCGACATATCGGAGGTGAGAGTCGCAAGCTGCTTCCTCATATCGTCCGACGGGAGCACGGGAGGAGGCGGGGGCGGTGGATATCTCGGAGTCGCGCCCTGCAACGACGCCGCCAGGGAACCTACGTCGTAGACGCGCCCTTTATTAAAGCCGCCGACAGACTCTACGAACACGTCGTCGTAGCGAGCGGCCATAGAAGAGGACGTCTGGGTGGGCGTCGTTTCGCCGACAACCTCGGCAGGGGGCTCAATCTGACTAAGGGCCTCACGATATGCAGCCTATCCAATGAATGTGATTATACTATAAGTTTTCCTAAATTATAATCTAAATCCTATGTTTTCCTAAGTTATAATTTGAATCCTACGTTCACCTAATTAAGTTAACAATAATTATATTTCTAATATAAATCTCATAAACGTAATTACTTACATCAGTCGCCTGGGCCCTCGCGTTGACGAAGCTCCCGTCTGCCCGCCTCTTGTGTGTATGCAGGAATACATCGTAGGCGGTGACCGACTCCGGCTCTCTCCCCTCCTTTACCGCCCGTTTTGCCTGCATACGAAATATACGTCGAATTTAATTAACTACGTATATTAATAGTACCGAATTTAATAGTGAAATGAATTTGCGGTATCTCACCAAATCTGCACGCGTCGCTGCGTGGGGCTTTGAACCTCCCGTATGCAGACCAGCGGCCTGTCTGCTCGCCTTCGCTTTCTCTGATTTCTCCCTGTACTGAGCAGTATTCATCTTATCCAACATCTGCTCGTAGTACTCCTCCCGGAGCCACTTCTTCCTCGAATGCGCCGTACGAATGTCGTACACCGCATCCCGTATCTTCTTTCCGGCGGCGGCTTTGTAGGCCTTGCGAATCAACTCATCGCGATGGAGGGGCCACCAGAACGTCGTCTGACATACAAATTAAATTATCACGTAATTAAAAAATTAGTGGATTAAAGAATAATTAATAATTAACCAAAAGATATATATATACCTTCATCTCCTCGAGCCAGACGTACTGCATGTTCTGAGGCACCTCAGAAAAATTGTGGTAGGGGCCATGGTAGTTTTCCCGGATAATTTGCCCGAGTATCCGGGCAGCATCATACGGGAAAAACCTACAAAGAAGCAAAGACTGGATTATTAACTTGAATAAATGAAACAAATTTAATAAATTAACTTAAATTTACTTACGTATCACCCGCGGGCCATAGCTCTCGTCGGTTCTCGCCTATCGGCCTCTCTGGAGGCGTCGGAGGATCCGCGGGTCCGCGGATGTACTCACCAGTAGCAGGATGAAGCTGAATCCGGGGGTACTCCGGAGCCCACCCTGCAGTAACTGATGGTGTACCCGCTGGTGCATCCGGGGGCGGAACGGATCCGCTAGCGGATGGAGTCTCAGGCCTCGATGAAGATGAAGGATGGGTCGCAGAGATAGATCGACGGCGGGAAGAGTCTGTGGCCGGGCTCTCCAGGTCGGAATCGGAGGACTCTATATCCGGGGTATGTGGAAGGCGACCACGACCGCTACCACCACGACCGCTACCATCACGTCCACGGCCGCTACCATCACGTCCACGACCACCGCTACCACCACGCCCACCACGGCCAGTACCGCCACCACCAGCACCACCACGGCTACCAGCAGCACGAGTGGTAGTGACCATGACCTGTAAATAGAACACATAAATATAATTAACAATATAGAAGTATAAATGAATATAAAACTGAACTAAAATATATATACCAGCAGCAGGGCGGCGAGTGCCGTCAAGACAATGAGAACTAAGAGTGCCATCTGTAAAAAGAAAATCATACAATAAGTAGATGATCGAACGACAAAAACATAAACTGAAATAAGAATGTGTCCATCTAAACTGAATTCACTAAGTTAGTTGTAAGTGCTTCTAATATATACCGATATTTAATCTAATCATCGTTATCGTCCTCGTCCTCATCGTCATCGTCATCGTTCTCATCCTCATTCTCATCGTCGACTTCATCTATATCATCATCCTCATCGTCGACTTCATCTGTATCATCATCCTCATCCTCATCCTCATCCTCTTCTTCTTCTTCTTCTTCTTCTTCTTCTTCTTCTTCTTCTTCAGGCTCAATACTTGGGACAAGACGCCTCTTTCTCCTCTGGTTGACAGCTAAGTCTTGTATATCAACCTCTTCCTCCCCTCTATTTTCCTCAGCATGAGGTATATCGACATCTTCCACGTCCATGGTATCCGACTGTTGTCCCATGTATTGGGGCTTCTCGATCTGGTCCTCTTGGTATGCTGGGTCTCCAACGTTAAATGTATTTCTAGATTTAATCTTGCATACTGCCCACCAGTCAAATCGATCTCTACGACGCCTTGGGTAGCTTGTATAGTAGACTTGAACAGCCTGACTTGCTATCGCAAACGTGTCGGACCCTCTATACCTCCTGCGATGATTTATATCGACGAATCCAAATTGTTTATCGATTCTCCAACCGATATTTGGTCTCGTATCGAACCACTCACATTTGAACATCACAATATGCATATCATATGGGCCACTATATTATAAATCTACAATCTCCCGAAGCACTCCATAATAGTCAAAGTCCGGCTCGTCGTCATAGATGGTGCCTCTTATGCAAACACCAGAATTCTTGGTATCGAAGCCGTCATTGAGAAATTCGGCATTTATAGCATGCTGAGTTGACTTAAACTTGAAGCCATTAACGACATAGCCTGACAAAGTCTTTGCATGCTTCTTCGGTCCCAATGCCAAATAACGAATGCTCTCATTTATGAGTGTTGTTTCAGGCAATAAAACCTGTAAACATGTATTGATAATTTAAATATTTTAGCTGCATATATTTTAATGGTAGCCGCATAACATATTATCTCAGTTACTTACGTATTTACGAAACCAGGACGGAAAGGTACAATCAACCTCTCTTTGAAGTCCCTCATCTGTAATATATGGTGTCCTCATTTTGACTTCACCTCTAAATTGTAAAATCCACTTAAATTTCACTTAAATTATATCGGTTTTTATTTACCTTTCAAAGGGGTACATCCATCGATAATGAACAGATGTACCGACACGGGCTTCGTATGCTAGATGAATCGGTAGATGCTCCATGCTGTCGAAAAAGCCCGGTGGAAATATTTTCTCTAACTTGCAGATTGTTAAGACAATCTTCTCCTCAAGTTGTACCATATGTTGCACCGTCAGCTTAGTTGAACAGATATCCCTGAAGAATGTAGACAGCTCGGCCAACGGAACCCATACAGCAGAAGGCAACAACTCTCTCAAAGCAATGGACAGTAATCTTTCCATAAACACGTGGCAGTCGTGACTCTTCATTCCCGTTAGCTTGCGTTCATTGAGATCAACGCATCTAGACAAATTCGAAACATAGCCGTCGGGAAATCTTAAATTAGATATCCACTTGCAGATTATTAATCTATCTTCCTTGCTCAATGTGTATGGCGCTATAGGCTTACTTAATTGTCCACCAGCACCCCTTTGTATCAAGTTCAGATGAGGACGCTTGCATATCTCGGCTATGTCTTGTCTTGCTTTTGGATTGTCCTTCGTCTTTCCTTTAATATCCATTACGGTATTGAAGACATTATCGAACACGTTCTTTTCGATATGCATGACATCAAGATTATGCCTTATAAGATTATCTTTCCAATAAGGCAAGTCCCAGAAGATACTCCGTTTGGTCCAGTTATGGCTTTGTCCGAACCCCTCGACACGATGGTTCGATGGATCTTCCATTGCGGTGGGCAATTCCTTTACAGCTTCCCAAATATCGTATCCCGAAAATCTGGCAGGAGGTTGAGAAAATTCTTGTTTTCCATATCTGAACGCGTCCTTATTCTTTCTCCAAGGATGGGTCGCGGGCAGAAATTGACGGTGACAGTCAAAGAAAGAAGTTTTTCCTCCATGCCTAAGGCGGAACGCCTTACTATTTTCCATGCATATCGGACAAGACATGTTGCCGTGCGTACTCCATCCCGACAGCATACCGTATGCTGGAAAATCATTGATTGTCCACATGAGTGAAGCTCTCATCTGAAAGTTCTGTTTCCTGGAAATATCATAGGTCGTGACGCCGATCTCCCACAGCTGTTTCAGCTCATCCACCAACGGCTGTAAATATATATCGATGTTATTCGTCGGATTTTTAGGACCGGGTATGATAGCTGTCAGAAACATATAAGGAGTCTTCATACACATCCATGGTGGCAGATTGTAAGGGGTAAGAATGACCGGCCAGCATGAGTACTGAGATCCCGACTGTCCGAAAGGGGCGAAGCCATCAGCACATAGCGTCAGGCGTACATTTCTAGGCTCTGCAGCAAAATCTGGATGACACAAATCAAAATGTTTCCACGCCTCTCCATCCGAAGGATGTGACAATTCTCCTTCGTCCTTTATGCGTTCTTCGCTGTGCCACGTCATGTGTTCTGCTGTATTTAGAGACATATACATCCTCTGCAAGCGCTTCGTGATCGACAAGTAATGCATATACTTGTAAGGACGTCGTTTTCTAGTCGACTTTCCTTTTCCCTGTACTGGCTTGTAACGATCCGCATTACAGAAGCTGCAACTTTCTGATACGCAATTCTCTTTGTAGTACAACATGCATCCGTTACGACAACAATCTATCTTCTCGTACCCCAGTCCCAGTTGTCGGACCATCATCTTTGACTTGTAGAAGTTTTTTGGTAGCTCTTTTGATTCCTTCGATAACACCTCCTTGATTACTTCTGTGATCCGATTATAGCAAGCTTGTGGCAAGTTAAAATCAGACTTTATGTTCAACAACCGCATCGTCACTGACAGTGCGGAATGAGTCTCACAACCAGGATATAGAGAAGTATCTGCGTCCTAAAACATGTCATAGAACTCCTTCGCCTCGGGATTAGGATCCTCCGGATCAAAATTAGGCCCTGCCGCATCATACACCATATCTCGTGCAAGGTTCTGCAGATCTCCATAATCAACAGAGCATCCGTGGTCTTCGATGACATCCGTTGCAGCATTATCATCAAAAGCATAAGTAGCAGCTTCCGCAGCCTGTCTTTCCGAATATAGTTCACCTTGCGATGACCACAGGCCGTAATTACGTACGAAACCCTTACGGGTCAAATGATCTCTCACAGTCACCACTTCTTCGTAACGTCTATTGTGACATTTAACACATGGACACTTAATTTTGTTACCGTCCATGTACTGAGCTTTGCTCATTGCATAATTAAGAAATACTTCCACGCCTGCCTGAAAATCGTCACTCACACCAATTCTACTTTCGTGTTGCCGTTTGTACATCCATGTACGATCAACAAAATAACGACTCATCCTCAATTTGGATGTGAAAATCTGTATCGTAAGACAAACTAAACATAAGAATAGTCCGATACCGATACTCATAAATTTGGATTAGGGTTAGGATGTTAGATATAAGTGAACTAGGTGATGTAGAGTACAATATAGGGAACTGTGAATGGACTGAAAGTTGCACATGAGAAGGTTCAATGAAGGGCCCATAAATGGGTTCACATGATAAGTTAGTAAGAATCCACATCACTATACATACTCCCCCGTCTCAGGAGTGTGTCTGGCTCCTATTTAGAACAGCACAGGTCACAACATGTCCAGAATAGCAAAACAGAGCTCTACAATGTATATCGGTATCGGACTATTCCTACGAGTATTGGTATCGGCGATATCAATACTCGTGTGAATAGGAGATTGCAATATAAGTCTAAGCTATCTAGCTAACATGTATACTTGCATTTACATTGTATCATAACTTGTATCTAGTTACCTTGCTAATCATGTATATACTCTTAACATATATGTGAAGACACTATACTAACATGTATTTAAATCAAGGTTCAAAGTATCGGTATCGGAATCGGTAGTATCGGCGGTATCGGTAGTATCGGCGATATCGGTAGTATCGGTAGTATCGGCGCGCGATATCGGTAGTATCGGCGGTATCGGTAGTATCGGCGGTATCGGTAGTATCGGCGATATCGGTAGTATTGGTATCGGCGATATCGGTAGTATCGGCGGTATCGGATCGAAGTATCGGATGTTTAGTGCAGGGTACGTGACATTGTGAAAGCAATACAAAGTAGCAGTAGGTCTAATAAGTCTCAGTAGGCCTAACCAAGCCTAGTCTAGCAATCACACACACCATCACAAGCCATAGAGAACACATATTACATATATATACATGTTGACATTACATTCTCATATTATCCAACATTGCATTTATAACTTGCATATATATACCACTCATTAACTTACACTATCACATGCATTGTACACTACATTATATTTTATATCATTGCCTACCTACATGCATTCCTATATACTAGCATATATATACATGGCCTATATTTCATAATCTCATGCTTGCCTACACATATATATGTATAGACATGGGTTAAAAATCAATTAGATACATTATACATACATGTCAATATTCTACATTATCAACGTGTATTCCTACATTACATATATTCATATAACCATGCATTTCATCATTATTTAACTTGCATATGTTCATCAATGGTTAGGACATAAAGTATCATGATGCATTAACTACTTGGATATGTTATACATTCAAGTACAACATGCTTGTGTTGTGTACAAAGGTGGCAGGAGAGTGTAGTAGGTTAGGATGAAATATCAGATTTTGTGTTGTGTACATGTGTTCAGGAATTTGAAATCAATGACAGTGAGAATATCTCAGGTTTGGTTCCAGTTGGTGTGACAGGAAGGAAATTCAACACCCCCCCCCCCCCCCCGACCCCCCTGCCCTCTCCACCCCCCACCCCCCGACCCCCCTGCCCCCATTCAACACCCCCCCCCCCCGACCCCCCTGCCCTCTCCACCCCCCACCCCCCGACCCCCCTGCCCCCATTCCCCACCCCCCCCGACCCCCCGACCCTCATTCCCCACCCCCCCACCCCCTGCCCCCATTCCCCACACCCCCCCGACCCCCTGACCCCATTCACCACCCCCCCCGCCCTCTCCACCCCCCGCGAAGCCGACCCCCCCCCACTCCCCCCCCCCTCCGGCCCCAAAACACAAAATTAGAGAAAATTAGAGAGAGAGAGAGAGAGAGAGAGACCTGGTAGAGAGAGAGAGAGAGCCGCGAGAGAGAGAGAGAGAGAGAGCCGCGCGCGAGAGAGGGAGAGCCGCGAGAGAGAGAGAGAGAGTTTTGGGGGGAATGAAAAATTCTCCCCCATCGGTTCAATTTAAGTTAGGGCACAGAATCTAGCGACGGAATAGCGACGGAATAAAGTAGTCGCTAAACCGTCGCCAATTAAAAGGTATTTTCCGACGGCTATATCCGTCGCTAGGTAGTCGCCAAAGTTCCCGCCAATGTTATAAAGATTTTGCCGCCAACATTTGCGACGGATAAGCGACGAAAAATAATCCGTCGCTAATGTTCGTCGACTTAGCGACGGAAACCCGACAAATTTTTACATTTAAAATTGAAAAAAATTATGTTGTGTTGTCTATCGCTAATCCGTCGCTAAGATGTCGGAAATTGGTCGCTATTAGCGACGGAATCCGTCCGTCGCTAAATGTCCGTCGGTAAAGTGGGGTATTTTAGTAGTGAATGGAGTTTCTCCATGAAGCAAGTTGCACTTGCCTAAGCTTCTCTTGGTAGGTGGAGAAGTTAAGAGGAAGAAGATGAAGAAATAAATGAAGAGTAAAGATGAGAGAGAAAGGGGGTTGGGTTTTAAATGATGATGGTGGTAGTAGGTAGGAGTTTTTTTTTGGTTCATGATGAACCCAAAAGCAAACCAAACCAAGCTAAACCGAACCTAGCTAAGCCATAACCAATGAAATGCCAAAATAACTATGCCAATGCAACATGTTAAAAATAAAATCATGACTAGCTAACCATGACTAATAAAAATACGGACCCGAAATATGTACACGTATACAAAAATACGTAACACAGATTTCGAGGGTGACATAACCAGATTCAGTCATGTTATATGATACTACTCTCCTTTAGAATTTTAGAACTATTTTTTGTTCTACTTGCTAAATTTTGGAGTTATGCTATTTTAAATTTTGTCATTTTAGCACTGTTTAGTGCTCCATAAATTAAGCGTGTATTATATAATTTGATCTCAAAATTACTTTATAATTTTGGAATTATGTTGATCCTGTCAAAGTATCAATAGCAATTATGTTGATCCTATCGTTCTTTTCATATATATTAATACAATATGCTCGTGGGTTATTTCGTCAAGTTTTCACATGTAAGTCCCTTAAACCTGCACTGGCATGATAATATGTGTGTGTGTAGATTTTTTTTTACATATATAGTTCCTTAAACCTATCATTTTAGTATATATATATATTTTTTATTTTATTTACATTTTTTTGGTTTTGTTTGCAGGATCAAATAGACACATTGACAAAAGCTAATTTTTGGGAAAGACATTCATGTCATAAGATCTATTGTAGGCTTTTTTTTGGGAAGTCAATCAACAATATTCCTGTGTTTATGTGTCACGTCCCAGAACCAGAATACTAGAGAGCGGGGGCGTACATAGCCAGCTACGTATATTGAAGTGCAAACAACCTCGCTATACGGTCACGGCTGTCTAGATACATGAGGGTTTAACTACAATCCATCAGTCTCCTGTGGTCATGAACAAGCCTATTGTCTCAATCACAAGCAAGTAGTAACAGTCACAAGATATTAGAACATCAATATACAATAGTAAGGCGTCCCATACATTACATATTGGATGATCATAAAGCTAGTCGCATAAAATGTCAGGACTAGCAAGAGTTCAGTCATACATGATCAACCCTAGGATCTGTCAATCATGTTACAGCCCGTAGGCAGACAGTAAATAAGGTACAATACGAGCTAACACGTGCTCGTCGGCTAAACGCCTCAAAAGAATAATTTTACAATAAAGTGGGAGGACAAAAGAAACCCACTCGTTGCCAGGGTTACGCCTGGTGGTCACCATCTGGCTGAAAGGTAAGTAGATCCTCTGGAGCTGCTCCGATATCTGGCCATACAAAACCAGCTGTGTCAGACCCCAGAAAGAGCAACTGCCACAAAGGAGGCTTCACTTAGGAACTAAAACCAGCATATCACAACAGAATATTAAAGGTAAATAATAAATAAAGAACTGATAATAATAGAGATAACAACAGTAAACTGAGTACGAAGAAACCATTCAAGTAGCCAGGTCACAACCCTTAAACCAAATAAGGACCGGGGTTGCAGCCCTTCACCTGAATAGAAACCCATCTTAAATACAATTGGTACAGTGAAGACAATAAACGAAGAGAGGACACAGAACTGCTCAGGGAGCCAGGTTACAACCCTTAAACCAAACAATGATCGGGGTTATAATCCTTCGCCTGAATATAACTGGACTCCTGATCTTTATTGCTAAGGCCAGTATAAATAATCATGGTATTAAGGTAAGGTAAAACATGATGAACATGACATGGGGTTGAAATAAGACAATAAACGAAGAGAGGACACATAATTGCTCCGGGAGCCAGGTTACAACCCTTAAACCAAACAAGGACCGGGATTGTAACCCTTCGCCTGAATAGAACTGGACCTCCGATCGTTATTGTTAAGGCAAGCATCGATAATCATGTCATGTCACAATCTTGCACATAATCATGATAAGACTAAGCTGGAATAAACTCCATCCAATCAATCACGGCCAATCAAGAGTATGGCTTGATTCTTTTAACTAACTAGGGTTATCACAGGCCTAGTTACTAGCAAGATGCAATAAGATTATCCCAACAGCCACAAGCCCTGTAGACCATCCGGTTATCCAGGTCGAATGTCTTGTTTATGAAAGGTGCACCACATGACTGTGTGCCGGAAATATGCCATACTCGTCGGTAGGCTACAAGTCCACTTAATGCGCCCAGATAGCGGGATTGCCTGTAGCTGGGAAATCACTTCATGATTACTGAATTATTCTAGTTTATTAACCTTATTCAATTACTGTAGGTATCCCTGACCGGGGTACTCAGGGATCCCTATCCTAGACATGATGCAAGACAGTACTGATTTATTTGTACAAATGCAATCGCCCACAGTGTCCAGGTCATTCATACTTGTCATGTCAGACTAGCTGTCATAACAGCATATCGTGATATCATGTTAGTTCACTTATCAAGAGTGCACTATAGCGGGCCACCATCGTGTTCATAGAACATACCAGACCCTACATAGCAGAAGCATAAAGATGAAATTTAATTAATAATAATAATAACAAAAGGACCACGCTAGATGGAGCCATGCGGCTAAGGGAAGAAACTTATGCGTTGGTGGGAAGGCATTGCCATACGGCTGGAAAGCGAAGCAGGGCTCATGCGACAGCGAAGAGCGCAGGCGCATGCGGCTTGAACCAATAAGTCCATGCGACTGGAACTGCGCGCTTATGCAGCTAAGTAGGAGGTGAGTATATGCGGCTATAACGGGAGCAGCGCCATGCGGCTGAAAAGGTAAGGTGGGCCAATGCGGCTGGACCAACAAGTCTATGCGGCTAAGGGTAGCCTCGGTCTTATGCGGCTGAGAAAGGGTCGGGTCTTATGCGGCTGCAGGAAATGACTTCATGCGGTTGGGAATGATTAAGTCCATGCGGCTAAGTTCAAGTAGAGTCCTATGCGACTGAGCAAGGAGTGGGTCATATGCGGCTGCAAGTTGCCCGAGCCTTATGCGGCTGCAGGGAGTTATGCGCCATGCGGCCAAGGGTGTTCGGGTCTCATGCGACCAAAAAGAAAGGAGGCCTTTATGCGGCTGCAGGATTAAGGTCCATACGGCTGACAGAAACTTGTCGCATGAATGTTCATGCGGTCAAGTACTTGTCATACGGCCAAGAACTGATCATCTTCTTCATTATTTCGAGAAGGATAACCATGAAGTCTATGGCTTCAAACTTCTTAAATCCTTCATTCCAAGCCCAAATCTGGACTTCCATGGGTCAAAATGGGGCAGAACGAAATGCTCTAAAACATAGAACCATCAAAACTTGGAAATAACAATGTTAAATAGATCAAAACCCAGGAATCCAAAAATACTATAAACTTATATCTACACAAATTTAGCCATGGAAATTAGAAATGCCAAGTACTAAAGTGTGTTAGAATCTCGAGAGGAAGAGAATGGAACAATAAAAATGAAGTTCCTCCATGAAGCAAGCTACACTTGCCTAAGCTCTCTTCCTGGTAGGTGAAAGAGTAATGGTGGAAAAGAAGAAAAAGTAAATGAAGAAGAATAAATGAAGAGAGAGAAGGGACTGGGTTAATAAATAGGAATAGTAGTGGTAGGTAAGGGTTCTCCCTTGGTTCATGATGAACCCAAGGCAACCCAATCCTAGCCGAACCAACCCAAAATAGACCAAGCCATGTAATGCCATAATAAACAAAGCAAGGAATCATGCAATACAAGATAAAATACATACACGTATTTCAAAATACGTAATACGAACTATAGGCACTACAACTCTACCCACCTTAAAAGAATTCCATCCTCGGAATTTAATCAAGAGGCTAGAGGGACAAGAACAAGCTATATTATTCACAGGCAAGCTATACTAATCAAGCAATCAAGTAATTATTCATGCAAGCAAGGAATCGAAGGCATGAGGCATAAGAAAGATATTATACCTCACGAGTCAAACAGGTCAGGATATCGCGATCGGATATCATCCTCACGTTCCCATGTTGACTCACCCAAAGAGTGATGACCCCAAGCAACTCGGACTAACTTGATAGTCTTGTTCTTGAGTGTCTTCTCTCTTCGGTCCAATATAGACACGGGCCTCTCCTCATACGAAAGGTTGGTACCAACAACCAATTCTGAACGATCCAAGATGTGGCTCGGGTTCGGGATATACCGTCGCAGTTGGGATACATGGAATACGTCATGTACCTCACGTAGCGATGGTGGAAGAGTGAGACGATAGGATACATCTTCTACTCGCTCCAGAATGTCAAATGGCCCTATATACCTAGGACTAAGCTTTCCTCGCACGTCGAAATGAATGACGCCATGGTTAGGCAAAATCCTCAGGAATACATGGTCGTCGAAAGAAAACTCAAGAGGGCGCCGATGAGAATCGGCCAAATAACGCTAACGATCTTGGTCAACTAGAAGATGATCTCTGACTCTCCTGACCACCTCAACGGTCTGAGCAGTCATTTCTGGACCGAGCATCTGCCTCTCTCCGACATCGTCCTATGCTAGCGGGGGTCGACACTTCCTACCATACAGTGCCTTGAATGGTGCCATCTGGATACTAGCTTAGAAACTTTTATTGTACGAGAACTCTACCAGGTGAAGGTGATCTTTCCACGAACCACCGAAGTCGAGTGTACAAGATCTCAACATGTCTTCTAAGGTTTGTATGGTACACTCTGACTGACCATCTGTTTGTGGGTGATATGCTGAGCTGAACTGGAGGCGAGTCCCAAATCCTCTTGTAGGCTACGCCAAAAGTGCGACGTAAATCTGGAATCTCTGTCCGAGGTGATACTGACTGGTACACCGTGCAATCTGACAATCTGCCAGAGATACATCTCCGCAAGCTGAGCCATCGACTGACTAACTCTGAACGAGAGAAAGTGAGCCACCTTCGTGAGCCTGTCTATGACAACCTAAATAGCATCTCTGTCAGCCGGGGATCTAGGCAATCCAGTCACAAAATCTATGGTTATATGCTCCTATTTCCACTCTGGAATTGACAATGGTTGAAGTAGTCCAGCTGGCTTCTGAAGTTCAGTTTTAACTTGTTGGCAAACCAAACATCGAGAGACGAACCGGGCTATCTCCCTCTTCATGCCATTCCACCAAAAGTGCTGGCGGATATCACGGTACATCTTCGTACCGTCGGGATGAATGGAATACTGCGAACTGTGAGCCTCTTCCATGATCTCCTGTCTGATATCTCTACTGGGTACACAAAGACGCTTTCTATGTCGAAGTGTACCGTCTTCATGGATACATAACTCTGGTCTTCGTCCTGTCTCACACTCTGCTCTGAGTCGCTGAAGCTTGGAATCTGCTGACTGTGCCATCCGGATCCTCTCAACTATAGTGGACTGAACTTGCATGCTGGCCATCAATGCCATATTGGTAGGAAGGATAACTTTTATACCCATCTTCTGAAGATCGGCTAATAGCTCTGGTTGCTGTTAGAAAATAAACTCCGGCTCTCCTGCTCAATGCATCTGCCACAACGTTGTCCTTCCCTGGATGATACTGCAGGTTGATGTCATAATCCACAAGCAGCTCTAGCCATCTCCTCTGACGCATGTTAAGATCCTTCTGGGTGAAAACATACTTCAGGCTCTTGTGGTCGGTTAAGATCTCTACCATATCTCCGTACAAGTAGTGCCTCTATAACTTAAGTGCAAACACTACAGCTGCCAGCTCTAAGTCATGGGTTGGGTAATTCCTCTCATGATCATGAAGTTGTCGTGACGCATATGCTATTACCTTCCCATGCTGCATCAAAACATACCCTAGACCTCTGTCCGAAGCATCACAATATACTGAGAATCCTCCGTTTCCATCTGGAAGCGTGAGAATAGGAGCCGTCATCAAGCCTCGCTTCAACCTCTCAAAAGAATCTTGGCACTCTGCTATCCAAGCAAACTGCACATCCTTACGGGTCAACTGGGTCAATGGCGCTGAAATTCGAGCAAAGTCTGAAACAAATCATCGGTAGTAGCCGGCCAAGCCAAGAAAACTGCAAATTTCTACCACCGTGCTAGGTACCGGCCACGTTTCAATGGCCACGATCTTCTGGGGATCCACTTCAACTCCTCCTCAGGTGATGATATGACCCAAGTATGAAATGCGATCGAGCCAGAACTCGCATTTACTGAACTTGGCATACAATTGGTGCTCTCTGAGAATCTGAAGAACCACACGAAGATGCTGCTCATGCTCCGCCTCACTCTTGCTGTAGACTAGGATATCGTCGAGGAACACAATCACAAACTGATCCAAATAAGGCATAAAGATACGATTCATGAGGTCCATGAATACTGCCGACGTATTGGTTGTTCCAAATGGCATCACAAGGAACTCCCAATGCCCATATCTCGATCTAAAAGCTATCTTCGGGATGTCCTACTCTCTGACTCTGATCTGATGGTATCCTGACCGCAAGTCGATCTTCAAGAATACTGCTGCCCCTTTGAGTTGATTAAACAAGTCATCTATCCTCGGAAGAGGGTATCTGTTCTTGATTGTCACCGAGTTCAAGGTACGATAATCTATACATAATCTGGATGTACCATCCTTCTTTTTCACAAGAAACATCGGGGCTCCCCAAGGAGATCCACTAGCACGAATGAATCCCTTGGTTCTCAGTTCTTCAATCATCTTGTACAATATCTCTAGCTCTGACGGTGCCATCCTGTAGACTCTCTCTGATACTGGGGCTGTCCCAGGAATCAAGTCGATGGTAAACTCGATCTCTCATTCTGGCGGCATCCCTGGAAGCTCTTATGGGAAAATATCTGGAAACTCTTCGACTATACGAGGTAACTGTACTACTGCTACTGCCATCCGCAACACTGGAGGAGAAGGTTCAACTTCGCCTCGGGAGAAGGAAAACTTTGGCTCGCCTAGAATGCTAAAAATAACCCTGCCAATGTGACAGTCTATCCTAGCATACAGGTCCCTCAACCAATCCATCCCTAAGACCACATCGTAATCGGCCATCGGGAACTCTATCAATCTAGCGAGGAATTCTCTACCGCTAACTACGATCAGACACGAGGAAAATACTCTATTTACTCCTACAAGTCCGTTACCAATAAGTATATTGAGCCTTACTGATAATGACTCGGGCTCCAGACCTACTCGTGTCGCGAATCGTGCAGACATAAATAAATACGATGCACCAGAGTCAAATAATATTGAAGCTGGAAAGGTGTTGACGAGAATAGTACCTGCCACTACCTCTCCTGGTGCTAATTCTTCTTCTCCCATAGTCAAGGCCAGCACTTGACCATGCCCTCTGGGTGCGGGTCCCCTCTACTAAAAATTCCTCTGCCTGCTCTGGATCAGGGCTTGGGCTGGGGCATACTGCTGCGGTCTCTGCTGCTGGAATACCTGGGCCTGCGTCGGCAATGGCATCGGAAACGGGTACTGTAGCTGCTGCTGCTGGACTGGTGCTGGTCCTCTAACTGAAGGACTAGAGAAGGCCGATGAACTCCTCCTGTTCGGGCAGTTCCCAACCCTGTGGTCTGGGGCACCACAAACCAAGCACAAATCCTGTGCTCTGCGACACTCTGATACCACATGTCCTAGCTTCCCGCAGTGTGAACATCCCACTGTGGAAGACTGCTTCTGCTTCTGCTGCTGAGGGTACGTCGGAGTGGAATGTTGAACCGACGTCACTGAGGCCGCCCGCCTCGGAGCTCCAATGGTCAAAGCCCTGGCTGCCGGGATTGGTGCTGATGACTGATTCATCTGGCCGTGAGATCGCTTCAGACCTCCGGTCCTATCTACGATCCTCTGGGAGGTATACTCATGCCTCCGGGCTGTCCTTAGTACTACATCAAAGGTCTGATGCTCAAACTGCTCTACCGCCAACAAAATCTCTAGGTGGAGCCCCTGCTGGAACCGCTAGGCTCTATCGAACTCGGTCGCCACCAAGGTGGGAGCAAACCGACTAAGCCTGGAGAACTCGGCCGCATATCCATCGACCATCCAGCCCATCTGCTTCAGATTGGTGAACCTCTTCTGTAGATCATACCGAGCTACAGCATCAAAATACTTGGTCTGGAATCTCTCCCTGAATACTACCCAGGCACTAGGGGCCACTAATCCAATGGCCTGTGCCGCCCACCAGATGCGGGCAAGATCCAATAGCTGTAGGCGCACCATGGCCATCTTCTCGTTCTCTGGAGTCCTGGCTGCTTCTAGAATCACCTCTGTGTCCTGAAGCCATGCATCTGCAGTGATCGCATCTTCACTGCCATTGAAGAAGGAAGGGTTCAAGCGCTTGAAGCTGTTAGCCGTGCTATTACCCTGATGACCTCCTCTGGCCAAAGCGTCTGCCACCGCCTGGTGCAAGGCATCTTCGCGACGATCTTGGGAGGCTAATAGTGACCTGATAAGACCCACCAAAGTGCCATCATCAGGCTCTGCAGGCTGACGGGCTGAACTGGTGGCTCTCCTCCAGTAGGCATGACTCTGGAGGCTACTCCTGAATGTTGGGCTTGATCTCCAGGTTGCTGCTGGTCCGTAGGAGGTGCTCCGCCTTGCTGATCGGCAGGTCCAGGAATAATACCGCTTAGGAAGACGACATAGAGAACAATAAGGAAGGACTAGGACAGATTAACGATACAAGCATGTGATCAGGTTAAGATTACAGGGATTCAGAAGATACGAGCAAAGATCAAGGGCGAGTACTGATTGAGACATCTATTCGGTAAACCCTCACATACCTTAATTTACAAGACCTGCATGGGCCACCACTAAAACCATGTCATGCCCCAGAACCAGAATACTGGAGAGCGGAGGCGTACATAGCCAGCTACGTATATTGAAGTACAACCTACCTCGCTATACAGTCACGGCTGTCTAGATATATGAGGGTTTAACTACAATCCATCAGTCTCCTATGGTCATGAACAAGCCTATTGTCTCAATCACAAGCAAATAGTAACAGTCACAAGATATTAGAACATCAATATACAATAGTAAGGCGTCCCATACATTACATATTGGATGATCATGAAGCTAGTTGTACAAAATGTCAGGACTAGCAAGAGTTCAGTCATACATGATCAACCCTAGGATCTGTCAATCATGTTACAGTCCGTAGGCAGACAGTAAATAAGGTACAATATGAGCTAACATGTGCTCGTCGGCTAAACGCCTCAAAAGAATAATTTTACAATAAAGTGGAAGGACAAAAGAAATTCATTCGTTGTCAGGGTTACGCCTGGTGGTCACCATCTGGCTGGAAGGTAGGTAGATCCTCTGGAGCTGCTCCGATATCTGGCCATACAAAACCAGCTGGGTCAGACCCCAGAAAGAGCAAGTACCACAAAGAAGGCTTCACTTAGGAACTAAAACCAGCATATCACAATAGAATATTAAAGATAAATAATAAATAAAGAACTGATAATAATAGAGATAACAACAGTAAACTGAGTACGAAAAAACCATTCAAGTAGCCAGGTCACAACCCTTAAACCAAACAAGGACCGGGGTTGCAGCCCTTCACCTGAATAGAAACCCGTCTCAAATACTATTGGTACAGTGAAGATAATAAACGAAAAGAGGACACAGAACTGCTCAGGGGGCCAGGTTACAACCCTTAAACCAAACAAGGACCGGAGTTGTAACCCTTCGCCTGAACAGAACTGGACCCCTGATCTTTATTACTAAGGCCAGTATAAATAATTATGGTATTAAGGTAAGGTAAAACATGACGAACATGACATGGGGTTGAAATAAGACAATAAACGAAGAGAGGACACAGAACTGCTCTGGGAGCCAGATTATAACCCTTAAACCAAACAAGGACCGGGATTGTAACCCTTCGCCTGAACAGAACTGGACCCCCGATCGTTATTGTTAAGGCAAGCATCAATAATCATGTCATGTCACAATCTTGCACAAAATCTGTATAAGACTAAGCTGAAATAAACTCCATCCAATCAATCACGGCCAATCAAGAGTACGACTTGATACTTTTAACTAACTAGGGTTATCACAGGCCTAGTTACTAGCAAGATGCAATGAGATTATCCCAACAGCCACAAGCCCTGCAGACCATCCGGTTATCCAGGTCGAATGTCTTGTTTATGAAAGGTGCACCACATGACTGTGTGTCAGAAATATGCCCTACTCGTCGGTAGGCTACAAGTCCACTTAATGCGCCCAGATAACGGGATTGCCTGTAGCTGGAAAATCTCTTCATGACTACTGAATTATTCTAGTTTATTAACCTTATTCAATTACTTTTGGTATCCCTGACCGTGGTACTCATGGATCCCTATCCTAGACATGATGCAAGACAGTACTGATTTATTTGTACAAACACAATCGGCCATGGTGTCCAGGTCATTCATACTTGTCATGTCAGGCTAGCTATCATAACAGCATGTCGTGATATCATGTTAGTTCAATTATCAAGAGTGCGCCATAGCGGGCCACCATCGTATTCATAGAACGTACCAGACCCTACATAGCAGACGCATAAAGATGACATTTAATTAATAATAATAATAATAATACTAATAATACTAATAATAATAATAACAAAAGGACCGGGCTAGATGGTGCCATGCGGCTAAGGGAAGAAACTTATGCGGTGGTGGGGAGGCAGTGCCATGCGGCTGGAAAGCGAAGCAGGGCTCATGCGGCAGTGGGGAGCGCAGGCGCATGCGGCTTGAACCAATAAGTCCATGCGACTAGAACTGCGCGCTTATACGGCTAAGTGGGAGGTGAGTATATGCGGCTAGAACGGGAGCAGCGCCATGCGGCTGGACCAACAAGTCTATGCGGCTAAGGGTAGCCTCGGTCTTATGCGGCTGAGAAAGGGTCGGGTCTTATGCGGCTGCAGGAAATAACTTCATGCGGCTGGGAATGATTAAGTCCAAGCGGCTAAGTTCAAATGGAGTCCTATGCGACTGAGCAAGGAGTGGGTCATATGCGGCTGCAAGTTGCCCGAGCCTTATGCAGCTGCAGGGAGTTATGCGCCATGCGGCCAAGGGTGTTCGGGTCTCATGCGGCCAGAAAGATAGGAGGCCTTTATGCGGCTGCAGGATTAAGGTCCATGCGGCTGACAGAAACTTGCCGCATGAATGTTCATGCGGTCAAGTACTTGTCATGCGGCCAAGAACTGATCATCTTCTCCATTATTCCGAGAAGGATAACCATGAAGTCCATGGCTTCAAACTTCTTAAATCCTTCATTCCAAGCCCAAATCTGGACTTCCATGGGTCAAAATGGGGCAGAACTAAATGCTCTAAAACATAGAACCATCAAAACTTGGAAATAACAATGCTAAATAGATCAAAACTCAAGAATTCGAAAATACTATAAACTTAGATCTACACAAATTTAGCCATGAAAATTAGAAATGACAAGTACTAAAGTGTGTTAGAATCTCGAGAGGAAGAGAATGGAACAATAAAAACGAAGTTCCTCTATGAAGCAAGCTACACTTGCCTAAGCTCTCTTCCTGGTAGATGAAAGAGTAATGGTGGAAAAGAAGAAGAAGTAAATGAAGAAGAATAAATGAAGAGAGAGAAGGGAGTGGGTTAATAAATAGGGATAGTGGTGGTAGGTAAGGGTTCTCCCTTGGTTCATGATGAACCCAAGGCAATCCAAGCCTAGCCGAACCAACCCAAAATAGACCAAGCCATGTAATGCCAAGATAAACAAAACAAGGAATCATGCAATACAAGATGAAATACGTACACGTATTTTAAAATACGTAATACGAACTATAGGCATTACATTATGTCTACATTATAGTTGTGTAACTTGAATACAGTACATGAATACATTTTTTTAGTATATGGGCTACTTGAAGTTGTTAAAATATTGTATTGTGGATTATTTTATAAAGAGATGTTTAAAGACATTATTTGGATTTATGTTTTGTTCACGTAACTTGTTGTCCTTTATTCTCAAGTTCTTTGAATAATTTTTTTTTGATATTTTTAAGTTATTGCCAAAATAAATTTTTTAAATTATGTTGAAAAATATAAGAAAAAATAAAAATTAATATAAAAAATAAAAATTAGCTTTTGGGAAACCAAAATGTGCAGCAGAAAACGTATTTATATTCGGCTACATTTGCTTTTGCGACATCAAATTGTGTAGTCAGAAGTGTTTATATTTGGCTACATCAGCTTTCGCGACATCAAATTGTGTAGTAGAAAGTATTTTCTATAATAATTAAAAAAGAAAAATTAGACTTTTGGCAACATGTAGTATGTTGCCAATGTATCACCTTTCTGCGACAAACAAGACACATGTCGCCAAAGATTTTTTAAAATCTGTAATATAATATGTCACCAAAAGTGATTACATTTTGCGACATAGGTGATTTCATGTCGCCAAAGACTTTTTCAGACAAAGCTACAACGACATGTGTGCGACATAGCCAAATATGTCGCAGAAACTCTTTGGCGACATAAATCTACTTTGTGCAACATATTGCTTATGTTGCTGAAAATGCATTTTCTTGTAGTGCGTCGATATAGTCTTTCAATGTGCTAGCCCTCTAACTCGTGTGCGGAGGCAAGAATGACTTGTGCACTGAGACAATCGTCAAAACAGATATCCCATTTTCTTATGGCTTACGCACCGAGGCGTTCGCCTTTGCGATATTTCGATGTTCAATAGCGACTCGTATATTTGATGTACGTTTTACTTCAATTGTTCTATCTAGTGTTCGACACGCACAACGATTTTCTTCCTCCGAGCCACATTCGTGGCCTCGATAGGTTAACTTAGCATACAATGGTTCATTTTACTTAGGCATGAAGGAGTAGGAAAGAAGTGTCAAAGTCCTCCCATCTTAAGTCGATACGTCTTGTTGTTTCGCCGAGACGATATGGCTCGATTTATAACTTTGTTGCTCGGCCAACTCTTGTAACTTAGTCATTCGAGCACTTCGTACTTCGTTGAATTATCCGACTGATTTGACTTACCGTGCCTATGCCTCAGTCCGTTGCGATACGATGATTTGGTTTTGCGGACACCATTGCAAGTAAGGTAAAATGTTGATATCTTATATTTCAGCGTAAACGTATAGCCTGCACACGAAACCAACTAAAATCAATATTCGTTCGAATCGGACATGTGCGTTGCATCAATTTGATTTCTTAGAATCTTCGAACCGACTCAATATTTTCTCGTTTGGGCCAACGTAACTCTTTGCATCGATCTGACTCGATGTATTTTTCGGGTCAACGTAACTCTTGTATTGATTCACATCGATATATATTTCGGGTCAACGCAACTCTTCGAGTTAACGACTCATCGTAATGCACCGTGCGGAACGGGTCATTACACACGATGACACGGACACAATACCTATTTAGATGTGTCATAGTATATTTTTGAATGCTAGTGTTTGTCAATAAATGTCTGACACGATATGGTCGAGATTTTGGAATGTGCTTGGCCTCATTTTCTAAGTCTCCAACTCCATCCATGTCGTTCACAATGACAAGTTTGCATATTATCTCGTCGCCAAGAGCCAAATCTCTTGTTCTGTCATATTAGTAGTTACTTCCTAAAAATGATCACATTATTTATACTATACTTTGCAAAGAGAAAACCAGTAGAACGCTATGTTTTTTTGTACTTTATGTAATATTTGAATATTGGATTTGCCAAGTTTGTTCGCTTCCCTATGGCTTATCCTCAATTTATTCGGCAGAACAAGTTTTAATTAATGCTTTGAGTCACCATCCATCTCTTTCTGATATACATCCGATAATAAGTGCACCAGACCCAAACTATTTTCATTATCAATAACCCACAAATGCTGGCAACGTCAAACTCCATCTACGTAACGAATACAAACACAGAACACCCTCCAAAATTTGCTTCTCCACTTCTTCCTCTCTTTATAAATATATATACATTATATATAGTCGTTATTCATACATACATACTTGAGAACATATGAGGACTATGTGCAAATCATCATCCTCAGTGGGATGCGAGGAGCAATTCCCGTTGAGAGCCACATATGACAACCTGTACCGGCGGCCGGAATCCGACGCGGAGTTCGTGAAGTCGGTGATTGGAAGAAAAGAAGCAGGCTCCGCTAAGTACACGAGTGCTTCTCCGACCGACGTGGTGGATAGTTACTCGTGTCGCCGCACGTTTTTAAGAAGCTATACTTTCTCAAAGAAGGAGAGCTTTTCCGAGAGGACTATGAAAAGGATGGGGAAGTTTAAGGAGAGGCCATCCTTCTTCGCCTTTGTGAAAAGAAAGGTCTCCTATAGTAGAGAGAAGAAGAAGAAGAAGAAGAGGAGAAAGAAGAGAAATAAGAAGGTTTGTTTGGTGCATGTGAAGGAGGAATTGAGCAGAGTGTACTATGTCGTGTTCCGGTCTATGTTCCGCCGCCTGCTATCTTGCACTGCCATGGTTGACGTGATCGACCACCCACAACATCGACGTCCGGATGTCGATGTCGATGGTTAGAGCCAGAGCCAGTACTACTGTTTTTCCTCTTCTGTGTTCTTATGTTTCTCGTGAGATATATGGTCTATTAGGTTTTAAAAAAAAGATGTACATATAAAGAGTTCTCCATGTTCTCTTCTTGCATAATCCATCGATCCAAGCATACGTTTCAAGAGTATCAGCCTTGTTTTAATCCAAATTCTCTGAGTTTCTGATTATAGTTCATGTCCGAAATAGTACTGCCCATGCCCACATCAATGTCGTCTCATTGCCACGATCGCACCGCAACTGTGTGTTCCCTCAACAAAACCCATGGGTCGACTTGTTCATCCCAAAGGCAGGTGTACTGGTTACAAAATAGTTCAAGCAATCAATTATCATTGTATTGTTATCGTTATCATGTCAAAAACTACCATGCTATTTTATTACTTATAGGGAGACCCGTGGGATTGCACCGCAATTTCGACAGTCTTGGATCGAACCGCAATTGTGTGTTTCTGTCAATTTCCATGTCCATTCATTAAAGATAACCAATGCATTGTTTGTTTGTTAGTTTCTTAGTAGTTAATTTTATTTTATAATTATGTTATTTATCTTCCAAAAAATCTGGATAATTTTAGCTTTCGTTATGTGGCATCTGACATGGCAAGTGATATAACAACTAACATGACAAATTTTAACCCAAAAAATTAATCACAATTTTTTTTAATATATTAATTTTAATTTTAATGTTAATATATTAATGTTAATATTAATATTAATATTAATATTAATTTAAATATTAAATTTTGTTATGTCAGATATCATGTCATAAGCTACATAATGGGATATGACAATACCAAATTATTTTCGAAGACAAATATTGTTTTTGTATTTTGGGAGACAAATGTTACTTTTGTTTTTTTATGGAAACTATCTGAAGCCGACATCTATGCATTTTGAACTCTTCCGTTTGATTTGTGTTTGTACGTATCATCAATTTTTTTTAAATCATTTAAGTCGTATGAGTTAGTTTAACTCATTTTTCAAAAAAATCGAGCTTTTAGTGTTGGATCAATATCATATCATTTTAAATCTAAACAGGCCCTTGTGCATGAAAAAGTAATGTAAACTATTTAATTGTTGGAAGGATAATTTGAACTCTAATTCCTTTTGCTATGGTATCATGTTTATTAAGTGTTGATAACAATTTTTAAAATAAAAAAAGTTATATACCTTAACATGTACCCTTAGGACACATGTTAACGAAAATCCATTAAACTATAGTTGACAAGATCTCGAACTTCGAGAAACATTATTAACTAACATAATATTGGAGCAATCGTGGTCCAATCTTTTTAGCGTAGACATAAGTAGAATTTATAATTACTCTGACCCAATTTTTGATAATCCCTATTATTCCATAATTAATAAATTTTGTAGAAAAACAAAATTATAATTCGAATGTATAATTTCTAACCTTAAATATTTATTTAAAAATCAAAACCAAACAATTTAAGTGAATAAAAGGACCATTTTCATTACTGCAAAAACAAGAACTTATGTGCAAAAATATTTGTCTTATTGCAAATACCTTTCTTTGAGCCCCAAGTTTTGTAACCACCCTCCCTCTTTTTCTCCTCCGTCTTCGTTTACAATCACGGCCGACAACGTTGCCCATCAAGGTCAAGCTCGAGCAATCACCCCGAACCCGATAGCCCCTAGCAACCCTCCCTCCCGGACCTCGTCGAACGATTCCATGCTGTCACACTCCATCGGGCTGATCCATAACATAGTGTTTTGTTAATTCCAGAGTGATGAGAAAGCTGATTTCCCTTGTCGATTTCTCCCTCCTCAGTTGATCGAATCTCGATCCGATTCTTCCAGTCAAAACATGGTGTGTTGTCTATCCCTGACAAATTTGATGCCATTTTATTTTGAGATCGTTTGATAGATCAAAATCAATCTCCAATATGACTAATTGAACTGTATGTTTGTTCTAACAGTTTTGAAGAGCGGACTTTGTCAAGTCAGATATTTTCCACTCCAACTTCGATCTTTGATCTATCTTCACTTCCTTCATGCTGGTAATTCAATATAACTCTCTTTTAAGTTCCATTGTATATTTCGGTAGTTTGCTAGATCAATTTAGAGCATAAAGTTGGATACTCAGAAATGTTTTTTTTGTGTGTTTGAAACTCTCAGATCAGGGTTCGTTCTGATTGCTTCCGTTGTAAAATATTTGCACTGAAAGGAGAAAAACGAGCTCCACAATGTGTGGGAGCTGGCGGGTCACCATTTTGTTGACCAAGCAGGACGAATTTAGTCTGTATCCATCAACTTATCCCGTATCAATGATTTTTTTTGCATTTTCCAATTACTTGTGCTTGTTGGATCATGATGAAACTTGTACTGTTGGACGTGCAATGCCATTTTACTCATAAGGTGCAAGTTTTGTCCCATTCTGAGATCGTTGACCGGATTGCCATTTTGTAGGCCCGTAATCCAACATATAGGTTGGCGGATTTGGATTTGGCCCGTCGTATTTCACTTCTGAGAGCTCCGTTGAATTTGTGTCGCCATTTTTAGTTAATTTGTATTCAATTTCTTATTTAGATATTGTTCTAAAAAATATTTTTCATGCTAGTGGGACCTTAGTTTAAAGATACCAACATTTTTCGTCATATCTTGTGATCCGAAGCTTGAATTATACTTTTGCAAGTCCCGATGATATTGTATTCAAACTTTAGATCTTTTGTTAAATTTTGTTTCTAAATTTAGAGTCATTCCTTACTCCATTACTCTTGGGCCTCCTATGGGCCTGCATTCATACCTAGTTTCACCTCGTGTGGAGATTTTTCACATATGATCTATTTTGGACTATCATATGCTCTATTATTATTTTATCATCATTTAGGACTTACGGGTATACTTGGTTATGGATTTTGAGCATATAAGCTTAGTTTGGTATTTTTATCCTTCCGTATCTGAACATATTAGTGTCCGATACGTCGACGCTTCACCACACTCGAGGTAGGCAAGTATGACACTTATTGTTCACTGTTACATTAGAAATGACGTCATACATGTTCTCTTACATAATTTCTATTGTTGGTTGGTGACACTATGACTTATACACGAGGAGAGTATCCTCTACTTGATTCAGATTCATGAACTTATCGTGAACTTGTTTCATCATTTATATTCCTGACTTGTTTATTATGTAAGTTTCCCAAAATGAG
This sequence comes from Iris pallida, assembly GCA_029216955.1. Taxonomy (NCBI): domain Eukaryota; kingdom Viridiplantae; phylum Streptophyta; class Magnoliopsida; order Asparagales; family Iridaceae; genus Iris; species Iris pallida. The sequence continues at coordinate 1,917,639 of JANAVB010029620.1, forward strand.
TGCTATATAGGGCAGTTGCTCAAAATGGAAGATGAAAGGGCGAAAATGGACGAAGCAAGATAAGATCAGATCTGAAACATCTTCCTCTCTGTTTCTCTTTCTTAATTGCATTTTCAAGAGAGAATTGGCTCGACCTTGACCGAAATCTAAACCATCTTGTGTTGGACTGGGTCTTGTTGTAACCTGTCATTGAAAATTGTTGGAGCAATTACTATCCTCCAAGCCTTTTCCTGCGATAACGGAGTTGGTTACAATACACAAGAAAGCTCCATAAAATAATCAAAAGGAACTTCTCATGACTAGCTATCAATCTGACATCAACCTCTGTGGATGCCAAATTCCTATATGAGCATATGATAGCCTTGAAATAAAACTGAAAAGGCCAGACAGTGAATACCAATTTAATAATGTAGTATAAGCTCACACAGAAATTTGGGATAAAGCCATAAAGCTTTGTTGTCTTTGTTGTATTAGTTTAAGCTCACATAACCAATCCTAGACTAGCAAAACTTTGATCAATAGATGAAGAGGTAAGATGATACTTATTTGCAATAGGGAATGCTTTTCTTTGACTCTAAGCCAATGAGTGAAAAGGAATGCCTTTCTCATGCTTTGAGAAACTAAATTTATTACTAAACCTGCAATATCACCTAGACTGTAAAGAGGATTTAAAGGGTTTTACCTGGTGTGAGAATTGCATAAAACTAAACTGTGTTTGATTGGACTTTTTTTTTTTCCATGGAAAATATTTCCCTCACAAATTTTCCACCAATTGTAGTGTTTGATAGCTTATATTTTCCATGAAATTATTTTCCAAAAAACTATAATTTTCCATTTTTTTTTCTTCTAAAATGGTGGAAAATGAAACTTGTCCGACCCATAGGAAAATATCATTTTCCATGGAAAATAACTATTTTCCGTCGAAAATAATGACAATCAAACACCAAAATTAACTTTTCCATGAATTTTTTTTAAAATTCTATGAAAATTTTTCGTAGGAAAATAATTCTATGAAGTGCGTTTGATTGCACGGTGGAAAAGATATGTAAAAGAAATTAATTCCATGGAATTATTTTTCTAGGAAAAAGTTTTCATGGAATTTAAAAAAATTTCCATGAAAAACTTAATTTTGGTGTTTGATTGTCATTATTTTCCACGGCAAATAGTTATTTTCCATGGAAAATGATATTTTTCTATGGATTGGACAAGTTTTATTTTCCACCATTTTAGAAGAAAATATGAAAAATGATAGTTTTTTGGAAAATAATTCCATGGAAAATATAAGCTATCAAACACTACAATTGGTGGAAATTTTGTGATTAAAATATTTTCCATGGAAAAAAAAGCCCAATCAAACACAGCCGAAATTAATTTCTTTTCCACATACTTTCCATCTTGCAATCAAACACACCCAGTTTCCTAATATAAAACCTGAAACTTTTTTTAAAGTAAATTATACTAAAAACTTTTTTAAAGTAAATTATACTTTCCACCTTGTAATCAAACACACCCTAAGATATACCTATACAGAAGCAAGTTTGACTTTTGGGTTACTAATTTGGTAGTGTACTAGTCCTGGAGCCAGCCTTTCCATGGGGAGTTCAGGTCCAAATTCTAAATTGCCATATTAAGCAAGGTGAGGAGGATTTTAAAACTTCATTTCCTTCTTTTGGTCTGAATCTTTTGTTTCTCTCCCAGTAATACGTTAGCCGGACACCTATAGTACTGACATAAGCATGTTAGATGTACAAGTCTTCTCACATGTCCAGTTCTTTTGACCATTTTGATTGTGTTATGACATTCATTTTTCTTTAATTGTCATTAGACCTGCATTCCTAGATTTATTTTCTCATGAGTTCAGTGTCAAATGTTGTGTTCTTTCTTTTTCAAACATTTCTCTAAATTGATGTCATACACTTTATTTGGCCTCAACCTTATTGTACAATTTGACAATCAGGGGCGGAGCCAGGATCAAAATTTTGAAGGGGCCGTACTACTACATGCAAAAATCCTTAAAGTTATCATGTTAATTGAACTTCAATAACAAAAGAAAAAAAATACTATAACTCAATAAGAATGAACAAAAAAGCAAAGTTAATTAAGGAAAGCGAAAAAAAGATACATAAAATGTTTTCAAAATGCTTGAAAATTTACAGAGTGGATTTGAACTCCCGCCTCCCAGCAAACAACACAAATCATTACCACTAGACTAACTTGTTCTATGTATATTATAGGGCGAAACAAGTATATATATTAACAGTACAAAAAAGTTTCTATATAATAGTCAATATTTTTTTTAAAAATAATTGGGGGGGGGGGGGGGGGGGGGGGGGGGGGCGTGGCCCCCTTTGGACCCTATGTAGATCGACAATCAATTTGCCACTTTATATCCATTATATTTTTGCCGGTATGCATTGAAACACTACAACCGTGTTGTTACATTACTTTTAGATTTCCCTCAATGAACTTTGTATATGCACGGAATACTGCAGTAGTGGAATGTCATTGCTGCGAACTTCAAATTAGTAACCAACACCACTCAAGGGTTGTAGAAGTCAAATGAAGAATTTGTCCTTCGTCAAGTATAATGGATAAATCATCTATAACACTTGCCTTTTTGAATGCTTCACTAATGGCCCTTGAATTTTCAGTATATTGCCTATTTGTTTTATCATCTTAAACCCGTGGTCTTTTTCTTTGCTTTACAAACAGTGAAGATCTCTATGGTTGTATAGCCCCTAACTTTCTTATGGTTTTGTTTTCCCCTTGTTTCTGCAGATACATGATCTCCTCTAATATTGGTGAGGTGGCCTCCATTTTTCTGACAACAGCTTTAGGTATTCCTGAAGGGTTAATACCAGTTCAGCTTTTGTGGGTCAATCTCGTCACCGATGGCCCCCCTGCTACAGCATTGGGATTTAACCCTCCAGATAAAGATATTATGAAGAAACCCCCACGACGAAGTGATGATTCCTTGATCACTGCATGGATCTTATTTCGTTATCTGTAACCAATTTTTTTTCTTTGTTAGAGTAATTGTTTGTTCTTGTTATCTTCATAACATTGTATCTTGAAACAGCCAGAAGGGATTACATTATTAACAGTTCCCATACATTAAAATGAATTTAATCTTTTTGAGACAAAATGACATTAAATGGATTTAAAATTTTAAAGCCAGTACCTTTCCACATTCATGCTAAAGTTTGAGAACACATCAAGCTGGAATGATCAAGAAAACTTAACATGTTATTTTTCATTACAAATAACCCATGTTGAAATATCTTTTATTCATGCACAAAAATGTAAATGCTGATCAGGCCAGTACACAGACATGTAATTTTTTTTTTTTGTTATTGTATTAAATGTATATTTCTGTCTCATGCAGGTTATTGGACTCTATGTTGGTATTGCTACTGTAGGCGTCTTTATCATATGGTACATGTTAGTGCCGAGGCACAATTTTCGATGGAAAATTCTGAAACTGAAACAATTGTAAAGACAACGTTTCAAATGCAACACCTTAAAGAAGATGTGCAACAGAGATCCTGGAGGATTCTGAATTACGAGGATCTAAAAAGATTCTACGTAATACACAAAAAATCTAAAGAGACTTTTGTGCAAGCGACTATCGGCAGTAGAGCTTCTAAAAAGAAGTTACTGTGAAAGGCAACAGCAGCGATGATAGGCGAGAATGAGATGCTGGGGTGAATGAACCACCGTTGCTCAAAGCTTTATTCGCCCCACACGAGCACGAACAGCTTCCAGGAACCAGCAAGTTCACGAAGAACTTTTGGAACGCTCGTAAGTCAATATTTGAGACTTGAACGGGCTTCCTGGACTTTACAGACTCCCTTAACTCTCTTCTCGGTGCATCTTTCAAAGGAGGCCAAGGGGCTCTATTTATAGAGTAGAGTTAAGACTTCACCTCTTCTCCTATCCGATGTGTGACTAAAATACCAATACTCAAAAATAGAGTTTGATATTTTAGATCATCCCACAATCAGCATAGAAGTGTGCCAGTCCACGCCTACCCACCGAACACTCCCGTGCATGAACGAGACATCCTGGAGTCCGTGTCCGAGTCCGAGTCCGCACAACAAAAATTAACTTGCATCCTTGTTGGATTTAATCCTTTTTCCTTCTAGGAAAATACTTCCACATGGCACAAATTTGTGCCCCACTACACCTCATGTGCACACCTCAACACAAGCAATGCATTATATTGAGATACTCACCATTTGGTGTAGCCGATGTGGGACTATCTTTTCTAGTCCAAAGGCAAAAACACCAACAATCCCCCACATATCTCAATATATGGGTTGAGCGTTCCCCACAGTGACTGTCCATCATGCATTAGGAGAGATGTCGCTACGACTTGAATCTTCCCGCATAGGTTAAATAACAGCATGATACAAGAATGGACTAAGCCTTGAATTCTGCACCATAACTGCAATTCTTCCTACTCACATAATGACATCAACTGTGCTTCTGGCTGCACATTGAAGGTCCTGTGCCAGCCTGGTTTTAGTGTATAATTTTGGGCGTCTACAAGTTTACCCTCAAGAGACGGCCTGATATCTCTTTCCATACACTATAGGTGAGTTCTTTATTAAAGAGATATGGTATAAAGCCTTGCGCTTCCTTGCGGTGCTACGCCGCTATGACATGGCCTGAAGCCGAGGCATTACCCCTACCTGGGAACCTCATCGTAGTGTCATACTACTGTAGCATGAGGTCACAAGCCTCTTTGTAGTGCTAAACTACCCAGCATGAAGCCTAAGGCTTCCTTGCGGTGTTACGCCGCAACGACATGGCTTGTAATATCGAGGCTTTACCCCTACCTGGGTACCTCATCGTGGTGTCGTGCCACTGTAACATGGGGCCATCCTCCCCTTTGTAGTGCTGTCTACAACTCTTTAATTACGTCATACAGCATTAGGCTACCTGCCTATTTGCGGTGCTACGCCGCTATGACTTGGCTTACAAAGCCGAGGCATTACCCCTACCTGGGAACCTCATGGTGGAGTCACCCCACTGTAGCATGAAGTTTCACTCCTTGTAGTGCTGCTCTACCGTGCTTCCTGTAAAGCACACCAGGCATTCACTCTGCCTGAGAACTCATTAAGGCGTTTAAGCCAACCTTCCACAGGATCTGTTTTTTTTCGCAGAAAATACATAGTAGACAACAGTGGTTATGGGTCCGTATCCCTTCCATGTTCCAGAGAACAAGTACCCACTGTTACCTGATAGTTTTCCAGTCAGTGATCCTCCTTTGAACCAAAAGTTAGATGCCTAGTAGCTTTCTCTTTGAACTAATAGCATAAAACTTTATGGTAGGATTACAAAGACACACTATCAGAATACCTTCAAACCCATTTTACAAGCTGTGTCATCGACCAGCTGGCGCTTGAGGCCCTTGGTGAACGGATCCGCCAGGTTCTCCTGACTCCGAACATCAATCACTGCAATAACACATCTCTTGATAAGATCGTGTACTGCTCTGTGCTTCAACCGTACCGTTCTCTTCTTCCCGTTGAAGAGTTCATTTGATGCCACTGCTACTGCCGCCTGGTTGTCACAGTATATCGGTATTGCCGGTATCTGAGCCCCAACCACCGGAAGATCATACATGAGCTCCCGAAGCCACTCTGCTTCATCTGCAGCAGCATCCAATGCAAAGAATTCAGATTCCATGGAGGAGCGAGATAACATAGTCTGCTTCTTCGACTTCCACGATATAGCAGCTCCGTCCATGGCGAATACGAATCCACCTGTGGAATACTCGCTCTCCATATCTGAACACCAGCTAGCATCATTGAAGCCTTCCACTACTGACGGATCTCCGCTGTAGAAAAGTGCATATGTCTGAGTTTTCTTGAGATATCTCATAACACGCTTCACAGCTTTCCAGTGCTCAACGCCTGGATTGCTAGTGAACCGACTCAGCATTCCCACGGCAAAAGCTATGTCAGGCCTTGTGGCAATAGTAGCGTACATCAAGCTTCCGATGATGCTAGCGTACTCCAACTGCCTGACGCTTTCCCTCGAATTAGGCTCCAGCTTCTTATCACTCCGGTACGGTGTATCAATTATGGGAAGATCTTGATACCCGTAGCGAGTGAGCATCTTCTCAATATAATGAGATTGTGACAGCGCTATTCCAGTGCCTGTCCGGATGATCTTGAGCCCCAAGATTACGTCGGCATCCCCCAAGTCCTTCATACTGAACTTAGTCGAGAGGAATTTCTTTGTCTCTGTGACGCAGCTTAAATCCGTACCTAGGATTAGCATGTCGTCCACGTAAAGACAAACGATTACTCCTCTTCCGTCAGCAAACTTCGTATAGACACACTTGTCTGTTTCACTGACCCTGTAGCCATTTGACCTTATCACCTTGTCAAACTTCTCATGCCATATTTTGGGAGCTTGTTTCAAACCATACAGAGACTTCATCAACTTGCAGACTTTGTCTTCCAGACCTCTGACGACAAAACCTTCTGGTTGTTACATGTAGATCTCTTCGGTCAGCTCGCCATTAAGGAATGCCATTTTCACATCCATCTGATGTATCACCAGCTTGTGTATTACTGCTAGAGCAATTAACAATCTGATGGTTGTCATCCGAGCTACTGGAGCATAAGTGTCAAAGTAGTCGATCCCCTGCTTCTGAGCAAACCCCTTGGCCACTAGCCTGGCCTAGAACTTGTCAATGGTTCCATCTGCTTTTATCTTCTTCTTGAAGATCCATTTGCGTCTGATGGGTCTTGCTCCTTCTGGCAGGTCAACCAATACCCATGTGTTGTTGGAGGTGATTGAGTCAATCTCGTTGTCTATCGCCTCCTTCCAGAATACAGCATCTCTGGTCTTCATCGCCTCATCATAGGTAAGCGGATCTGCTTCCACATGATAGGTGACGAAGTCATCTCCGAAGTCTTTCGGCCTCCTCGTTCGCTTAGTTGACGGCTCAGCGAGTTCTGGTTCAGCTGGTGTCTCCTTGACGACAGCTTCATCTTGGACTACTGGTTCATTAAAGACTTCTGCCTGCTTTGTACCCTCATCATTCTCCGGAAGATCCGCGAGAACAATATTCTTGTGTTTTACAAACTTGTCTTCAAAGTATTCAGCATCGCGAAATTCGATGATATGGTTTGACTCGATATCAAGGAATCTCCGAGCATCACTCTTCTCGGCATATCCCAAGAAGTTCGCCTTCGTAGTCCTTGTCCCCAGCTTCTGAATCTTCAGACCGGAAGCTTCACATAAGCCAGACACCCCCACACTCGAATGACATTCAAGTTAGGTCTGACTTTGAACCAGAGTTCATGAGGAGTTATGTCGGAAGTTGCATATGGCACTCTGTTCAGAATGAACGTTGTCGTTAGTGCAGCTTCTCTCCAGTAGCACTTTGGAAGACCCGCAGTCAACAGCATGGAGTTCATCATCTCTGTCAACGTTCTGTTCTTCCTTTCTACTACTCCGTTGGATTGAGGAGAGTACGGAGCCATTGTCTCATTGATGATTCCATGTTCTTTACAGAATGATAAGAATTCATGAGACCGATACTCCCCGCCTCGATCACTCCTTAACCTCTTGAGTTGTTGTCCAGTTTGTCGCTCAGCCTCGGCCCTAAACTCCTTGAACTTCTCGAATGCTTCGTCTTTAGACTTGAGCAAGTAGACGAAAGCATACTTTGAGAAGTCATCGATGAAAGTAATGAAATACTTCATCCCGGCCTTTGTAGAGAATTGTTTGAAGTCGCAGATATCTGAGTGAACCAACTCCAGAAGATTTGTGCTTCGATGGACCCTGTGAAAGGGTTTCCTTGTGATCTTCGTCGGAGCACATACTTCGCATTTCTCTACCTTACCACCACACTTGGAGATAAGTCCTAGACTAGACATTCTGTAAATCCTTTTACAATGAACATGTCCTAGCCTATTATGCCACAATTCAAGAGAATAATCAGAAAAAGTGATTGCATTTATATTATCATGCTGGGTTACAACAAGCTGAATCTTGTACATTCCTTCAGTTTGGAAAGCTTTTCCGAAGAATGTACCCTTCTTGGACATCACCAACTGGCCAGCATTGATGTCCATCCTCAAGCCTGCGTTGTAGAGCAAACTTCCAGAGATCAGGTTCTTAGCAATTACTGGAACATACTTTACACCATGAAGCGTCAGAGTGTTCCCCGATGTGAGTTTCAGCTCCACCGTCCCGATCCCCAGTACTTCAGCTTGTGCCTGGTTTGCCATTATGACCTTCTCTGAAGTTGGCTCATAAGAGACGAACCAGTCCTTGTTTGAACAGACATGGCAGGTCGTACCAGTGTCTATCCACCAGTCCAAGTCAGCCCCCACAGTTGCAACCTGTGCTATCATGGCAACTAGATTAGTAATCATAGAAACCTTACTAGGCTCACCTTGTTCTTTGGGCTTGGACTTGCATTCGGATTTGTAGTGGCCCTTCTTGCTACAATTGAAGCAAGTCACATGGGACTTGGACTTCTGCTGCTTGAAAGCAGGACCCTTCACTTTCAGATTCGTGAAGTCCTTCTTTTTGCGATGAGAAGCAGCCTGCTTCCCCTGGTATTCTCTGGTTTGGACCAGATTTGCCTTCGCCAGTTGCTTGGACAGAGTATCCATCTTCTGTTGAGAGCGCATCTCGTCCTCAACATGGATCTCTTGCAAGAAATCTTCCAAGCTAATTTCCATCTTCTTTCGATGCATCCTTGCATAGAAGTTGCTCTATCCTGCAGGAAGTTTCACGACGATCCCTCCAACGACAAACTTGTTGACGAGGGGCATGTTCTCGTCTTCTAGTTTCTGACGCAACTTCAGAAACTCCTTCACTTGGGGCAGCATCGACTTCTCGTCTTCGAATGTCCACTTATGGTATTTTTCTACCATGAAGATCTTGGACCGGTTCTCGTCATCTTCATAGAGCTTTCCCAAGGAGTCCTATATCTTTTTGGCAGATGTCTTCTTGGAGTAGGACTCTGCCAGAGAGTCTTCCATGGAATTGAGTATCAGTAGTTTACATATACTGTTTTCTCTCTTCCACTTCGCTTGCTTGGTTGTAGCAGCGGCCACAGCCGCAGCAGATCTAGTGGTTGGAACGATCGGTTCTTCTTCTGACAGCACGTGATCAACATCCACGAGTTGAAGATTTAAAGTGACCTTTCATTTCCATATCTGGAAGTGTTCGCCATCGAATTTTTCCAACTTGTTAAAGCCGGTATCGATGAGCGAAGCACGAGAATTATCCATCTTCTCAATAAAGCTTTGAGATTGTTAGTACCGAGGCACAATTTTCGATAGAAAATTCTGAAACTGAAATAATTGTAAAGACAACGTTTCAAATGCAACACCTTAAAGAAGATGTGCAACAGAGATCCTGGAGGATTCTGAATTACGAGGATCTAAAAAGATTCTACGTAATACACAAAAAATCTAAAGAGACTTTTGTGCAAGCGACTATTGGCAGTAGAGCTTCTAAAAAGAAGTTACTGTGAAAGGCAACAGCAGCGATGATAGGCGAGAATGAGATGCTGGGGTGAATGAACCACCGTTGCTCAAAGCTTTATTCGCCCCACACGAGCACGAACAGCTTCCAGGAACCAGCAAGTTCACGAAGAACTTTTGGAACGCTCGTAAGTCAATATTTGAGACTTGAACGGACTTCCTGGACTTTACAGACTCCCTTAACTCTCTTCTTGGTGCATCTTTCAAAGGAGGCCAAGGGGCTCTATTTATAGAGTAGAGTTAAGACTTCACCTCTTCTCCTATCCGATGTGTGACTAAAATACCAATACTCAAAAATAGAGTTTGATATTTTAGATCATCCCACAATTAGCATAGAAGTGTGCCAGTCCACGCCTACCCACCGAACACTCCCGTGCATGCACGAGACATCCTGGAGTCCGTATCCGAGTCCGAGTCTGCACAACAAAAATTAACTTGCATCCTTGTTGGATTTAATCCTTTTTCTTTCTAGGAAAATACTTCCACATGGCACAAACTTGTGCCCCACTACACCTCATGTGCACACCTCAACACAAGCAATGCATTATATTGAGATACTCACCATTTGGTGTAGCCGATGTGGGACTATCTTTTCTAGTCCAAAGGCAAAAACACCAACAGTACATCCATGGATCCATCCAGGGAATTGACTTGAGTGGTGACGGGCATACCCTTGTTACCTATTCCCAGCTCTCAAACTGGGGCCAGTGTTCATCCTGGGAGAACTTTACCCTCACCCTCTTCACTGCTGGTAAAAATGTTTCCTCCTTTCATAACCCATGTGACTTACAGACAGGTAAAGTGAAGGCAATGATCCTTTCTCTCTCTGTCTTGGTGGCCATCGAGATGTTCAATTCACTAAATGCCCTATCTGAAGATGGAAGCCTCTTGAGATTGCAACCGTGGGCCAACCCATGGCTTCTCTTGCCATGTCCATTTCGTTTGTGTTAAGTGTTATATTAGGACTATTAGTTAGTGGGCTTTAGTCCCACATTGCTTAGAACAATAGGAGAAGGAACTAGCATCTCCTATATATATGTATCTTTCAATATCAATAAAATTAATCCATTATTCAACTCTACATGGTATTAGAGCCATAACCCATCCACCCATCTTCCTCTCCAAAAAAAAAAAAACCTAACCCTAACCTACCGCCACAGCCCCCCCTCTCCCCCCTTCCTTGTCGCCCCATATCAGCCCCCCTCCTCTCCTTGATGCTGTTGCCGCACCTCTACTGCAACTGCGGCTGCACTGCCACAATGCCCTCCCTAACCCCCCTGCCTCCCCCCATCAGCCTCCTCCTTGCTGCCACTGTCGCCGCCTCTACTACTACTGCTGTTGCTGCCTCCCCTACTGCCACCCCTCCCGCCCCTGTCAGCCCCCCTCTCTCTCCCCCTCCTGTCAGCCCCTCCTCCTTCCTGGCGTCCCCAACCCCTCTCCATGGGTCGAGTATAAAACCTTAACCATTTTCCCTTTTCACCTGCCGCCTCCCAACCACTCCAAACCCTAACTTAGTTTTTTTTAAATGTGTTGGGATTCTTCGAGGGTAAACATTTTTGTTTGCTTCGAACCTCGGACTCCCATTCAATTGACTTGAGTTTTTAGATGGTAAAAATTTGGTTTATTTGCTGGAACTCTGACTCTCAATGTTAAAATCTGAAAATTCACAAAGAGCAAACATATGGTTGGTTTGCATGAATCTTTATTTCTTTCCTTGATCTTCACATCGGGATCTAACAGAAGGTAACTTGGGTTATCTCTCTGTCCTGACTTGTGTGATCCACATTCTCTGCCTCCTATGCGTGTACCGGTTCTGGCTAAGTTTCTAGCGCATTGGCAGAGTTGATATGATTACCCAGTTGGAAAATTCAAATCGATAGTCGACTCAGGAATCCTGAAGGATGAATAGCAGTGCTACAGACACTAGTGTCGGCAACGCAATGGCGGGACCAACAGGTACTAGTACGACGATTTTCTCAATTCGACTAGTCGATCGACGGTTGGAAAGACCAGAAGGATACTCGAAATGGAAAAAGAAGGTCGAAAAGACGCTTCGTGGAATGCGATTGTCCAAACATCTAACTGACAACCTTCCAGCAGAGAATGATCCCATATTTGAGCATTGAGAGACTGATGATAGTCAACTGTTTACACAGTTGCTGAAGGTATTATGGGAGGTCCTGGCGGTGTTGTTTGATGATAAACGCGATTTGTGTCGTGTCTATGACTCGGTCGTTGGTGTCTACCAAGCCAATCAGGGGGACAAATCTCATAAGAACTATTTTCGAGACTTTAAGTCTATGACTGATGAGATCGACTACGTCTTACCTCTTACGAAGGATATTAATGAAGCAAAAGCTCAACGGGAGTAGCTAAATGTTATAGCTTATCTTACCTCTCTCCGTCCTGATGCGGATTCTACTAGCTCTCAAATAATTGCTAGATCCGACGTTCCTTCCCTGTTGGAAGCACACTGTCGTGTCCTTCGGGCTGCAAAAGTTGTTGAGACTACTCCGAGTGATACTCTTGCCGATCGTTCTGCTCTTGGTGCTGCTCGTACAAGATTTTGTGGTGGCCATGGTGGCCGACGTGGTGGCCGAAATGCTGGTCGTGACAGGGGATGTGGAAATAGCGATCGTAATGGAGGAAGACCGCGTACATACTTTAATTGTGGTCAACTTAGCCATTTCTACTGGCAGTGTACTAAATCACCTGATGCTAATATCACAACTGATGCTCCTGATGATGGTGTCCGATCTGTTCAGATGACATCGGATTCATATACCGAGTTTCTTGATTTTCAGGCTCAACGTCGTGGTGAGGCTTTCACGTCTAAATCCACAGTCGGATACTCAGCAACATGCATAGTTAAACCCAAGCAGTGGGTAATTGACTCTGGTGCGTCTTCTCACATGACTGGTGACCCAAGTATGATACATGATTATGTTTTTGTCCGTCGTATTTTTGGCATTACGGTTGCCAATGGAGGTTCCATGACGGTCTGAGGACATGGAAGTGCCAGTCTTTCTTTCAGACTGTCGCTCAATTCTGTATTACTTACACCTGAAAATTTGTTCTATTTAATTTCTATTAGTCAAATTACTCGTGAACTGCATTGCTCGATAACACTTTTTTCTGATGGTTGTATTTTTCAGGACCTAAAAACTGGAAAGACTATCGGTAAGGGATATGTGGCTGGAGGCTTGTACCTGTTTGAAGTACCTTCTTCTGTTGTCTGTGCCGACGTGAAACTCGATCTTTTCGAGTTATATTGTCAGTTAGTCCATCCATCAACCCAAGCTCTCCAGAAAATATACCCTTCTTTAGATATCCCTGCTTCTTTTTATTACGAGTCATGTAGTTTAACTAAGCATCACCGGATTCCGTATCCGGTGAGTCATAATAAAATTGCATCAGCACCTTTCGAGTTGGTACATTCTGATGTATGTGAACCTTGTCCAATTGAATCAATAAAGGGTTGTAAGTACTTTGTTACATTTGTTGATGATTACTCACGTGTAGGGGTGAGCAAATACCGACCAATACCGAAAAACCGACTGAATACCGATTAAAAATATTCCAAAAAATCGAACCGAAATTATGTACCGATACCGAATTGCCGAACCGACTAAATTATGGTATAATGGTAATGGTAGCGGTTTGAGTGTAATACCATACCGAAAATACCGAACCGAACCGATTCATACACACATTTTTTTTATGTTGTTCATGATTAATTTTACACTACTCATTTTCATTTTCATTTTATTTTTATTTTGGTTGGTTTTTTAGAACTTTGAATGGATTTTAGTGGACTTGAATTTATGTTAAGAATGCTAAGAATTGAGTTTTTGATCTTTTGAGCTTATATTTTTGTGTTCTCATAGAATTTTGAAGTGAATTTTGGTTACTTAAACTTATACTAAAGATTAAATTTAATGACCGCGTTTGATATTTTAAGCTCATTTTTAGGTGTTTGCGACTTGTTACATATTGTTCTAATAATTTTGATTAATTGTTTGGTTGGTAGAGGCTTAACTTTAAAATTAATGTTTCTAAAAAATAAAAAACATATATTATAGGTTAAGATGTTCTACAATATTAAGTGTGTTAATTGATCAAATATTAATTGGTAAAATAACGATACCGAACAAAAACCGACCAAATACCGATTTAACTGAAACCGAAAAAACCGATTCTAAATGGTATGATATTGGTATTGATTTTTCAAATACCGATTTAAAAAAATACCGAAAAAATCGACCAAATACCGACCGATTATACCGACGCTCACCCCTACTCACGTGTCACTTTTGTTTATCTGATAAAAAATCATTCCGAATTATTTAACATTTGGTACAATTTTCATGCCAAAATAAAAACACAATTTGGTGTTCCTATTAAAAAATTTCGAAGTGACAATGGTCGTGAGTATTTATCTCGTGAGCTTGATAGTCATCTGGCCCATAATGGTATTATCCACCAAACTTCTTGTGCGTACACATCATAATAAAATGGTGTGGCCGAGCGCAAAAATTACCACCTCTTGGAAATAATACGCGCTCTTATGTTTCAAGCACATACTCCCAAGAGATTTTGGTTGGATGTAGTTCTTACCGCTTGTTACCTTATTAACCGCATGCTATCATTAGTCTTCAATGGTAGTACTTCCTTTTCCAGGCTCTTTTTCGGACGAGAGACATTTTCTCTGCCTCTTAAAATCTTTGGTTGCTTATGCTATGTTCGGGATACCCAACCAACTCTTTCAAAATTAGATCCTAGGGCAATACAATATATTTTTCTTGGGTACCCTAAAGGTTAGAAAGGGTATCGATGTTTTTCACCTGTCTTGAAGAGATGTTTTCTCACTCGGGATGTTACTTTTGTCAAAATCGAATTTTCTCCACTCCCACAATCAACGGGTCCGATTTTTTAAGTTTATTCAGAAGAGAATTTTTTGATATTTTCTGATCAATCACAACAGCCCCCCTTACGGGTGCCCTCCTTTACCGAGCAAGTCAACCGATCTGATGGTCCACATACGCCGATTCAGTCTGCGCTGACATCACCAGAACAAACATCGCCACTGGTGCCTACAACGTCATCCTCCTCTGGCACTACCAAAATACAGTAAATTGCGACGGCTATTTAGCGACGGACATCCGACTAAATGGCGACGGTTTACCGTCGAGTTGTAGCCAATAATTTTTTTTAATTTCAAGGGTAAAACTCGGTCGCAAATCCGTCGCTATATCGTCGAAAATATAGCGACGGACAAACAAGCCGTCGCTACGTCATCGAGCAATTGTCAATAATTTGCAAAAAAATGTTGAAAAAATTGGCGACCATACAACGACGGATTATCCTTCGGCAAACTAACGGAGGTATAGCGATGGCTTGACGATAGATATATCCGTCGCTAAATACTGTACCCTAACTTAAAACGAACCGACGGAGGGATTTTTCATTCCCCCCAAAAGTTGGTTTGTGTGATGTATGTTGGTTTGTGTGATGTATGTTGGTTTGTGTGATGTATATTGGTGTGTAATGTATGTTAGTTTGTGTGATGTATTTGTGATGGATATTTGTATATTGGTGTGTGACGTATATTGGTTTGTTGGTTTGTGTGACGTGTGATACATATTACGATGTTTCAGATGTTGTATGAACAGGGAATGCTCTATTTTATATAATTTTTTTCAAAAAGTTTTCAGATAGCGATGGACTAGCGACTATAGAGCGTTGGAAGGCGATGGCTAAGCGACAGAATTTTCGTCGCTAACTGGAGAATTTCCAGTTAGCGACGGATAGAGACTACCAAGCGACGGATTATCCCTCGACAAGGTTCTGGAAATATAAAATATTTCCAGCACCTATGCGACGGATTATCCGCCGTAATTCTGTCGCTAGTAGTCGGTAACCACTTTTCGACGGATTATTCGTCGCAAACACCGCGACTAATTGGCGACAACCTAGCGACAACGAACGACGGATTAACGACGGATTATCCGTCGCTTATGTTCTGTAACCATGAAAGATTTTCAGAACCTAACCGACGGATATTTCGTCGCTAATCCGTCGCACATTAGCGACTATTATCGACGGATTTACGACGAATTTTGCGTATCAGAACCTCTCCGATATGCGTTTACTGACATATTACCGACAGACTTGTCCATGGGCTAACCGTCGCCAAATATACGAATCTTGCTGATACTTGAATGGACGAAAGTCCGTCGGCTAACCGTCGCTAAGTATACGAATCATGTTGACAGTAATCCGTCGCTAAGTTGTCTAATGGCGACAACATAGCGACGGATATGTTTAGCGACGGGGTATTTCCCGACGAATGTTTTTAGCCAAAATCTGCCGGTAGTCCGTCGCTAAATCTATTTGCCGACGGATACGGCCGTCGCTAATCCGTTAAATTTTGGTAGTGTGTTTCTACTGATTCGCCACCGTCTACTCCACCAGCAACTCCACCTATTCTACCAGCAGACCCCCTTCTCCACCGGCAGTTCATCCTCGTCGTGCATGTCGTGATCATCCCTTGTATGTTGATAGCTACAAAGGACTTACAAGTCACACTCAGTCTTTGGTGGCTACTATTGATGGAATTCAGATACCAAAAATTGCTGAGGAGGGTCTCAAACATTCCGGTTGACGTGCTGCTATAAACGAGAAGATGAAAGCTCTCTGAAAGAATTATATTTAGGACTTAGTCGACTTACCTACTGGTAAACAGGCAGTAGGTTGCAAATTGATGTTCACGATCAAGGTAAAACTGGATGACACTCTTGATTGACTAAAGGCGCATCTTGTAGCCAAAGGATATTCTTAGATATATGGTGAGGATTACTTCGAGACCATCTCTCATGTTGCCAAAATGATATCTATTCGTGTCCTAATGGCGTAACTATTTGCTATGACTAGCCTTTGCTTCAGCTGGATATCAAGAATGCTTTCCTCTATGGGGATCTTGATGAAAAGATATTTGTATTGCAACCTCCCGGGGTCGTTGCAAGGGAGGGTAAAGTGTGTCATTTACCAAAGGTCCTCTATGGTCTAAAGCAATCACCTTGTGCGTGGTTTGGTTGATTTACATATGTTGTTACTCAGTTTGGCATGTGTCAATCAAAGAAAGACCATTAGATATTCTATCGACAAACATCTGCTGGAAGGATACTACTTAGTGTCTATGTTGATGATATTGTATCATGGGAGATGACAGTCTGGTTATTGCAGGCCTCAAGAAGTTTCTAGGAGAACAATTTCAAACCAAGGATATGGGATCCTTTAACTATTTTTTGGGCATTGATGTCACATGAAGTAAGCGGAACATTGTAATGTCTCAGAGAAAGTATGTGCTGGACATACTAAATGATGCAGGCATGATACAAGTCGAGGGAGCAACCTCACCTATAGATTCAGAGGCAAAGTTATTTCTAGACGAAGGGGTCCTGATGACCAGTCCAGATCAGTATCATCGAGTAGTTGGAAAACTTAACTACTTGGCGGTCATGACTCGTCCGGATATTTCTTTTGCAGTGAGTGTTGCAAGAAAATTTATGACTTTTTCAAGAGTTTCACACTAGCAAGCAGTTCTCAGAATCCTGTTATCTAGTCAAGAATCCATAAAAAATTCGAATGGAGAATCATGGATACACTCGTATTGAGTGTTTTACTGATGCTGACTGGAAAGCAAGCCTAACAGATAGACGATCTACATCTGGCTACTCAGTATTTTTTGGCAGGAATGTAGTGTCGTAGAAGAGCAAGAAACAAAGTGTGATAGCACGTTCAAGCTCAGAAGTAGAATATCGAGCCATTGCTCATGGCACATCAGAAGTATTATATATGAAGCATCTTTTACATGAACCGAAAGAAGATGCGGGATCTCAAGCGGCAGGTCTGTGGTGTGACAACCAATCTGCTATCCATATTGTCACCAACCCCGTATTTCATGAAAGAACAAAGCATATTGAAATTGATATCCACTTTGTTCGTGATGAGTATACAAAGAGAGTGATAAAATTTTAACATGTGAGGACCGACAACCAGATAGCTGATATCTTCACAAAGCCTCTTTTGAGTTCTCGGGTTCAATATCTATGTAACAAACTAGGCATGATTGATATCTATGCTCCAGCTTGAGTAAGGGTGTTAGATGTTATATTATAACTATTAGTTAGTGGGCTTTAGTCCCACATTGCTTAGAACAATAGGAGAAGGGGCTAGCCTCTCCTATATATATATATATATATATATATATATATATATATATATATATATATATATATATATATATATATATATATATATATATATATATCTCATTATCAATAAAAATAATCCATTATTCAACTCTACAATTTGGTTTGCACTTTTTGATCTTATATATCCCATTCCTTGCTAAAGTGTTCAAAATCGTGCCTCTGAGCCTTAATGAATGGCTCCTAGTATTAGTGGTTACTTTGCCAGTGACTCCCATCGATGAGGTTCTCAAGTTTGTTGGACGGTGCACCAGCTCGAATAGTGTACAAAGATTGTCCGAAAAGCACAAGGACGTGTAGAAGCTAACACGTAAGTGCTGAACCACACAACCTTGATCCTCGAGAAGGAATTGGAGTCCGGTATCTGGGCTTCCCTGGTTCTGAGTTCATTTTCTTTAACTGGTTGCATTTTTGCATTCCTGAAAGCATTGTTGTTGTACTGGTTAATTGCTTAGGGTATTCTTGAATAGGGAGACGATATAAATTACTAGATATATCTAAACTGATAAAGTGTATCTACAGGAAATATTCTTGTGCAATTTCAGCATTATACAGAAGGCTGATTGGTTTATAGTCTGAAATTTACCATTTGACCGATAAAGGTCCATGTATATTGCCTTGGCTTATGTTAGGCAATATCATACATATATCTTTAATATACATTTATCAAAGTAAAAAAAAGGTTATTACCGGAGTTTATATTCGCAGAATAACATAAATTTATTCAAAATTATGTTTGGTTGATAGAATTAGAAGAACAAGAAATGGATGGTAAAAGTAGTTAATAATCAAACCTTCTTGTATTCTCGAATTATGGTGAACAAATTTGGTAGTAAATTGTATTGGGTTTAGTCTCCGATCAATAATGAACAAGTGAAATATGTGGATAATTGTTCTCCAAGGATGTATTTCACATTTTAATGGTAAAAGGGTGATCTAGTGCCACAAAACTACACCTGTATTACGGTCATGATGTGCACAAATCATGACTCAAACATGCATCCTCGAGGATGCAATGAGGACTACCCTCGGTCTGAACCTTCTAAATCTCTATTTTGTAATTGCGTTGATTTTTCTTTGCATGTGAATTTTTCTTCTTCTTCTTCTTCTTTCTAATGGGTAACATGTTCATTAGAAAAGATGAAGTATTGTGCTCTTAACAAAGTTTTATAAATAATAAGATTCCTTGTATAAACTCTTATGACATTCTAGTCTTTATGAAGGAATCATGCAACGGGCAAGTGCAACTGCAATCTGAGTCAGTGTCTTCACTGTAACACGAACATATAGCGGATGAATTAGAACCTATCGCTGAGCTGGATGATCTGTCAGATTCTCGAGCTATAACTACTTCATCATGGCTGGCTATAAGTAACCATAGTCGTCCTCCGTTTCTTTTTCTTTACCTAGAAAGAAAGACAAATCTCTGTGGAAGAAACTTGTGTTTTTCTTGGCTGAGGTTGACCCCTGTTGATATATGTGTTAAGTATTATTGGGCTTTAGTCCCACATTGCCTAGAATGATAGGAGAGGAGGCTAGCCTCTCCTATATATGTAGTCTCTATTCCAATAATAATCACTTAAAAATCTCTACATGGTATCAAAGCCTAAACTTGCTTAGAATACCGTCAGAGCTACCCTTTCCACACAATCCCTACCCCTAACCTCGCCCTCCCTTCCCCCCTATGCTGCCGCTGCAGCTACTACATCGCTGCAGCCGCTGCCGCTGCGGCTGTGCCGCTGCCACTGCGGCTATGCCGCTGCTACTGCTACGCCGCTCCCGCTGCAGCCGCTGCTGAGCCACTGTCGCTGAGACTGCTACTGCCGCTGCTGCTGCCATGGGTGCCTCCGTGCACACCACTTTTAGGGCTCCTACTGTATAGGTAAGCCTAAACTTGATATTTATCTCATCTGTGACACCTACGGTGTAGGTAAGCCTAAACTTGAGATTTATTTCATCTGTGGCACCGACAGTGTAGGGAAGCCTAACATCATTCTTGAAGATTTATCTCATATGAGATTCTCAAGGAGATGCCGATGATGCCTAGATCCGATGAAACCATACATATTCAAATTTAGAAGAGGACGACGAGGACAAGCGTGAGTCATGGAGGAAGTGTGACGTGATCGAGAAGAAGCATCGATGGAGGCGATCCTCAAGAAGCTGGATGCTGACGATGTGGCGACGTTGATGAAGTTGATAAAGGTGTCGGCTGGTGATAGCACGACATGAGCACTGTTAAAGTTGAAACTACCCTCCATCGATCTGAAGTTGGATGGACCAGCCACCTATCTGAGTTGGTCACGACGGGTGAGAAGAATCCTTGCTGGAAAGAACCTGGAGGGATTCTTGATGGGCGAGAAGACAGAGCCGGAAGAGGGCTCGACAGGATGCGACGAGTGAAAATCCACTCATATGGTGATTTATATCTGGCTTCTCAATTCCTTAGTCCAGTCTATTGCTTCCATAGTAGATGGCATTGAGATGGTGAAAGACATATGTGAGAAGTTGAGTAGAACCTGTGATGACGTGGGAAACAACCTACGGATCTTCCAGATAAAAGGGGAGATTGATAACATCGTACAAGGGGAGAAGACGGTACAGGAGTACGCTACGGAGTTGGAGCGTCTCTGGCTGGATTATGATCACTCCTCGAAACAGGTAAGTTGCGGGGACCCGAAGTGTAAGGAGGGACGTGTGTCTGTAGGAGAGAACGAAGAAATTCTTCAAAGGGCTGACTGTAGCATTTGCACAGAGGACAACCTTACTCCTCGTCCAAGCAAAGATCCCTAGTCTAGAGGAGGCTATCTCAGCCATGATCAAGGAGGAGACGCAGATTACAGATAGGGACAGGTGGTCCCCCCGAAGCAAAGTCAGCACTAGCAGCTGCTAGCTCGGGCGATATAGGATCCAAAGGAGAGCTCTGGCAACACAATCGGTAGTGCTACAACTGCGGGAAGATGGAGCATCATCGATATGCTTATACCAAACTATCTAAGGAGTGAGACTTAGGTGGTGGACGAGGACGAAGATATATTGGACGTAGACGTAGTCGAGAAGGCCGACGAGGCGGCCGAGGAGGCTATCGGGCAAACTTGCTGGTGGCAGAAGGGAATAGAGGAGCTGGTGGCACCTTTACTGAGGAGGATCAGGTACTGCTGGACCTGCTGGAGAGAAAGCAGAGAGCGTCGTCCGAAGGAGACTGGAGGAACGGAGCATAGGAGACATCCACCCCATTCTTCGGAGGCAACGCCGCTATGTATGCTCACCCATCAGAAGGTACTGACGAGTCACTCGCTCTTGCATCTATGTCTTCCCTTAAAACGTCAGACTGGATTATCGACTCAGGAGCATCTCGGTATATGACCGGGAATGCTAGTGAGTTTTCTTCATACACTCACCTAGTACCAGCAGACACCATTCAGACTGCATATAGCACTTTCCAACCAGTGGTCGGTAAGGGTACTGTTAATTGTACAGCTTAAGTAAGATTATCCAATGTGTTACATGCTCCATCCTTTTCAGTCAGTCTCTTGTCTATTAGTTATATAATTCTCCAACTAAAATGTACTGTTTCTTTTGATATTCCTAAGGTGATCTTCCAGGAGAAAGGGACGGGACGAAGACTTGGGACTGGCACCTGGTATGAGGGACTGTGGTACCTAGATCGGGAAGGACTGGACTCAACATTGATATCTATGGCAGAGAAAGCTGGAATGGGAGAGCTGCAGCAGAGGACTAAAGATACTTTGATACTTCATCATAGGAGGATGGGACATTCTTCTTTTGATACTCTAGGTAAGTTGTATCCAGAGATGTATGCAAAATCAAATAAACAGAAATTAGTATGTGATGCATGCCAGTTAGAAAAGCTTACTAGAAGCTCATATGTTGGTACTGGTCATAAGAGTTATCTTGTTTTTGAGGTAGTACATTCTGATATTTGGGGTCCATGTGCTACTAATACTATGAATGTATATAAGTACTTTGTCTCCTTTATTGATTGTGCATCTCGTGTCTCCTAGCTGTATTAATGAAAAATAAGAGTGAAGTATTTGCCTGCTTTCGGGACTTCCATAAACATGTCCAGACTCAGTACAATGCAGTAGTGAAGGTACTGAGATCTGACAATAGAACAAAGTACTCCAACAGGATACTTGCAGAGTACCTGTCAGCACACGGAATACAGTACCATACCAGCTGTGCATATACTCCAGCACAAAATAGAATAGCAGAAAGGAAGAACCGACACCTTCTAGAGTTCGCAAGAAGTATGATGATCGACATGAATGTCCCACAAAATCTATGAGAATATGCAGTATTGACATCAACTCAACTTATCAACAGAATGCCTTCAAAAGTCCTGGGATGGAAGTCTCCATGCGAAGTATTACAAGGCAATAATAGTGGGATACTCCAACTAAAGGTATTCGGATGTGTGTGCTTTGTGAAAGATAACAGACCATCAGTTGGAAAACTTGATCCCAGAGCAGTCAAGTGCATCTTCGCGGGCTACTCAGCGACTCAGAAGGAATATGTGTGCTGGAGTCCAGTAGAGAAGAAGAAGTTCGTTAGTATGGATATCCACTTCCGAGAGCATGAGCCATATTACTCAGCGACTCAGGAGGGCACTTCGCACAACACGCCTAATACTACCAGTATAAGGCGAGAGGGGGAGATGGAGAACTTGGTGGTAACCGATCTAGAAGTATGACATAGAGGCACGGTTGAGAAGAAACATGAAGGTGAAGCAGAACATGGGGAGGAGATAAGAAGTATCAGGCTTACGGCTCAGGGGGAGTTACTTACCTACAGCAGGAGAGAGAAGCAAACTGCAGGTCCAGTACCTACAGTACCAGTGCTAAGTCCCTTGCATGCGTCTGTCCCAACTCCCGAGATACCACCATCCTCCTCATCTAAACCACCACCCTCCTCAGGTGATATCATTCCTCCTAATTCTCCCATACCACTACCTACACGAAGGACTACTCGCAGTAATATGGAAAATCCTCTGGACAGATATGGTTGGGACCTTGCTAAGTTTGTTTCTTATGATCATATCTCTTCTTCTCATAGAGAATTTATAGCATGTTTGGATAGTATTACTGTACCTAACAATTGGCAGGTTGCCAAGAACGATCCAAAGTGGAAAGCGGCAATGCATGAGGAGTTGGAAGCTCTTGAGAAGAACCACACTTGGGAGCTGGTGAGACTGCCAGAAGGAAAAAGAGCAGTCGGATGCAAATAGATTTTTACTGTGAAACAGAACTCAGATAGACAGGTTGAGCGCTATAAAGCTCGACTGGCGGCAAAAGGATACAGTCAGACGTACGGCATCGACTATGATGAGACCTTTGCACCAGTGGCGAAGATGAGCGCTGTCAGGACCTTGATCTCTCTGGCAGCCAATGGAGGGTGGAAGCTACACCAACTGGATGTAAAGAATGCATTTCTTCATAGGGATCTAGTGGAGGAGGTGTACATGGCAATACCATCAGGATTCGGCACCAAACAGACAGAAGGTAAGGTCTGCAGACTGAAAAAGTCCCTCTATGGACTGAAGTAGTCTCCTCGAGCATGGTTTGACAGATTCATGAGAGCAATGATAGGGATGGGATATCAGCAGATCAATGCTGATCACATTGTCTTCTTCAGACGAAGTGGAGGCCACATCACCATGCTCGCGGTATATGTAGATGATATGATTATCACAGGCGATGATGAGCAGGAGATCGCCTAACTCAAAGGAAAGCTTAGCAAGGAGTTCGAGATGAAGGATCTTGGCCCTCTTCGATACTTCCTTGGGATTGAGATTGCTCGAGATAATGAGGGAATCGTTCTTTCTCAAAGGAAGTACGCACTGGACCTGCTTACGGAAATAGGAATGATGGGATGCAAACCAGCTACGACACCGATAGACCAGAAGTTCAAACTGGATGCTGAAGCTAGAGAATCAGTTGACCAGGATAGATATCAGAGATTGGTGGGCAAGTTGATCTACTTGAGCCACACTCGACCTGATATCAGCTTTGCGGTCAGTGTAGTGAGCCGCTACATGCATGACCCCCGGAAGGGTCATATAGACGCAGTATAGAAGATTCTGAGGTACTTGAAGGGAGCCCCCAGGAAGGGACTGATCTTAAGAAGAAATAATCATGTAAGCATCGAGGACTATTGTGATTCTGACTGGGCTAGCTGTGCTGACGACAGGAGATCCACATCGGGCTACTGCATATTTGTAAGAGGCAACTTGGTCTCGTGGAGGAGTAAGAAGCAGTCAGTGGTGGGCAGATCAACAGCTGAAGCAGAGTATAGAGCTATGGCCTTGGGAGTCACAGAACTATTGTGGTTGAAGAATATGCTGACGGAGCTAAAGTTGGACCAGGAAGCCAAGATGAAGCTATGGTGTGACAACTAGTCAGCTATTAGTATTGCCAACAATGCAGTGCAGCATGACAGGACCAAGCATATTGAGATTGACAGATTCTTCATCAAAGAAAAGCTGAAGAAAGGAGTACTAGAGCTGGGCTACGTTCCAACCAAAGATCAGGTAGCAGACGGACTGACAAAGGGGCTTAGTTCTATCAGCATGATGAGAGAATGTGACAAGATGGATTTAGTGAATATCTTTCGCCCATCTTGAGGGGGAGTGTTGATATATGTGTTAAGTATTATTGGGTTTTAGTCCCACATTACCTAGAATGATAGGAGAGGAGGCTAGCCTCTCCTATATATATGTAGTCTCTATTCCAATAATAATCACTTAAAAATCTCTACAACCCCTTCAACATTTTGATATATAGAACCATTTGTCAAATCTTGGTTACTAATATAAAGCCCTCCATGTTAATCTTGGTTACACACAAGAAGCTTCCTTCCTTCCTACTATAACTATTTCTTATCACATTATATGGATCTTATCTAGACTAAGGGCGGAAACAGAAATCTGAACTGGGGTGGACTGGAGTAGATTAGGGTGGGCTAGGTATAGATAACTCACAAAAAATAGCAATATATATATATATATATATATATATATATATATACGAAAAAAACAATTTTTTTTTGGGTGGGCTCCAGTCCACCCCAGCCTTTGCCATAGTTCCGCCACTGCCTAGACTTGAATTTGTCTTCTTTCGACTCTTTCGTTGATATTAATTAATATTTACTAGTTATAAAGGGATGATAGAATGCCTTAGGCAGTACACCATCTAAGATATTAATTAAAGTGGCCACTAGAATAAGAAGTAGGTATAAACGAACATGGATTGAGATTTTAAAGGAATATATATTTTTTGTTAGTGTTACAAAAGACATAATACAGCAGAATGAAAGTAGAAGATTCATACTTCAGGAATAAAGGCTCTACTCTTGCTGTATTTTGTTGTTGTTGTTGTTGTTACAATCGTATGATAAACTAAGAAAGATGCATTTCAAACATTTTCTAACCAATTCTCTATGTAGCTCTTATTATTAAAGCCCCTTTAGTTAATTTTGAGGAAAAAAAAGGATGGGATCAAACACTATGCTCCTTCATGCTATGTACCGAGTGGTATAAGTTTGGTGTATGTGATGACTGGATATTGGTTGTTCCACACCTGCGAGTTCGAGGGATATTAATTTGTGGGGGCAGTTGTGACGATATGATATGTGCTACAAGTGTTTGGGTTAGCTCTGTGAACTTTGGTAAAGGTATCTCAATATCTTCTGAGATATGTTAACTTGGGTTGAGCCTTTTGAATCTTTGTTTCCAGGTAAATGTGGTGGTGGTGGTTGTTTGTAAGTTAGTTTGTGTCCCAATGACACTAAAGCATCCGTTGTCGTTGTTGCTGTTGTTTTTCCTAAGAACAAGAGAATAAACTCTCATAATATATATTGAGATTATTCATGATGTAAAGATATATAAGATGTGAAGTCATTTTCTGAAATTCCCAGAATAGATATTGAGATTATCATGGTGTAAAAATATGAGATGTGAAATCGATCTTTTCTCTTGAAACAATTTTCATAGATAAATGTATTTCAGCATGTACATATTATAACCTAAGGTTGGGTAGTCCAGTGGTTGAAATAAGGGAAGCTTATGGGTTGTCCGCGTGGTCATTAATTTTAGGATGACCAAATTAGAACTTTGGGATCAGTACAGGGTTTTCTGATTTCTAGTCTAACTTAAGTTTCTCAATTTAGTAGCGAAGCCAAATATTGAGGTATCTTGGCTACTTGCTTTCTGCAGTTCCAGGTATTAAAAGTCAACCTGCATGCATTTTATAGTCGTAGTTCCAAGTTCAAGATTGGATGCTGCTATTCTGTCTGCGGCCTGTGACCACGGACTATGACCTCAGGCCATGTGTTATCGTCTCATTGACAGAAATTTCGGTGGCAGATCCGAACAAATAGGGGGGCTGTAGAGGATAATTGTTGTGTATTTTATTGATGGGCTACTCAACTACTTATAGGGAGTCTAGCTCCTCTATATATTATATTTTTCAATGTGGGACTAAATCCCTTATTAGTTCTCAATACTCCCCCTCAAGATGGGCGATAGATATTAATCATTCCCATCTTGTTACATAGCTTCGACAGACATACTGAACTAAGACCCTTAGTCAGACAATCTGCCACTTGTTCTTCTGAGCGAACATGATCAATCTTCAGTATCCCTTGTTCCAGCTTTTCTTTGATGAAGAATCGATCGATCTCGATGTGCTTCGTTCTGTCGTGCTGAACTGGATTGTTAGCTATACTTATTGCAGCTTGACTATCGCTCAGAAGACGTAATGGTGCTCCCTTGTCCAGCTTCAACTCTGTCAGCAACGCTTTCACCCGCAGCAACTCCGACACTCCTTAAGCCATTGCTCTGTATTCTACTTCAGCTGTAGACCGTGCTACCACAGACTGTTTCTTGCTTCTCTATGAGACCAAGTTTCCTCCTACAAAGACACAATATCCCGTGGTAGACCTTCTATCGTCTATGCAGCTCGCCCAGTCTGCATCGCAGTATCCCTCAACTTCTATACATCCATTCTTCTTGAACCATAGTCCTTTCCCCGGTGTCCCTTTCAGATATCTCAAGATCTGAAATACTGCATCCATATGACCCGTTTTTGGATCATGCATGTAGCTGTAGGATGTGGAAAATTATGACACGTTGTCATTTTCATCCATACGCTTAAAGACAGATGTTAGTTGAAGCCATACGCTCATTCAAAAGCCATACGCTCAGTAAATATTTTATTATTTACTGAAGTGACAGCACAGCATATGTTTAAATAAGGAATGAATCTGACACTTCATCTTTCGTGCAAAGACAGCTGTCACGAGAAAAGTAACCGTCGTATAGGTTTTCGAAGAGCCGGTTTTGTCTTTTACGAGGACAACTCAGCAGCCTTCATAAATACAAAAGCCATCATTACTGTCAGTTTTGACAGTCTGTCAGCCGTCAAATCCGCAGTCACGACGCTCGAGAAGATTTTGTCAGTTATGGGAAGCTATGGTATACCAAAGAAGATTGATGATAGCCACGTGGCCACTTCTCCAGCGAGCGTATGGACCTCACATGACTCCTTCTTCATCCAGTCAAGTGAGCGTATCGACCTCACATGACTCCTTTTTCACACAGTCAAGTGAGCGTATGGACCTCACATGATTTCTTGTTAACTAAGCGAGCGTATGACCTCACATGACTCCTTGCCCATAAAGTGAGCGTATGATTTTCCTATGGCACTACGCTATCCAAGTCAGCGTATAAACTCTCCTTCAACAAGGCAGCGTATTACAACAACCATATCCAGGATTACAGTCAACACACGTTCTCACGTGTCCTGTACCAGTTATCTACTTCTCTAGAAGTTATGCAACGTGGCATCCAGGCCATCAATCTCTCCTGAACATGCTCCACTACTTTCAACCGCACGCTAATGTGTCTCTATCAGAATTCGCCACGCGTCCCTGTAGTTATGCACACGTCAAGTAACTACCTGAGCGTATGCTTAAGGACAGTTATCCTGAACTCTATAAAAAAGAGTTTCTTCATCTTCATCAGAGACTACAAGTCATTTTTCAGAGAGAACAGAGAGATTGCCCAGTTGCTGTCCAAGTTCTTCAAAGTTCGAGTTTTCTTTATCGCATCGTCCAAGGGATAAAGTAATCGTCTTCTAGATTAGATTCCTATAGTTGTAATTTTCTCAGATACAAAATAAATAAAGTGAATTTATTTATGGAAAACAAATTGGCGACTCTGCTGGGGAAAGCTGTCTCCTCCAATGAGATAGCAACAACTCAATGCAATACTTCGTCGATCGGCTTGACGAAGAAGACGATGGTTGTACAATTCGACCAATCGGCTTATGAAGAAATGCTCAAGGCGAAGGAGGGCCGCACTGCTTCCTCCGCTCTTCCTGTTGCCAAGAAGAAGGGACACTCCGTCTATGTCCCTAAGTCTTCTGCAGCAATTCGAGGTGCTTCTGTCACTTCTCATGCTGACAAGAACACGTCTTCAACTTCCATGAAGTACACTTCGGCTTCTCGGAACACGGCAACAGTGGTTTCCCCTAGTCACGCTGACAAAATTGGTTCTTTAACCAAGTCAGCGTGTATAAGGAAAACCATCTCTGGACATGTCAAGGTCCCTTCTCCCTCTATTCTTACGACAGCAGTCGGCTCTTTAGCCATTAATGACTCTGAGCGTATGGCATTCAAAGGGCAGCGTACGGCAAAGGCAGTGTACAAAAGCCAACATCAGGCAGCGTACGTCGAGCCAAAACCAGTGTATGCTAATAAAAAGGCAGCGTATGACCAGAAGTCCAAACTGAAGTCAGCATATGCTAACAAATACAGTCCTTTGACTGTTTCTGAAAATCAGATTGGGGGTTCTCTTCCACAGAACATACAAATGATTCCCCCTCAACTTGCATATCTTGTGCCAACCAAGGAGAAAGATTCTTTAGTCAACTCCTCTACTCCTAAGGTCTTTACCTCTGGAGTTAATTTGACTAGTAATCTTACTAGATCAAACAATGGAAAACGCCTTTTGGCTAATTCCTCCAAAGATGGATTATTACCGACTCCTAGTCGGAATAATACTCATCTTCCTTCTCTCAAAATTTCTCGGTCTGAGAAAGGCAAATTACAAGTATCCAAGACTGATATCAAAGTCAAATCTCCCACGGATCTTCGTAATAAGCTTAATCAGAATCGGTTCAGTTCCACTGAGACAAGTATATTAGACCCTGATGCAGAATATGCCAAGAACTATGTGGCTCAAATTAATCAGTCTTTATACACTCAGGAACCAAGAAGACAGAAGAACAAAAGACAAGTTTCTACACAGAAACTATCTTCAAATACTTCCCAATCTGTTCCTATAGATCTCCGAGAATATTTGCAAAATAAACAGAGAATTGACACTTCATCTGGCTATGACATTGCCCATATTCGCCATGAAAAGCATGGTTGTGACTTCCAACCTCGGGTTGTCATCCAATGTTGTTGTTCACCAAAAAGACAATCTATTTTTGAACGGATTCAATATGAACCAATGTTGGATGAAGATGAACCTCTTTATGCTTCTATCAACATGACTTCCAGAAATATTGGGGGTAGCATACGGTCTGATGCTATATCAGACTCTGAAGATGGTGTTTATCTCGGCACTCGATCCAGGACCGGAGCCTTGACCAGAGCTTCTTCTTCTTCTCATCCAAGTGGTAATCCGGAGATCACAGAAGACTTCCTTGGAGAGTCCAATTTTTCAGTATTGACTCCTGTAAAAAGCCCTGGGAAAAATACTGATTCATACAGTGATGATTCAGAACAGACTGTTTCATCATCTATTCCTCGAATGATTACCACTTACATGGCAGAAAGTGATCATGAACCTTCGACTAGCAATGAGGCTCATAAACAGAGGATTTCTTCTTTAGAACAACAATTACGAGCTATGGCAGATACATTGAGTGCTATGCACACTCTAATGCAGGCTCAACAACAGACAGCACCACCAGTGGTATTGAATACCCCTGTTGTTCCAAACCCCGAACCCTCTACTATTCCGGGGGTACAATCTAATGTTCTTGTACAAACCACACCAAGTCACTCTGGAGCTGGGGGTGGTACATATGCTGCAGTCCCTCCTCCCAATTACACTCTACAAGCCACAACTCCACAATCTTCGGGAGTTGTCTCTGAAGAATTGAAGAATCTCAAAACTCAATTCGAGGCATTCAAACAGAAGGATGGTTTACAAAGGTTAGGCATCAAACAGCCTTATCCGATAGAATGGAAGCAGGTATCATATCCACCAAAATACAAACCTCCGACCATCTCTTTCTATGATGGGACAACCTCTCCAAGTCAGTTCATTAATTATTTTGAAGTAATGACTGATCAATTGCAACCAAGTGACGCCCTCCTTATTCGGGTGTTCATTGGATGTCTCAAAGGAATGGCTTATGAATGGTATAGAAGTCTCCATGATGGGTGCATTACCTCATTCGCCGGTTTTAAGCAAATGTTTCTTGAACGATTCTACGAAGGGCTCAATGATATGACCATGTCGGCCCTCATAAGAATCAAACAGAAAAATAATGAGACCACTGAGGAATTCATTGAGAGATTCAGAAGAGAAGCCCTCAAAATGCCTCTTGGAACTCCCGATGCTGTTACGATTGACACTTGCAAGTCGAACCTCTTACCAATTATCAGTATGTGGACAGGGTCCACTCAGTTCCAAGATTGGCCTTCTTTCATTGTCAGTGCCAAGGCTGCCGAGGTCAGTGCTGAGACCTTCAAGGGTCTGGGGGTACAAATGGCTCCCAAAGAATCAAATCAGAGTGCTAGCAATAGTACTCGACCCAACAATCGCAAAGGGAAAGAAGCTCTTGAAGTCAATCTCCAAAACAGTAGTCAAGAAGTAAAGACTACCCAAGCTACTTCAGCTCCAACAAATCAACAACAGAGATCTCCTCGGCCGAAAGAAGAATATTCTTTCGATGATGACGATGTTCAGGGTATCATTGAATGCTTACTCAAAGGTAATAAGATTCAATTGCCAGAAATTAAAAAGCCTGATGAAGCCAATAAGACAGATCATCCAAAATACTGTCCATATCATAGAATGCTGGGTCATACAATCCGGTCTTGCTATGTATTAAAAGGGAAGATTCAAGAGATGATTAAATCAGGAGCTGTGACATTAACACCCAAAGACAAAACAGTCACATCAAATGTAATTTCAATGTAGTTCGGTGACTTCCCTCCCTTAATGGTAGAAAGTGGGATTGTTCCTATCCCCAAAGCAACTCTCGAAGTTATAAACATCCCACCAGCACAGAATGACGGACTTGTTCCTGTCACAACCAAGAAGGGAGAAATCATGTGGATTCATCCAGACTTAAAGACAGAGTTTGAGACGTCTTCCTTTTCTCCTCGGAAGATTTCCTCATCTAAAAAGAA
Source organism: Iris pallida (assembly GCA_029216955.1). NCBI lineage: Eukaryota > Viridiplantae > Streptophyta > Magnoliopsida > Asparagales > Iridaceae > Iris > Iris pallida. Next base: position 1,948,888 of record JANAVB010029620.1, read on the forward strand.
GCTCGGAAAGACTAAGTCATGCAATGTGACTTCTAGTTTCACACCCGATTTTTATCTAACCTCTACTTTCATCTCAGCAGGAAATTCATTCTCTACGAAGATAAAATCTGTACCTCAAATTGAAGATAGGTACAAACCTGCTTTTCATTTATACAGTTCACAATCTCGTGAATTGATGGCGAAAATGGGTTATGATCTAGCCATTGCCCCAGGTTTGAACTCAGGCAAGGGACTCCGAGCACCTTTGGCCATCACCATGAGACATAATCAATCTCGTGTTGGCCTTGGTTTCTGGAATGAAGCTTTCATCAAACATAAAAGAACCAAGAGCAAAATAAAGAATTGCAGCATGGTTTCCATAGACCTTGAACCAGAATCTGAAGTTGAAGTTCATGCTGGAACTCGGTCTGGAAAAGTATATCTGAAAGATTATGCTGAAGTTCCTGAAGAAATTTCTGACGTTCCTCCGGTTACAGCTTCAATTCCAGTCTCTACTGAAGAGCCTTTAAATGTTCCTGTTGAGACAGTTCCTTCTAAACCAACAGCAGCTGACAAAGGCAAACAACAAGTCCGCTTTGACAAACCATTGAAGAAGTCATCTCCTACAGGACTTGAAAAGCCTTATAATTTTGATATATTGGCTCAACTAGCCAATACCCCAGCTAAATTATCAATCTTCGAGATCTTACGCCTCTCTAAAGAGACTCGAGAAACTTTAAGTGAAGCACTGCTGCAAGCAGAAACCTGCTTAACTCTTCTCAAGAAGTTGGAAACAGAACCTATTTCTCATTGCCATAATGTATTAGAATTTATTCCAAACATTACCTTTACGCAGGACGATATGCTGCTAGAGGATAATCGACATGACCGTCCTTTATATCATACAGGATATATTGATTCTATGAAGGTTGATCGTTTACTGATTGATCCAGGATCCGCTCTCAGTATTATGCCAAAGGCTATGTTAGATGCATTGAAGATACCTGTGCATAGTCTCTCCAGCACTATCACTACCATCTTGGGATTCAATCAAGGAAAAAGTGAGCCTTTAGGCAAGATTCGCCTTAAATTTCAAATAGGCGATCTTCGTACTAAGGTTACCTTTTACATCATCGACAATCATGGTTGCTCATACAATGCTCTATTGGGGAGACCTTTCTTGCATGAACATAATGTCGTTCCTTCAACCCTTCATCAGTGCTTCAAATATGTTGATGATAATGGAGAGGTTCAAAAAGAAGTGGCAGATCTTTACCCATTCAAAGGAGTCGAAGCTTACTTCAATGACGCTCGCATGTACAAAGATGAATACTCGAAAGTCTTGCAAGCTATGGATAATGAAGATGAGACATCCAAAGTTGACACTTTTGTTATTCCTGTAAAAGGGCGTATCACTCCTCCGCAGTCTGTTAGATCATCTGAAGAAGGCTCACTGATAATTCCGGTCAGTGGACGTACTACTTCATCATCTGTCCAGGGCTCACTGATAATTCCTGTCAGTGGACGCACTACTGCACCATCTTCCCAAGCTTCACAAAGTTCGCTGATCATTCCTGTCAATGGACTCATCACTCCCCCTCCATCTTCTCAGGCTAGATCAGATACTCTAGTCATTCCAGTCAGTGGACGCATTACTTATCCACGGTCTTCTTTAAGGGAGCTCACCTCTTCTGAGCCTTTTATTATCGATCTTAATCGAAACAAAAATTCTAACTGTTCTTCTTCCTCCCCCTTTGTCATTAATCTGACTAAGTCTGATAAGGCTCAGCCTTCTGTTGTAAATACAGCATCTAGTATTAATGAAGCATCTCCTTTGCAGTATATTGATGTTTGTGGTTATGTACAAAGTTATTTACAATTGCTAAATAGCTTAGAGCCACTAACTATAGGGGTTGTTCAAGCTCTTCATACAGACATATCATTAGACTCTATACAGAAATCATACTTTGTGGTCCCCAGTCGAAAGAAGGGAGAAAATCCAATATTTTTCTATAAAGGACCTCAGAATCCTCCTAACTTGGAAGAAGATGATATAAATGACGATACTGGAAGGTTACAACTGCGTCGCTACAGTCAGCAATCCAAAAATATTATCAAAAATATGGGTTATGACTTTAGAACCAGTCTCAATAATGGAAAAGGAAGAAGAATGCCTGTTCGAATTCCTCCATTAAAATACGGAAGGACAAAATGTGGTTTAGGTTATATTGCTCCTACCCCTTTTATCAACATAGTCCATGAAGAGTCAAAATTCAATAAAGACGAACAATCTGAAGATGAACGATCTGAGTCTTCTGATTCTCTCTCTTGGGATTCTGACACGAGTGTTGGCGATCTTTATCGCTCTATTCTATCCATCAATATGGTCTCTGTTGATGGCCCACAAGAAAATGATGAAGATGAGGATGATTTTGAAATATCACCCGAATCGGAACGACGGGCTCAAAGATTAGAGAATCAATGGGAATTCAGGTTCGAACAGAGGGAACCTCCTACTGAAGATAAACTGATCCAAATTGATGTTGGTAAAGAAGGTTCTCCTAAACCAATATTCATCAGTGAGAGTCTTTCAGAAATAGATAAGCAAGACATGATCAAGCTTATTCGTGATTATATCGATCTCTTCGCCTGGAGCTACGAGGATATGCCAGGACTAGATCCGAAGATCGCAATGCACAAACTCAATATCATGCCAAATGCTAAACCGGTCAAACAACAACAACGACGATTTCGTCCAGACATTATGGATGCAATTGAAGCTGAAGTCAACAAGCTTATGGCTTCTGGATTTATTCGAGAGGAACAACATCCTGACTGGGTGGCTAACATTGTTCCTGTCCTTAAAAAGACTGGCAAGATCCGAGTCTGTATAGACTTTCGCGATCTCAATGCAGCTTGTCCCAAAGACGAGTTTCCTCTTCCAATGATTGATGTCATGATCGACAATACATGTGGTTTCGAACGAATGTCATTTATAGATGGGTATTCGGGATACAACCAGATCAAAATATTTCCAGATGATGAAAAACACACTTCCTTCAGAACGCCGATCGGTACATACTGTTATACAGTGATGCTATTTGGTCTCAAGAATGCAGGAGCAACATATCAGCGAGCAATGAGCACTATATTTCGTGAACATCTCCGAAAAATAGTCGAATGCTATGTTGATGATATTGCAGTCAAAAGTCGACGAAAGGAGGATCATATCCAAGATTTGAAGACTATCTTTGATTTAATGCGTCAGCATCAACTTAAAATGAACCCTACTAAGTCCTTCCTGGGCGTCTCTAGTGGTAAATTTCTCGGCTTCGTCATTACCGCTAAAGGTATACACGTGGATCCCGAGAAGATCAAAGCCATCCAAGAGATGCGTCCTCCACGCACCTTAAAAGAGCTACGAGGATTTCAAGGAAGAATTGCTTATATCAGGAGATTCATTTCCAATTTATCAGGACGCTGCAGACCATTCCACAAACTTCTGAAGAAAGGTGTATCTTTCATCTGGAACGAAGAATGTCAAAAAGCATTTGATGACATCAAACAGTACCTCATGAACCCTCCAGTTTTGGTACCTCCCATCTCGGGAATACCATTTCTTCTATATGTTCGAGCTATGGATCATTCTCTTGGTGCATTACTCGCCCAGAAAAATAAAGATGGTCATGAACAGGCCATTTATTATCTCAGTCGCACAATGACAGGCGCTGAACCGCGTTATTCTCCAATCGAGAAAGAATGCCTAGCATTAATGTTTGCTGTTCAGAAAACGCGACATTATATTATCGGTCAAACGATTCATGTCATTTCCAGAGTGAATCCCATCAGGATTATGATGAAGAAACCTGGTATTCTCAACTCCAGACTGGCTAATTGGGGAATCTTGTTAGCCCAATATGACATGCATTATATTCCTCAGAAGTCAGTTAAAGGACAGGCTCTTGCTGATTTTCTAGCAGCTCATGCAGTCCCAGAAGATTCTAAATTATATGATGAGATTCCCGATGAAGTTTTAGATTCAAATCTGGTTTCTGAAGAAGTTCCTACCTGGCGTCTATTCTTTGATGGAGCATCTAGAATAGGTCCTAACGGCGATATTGTCGCCGGAGTTGGAATTGTTCTTGTATCCCCAGAGGGATTAACTATTCAGAGGGCTTATTCTCTGGATCAATCATGTTCAAATAATGTTGCAGAATACAATGCGTTGCTCATTGGTCTTCAACTCGCTAAACATCTAGATGTTCAATATTTAGAAGTTTATGGAGACTCTAAGCTTATCATCAATTAGATCAGAGGAACGTATGAAGTTCGTCATCAAGATTTGATACCTTATCATCGAATAGCACTCTCTATGGCCTCCTCCTTTGAAGGTTTCTTTATCGAACATGTTCGACGAGCCTATAATGCAGAAGCTGATGCTTTGGCTAATCTTGCTGCTGTATTAGCCATACCAATCAGACGTCAGCAAGTAATAGTGGTTTATAACCGAGAACTATTCTGCGTTGAAAATAATCTGGCTTTGGTTTTTCCCCATAATCCAGACGAAGATTCTCTCAACTTTGATGCTGAATTAAAATTTGACAAAGTGTCCTTGTCTTCTTCCAATTCTACTATGGAATATGTCTTTTCTAACAAAATAGACACCGTAACTGAAGACTGGAGACGTCCGTTTCTGGACTTTGTGTTGTATGACATACTTCCTGATAACCCGAATGAAGCAGCATCTATCCAGCACCGGTCTCTCAGATTCTATTATAATCATACTACGAAGACACTATATCGTCGAGCCTATGATGGTCTTCTCCTTCGATGCATCGCTGGTGAAGAAGCACAACAGATAATCCGTGAAGCACATGATAGCGTCTGCGGAGCTCACCAGCCAGGTCCAAAACTTCAAGATCGTATCCGACGTATGGGTTATTATTAGCCCACGATGGTAGCTGATACCATTCAATATGCTCGGAAATGTAAAGCCTGTCAAATTCATGCAGACTTTATCCATCAACCATCGGAGTTCTTACACCCAACAGCGGTATCATGGCCCTTTGAAGCTTGGGGCATGGACGTCATCGGTCCTATCAATCCACCATCATCAAAAGGACATCGGTTTATTCTAGCAATAACTGATTACTTTTCTAAATGGGCTGAAGCAATCCCGTTATCTGAAGTCAAGACTTCTAATGTTATCAACTTTGTCAAACATCATGTCATCTATCGATTTGGTGTTCCTCGGCATATTATCCATGATAATGGACCACAGTTCGTTAGCCAGAAATTTACTCGATTCTGTGATGATCATCGGATTAATAATCTGGCTTCTACAGCATATAATCCAGCAGCCAATGGACTAGCAGAGGCTTTCAACAAAACAATCATCAAACTCTTGAAAAAGTTTGTTTCTTCTAATAAACGTAACTGGAGTGAGAAGCTTGGTGAATATTTATGGGCTTATCGTACCACAGTTCGTAATGCGACCGGATGTACACCTTTCTCTTTGGTATATGGGTGTGAAGCTGTTCTTCCCTTAGAGATTCAAATTCCTTCTTTAAGGATAGCAATCGCTAATGAACTCACTGCAGAGAACAATGATCGTCTTCGACTTCAAGAGTTGGAAGCTCTAGATGAAAAACGATTGTATGCGCAACAAAATATCGAGCTATATCAAGCCCGAATCTCAAAAGCTTTTAATCGGAAAGTCAAAGTCAGAACATATCAAAAGGGAGAATTGGTCCTTACTGTCAGACGTCCGATGACCATGACACATATGAGCAAAGGCAAATTTGACGCGAAATGGGAAGGCCCATTCGTAGTAAACAAAGTCTTCTCTAATGGAGCATATCAGCTTGCCTCTATGGACGGGAAAGTCACGATGATGCCTATCAATGGCAAATTCTTAAAGAAATATTATGTATAAATAATATTTTCATTACTCCCCAGCAAATGTAAAATCAAAAATTTATTCTTCTCTACAAAAGCTATTTCGATGTCATTATCCCCAGCGGAAACTGATATTCTACCATGTATCATTTTCCCAGAGAATTTGATATTTTGTCTTATTAGATTCCCAGTGGATTTAATAAAGATCTTGTATAAGAAAATCATGTCCATATCACCTCTGAATTTTCTATCTCAGTATGTACCATATTCTATGGAAATGATATCTCGTCCTTTTGATTTTTTGAGTCTAAAAGATCAGTGAATAAAGGCAAAATAATATAAAGCAGGAAGGATACATCATAAACAAAGTTTCCTTAAACAGAGTTTATTTGAGATAAATTCTTCAAGAAATACATCATCATGGAAGATCACTGTAATCCCTTTCGTATTTGGGACGAGGACCACATACATAATTAGCAAAAGAATTGAATACATCATTTCCTGACCGCACCAAGAACTGACAGGCAGCCAGCCTCATTGCTTCTTCTTCTTCGGTTTCTCCTTGTTCGACCAAGAAATCCAAGATATCTTTCGACAGCTTGGGAGCAGACGAGCTTTCGCCCGTCTCCTTCTTTTGGGGAGTCGAATGCTCTTTAGCATTTTCATCAACTTTGGAGACGACTTCGCCTTTCTTCGTGTTCTCTTCGGAAGACATTTTTTTTTTAATGTGTGATCCTTCTACTCAAACAGATGCTCTATTTATAGGCATGTATTTGCCAGGATCGATGGGACGTATTCTTTCCCGATATTCAGTTCATCCATTCATTTCTCACATTCATCCGACGTTTCACATGTTCATTAATACTTGACGGTTCGTCCGTTCATTTATTACATTCACTCGACAGTTCATCTATTCTTCATTTTCCTAACGGTTCATCCGTTCATAATCTTCTATCAGTTCATTAAGCGGGGATTCGTTATTGATCACGTTTTCATAACCTCTGAATCAATTCCGAATCTACTTACTCATTTGTCATATTTTGACCTCTGCATAGACATCAATCTATTTTCTTTCGAGTTCCTATATATTATCATGTCCATAATACCTCTGATAATATCATATACTCTAAAACAGAAAAGATGATTTTTATTATCTATCATGTCCACAATTCACCCACAAATACAAATCATTGAGCGAAGAAGAATTGTCATTTCCATTCCCATTTTCATAAAAAGTCTATTACATTTCTTAGACTTTCCTACAAATCATAATGGAAATCTATTACAAATCTTGGATTTTCATTCTATGTACAACTGAGATCTATTTCTTCTTGGATCTTCTCTGGCAATCTCGTTGTTTGTGGCAATTCCTGGGTGTCCAGCAGGAATCAAACTCTGGTCTTATCTCTCAGACGAGAGGAGAACCACAGAGTATGGCAACACGATGGCGTGTTGCTGCCAATACAGCGCGTGGAGGAACGGCGGCACCTCAAGCAGATAGGAATGTATCCAAACCTTGGGATACAATTCCTAGTTCTGCCGTGAAAGAAACTCTACTACCCGATTTCTCGGGGTAGAGTTGACTCCACCATCCAACTCTCGTGTATAAAGGCTCTTCCTACCATCTGAGGAAGACCCTTCTATCACACGAAGAGTTCTGAGTTGTCTGATATACGCGTCAAAAGCGTATGAGCTCCTTGATGTAGATGTCAGAAGAACATTGTCCACAGCATCCATATCACCAATGCCAGTTCTGAAGAAGGTTTTCAGCCAAAATTCTGCAAGAAATAGTAAAGAAAAATTAGTTAACAGAAACTGGCCAAGCAAAGACAGATGCATTCTGTTCATTTCGGGAAGATGAATTTGTCCTTAGCAAACAAAAATTTCGATGCGTGTATATTGAACTTACCGCTGAGTTTGCTGCTAAGGATTGACAGATCCATGTCTGGTAGCGTGCACAGAGATTTGACATCAGACAACATGGCTTTCCTATTTTCTTCTCATAGAAAATTCATTCTCAGAAGAGAGGAAGAAGAATGGGAAGATGAGTTTGCGTGGAGTTCATCCATCTATTTAAAGTATGGAGCATGAACCTATTCTTGGAAAGGATCCGCATGAATAGCGCTCGTAAACATGGAATGAATGACACGTGTACTTTGGAAACCAGCACAGCGTTGGAAATATTCAAAGAATGCTTTCCAAAACGTTGGAAGATAGCGTAACTTACGGGCTATTTATTGGTGCACGCTATTCATTGGTGTACGTTATTTAACGTAAATCACAATGTTAAAGGACAGCGTAATTTATAGTGTAACATACGCTGATATACGCTATTTCAGTGGAATTCACAAAACATTGGAAAATAGCGTAATATACGCTATTTCATTGGCATACGCTATCTAGCGTAACTTACAACTTGGAAGACGGCGTATTCGACAGTTATTCATCGGTGCATGTTAGTTTTCAAACACAGAAAATTCTTGAATATTCATTTTCATTAAAGGTACTGATGGCCCTACAAAACAAAAAGAGAGAGGGAAAGAAAGGGGTGCAACAAAGTCACGCTCTATTTTCCAGAGCGACTAAGCTTGACGCCTAACTCTTCTACGCTTTGGACCCCCATGCGGTGTAACAGAGCAACGAACATTTTACGCTTCTCTGCGAGGCTCTGTCCATCAGAAGAAGAGGAGCCGTCCAGACCAAAGTAGCCCAAGAAAATCTTGGCTAAATGCATAGGGTCGTCCTTGAGCTCGATGACGACAGGTTCGGGTTCTTGTCCCCCAAAAGTGGGGTCACCATGGGAACAGAATCCCAACTTACGTGCTTCTTCTTCAGCAGCTTCCTTTGGAGTCATGGTTGCAAAAGATGAAAGCCAAAAATTGAATTCTCTCGGTTTATATAATAGAGCTTGCTGGCTGTTCATATTCTTCTATCAGATTCAATCAATCTCGAAAAATGAAGAGTCATCATGACATTTAATGAACTCATGCCAGCGTGTCAGGACTCATTCCCACTTTCTGTTCAAAGTAATTTCGAACTTTTGAAACTCATAAAGTTCAAAAACTTTGAAGGGGGTCTTGTAGGATGTGGAAAATTATGACACGCTGTCATTTTCATCCATACGCTTAAAGACAGATGTTAGTTGAAGCCATACGCTCATTCAAAAGCCATACGCTCAGTAAATATTTTATTATTTACTGAAGTGACAGCACAGCATATGTTTAAATGAGGAATGAATCTGACACTTCATCTTTCGTGCAAAGACAGCTGTCACGAGAAAAGTAACCGTCGTATAGGTTTTCGAAGAGCCAGTTTTGTCTTTTACGAGGACAACTCAGCAGCCTTCATAAATACAAAAGCCATCATTACTGTCAGTTTTGACAGTCTGTCAGCCGTCAAATCCGTAGTCACGACGCTCGAGAAGATTTTGTCAGTTATGGGAAGCTATGGTATACCAAAGAAGATTGATGATAGCCACGTGGCCACTTCTCCAGCGAGCGTATGGACCTCACATGACTCCTTCTTCATCCAGTCAAGTGAGCGTATCGACCTCACATGACTCCTTCTTCACACAGTCAAGTGAGCGTATGGACCTCACATGATTTCTTGTTAACTAAGCGAGCGTATGACCTCACATGACTCCTTGCCCATAAAGTGAGCGTATGATTTTCCTATGGCACTACGCTATCCAAGTCAGCGTATAAACTCTCCTTCAACAAGGCAGCGTATTACAACAACCATATCCAGGATTACAGTCAACACACGTTCTCATGTGTCCTGTACCAGTTATCTACTTCTCTAGAAGTTATGCAACGTGGCATCCAGGCCATCAATCTCTCCTGAACATGCTCCACTACTTTCAACCGCACGTTAATGTGTCTCCATCAGAATTCGTCACACGTCCCTGCAGTTATGCACACGTCAAGTAACTACCTGAGCGTATACTTAAGGACAGTTATCCTGAACTCTATAAAAAAGAGTTTCTTCATCTTCATCAGAGACTACAAGTCATTTTTCAGAGAGAACAGAGAGATTGCCCAGTTGCTGTCCAAGTTCTTCAAAGTTCGAGTTTTCTTCATCGCATCGTCCAAGGGATAAAGTAATCGTCTTCTAGATTAGATTCCTACAGTTGTAATTTTCTCAGATACAAAATAAATAAAGTGAATTTATTTATAGAAAACAGTAGCGACTTATTACACTCACTGCAAATGAAATATCAGGACGAGTGTGCCCCAGATAAATCAATCTCCCTACAAGTCGTTGATATCTTTCACGATCAACTGGCTCTCCTGCTTCTGCTCTCAACTTGCACTTCTGGTCAATTGGAGTGACTGCTGCTTTGCATTCCAGCATCCATGTCTCCTTCAGCAGATCTAGTGTGTATTTTCTCTGTGAGAGAACAATTCCTTGTTCGCCTTCACACACCTCGATACCTAGAAAGTACCTCATCGCTCCTAGATCCTTCACTTCGAACTCCTTCGCGAATTTTGACTTTAGCTTAGCGATCTCGGCTTCATCATTACCTGTGATTACTATATCATCCACGTATACAGCAAGTATAGTGATGTGGCCTCTTGCATGCTGAAGAAAGACCGTATGATCTGCATTTGCTTGATAGTATCCCATGCCTATAACAGCCTTTTTGAATCTGTCAAACCAGGCTCGAGGAGATTGCTTGAGCCCATATAGCGACTTTTTTAGTTTGTACACTTTTCCATGCGACGTTCCTCCGTCTGATTCTGTAGCATAGCACCCTGGCGGGAGTTCCATGTACACTTTTTCTTGTAGGTCCCCATGGAGAAAGGGATTTTTCACATCCAATTGGTATAGCTTCCACCCATAGTTTGCTGCAATGGAGACCAGAGTCCTTACGGTGCTCATTTTCGCTACTGGAGCAAATGTCTCATCATAGTCGATTCCATATGATTGTGTGTATCCCTTTGCAACTAACCTTGCTTTGTATTGTTCTACCTTTCCTTCTGACGTCTCCTTTACTGTGTACACCCATTTGCATCCTACAGTTTTTTTTTCCTTTGGGTAATGGAACCAGCTCCTACGTCTTATTTTTTTCCAATGTCCCAAGTTCTTCCATCATTGCAGCTTTCCACCTTGGATCTTTCTTTGCTTCCTGCCAACTTTTGGGCAACGAAGTAGAGTCTAATGATGCAATGAAGGCTCGATAATTCAAAAAAATATTAGAATAAGACAGGTAGTTGGCAATATCATGTTCATAATCATCAAAACGACTAGGAGCCTTACCCGCATTGATACGAAAAGATTTTCTTAAGGGAGCAATAGGTGGTGGAGAGATCATACCATCACAGTCAGAGAGATTCGCATCAGAATCAAATTGATTCTGTGCGGGGGCAACATCTTCAAGAGTTGGAGCAGGAGTAGACGAGGGACTTGGTACAGAAGGCACAGGGAACGGTACCGGCACGGTACTGGACTTCTGCTGTCTCCTTCTGTAGACTTGGAGCTCCTTTTCTATTGTCTGCTGCTCCCCCTCTTTAACATATGTATCTTCTTCATCTTCTGTATCGGAGTCACTGCTTTCTTTCCCTTTCGTCCAGTTTTCCACGACCGGATATGGGACCGATCCGACCACCACAGATGGGCTTAATTTCTCCCCCTCACATCTAACACCCGTTGTGTTAGGTATGTCAACAAACACCGAACCGTCATCCAAACTATAATATGGTTCCAGTTCTCTGAATGTAACGTCTATGCTCACAAACATCTTCCGCTCAACTGGGCTCCAACATGCGTATCCCTTCTGAGTTGCCGTGTACCCGACAAAGTCATTTAACCGCTATAGGATCCAGTTTGCCAACTCCTGGCCTATTATCTTGGACAAAACAGACACACCCAAATACTTTCGGTGGAACAATATACGTGGTTGCACCAGTAAGCATCTCCAACGGTATCTTCCGGTCCAATACCTGAGATGGCATTCTGTTGATAAGATAAGAAGCCATTAACACCGCCTGTCCCCATAAGTATTTCGGAACATTCATAGCCAGCATCATCGTCCGTGTGACCTCCAGCAGGTGTCTGTTCTTCCGTTCGGCCACACCATTTTGTGCCGGTGTATAGGCACAAGAAATTTGGTGTAGTATGCCATGAGTGGATAAATACTCAGCAACCGTCTTATTTGTATACTCTGTCCTATTGTCAGACCGTAAGCACTTAATCTTACTGCCATATTGAGTTTCTATCCGGCGATGAAAGTCGCGAAACGCCTCAAAGACGTCACTTTTATTCTTCATAAGGTACACCCATGTCACGCGAGTATAACAATCAATAAAAGTGACGAACCATCGAAAACCGTTAATACCGGTTGTAGGACAAGGGCCCCATACGTCCGAATGTATCATATCAAATGTAGCCGAACTTCTACTACCGGAACTCACATTGTGCTTCTGGTATGTTTACCCAACTCACAAGCATGACAAAATAACTTCTCTTTATTAGCCCTTTGGTATAAGGATGGATACATGCGACTAATAACTTTAAAAGAAGAATGATTGACACGCTGGTGGTGGAGTACCAATTCATCTTCTACACTGCGTCGTGTATCTTCCAGTGGTGTGTCGGCTACCAGAGATGCCAATGCTTTGTCCAGTCCAGTCCTGTCCAAGTACCACAGTCCCTTATGCCATGTGCCGTCCCTAGTCGTCGTCGTGTCCCCTTCTCCTGAAAGGTCACTGTAGGAATGTCAAAGAAAACAGTACAGTTAAGATCAAGAATAATGGCACTAATAGAAAGAAGATTGACAGGAAAAGACGGAGCATGTAAGACATTGGTGAGAGTGAGAGAAGGGGTGCATGCGACAGTGCCTTTACCCAGGACAGGGCTGGAGTTACCATCAGCAGTCTGAATGCTCTCCAGCGTCGGTAGGTGAGTATAGTCCTGGAACTCACCGTGGGACCCCGTGACATGGCGAGATGCCCCAGAGTCCATAATCCAACCAGGTTGGTGGACAGCTGCCGCAAAAGCACGAGCAGGTATACCTGTGCCGGTTTGGACAAAGCAAGTGATGTGGTCCCCTGAGGTAGATGACACCCCATGAATGCCGTTCGAACCTAGCATCGTGCTGCGTAACTTCGCGAGGAACTCCTTCTCAAGAGGGGTTAACTCAGCCAGGTGAATGTCGCCCCCTTCCTCCGCCAGATTAGCTTTGTGTCCTCCACAATAATTTTTCCTTCTACCAGCATAACCGCCTCTACCACCACGACGTCCGTCGCGGCCCTGTCCACGATCACTTGAATGACTGTGCAGGGGTTTTGGACAAAACCTGATGTAATGTCCTGAGTCACCACAGTTGTGGCAAACACCGGCCACAGAGGGAGGTTGATTGAAGGCGGCAAGCGCATACTTGTCAACAGCGGCTTGCTCCCCCTGGAAAGAGCCCTTGTTGGGCATCAACTTTAAGCGAGCCTCTTCTTGTGCCATGGCAGCTATGGCGTCTTCTAAGGTTGGAAGCATGGGCTGTGCTAGGAGGACATTCCATCTATGCTCAAACACAGGGTTAAGACCCTTCAAAAACTTCATCATCCGTTGACGCAAAATATAATCCAAGAACTTTTGGAAATGTTTCACAAATGCTGGTTCGACCTGGGCATCTTCCATCCCAAGAGGATCATAGTGATCCAGATCAGACCAGTACTTCTTTAATAGTGCTGCATACTCAGAGATGGTGCGGTCGTCTTGGGCCACCCTATCAAGTTCATCCTGCAGTTGAAAGACCCGCATAGGATTGCCCGAGCCTGAGTACATATCCTTCAAAGTCTGCCATATATCAGCAGCAGCCTCCATCGCCTCGACATTGCCCGACACCTGGTTGGTCAAGGAGGCCGTCAACCATCCAGCCACAACATTGTTGACAATTTCTCAAATAGCAAATGCCTTTGAGGAGGGATCATCTGGCGCCTTGGTTTGGCCATTGACGTAGCCAACCAAGCCACGGCCCTTCAGCGTCCGCATGGCCTGTCGTGACCATTTCAAGTAATTGGACGTTCCTTCCAACTTCGTCTCCAGCTTGTCCAGCTTTCCCATTTTGTAGGGTGACGGATCCACATCAGTATGGATCACACGTGGGGTCGCACTACGCCAAAATGGATGATTTGCGACAAATAGAGTTTTCCAAAAACAACGTATTAGAACTGTTATTATATTAACGACGGATTAAAATAGTTGTTTAATAACGTAACCGATTTTACCAAAATATTATATTTGTATGCAATAGCTTAAATCTGTTGTTTATTATCATAACTCCGTCGAATATTTTGGCTCCCAAATCTTAGAAGCCAAAATATTTTGTAAACCCGCGCCTGTCCCCGCGGAATTTTTCCGTCTCCTCAAAACCCCTTTGTCCCTTATAAACCCGCGCATGATCTCTCTCCCAAAAGTTCTCCTCCCAAACTCCTAATCCTCCCAAACCCCTTTCGTCTCCTCAAATCAAGGCTAACTCACGATCAGGTAATCATCTTCTCTTTAGCTGGAACTCGCGCGGTCGCTGGAACCCGCCCTCGCTGCTGGAACCCGCCCACGCTGCTGGAACCGCCCTCGCGCCCTTCCAGAGGATGATTCCGACGGGCGGACGATGGGCGGACGACGGAAAGGGCGATCCACGACGGGAAGGAAATCCAGAGTTTAATATTAGGATTTTTTAAAATCTTTTCTAGGGTTTAATATTAGGTTTTTTTCCTATTAAATCTTTTCTAGGGTTTAATATTAGGGTTTTTTCCTATTAAATCTTTTCTAGGGTTTAATATTAGGGTTTATTTCTAGGGTTTTACCTTTTTGTATTTTCTCAATCCTTCGTTCATTCTGAAAGTATTCACAATTTTTTGGTTCTCTCTAGGTCGGCAGTGGAAGAAGGGACTTCTAAATCTCAGCAAGAATTTCGAGGTATAATTCTAACTACTAAGTTTATAACTAAATATATGTTATAATCATTGAATTTTCTTAATGTGTTCTGATTTTTAATATTTTCGATTTTTTAGTATTTTCGTATTCTAATTTTGTTAATGTGTGACCAACTTAGAGTTTCGTATTTCTATGATATAATCATCGGATTAATTGGCTCATCGTTGCTTTCCTTTTTTCCAGTCTAACTAGTTCAATAAACAATTATTAAGAGGATTTGTAATTTCTTTGTTTGACAAAACCATTGTTATACAAGTGGATCCACGCATTTGATTCTATGTTGATATGCGATAACTTCTTTTGAAGACAACCATTGTACATTTTTTTGTCTTCATGTGAATTTTACCTTCGAAGATTATCGCCTTTATCTTGAGTTATCACCCCAACATGACGTACTCTAACCTTTTCACTGTAAGTATGTGAATCTATGATGAGTCATCAGTACAAGGTTGCAGCAGGTGGAGGTGTTCCCACCAAATGGATTTCTTTCCTCTTCATCTGTTGCTTCTGTTTTGGTGTTTTCATTAATAACAAGTACTTCTCTCTTTTATGCTATTTCATGAATTTCTTTTGCGTTGATCTTGATGACCTTGTGATCATTTAATAGGTCTCTCATTCCAAGTCTTTCGACCATATTTTGTACATGGGAATCAAATCCAACTTGTTCATACACCTATGAATAAACGATCCTTAGTTATACAGTTATATGAGAATCTATGAGGTTAGCATACCTTGTGAATACGCATTGCATTTTAGTTGATGATAGGAACCATCTAGGTACACTTAATTTAGTTTTTTTTCCTCTTCAAACTTCAACCATAAAGACAAGGAGAGGCTTGGAGTAGAATGAACCAAGGTTCACATTCGGTATCGGATCCTTTTTATGAGTATCGGTATCAGCAATATCGGCATGCAAGGTTTGATATATTGTTAAGAAATCAAATTGTTTCCCACTTTATCATGATCTAAGTCTTCCTTTAAAACCAAAAAAAAAACCCAAACAAAAGCTTGAACAAATTTTACACTTAAATATCTAGTAAATTAAGGACTGGCTAACAATCTAGCAATGCGTTCTTTATAATAAAAGGCTGACCTTCATATTACCAACAAATGAAACTAAGATTCTAAGTTGATTGAACTATTTCCTTACTTACATCCATTATCTACTGGACATATTTGTAACTTAATATATGTAAAGTAGTAATCTAGCTATATTTTATGGTATTATGGGAGAATGATATATTGAACATTCTCTCCTGCCAGGGTTCTATTTTCTTAACTTTGGCCTTTTGTATTTCCTAATTGGTTCCTAGGAGTATATTTCTAACTATAAGCTATTCACTTAATTTTTATGGGCATCCATGTAAGTCACCTTATATTATATATGGATCTTTCTTGCAGTTTATGGATATCATTTTTGGATGAATGCTCGCTTACTGTGCAAGCTTACTGTGCATTTTTGAGTTTTCTTGAAGAGTATATTGCATTCTTGTTATCAATGCATTTTCGTAACAAATATAAAACACAATGATTCGTGTAGAACATATTGTTCTCTCATGTGCACTATTGTTATCAATGCATTTTGGTTGCCATGTAAGTCACCTTATATTATGGCTATGATGATATGGCATGGCTATGATGATCTGGCATGGCTCTAATTTGAGTATAATCTGATACAAATTCGAAGGTTGTTCTGAAATGAGGTTCTTTGACTCTTAGTTGCATTTGGCTCTGATACTCCTATAGTAATTTGATACATGAGCAATCCTTTGCAATATGAATCTGCTATTGCATTAAGAACACTGAACCTCTGAGTTTGGTATTTATCTAATACTCTGGGATGCTATGATGCTTCGGAATGCCATGTCGCTGATCTGAGCTAGCCAGTTGGACTCTCTCTGATACTACAACTGAGCCAATGGTACACTCTGACATTGTTCTCTCATGTGATTGATCATTAAGCATTTTATAGTGAGCCAATGTAAGTATCTGATGACAAATTAATTTTGGCATGCAACATAGGCCTACAGATTACTGCAAGGGGTTTGAGGGATGACAAATTTTTTGGTATCTGTAGGCAAGGTTTGATATATTGTTGAGAAATCAAATTGTTTCCCACTTTATCATGATCCAAGTCTTCATTTTAAACCAAACAAAAAAAAAAGCTTGAACAGTAATCTAGTTATATTTTATGGTATTATGGGAGAATGATATCTTGAAAACTCTCTCTTGCCAGGTTCTATTTTCTTAACTTTGGCCTTTAGTATTTCCTGATTGGTTCCTAGGAGTATATTTCTAACTATAAGCTATTCACTTAATTTTTATGGGCATCCATGTAAGTCACCTTATATTATATATGGATCTTTCTTGCAGTTTATGGATATCATTTTTGGATGAATGCTCGCTTGCTGTGCAAGCTTACTGTGCATTTTTGAGTTTTCTTGAAGAGTATATTGCATTCTTGTTATCAATGCATTTTCGTAACAAATATAAAACACAATGATTGGGGTAGAACATATTGTTCTCTCATGTGCACTATTGTTATCAATGCATTTTGGTTGCCATATAGCATGGCTATGATGATATGGCATGGCTATGATGATCTGGCATGGCTCTAATTTGAGTATAATCTGATACAAATTCGAAGGTTGTTCTGAAATGAGGTTCTTTGCCTCTTAGTTGCATTTGGCTCTGATACTCCTATAGTAATTTGATACATGAGCAATCCTTTGCAATATGAATCTGCTATTGCATTAAGAACACTGAACCTCTGAGTTTGGTATTTATCTAATACTCTGGGATGCTATGATGCTTCGGAATGCCATGTCGCTGATCTGAGCTTGCCAGTTGGACTCTTTCTGATACTACAACTGAGCCAATGTTACACTCTAACATTGTTCTGTCATGTGATTGATCATTAAGCATTTTATAGTGAGCCAATGTAAGTATAATGACAAATTAATTTTGGCATGCAACATAGGCCTACAGATTACTGCAAGGGGTTTGAGGGATGACAAATTTTTTGGTATCTGTAGGCAAGGTTTGATATATTGTTGAGAAATCAAAATGTTTCCCACTTTATCATGATCCAAGTCTTCCTTTAAAACCAAACGAAAAAAAGCTTGAACAGTAATCTAGCTATATTTTATGGTATTATGGGAGAATGATATCTTGAAAACTCTCTCTTGCCTGGTTCTATTTTCTTATCTTTGGCCTTTTGTATTTCCTGATTGGTTCCTAGGAGTATATTTCTAACTATAAGCTATTCACTTAATTTTTATGGGCATCCATGTAAGTCACCTTATATTATATATGGATCTTTCTTGCAGTTTATGGATATCATTTTTGGATGAATGCTAGCTTGTTGTGCAAGCTTACTGTGCATTTTTGAGTTTTCTTGAAGAGTATATTGCATTCTTGTTATCAATGCATTTTCGTAACAAATATAAAACACAATGATTCGTGCAGAACATATTGTTCTCTCATGTGCACTATTGTTATCAATGCATTTTGGTTGCCATGTAAGTCACCTTATATTATGGCTATGATGATCTGGCATGGCTATGATGATCTGGCATGGCTCTAATTTGAGTATAATCTGATACAAATTCGAAGGTTGTTCTGAAATGGGGTTCTTTGCCTCTTAGTTGCATTTGGCTCTGATACTCCTATAGTAATTTGATACATTAGCAATCCTTTGCAAGATGAATCTGTTATTGCATTAAGAACACTGCTGAGTTTGGTATTTATCTAATACTCTGGGATGCTATGATGCTTCGGAATGCCATGTCGCTGATCTGAGCTAGCCAGTTGGACTATCTCTGATACTACAACTGAGCCAATGTTACACTCTAACATTGTTCTCTCATGTGATTGATCATTAAGCATTTTATAGTGAGCCAATGTAAGTATGATGACAAATTAATTTTGGCATGCAACATAGGCCTACAGATTACTTCAAGGGGTTTGAGGGATGACAAATTTTTTGGTATCTGTAGGCAAGGTTTGATATATTGTTGAGAAATCAAATTGTTTCCCACTTTATCATGATCCAAGTCTTCCTTTTAAACCAAACAAAAAAAAAAGCTTGAACAGTAATCTAGCTATATTTTATGGTATTATGGGAGAATGATATCTTGAAAACTCTCTCTTGCCAGGTTCTATTTTCTTAACTTTGGCCTTTAGTATTTCCTGATTGGTTCCTAGGAGTATATTTCTAACTATAAGCTATTCACTTAATTTTTATGGGCATCCATGTAAGTCACCTTATATTATATATGGATCTTTCTTGCAGTTTATGGATATCATTTTTGGATGAATGCTCGCTCACTGTGCAAGCTTACTGTGCATTTTTGAGTTTTCTTGAAGAGTATATTGCATTCTTGTTATCACTGCATTTTCGTAACAAAGATAAAACACACAATGATTAGTGAATGACAAGTATATGTTAGTGAATGACAAGTAGAACAAACTAATCCTAGTTCAATGATCACATATTAGTCGTTGCATTAGTGTTATGTCCAATTACCTGTCCAACCACATTCATTCCATTTCCCTTCATCAATTAGGATTACATGGAGTCCCGTGTCTATACTGCCCAACCTTGTTCACTGCATTTGGAAAGTATCAGACCCTACTTTATATTAATGTCCAGGATTTTAGAAGTCTGCAGTCTTATTTCCCTTTGGTTCCAAACGAGGGGTTTGAGATGAGAATTAGCTCATCATAGACTGTAAGATTCTTAATATATGCCATATATTTTGGACCCTTCTTAATTGTTCTGTCCTTGGATACCATTGCATTCTACTATTCTATTTTGGGGTGTTCAGTTATAAGTTAATGTTCAGATATTACATTAGGTTTCGTCCCATACTCCATAATAAATATATCCTAATGTGTGTCACCTGGGTTCAGCCAACATTTAGCTTTTTCTTGTTGCGATTTAATCCAGAACATTTGCTGGCGTGTAAAGAACCTCATGTATCAAAGTAGCTGAAAGCAGTGTTTCTGCTTCAGCTGTCAAATGGCGAGGAGCAACATTCACATGTCCTACACATAGAGTGAGATAAGGTTACTTCAAAGTTGGAATTAAATCATATTATCGTGGTAGCTAAAGATCTTTCTAGTTGGAAATGTACCTGCAATTGCACGGCCCCATTGGAAAATGCATGTCTATTCCATGCATTGCATTAACGTTCAGTCTTTGGTACTGTCCTTAAGATCTTCTTGCATAGTAGATCCATTGCTTCAGACCATGTATTAGTGTCCTACCCAGTATTCTCATTTCAGTTAATGAACTTCAAGTTCAGACAATTGAAACTTCAAGTCCAGGCATAGAACTTCATTTCAGTCAATAAACTTCAAGTTCAGTTATCTGGACTTGTGTTCAAAGATTAAGGAATTGTGAAGGCTCAATTTGAACAGGGCATTAAATTGGACATTAAGTATCAGTTATCTGGACCTGTGTCTCTAATCTTGTATCTATCCTTTGTATCACATTTTAGTTCAGTCCTTAAATTGGACATTAAGTATCAGTTATAGAGAAGTAGGGGAATACTTGAAAAATGGTTGTAACTTGCAATGGGTTCAAGAGGGTGCTTGTTTATGTGAATGTGTCTTATAGCTAGTGATTATAAAAGGAGGCAAGACTTGCCAGGTTCAAGAGGGTGGTTGTAACTTGCCAGGTTTGATGTCCTGCCTTTACTAACACTGAACCAATCTGCTGTTTGGCCTAGTGCCTGATGACAAATGTAAGTATCTGATGACAAATTAATTTTGGCATGCAACATAGGCCTACAGATTACTGCAAGGGGTTTGATGACAAATTAATTTTGGGTTTAATAATCTGATAGGCTCAGGCTTCTCATTTCGCATTTGAAGTGGTTGCCTCATCATTTGTTGTTCTTCAGTTGTCCTTCTAATCAATTCAGTAACATCTTTGATATTCTCTCTTAAAATGCTTGGTAACTTGGCATTCTGTAGCACTTCGTGCAATAAAGATGAAACTGGCAAGAATATCCCTGAAAAGGAGCTACGAAATTTGTTGTTTGCAGCTCTGTTAGATGGTAACCCTGTTATGACAGATAACATGTTATATTGTTCGACATCTATAGTTAGGAAATTAATATACGTTCAAAATGAAGTACCAGAAATTTGTTGTTTGCAGCTCTGTTAGATGGTAACCCTGTGATACAACTATTACAAGGTTTCCATTACTGATGTGTTTCTAACATGTTAAATTTTGCCTCGTTTTGTAACTAATTTGATTTATTTTTGTGTGTGTGTATATATATATATATAATTGTTATTGCAGATTTCATATCAAGTACCAGAAATTTATAAAGATAAAATTTTGAAAAAAGCTAATAGTGCTTGGAGAAATTGGAAGGGAGAACTCCGAAAGATTTGTGATAGGGCTGGAACTGTTGCAGAGCGTAAAAATATTGTGGTAGAAGATATAAAAAAAGAAGATTGGGAAGCTTTTGTTGAATTACACTCTACAGAAGAAGATCAAGTTCGCCGTGATTATGGAAGGAATGCGAGAAAAAAAGTTAAGATATTACATACAACTGGTAGGAAAGGTTGTGCGAGGGTAGCACATGAACTGGTAAAGATGTTAATAATATATTATCTATCATTTTTTCATATTTCAATGCAATATGAAATTATGTTAATAACCTATTTCTTGTCTTGATGTAGAAAAAGGCGAGTCCTACAGGTGAAGTTAATAGATCTGTGTTATACTTGGCCACACATCTAAACACTAGTAAAAATGATCCTACGCGTGTTACCCAGTCTACGACCGGGTTCGAATACTTAGTAAGCTTAACTTTTGACTTCTTTCTTCTCATTATATTTAGCAAATCTGAATACTTAATAGTTGTATTTGTCTCCTGTTTATCTTGTAGGAAAAAATTAAAAGGCTTATAGATGAAGATCCCTACTTAGGAGAGAAAGATTTGGACAATGATGCTGTTGCAATGGTTTATAGGATTCTAATTAGTTTTCATGTTTGTTTATTTTTCTTTTACAAGTTCATACTATATAATTAATCTCTTCTTCTAAAAATTGTTTAGGTATTGGGCCGTGATGGTAAGGGTTATGTGCATGGAATGGGTCAAGGTGTTTCAAAGACGGAGATTCGTGCTTCAGCTGCAAGTCGGGAGATTGCTCGTAGAGAAAAGCAAAAGAACGAAGCTTTTCTAAATCGGATAGAGAATCTTGAATAAACAGTAGCCTCCATGCAGGCTGCAGCATCTAACACTCCTAGATCAAGTCAATCTTCATCACAATTTCATACTCCTAGTCCTTCTGAGGTGAGTAGTTTCTACATCAAGTCAATCTTGCATATTACATTGTCTGTTTGTTGTATATGACAATATGTATTCATATTACCTTCAATCTTGCATATTACCTTGTCTGTTTCATTTTGTATAGTTCTTTCTCATTTAATGTTGATCTCTAAGTCAAGACTTGCTCCTTATATATGCATTAGCATAATTCTATACTCATGTTTTTTTATGTTCGTATATAGGGACATGATCAGTCTACCTTGTCCATAAAGACTTGTCTTTTGAAAAACTTTAGAAAGAAAGCTGTTGCTATTGGACGTGTGAATACAGATGCACCGTTGAATGATGAAGCTTATAATATTATTATCGATGAGATTTTTGACGGCAATGAGATGTTGTTCGATAGAGATGGAAAGTTTGATGATATTACTATCGGGGAAATGATCAATTGGCCAAAATATTCGGTTCAGTTTGTGAGGTTTTAAAATTCTTTTTTTTTGTAGTGCACTTGTAAGCTAGCAATATCATTTTCTTTTTGTTCATCATGAGAATGAAACTATTGTGAGCTAGCAATATTGGAATTACTTTTTATGTTTTGATAGATTGGTGTTATGTAAACTTGATACATTTATTACTTAATACTATTTGGATTAAGTTTTTCCATTGTTGATGGTTGTTGATGTCGATATAAAATTTTATTTTCAGATGTGTTTCAATTTATATAGAAGATGAGCCGCATGTTTAAATAGATTTGATATGAATGATTTGAGATTCTTTATTATTAGATTTCCAGAAAAAACGACAGATGTGAACTATTGAAAAAGCAAAAGTAAGTATCCAACCAATTCACACGTTATTTGACAGTTTTAATCCGTTGTTTTTATTTGACAGATAAGAACTGTCGTTTTATTTAAATATTAAACGACAGTCCAAAACTGTCGTTTAAATTTTGGGACGCGCTATTAACGACGGATTGTCTGACAGACCAAAACTGTCGTTAAACGTGATTTACGACAGTTTTGGTCTGTCGAAAAATGCATGTTTTGGCGTAGTGTCGCCTCGATTAATCTCTTTGATAAAATATCATCAACCAAGGCCTTCATCTCGGCTGCTGTCAGTTTACCACTGATCGAATCCATGGCGTCTTCAACTGTTATGCGTCGTCGTCGTCGTCTTCGTCGTCGTCGTCGTCGGCTTCGTCGGCTTCGTCGTCGTCGTCGTCTTCGTGTAAAGTCTTCAACAGAGACCTTACGAATGCGCGGTCAACATGGCCAACACCGGCGCGCGCATGGAGATCCTAATTTGAAGATCGAGAATGGAAAACAAATAAAGCATTTGTTGTTCCGGAGGGCGTAATCTAGGAACAGAATGTGCAAATAAAGCATTTGACACCCATCCGTCTTCGAATAATCGCCCATATAATCTCTCTCACAAATTAGGGTTTTTTTTTCTGAAAAAAAGGGGTGGGGGGTTTTACAGCAGCAGGTGTGGGTGGGGGTCAGTAGGGGGTGGGGAACGGCAGGGGGGGCGTCGGGCTGGGCTGGGGGGGGAGGGGTGGTCGGCAGGAGGTAGGGCGGCAGGGAGTAGGCGGCAGGGATGGGTGGGGGTCGGCAGGGGGTGGGGAACGAAAGGGGGGGGGGGGCGTCGGGCGGGGCTGGGGGGGAGGGGTCGACAGGGGGTGGGGAACGACAGGGGGGGGGGGCGTCGAGCGGGGCTGGGGGGGGGGGGGGGGAGTCGGTCGGCAGGGAGTGGGCGGTTAGGGTTGGGGTTAGGGCTAGGGCGGCAGAGAGGGGGGGGGGGGGGGGGGGGGTCGGAAGGGGAGATGAAATTTTTTGTTGTTGTTATGGCTCTGATACCATGTAGAGAACAATTGTTGTGTGTATTTTATTGATGGGCTACTCAACTAATAGGGAGTCTAGCTCCTCTACATATTACATTTTCCAATGTGGGACTAAATCCCTTATTAGTTCTCAACAGGGACAACGGGATTCGGCCATGTGGCATGTGGTCACATCCCGCGGCCATAGACCACGGACAAAATATTATTTTCCTTCAAGATATTGGAAGATATCATCAGCGTATATATCGGATAGCAATGCACTTAGTCAGGGAGAAGGAAGATCGTACTGGAGTTGCTCAGGAGTCAGGAGTCTCAGGACAAGCAAGAGCCAGTTAACTTCCCTTCAAAACTCAAGAGCTAACTTGAACCCCAAACTTGCGGGCAATTAATAAACAAGAAGCTCGAGGAAGATCTAGCATCTCGATATATGAAGAGTAAAGAAAATCTAGGTAATCTTTTCTTTGCTCATTTACATGATCAGAGTGTTGAATTTTCAGCTAATGAGTTCCTAAGAGTTCAACTGCAACTCCAACCTCCCTTCCGACTCGACCAACCGCGAGAAAATCTCAGTTCATGGAGACTTGTGAATCATTCTCTCCCAACCGCGACGAGATCGTGTTCCCCCAGGCTTCTGAATCCTTGCAACTGCCGTCGTCAACTTCTCGAAGCTGCGCACAGAACTCCGCAATTCGATTGACGCTGTCCTCCTCAGAACTGCTCGGCCTCGCCTCTTGAAGCTGCAGACAGTATTCTAAGTTCCACAGCACGTCCCCCATTGTGGGCCGGTCGATGCCGTACTCTGCAAGGCACTTCTCCGCAGTCTCGGCAAACTTCCTCAGAGAATCCGACTCGACTGTCCCTGCAAGACGTGGGTCGACAATCTGGTCTAGCTCGCCTTTCTTGATCAGCCTCGTAGCGCATTCCGCCAGGTTCACCTCTGCCCTCGCACGAGTAGGGTCTACAACCGGCCTAGCGCACAGAACTTCGAACAGCACTACCCCGAACGAGTACACGTCCGACTTCTCGGTCAGCTGCTGCCTCCGGAAGTACTCCGGGTCGAGGTAGCCGAAGCTCCCTTTCACAGCGGTGCTTACGTGAGTCTGGTCCAGCTCCGGCCCCGTCTTCGACAGGCCAAAGTCTGCGACCTTCGCCAGCAGGTTCTCGTCGAGCAGTATGTTGGCCGACTTCACGTCGCGGTGGATGATAGCCTTTGCAAAGCCGGTGTGCAGGTAGTGCAGCCCCTTGGCAGATCCAATGCACGCCTCGAGCCTCTGCTCCCAGCTGAGGCGGGGAAGAAGATCCGAGCCGTAGAGATGACTCTTGAGTGTCCCATTTTCCATGTACTCGTAGACGAGTATCATCTCGTTCCTTTCGTCGCAGTACCCGATAAGTGAAACAAGATGCCGGTGGCGCAGCCGCGAGAGCAATTCGATCTCGGTGCGGAACTCCTTGAGGCCCTGCTGCGACGAGGGATTGCCGCGCTTGACCGCCACTCTGGTACCGTCATCCAGCTCCCCCTTGTAGACCTTCCCGAAGCCTCCGACACCGATCGCGAAACTCTCATCGAAGTTGTTTGTAGCCTCTTGTAGCACAAGGAAGGGGAACTGAAGCCCAAGGTTGGTGTCTCCGAAATTTGAAGCTGTAGTCCTCTTAGAGGCACCACTTCCCCAGCTGTCCCCGTAAGATTTTGATAGCAGATTCTTTGATATCACTCTCCTTCTGATGAGCCACAAGTAAATGAGACAAGCAGCTAGTAGTATCACTGCAGCAAGTGATCCGAAGACGGAGGCCAGTATGACACCAGGATTTTTCGTCCCGCGGTCGGATGTTTCACCACCGGAACCATCTGCAGAGATGTTCATCTTCATTATCTCGAGCCCATTGAGTATGGCATCCGGAAGCACATTGTCTAAAGACGAAGGGCCGATACTGATACGAATTTTTCCAGACGCGTCGCTGACCCCGACGACGAAATCCATGTAATATGGTGCGGCTAGAGTATTTACCATCAACGATGACAGGTCGAGGTCGCGGACTGCTGACATGCCGTTGATGTAGACGTTGAAGTAGAGATCATTCAGTGCCTTGCTGACGATATCGCAGAAATGCATCCGCACCAAGTACCTGGGGCCGGTATCGACGTCGAACTCCCACGTCACGTTGAAGGCGGGTTCGTTGACGTCCGATGCGGCTAGCCGTGTTGCCGTGCCATAGACGACATCGGGAGCAATGTTGACGGTGGCTCCGCCTTCCACGTAGTTGATGTTTCCTGAGAAGTTTACGAACTTTGCGAGGTTCGCATCGAGTAGGAAGGCTTGATCAGAAATCCAAGTCCTCCACAGAGTATCTTGAGCTGGCGAAACCTTGACACCACCCATGTTGATCCGATACAACGTCTCAAGCGCCTGTTCCGACAAGCCACCGCCAGTTCCTGCAGGACGCAAGGTCTGGAAGCTGTCGGCTAGCAGGTCATCAGGGACGGACACGACTTCGATCGCGTTAACAAAGGCAATGGAGGACTCCCCCTCCCCCTGTGGCATGAAGGAGAGGACTAGCGTGTCAGAAGTTACATTCAACAAGTACTCCTTCAGCACTGCTGTCGAACCATTCTTCGCATCGAAACTGCTCATGAGGAGGAGATTCTGGGCAGACACTCCGAAGTTGGCAGCGGTTAGATTGTAACTTCCGTACACAAACGGGAAGAAGTAGAGGCGTACGAAGTGTCTGCCGCTACTCCGCATCGGGAAAGAGTAGGACGAGAGGCCGGTGAAGATCCGGGCTGTCCGGTAAAGCTCTGCACTGTAGAACGAAGAAACAGATTCCGAAGAGGTGTTGGCGAAGATGGTCTGAGGGGTCGAAACGGTAGAAGAAGAAGAAGAAGAGGCGATCGAGACATCGGCAAGGAAGAGCCTGCTGTTGATGGTGGTGTTGGTTGGAGAGCCGCAGTCTATCAAGTAGTTGTCGGTAGGGGTGAATGCATTGCAAACATACAAGAAACATACAATTTTGAGGATACAGATCTGTGGCCTAATACCCATATGGAAGAAGAGACTATGTTTCAATGTTTCCGAAATCGAAACTAACATCAAGAAATGAACGAATGCATGAATAAATATGAAGAGCTAACCCAAATTTCTAATGAATGAAGAACTCAAAATGTGATCTTGATAAAAAAAAAAAAATCCTCTCGGTCAGTATTCCTACATTGAGAAGACTGCCCATATGTTTCACTTCGGACCAGGAAAAACTAAATCAAACCATGAATATGAATATGAAGATTCGGGATAAATAGCTTCCTGACACTAAATAGTACATAGTAGAGAACCCAATATGGAATATTGGGTATCAAGTAATTATGCATATACTAGAAAACAGAAACAATCAATGAAAAAATTGAGAGGAAAAACAAGTATATAAAAGATTGGCATCCCCTGCATCAGGGATGGAATAATGGCCGGTTTTGTTGTATCTGAAATATGTGTTCAAACATTCAATATTATAGAAACAAAATTTAACCTCCGGCCTTTGAATGTTACTATGGAGAGAGAGAGATGTGAGCTTCTAGCCTCTTTTTAAGTTTAACCGAAGCATTGTATTTATAACAAAATAAATAAGGTAAAAAATATGGATTCAAACTTTAATAACTTAGCATTTATAGGAGCTTTAATCGAATCCCTTCTTCTATGTCGTTTTCAATTCTCGAATGTCATCCCTCTCAAGAACTTGAACAAAAACGGAAAAGGTTAAGAAATAATGAAGGCATAACCAGGAGAAATTATTAGTTGCTCCCGGCTCACCAGTGGACGTGTTGAGTGGTGAGCCCGATCCAATAAACAATTGACACTTGGAATAACCAATTAATCCCATATTTTTCACATCATAACCAGATATGAAAAGATAACGAAAAATGCTAACAAAATCAATAATATTAATATTAACATTAAAATTAATATTAAGATTAACATTAATATTAACAGTAAAATTAATATTAACAATAATATTAATATTAATATTAACATTAAAATTAAAATTAATATTAATATTAACATTGAAATTAATATCAATATTAATATTAATATTAACATTAATTTTAAAGACAACAAAAAATACTAACAAAATCAATAATATTAATATTATCATTAAAATTAAGGTTAAGATTAACATTAATATTAACAGTTAAATTAATATTAACAATAATATTAATATTAATATTAATATTAATATTAACATTAATATTAATGTTAATGTTAATCTTAGTATTAATGTTAATATTAATGTTAACATTGATATTAAAATTAACATTAAAATTAACATTAATATTAATATTAACATTAATATTAACATTAATACTAAGATTAACATTAACATTAATATTAATATCAAAATTAATATTAATATTAAGCTAACTTATGAATTGTCCGGTTATGATGTGGAAAATATGGAATTAATTGATTATTCCAAGTGTCAATTGTTCATTGGACCGGACTCACCACTCAGCACGTCCAGTGGTGAGCCAGGAGCACCTAATAATTTCTCCATAACCAGAACTCAGTCTAGAATTATAATTTTTTTTATTGTTATTCAATTACTGGAATAAAGATTTCATTTGTTAGTTGAAGACTTATACGAAGATTTGGTTGTATTATAATTAAGAGTAATGTTATTAATTCCTCAGTGTCCCTCTAAATCATCTTTTCTTATGTGACAGTTGACGTGACATATTATATCATTATTTGGCATCTAACATGGCAGCTGACTGGACAAATTTTAACCCAAAAAATTAATCATCCAATTTATCTTAATGTTAATATTAATTTTTTTAATGTTACTATTAACATTAATGTTAATGTTAATATTAATATTAATTTTAATTTTAATGTTACTATTAATTTTAATGTTAATTTTGATTTTAATTTTGAAATTTATCCTGTCCACTGCCACACTAACCGTAACATCAGCTGCCATATAAGGAGAATAGTTTGGAGGCACACTTTGTAGGGAAGAAGTTTGGAGGGACACTTTGGAGGGATTATCGGAGCAATCGTACCTTGCTAGTTCTTGGGAATGAATAGATGCGAAAGACGATCGAATCTCGCTTTGAGCAAAGACGATTTTGATTACCCTAGTAGGACATTTTGTTATTCTTTTGAGCAAACATATCAACAATTTTTTTTTGTTTACTTTGTTTAGCAGATCATTCTTCTTAGTAGTTTCACTGTCGATTTCTTTTAGGAGTTTCTATGATCAAATTATTATGGTAGTTTTTAATGCCGAGGTTTCAATCTCAAGCAACACTTATTGTTTCAACAGAAGTTGGTTAGTCGGTTCAGAATTGTATGAAATATCTGTAACAATCTCAAATGAGATTCTTGTGATTCACAAAGTTTACGACCATGGATTTATGATCAGTATTATATTTGGCCTCTAACGTCCATGACGCTATGATATAGTAGGCCTCTATCTCCCCCAGAGAATTATACCGATCCTATTTGACCTACAGCTCATGCATCAAACGTTGTTATCATTGCATTACACTTAGTTTGGTACACCCCCCTTTATTATTGCAGTGTTTTATATACATTAGTGGCATGCTTTCTATATATCTTGTTACGTCACTCTGAGGATCTAGTTTCCTTCTGTTGGCCCATTGGTCTGGTCATACCTGATTTTAGTAATCGACTTAAACTTCGGTTAATATACAGGTACAGTACTACTGTTGGACGACTACTACCATGCTGCTACAATCAATCGGAGTCTTTACCAAAGATAATCATGTCGCTGATCAAGTCATTTTTCCCCATATTCTTATGTATTTTTCAATTTATTGAGTATAGAAAAAAGTACGGTTGAATGC
Source organism: Iris pallida (assembly GCA_029216955.1). Classification (NCBI taxonomy): domain Eukaryota; kingdom Viridiplantae; phylum Streptophyta; class Magnoliopsida; order Asparagales; family Iridaceae; genus Iris; species Iris pallida. The sequence goes on from JANAVB010029620.1 coordinate 1,978,682, forward strand.
GATTGGCATTTGGCACAACTACAAAGCCCACTTACAAAATAAAGCCTACCCAATCTATTCCTTGAATACAAATCCAGTCCTCAAATCAAATAGCCCCAAAACCCAAAGCCAATTCTTCATGACCCATTCTGGAAACAGGGCAACCGAACTCGGTCCCCCTGACCTAGTTCCCAAGGAAAATTGTCACCCTGAAGAATAGGATCCTAATGTTAGATATTTTGAACGTTGGACTACCGAACTCTACTCGTGTTCTGTTCCAGAGAACATCATAAATAGAGAGTAATTATTCATTCAATTCACTCAATCATCTCTTCTCTTATCTATTTATTCAAGTATTCTCAAAGAACTTTTCACTTTCAAATCAAAGCTTTACAACTCCAAGCCAAGCCGGTGCCAGTTTTAGTTCAATTTAAAAGTTTGATCGAGTTGTACAAAAGACTTGAAAATATCTCAGTTTTTATCATGTTCCTGAAGTCGGCAAGTCCTTCGGATTAAAGGCTTGTAAGTTGAAGTAGTGCTCTTCGAATAAAAAAACACATGTTGTAAGGAGCTGTAAGTGCTTCAGATTCAAATCTTGTGTTTCACGAGATAGTTGACTCAATATCAAGCTGAGTACTCAAGCCTGGACTAGTCCTCTCAGAGGAAAACAAATATAAACCTTGGTGTTTGAGTTTTCTCTCTCTGATCTTCTTACACTGCGTATTTATTTAATTACTACTTACTTCATATTTGTTAATGCCTTAAAAAATTTAGAGGTGATTTTTATTCCGATGCACACGCGCACTCTATTCACCCCTCCTCTAGAGGTGCTCAACGGTCCTACAATTGGTATTAGAGCAGGTTATATTCATATATAACACTCTAGAGAGTTTACATATGGAAGCCATGAAATCTATATTCATCGGTGAAGGGCAGTCCATAAATAGACTCCCACTATTTGATGGAACAAACTACACATTGGAAATTACGAATAAGCTTCTTCTTAAAATCACTTGACTTTGATCTATGGTTTATAGTCATAGACGGTTACAAAAAGCCGTCTAGAAGTGATTGATGGAAATCTTGTAGACAAGCCCAATGATAGATACGCGGATCAAGAAAAGACACAAGCCAGTCCTGACGCAAGAGCGATGAATGCATTATTCTGTGCCATTGACAATACTGAGTTCAACTGAGTATTTACATGTTTGGAAACTTCTTGAGGAAACTCATGTCACGCCCAGTCCTAAAATACGCGGGACCGAGCCACGTAGCATAGGCCAGCTACGTATTCAACCAAATTCTTGTTCGACTCGAATACGTATAAGCTGTTTAAAATGGTGTAACTATCACTATATCAACTCTATATCTCAATCTATATAACAGAAGCATAAAGAAAGGGAAGTATGAATACTACTCTGCAGCCCAATAGTCATACTTGCCCGAGTAGACTCGAGAGGATAACGAGTCTATAAATACTACGCAATCAAGCAGGTATAAAATATATAAATAAAACATATATACTACTGAAAAGTAAATACCTACAATGAAATGGGTGCTCAGCAACAACCCAACGAAATACCCTGCCAACCTACTCAGCCAACCTGAAAGAAAATCAGGTCCTCAGAGGGACACAACAGGATACATAATATACAAGCTACTATGGTATAAAATACATAAAGATCAGGGGTACTCTATCAACTATGTGTAAATGCAATGAGAACAACGTTCGACGAATGGGGATCTTCGAACATAAGATACTCTCGCAGTGGGGCTCGTCCGAACTGCCGACTATCAACAACAATATATACCAATGGCAGCCCCTCTGTCTAGTAACTGTTCTCCCCATCCAATGTATCTAGAACGGGTCGACTCCTCGACAGGCATAATCCCCATTACAGGGCCTAATATGTCATAATAAAAGCATCTAGCATGAACTATACGTCGCACATCCTGGCCGCACTGATGATCAATCGAATGCGGTGGTATGTGTCCTGTATCTCTGTATCACATCCTCATATCCAAGCATGTGTCAGGTTCCAACAGATACTAGTATATTCGTTATGCTGTACATGGGTAGTCTCTAATGGACTAGGCTAACTGTAACGACCCACGTATCTCGTTGGTTGCATCCAGAGTCATACTCGGACGCGCAATGTAAAGTAGTAATGAAATAGCAAGACATAAAATTGTAACAAACAATGACATAGTGGCAAGATATACTTGCCTAGGTAGAGACAATGATCTGATGATATCCTACAGGCGAAAGCCTCAAGCCAAATAAAAACAGTAATAGTGGGACTTCCGCAAACGTTCCCGGATGCTGAAAAAATATCACCAACATTTTCGGAATAAAGAAAGTAGCTAAGATAGACTATCCATAAGTCCAATTTTGGATACAGGGGCAAAACGATAATTTTGGGTCAAAATATGTGTCACGACCCGCACCCTAGAGTAAGGACACGAGAAGTGGGTACGTCCAGCCTACGCCGCAGTGTCGGCGGTAGAACGCTGTCCTAGGTCACAATATCTAACAATATAATGCTAAACAGTTTATACTCCCGAATGGGAGTGACATAGCAGAAAGTAAACTCAATCACAGCTAGGCAGGAAGATAAGATAGAAGATAGATAGATAAATACTGCTGAAAGGAAAGGAAATCCACAAGTACAACAAAGAGTCTAGTGTCTAAGATAAATACATATCCCAAGTATCAAATATATACAATCATCCAGAGAGTAATGTAAATGAAAAACATCCTAGTCTAGAGGTGTGTCATCTACTGCTAGTGGGACCTGCTGCTGGTCCAGGTCCAAGCACTCATCTAAGGTAGCACCGTAATAGGTATCCACACAGGCCTCCTCCTCGTCCTTTGTAATATTTTCAACCGGTCCAGTCAGGACAGGAGCGAGCACAATACATCTCAACAGTTCATAGCAGGTTAGAAAATATAATCATGCAGTAAAGTAAGATACAGGAACTGAAAGAAAGTACAGGATGTAAACAGAGAGAAAACTGTAATAGAAATATCTACTATAAGTAGAGAACTAACAGTGGCTAGTGAGTCAGAGTACAATATAAACATGTGAATGGCATAGGAGATTCTGAAAACTATACTATGGAGTGATTCTAGGAACTACACTACTTGGATATTATTCACATGTCTACTTCTACTCCCCCGTACCCCCAATCAATACACAAGGATCCAGCCAGGTTATGTTATGATTCCATACAAAGGCCCACAAGGGGTGATATATGGATGGCCCATAAATGGGTGATTCTGGGAGTGCCTATAAATGGGGTGATTCAAGGAAGACTCTGTGATCATGAGAGTACATGTCACAAGTGATCAATGAACCATGAAGCATAGTGATACACCATGTAAGTGAAATGCACATAACATGTAGTATACGATGCTCCCTGAGGGGATAACATCTCAAGAAGGGATCCATATAGTACTAATCCGTGTGACCAACGTGACAGTATCAAGTAAAGTAATTTAAAGTAAGAAAATAATTCTAAACAGGATATGAAATGATCAGAGAATGTACTAGCCTGGTATCTGAGTGTCTAAGATGAAAGTACTGTCCGAGGAGTGGTGTCTGGCTCCTATTTAGAACAGGACAAGTCATAACAAGTCCAGAATGGTAAAATGAAGTTCTACTATGCACTCTACATGAGTCTAGGTCAAACTAGGTCAAAGTCAACTCTTGGTCAACCTTGGTCAACCCTAGAAGTCCACTAGGTCAACTATGGTCAAACTAGGTCCAACAAGTCTAAATTAGGTCAAACAAGTCATTCTAGGTCTAAACAAGTCTAGGCTATGTTAAACTAGGTTTAACAGTCATTCTAAGTCCTAACAAGTCTATATTGGTCAATACACTACTATACTAGACTATACTAATATCACACATTGCATTCATAGGCTATAGTCCTAGGCTAATACACATACATTAGGAATACCCTATTATCTGTATATACCTATACTTATACATCACATTATAGGTACAAACCTATATATGTGTATCCACATATATACATAATACTTTATCCATATTACATATATGCATTCAATATTACCTATAGACACATACATATATATATGTATAGAGAGGGATAGAAAATAGAGAGAGTGCCATAGTGACGTGTGTGTGTGAATATGTGTTAACAGTCAAGAGTGTGTGTGTGTGTATGTAACATGGTGTATAGGGTGTCAATGTTAACTGTGTGTGTGTGTGTGTGTGTGTGTGTGTGTGTGTGTGTGTGTGTGTGTGTGTGAAGAGGGAGAGGGACATGAATGAGTGTGTTTGTGTGTAAAATATGTGAAACAGTGAAGTGTGTGTGCCTCACAGGAAAGAAAAGAAAGGGAAACCAATTCATTCCTTCACAAACAGTTCTCAGTGTAGCATAGGATTTAAACTAATGTGTGTATATGTGAAATGTGTTCAGCCAAAACAGGGAAAGGAACCCAATTTCTGTCAACAGTTCAGTCCCATTTACAAATCCCCATTTTGAATCCAATTAACCACCAAATCAACCCAAATTCGACACACAAGTAGATTACATATAGGAGAACCATATTAGGGACTTAAACCATGCTAACAACAGTATTAATTGGGTTAATTTTGATGCCAAAGTTCGAATTTAAAAACTGGAAATACTAGGAATACACTAAGTATTAGTGTAAATTAGGAAAATAGAAAAACATGTATAAAACCAAACTAATATGAACTGTAAATGGTTGGCAATGTAAATATAACTTGTGTTCGTGTCTCAGAGCCCAATACGTGTCCACCACACACGACACAGACGTGTCCACATACAATCAAATACTTACAGTGCACACGGACACAGAAATTCCAGTGCAGTCTTGTGCACAAGTGCACGCGTGTCGTGCACTCGACACAGACCAAACCAAGACACGTGTTCACAAACCTAGGTTCGCCACACATAGGGCTACCTATGTGTCACCCTGTTTTGTACCCACGTGTCGTCGTGTCCAACTTAACGAGCCGTAGCAGTGCTCAAAAACAGACTGTGCACGTGTAGTGCAAAGTCGGTGCACGAGCTCGTGCTCGCTCGACACGACACGGGGACACATAAGACTTGACACACGTGGTGTCAGTCAATGCCCCTAGCCACGTGTCAAGTGGTTCATGTCAAGTCGCCGTGTCCACAGAGAAATCTACCCCGAGTGGCAGGACAGCGTGCACAGTGCCTGTACCGCGTGTCCGTATGTCCAAATCGACACAACACGACACTAAAAACACCTCAGTCCATCAGAAACATGTAAGCCACACTAAAACACAATTTTCTATTCAGAAACTTTCTAAAAATTAAATCGAAATGCCCTTTGGGGCATTTCATCAAACACCTATATACATGGACTGATACGTGTCCAATACGGACACGTATCGGACTCGAAACCTAGGGTTAGCTATACCTACAGTTAGGGTAGGCCTAGGGCTTCCTAAATATGAAATAAAAATAGCATTTCATGGTGTAGATTCGAAATTACCTATAGGTTTGCAAAGTATCAAAAACCCTAATATGAGTGGATCCTCAAGCTTCCAAAACTCTCCCAAATTATTTCTCCCCTGAAATTTCTCAATACCAACAGCAAGTAAAATAAATTTAGGACCTATTATAATTGGTTTGGGTGAAAAAGGAATTGAAATGGATTTTCTAGGAATTATTGAAGATGGAGACTTACCTCTTTCTAAAACTTGCAAATATTTCTAAGGGAGGCTAGCTCTAATGGAAGAGAGTATTTATAGGGTGGGATTCCCAATGCTAGTGTGGTGTGGCCGACCATAGAGTGAATTAGGGTTAGGGTAAGCTAGTGGGTTGGGCTTTGGGCCCCTATGTGCCAAGTTGCTAATTAATGGTTCAACCATAAGTCATGGCTTATGACTTAACTATTCTAACTTAAATTCTAATTGGCCTATTAGGAATTAACTTAATGTTAGGTTAGGGTCACATGACCTAATCAAGTCCAAACACAACTAGGGTTAGCTTCTAGGTTAGTCTACCAAAGTCAACACTAGTCAAAGTCAACCTAGTCAACCATCATTCAAATAATTCCAAAATAAATCCTAAAATTCCCATAAATTCAAATAAATTATAATAAATTCAAATAACCTCAAAATGACAAAATACCCTCAAACTAGAAATGTGGTAGTGACAAATCTACCCTCTTTAAAAGAATTTCGTCCTCGAAATTGAAAGGCGAAACACAACTGATGAGAAGGATAGGAAGTATACCTCACGGTCCAAAAATATATGGGTATCGCTCGCGCATCTCATCCTCCCGCTCCCAGGTAGACTCTCCTGGAGAATGATGCCTCCATGCGACACGAACCAAATGTATCACCTGGTTCCTCAGAACCGTCTTCCGTCGATCCAGTATCTCCACTGGCTGCTCTGGATAGCTGAAAGAAGGCCCAACCTCAATCTCCGAATGGTCAAGCACATGGCTAGGGTCAGCCACGTACCGTCTCAACTGTGATACGTGGAATACGTTGTGGACATCCACTAGTGCAGGTGGCAAGTCTAGCTTGTAAGCCACGTCGTCGACTCTACCGCTGATAACGAAAGGGCCGATGAAGCGCGGGCTAAGCTTTCCACCTCCTCCAAAACGTATCGTACTACGAGTCGGAGATAGAAACCAGGTTTCTGACCTAAACACAAACAGGGTCTCATGTTACTAAATAATCAAACATGATCAAACAACAAAACAAACAACCTACTTCTAATCCTATCTCTAATCAACTGAGTCAAACATAGTCAATGGTCAATCACTAGTCAATTTTCTCAACATCCTAGTATCTGGTCATCAGCTGGTCAACTTCTTAGGATTTTACCTATGCTAGCTACCTAAGTGTTGGTAACTAGAACTTAGCAAAAAGAGAACTCTATAATAGGCTAGCTCTTAACTTCCCAATCCTATCAAGTCACCCATAACTAAATACCTACAAGCTAAGCACACCAATTCCAAATACCACATATATATATGCTCAAGAACAACCCATCACATATACCCTAAGTATATCATCTATATATATATACATGACTGATCAACCAAGGGTTAAGGCAGACTTAACTTATAAGGGACTGAAACAAATGCTTAGAACTAGGCTAAGGATGAATGGTCTGAATCATCAGGGTAGGCAAAAGGGTATGATGCTAAGGAGACTAAAATTATAAGCTAAAGGACAGGACGTTTGGGTCTACTTGTAAAGTCAAAGTGAAGGGAAACTTTCACATAGAAAATGAACTAATACTCAGGTAGAGGCTTAGAAGACTGGACCAACAATGAAAGAATGGGTTTGGACATGTATCTGGACAGATGGGCTAACCAGGTATCATCTGTTTCTAAGAATGAAAGGGGACATAATAATGATCAAGGGAGAACTCTTATTAACAACCCATATTATATCCCATTGTATACAACTGTCCAAGTGAACTGAACAATCATGCCCAAGAAAAAGTTTAAACTCCACTATAGGGCAGGTACTGTAGGTTATAATGAAGGATATTGCAAGGATATCAATAAGTAAAATGCTAAGAGATGCAGTATGTCACCATGTACAGAAGTAAGAATGAGTGCAGACCTCTAATATGCATGATACTAACTCTCCAGATATGCAAAATATGATAAGGGGTTGATGGTTATATTGGTGAGTCAATAATTGGGTCTGAACTATGGTCTAGTGAAACCTATGATACAACATGGTGGGTAATAAACTTTGAGTGCAGTGAACAACTTGTACAAGTCTGAACCAAGGGGACAGGATATCTAGTGAAGGGTCTGCACACTGCCTATAAAGGTTGATCAACCATGACTGAACTCCACACAAGAGAAATTAACTAAAATAGAAAACTGAGCCAAATATAGGCTAAATAACTTGTCAATAATCCTATACAACAAATATCTTCTGCAACCTATCTATATAAATAGACCTCTCGGTCTTAGGTGAAACTACAACTATACTCAAGGACAGGCTCTGGTCATGGGTGCCTCACTGAAAAATGGTAAGAAAAAATAATAATAATCATAAAGGCTTCAAGGCACACTAACATCCTATACGGAACTGGTTGATATTATAAATAACATGGGAATCACCTACACTGGGTTACTATTCTAATACCAATGCTAACTATCATCTCCAGGGTACAGGCAATCTACAAGTCATCATATCATTATACTATGATGGAACTACCTTTGAATAAGTTCTACAAACTAAAATATCCCTACTCCTAAGTTATTTGATGGAATACAATTTTAAAAACAACAGAAGGGTATGAAAGAGATGATATGTTGAAACCTTCTCAAGATAAAATCTGATAATCATATGCGTCTGTCCAAAATCATGTTACTCAGAGTCTTCGTCATGTTAGTGAGCAAGGCTACAATAATCGCAGAGTCCTTGACCAAGGTACATACCTCTAGAATTATGGTATTTAAAATTTTTGCATTGTCGCATGCTTGGCAGCGAAAACCTTAAATTCCCACACCCGAGAAATACGTCCTAAATCTGACTATATGTCCTCACTATGCCAGCTAACACGACTATCGAAGATTCTAGATTCCATAACTGGATGACCTAGCCCATATGATTCATCTCAGAAGAAAATCAAACATAACACAAGAACAACAGGATAATTGATCAATCGACAAGGAACAGAGGGAATCAAAATTTCAAGGCAGTTATAAGAGGCAATTTCAGAAATGGAATCAAAAGAACGGAACCTGCAACTAGATCTCCAATGGCCTGAGCATCCTCGACTGTCCCGACGAAAGCTCACCCCTGCTGGCCTTCCCTGGCCTGCTGCTGGTGCTGAACGAACCTCTGCTGCTGTGTCGGCAGGGCTGGTCCCCTCTGCTGGCCTGCTGGAGCTCTGACTACTGCTTCCTGAGCTGTCTGTCCCGATGACTTGGGATACTCTCTCAGCCGATGATCGGATCCTCCGTAAAGTAACATCTGCCCAGCCTCTTCCGACATTCGCCCCAGTCATGCCCTGGTTTCCTACAGTAAGGGCAACTGGTAACATGCTGCTGTCTAAGGGTCTGCTGTGTCTATAATGGTGGTTCCTTCGGCTGCTCTGTCGGAGCCCTAGCTCCTGTTGCTACCTGAGTCATTGTTGCCTGGCTCTTGGGACATTCCTTCAGCTGGTGGTCCGCTGCTCCACAAAGTAGGCACTTGCCCAGCCTCTTCCTGCACTCACTCCATTCATGCCCTGGCTTCTTGCAGTAGGGACAACTGACTGTCTGCTGTCTGGGTGCCTGATACTGTCTGGGCTGCTGCTGTCCCTGCTGATGGCCCTGATCCTGGAACTGCTGCTGAACAGGCCTCTGCTGATACTGATGCTGAATCAGTATATGAGGCCTCTTAGCCGGACCCCCACTGCTGCTAACTCCATGAATGTCATGTCCTCTCTTGAACAATTATTGCCACTGAGTTTCCACTATCTGCTGGAAGAAGAAGAACAACCGCGCCACGTCCTCTGATCCTGATGGCGACTGCTGCTGAAGAACGTTCGGGATGACTGGGGAAAGTCTCGGAGTAGGAAGAGGTGCACTCCTATATGCTGCAGATATCCCAGCCTGAGCTGGCATAACAGGAGCTGCAGTCTCGGAGCCCTGCTGATCAGGACGAGGAGTAGTAGACCCCTCAGTGGTATCTTCCCGATCGAGACGATGAGATCGCGTCTCCATAATCATCCTGAAGACAGATCAAACGAGAGGACAATCACTGAGAATGAAGCGATAACATCAAAGGAGGACGGTTTATTTTCAAGGAAAGACAATAATACAGCAATTTTAGGTAACAAGAATCTGATTAAGAGTTTTTCCTAATGTGATTGAGTACTTTCAAAATATCCCAATCCTACTGCAGGCTGTAGTGATACTCTAGTTTGAATACCACTACACAAACTCGACCTGCATGGGCCACCACTAAAAATGTGTCACGACCCGCACCCTAGAGTAAGGGCACGAGAAGTGGGTACGTCCAGCCTACGCTGCAGTGTCGGCGGTAGAACACTGTCCTAGGTCACAACATCTAACAATATAATGCTAAATAGTTTATACTCCCCGAATGGGGGTGACATAGCAGAAAGTAAACTCAATCACAGCTAGGCAGGAAGATAAGATAGAAGATAGATAGATAAATACTGCTGAAAGGAAAGAAAATCCACAAGTACAATAGAGAGTCTAGTGTCTAAGATAAATACATATCCCAAGTATCAAATATATACAATCATCCAGAGAGTAATGTAAATGAAAAACATCCTAGTCTAGAGGTATGTCATCCACTGCTAGTAGGACCTGCTGCTGGTCCAGGTCCAAGCACTCATCTAAGGTAGCACCGTAATAGGTATCCACACAGGCCTCCTCCTCGTCCTCTGTAATATTTTCAACAGGTCCAGTCAGGACAGGAGCGAGCACAATACATCTCAACAGTTCATAGCAGGTTAGAAAATATAATCATGCAGTAAAGTAAGATACAGGAACTGAAAGAAAGCACATGATGTAAACAGAGAGAAAACTGTAATAGAAATATCTACTATAAGTAGAGAACTAACAGTGGCTAGTGAGTCAGAGTACAATATAAACATGTGAATGGCATAGGAGATTCTGGGAACTATACTATAGAGTGATTCTGGAAACTACACTACTTGGATATTATTCACATGTCTACTTCTACTCCCCCGTACCCCCAATCAATACACAAGGATCCAGCCAGGTTATGTTATGATTCCATGCAAAGGCCCACAAGGGATGATACATGGAAGGCCCATAAATGGGTGATTCTGGAAATGCCCATAAATGGGGTGATTCAAGGAAGACTCTATGATCATGAGAGTACATGTCACAAGTGATCAATGAACCGTGAAGCATAGTGATACACCATGTAAGTGAAACGCACAGAACATGTAGTATACGATGCTCCCTGAGGGGATAACATCTCAAGAAGGGATCCATATAGTACTAATCCGTGTGACCAACCTGACAGTATCAAGTAAAATAATTTAAAGCAGGAAAATAATTCTAAACAGGATATGAAATGATCAGAGAATGTACTCGCCTGGTATCTGAGTGTCCAAGATGAAAGTACTGTCCGAGGAGTGGTGTCTGGCTCCTATTTAGAACAGCACAAGTCACAACAAGTCCAGAATGGTAAAATAAAGTTCTACTATGCACTCTATATGAGTCTAGGTCAAACTAGGCCAAAGTCAACTCTTGGTCAACCTTGGTCAACCCTAGAAGTCCACTAGGCCAACTATGGTCAAACTAGGTCCAACAAGTCTAAATTAGGTCAAACAAGTTATTCGTGGTCTAAACAAGTCTAGGCTATGTTAAACTAGGTTTAACAGTCATTCTAAGTCCTAACAAGTCTATATTGGTCAATACACTACTATACTAGACTATACTAATATCACACATTGCATTCATAGGCTATAATCCTAGGCTAATACACACACATTAGGAATACCCTATTATCTCTATATACCTATACTTATACATCACATTATAGGTACATACCTATATATGTGTATCCACATATATACATAATACTTTATCTATATTACATATATGCATTCAATATTACCTATAGACACATACATATATATATGTATAAAGAGGGATAGAAAGAGAGAGAGTGCCATAGTGACATGTGTGTGTGTGAATATGTGTTAACAGTCAAGAGTGTGTGTGTGTGTATGTAACATGGTGTATAGGGTGTCAATGTTAACTGTGTGTGTGTGTGTGTGTGTGTGTGTGTGTGTGTGTGTGTGTGTGAAGAGGGAGAGGGACATGAATGAGTGTGTTTGTGTGTAAAATATGTGAAACAGTGAAGTGTGTGTGCCTCACAGGAAAGAAAAGGAAGGGAAACCAATTCATTCCCTCACAAACAGTTCTCAGTGTAGTATAGGATTTAAACTAATGTGTGTATATGTGAAATGTGTTCAGCAAAAATAGGGAAAGGAACCCAATTCCTGTCAACAGTTCAGTCCCATTTACAAATCCCTATTTTGAATCCAATTAACCACCAAATCAACCCAAATTCGACACACAAGTAGATTACATATAGGAGAACCATATTAGGGACTTAAACCATGCTAACAACAGTATTAATTGGGTTAATTTTGATGCCAAAGTTCGAATTTAGAAACTGGAAATACTACGAATACACTAAGTATCAGTGTAAATTAGGAAAATGGAAAAACATGTATAAAACCAAACTAATATGAACTGTAAATGGTTGGTAATGTAAATATAACTTGTGTTCGTGTCTCAGAGCCCAATACGTGTCCACCATACACGACACAGACGTGTCCACATACAATCAAACACTTACAGTGCACACGGACACAGAAATTCCAGGGCAGTCTCGTACACAAGTACACGCGTGTCGTGCACTCGACACAGACCAAACCAAGACACGTGTTCACAAACCTAGGTTCGCCACACATAGGGCTACCTACGTGTCACCCTGTTTTATACCCACGTGTCGTCGTGTCCAACTTAACGAGCCGTATCAGTGCTAAAAAACAGACTGTACACGTGTAGTGCAAAGTCGGTGCACGAGCTCGTGCTCGCTCGACATGACACGGGGACACATGAGACTTGACACATGTGGTGTCAGTCAATGCCCCTAGCCACGTGTCAAGTGGTTCGTGTCGAGTCGCCGTGTCTACAGAGAAATCCACCCCGAGTGGCAGGACAGCGTGCACAGTGTCTGTACCGCGTGTCCGCGTGTCCAAATCGACACAACACGACACTAAAAACACCTCAGTCGATCAGAAACATGTAAGCCACACTAAAACACAATTTCCTATTCAGAAACTTTCTAAAAATTAAATCGAAATGCCCTTTGGGGCATTTCATCAAACACCTATATACATAGACTGATACGTGTCCAATACGGACACGTATCGGACTCGAAACCTAGGGTTAGCTATACCTACAGTTAGGGTAGGCCTAGGGCTTCTTGAATATGAAATAAAAATAGTATTTCATGGTGTAGATTCGAAATTACCTATAGGTTGGCAAAGTATCAAAAACCCCAATATGAGTGGATCCTCAAGCTTCCAAAACTCTCCCAAATTGTTTCTCCCCTGAAATTTCTCAATACCAACAGCAAGTAAAATAGATTTAGGACCTATTGCAATTAGTTTCGGTGGAAAAGAAATTGAAATGGATTTTCTAGGAATTATTGAAGATGGAGACTTACCTCTTTCTAAAACTTGCAAATATTTCTAAGGGAGGCTAGCCCTAATGGAAGAGAGTATTTATAGGGTGGGATTCCCAATGCTAGTGTGGTGTGGCCGGCCATAGAGTGAATTAGGGTTAGGGTTAGCTAGTGGGTTGGGCTTTGGACCCCTATGTGCCAAGTTGCTAATTAATGGTTCAACCATAAGTCATGGCTTATGACTTAACTATTCTAACTTAAATTCTAATTGGCCTATTAGGAATTAACTTAATGTTTGGTTAGGGTCACATGACCTAATCAAGTCCAAACACAACTAGGGTTAGCTTCTAGGTTAGTCTACCAAAGTCAACACTAGTCAAAGTCAACCTAGTCAACCATCATTCAAATAATTCCAAAATAAATCCTAAAAATTCCCATAAATTCAAATAAATTATAATAAATTCAAATAACCTCAAAATGACAAAAATACCCTCAAACTAGAAATATGGTAGTGACAATATGGTCCGCGTTGGACCTACTTTGTACCAAAAAATATGCCAAATAAAGTCCTCTAAACCTAGCAAATTATATGTTTACGAGTACAAAATAACAATACGAACCCAACGGTATATCCGAAATTGGATTCCAATGAGCCGATCACGAAATGATCTATTGACCTGGACGTTGGAATCCGATTTGCACGAAAATGCGTGTCGGAGCCAAAGTCTACTAAATCTAGCAAAATATATGTCAACGAGTCCAGAATGATGATAAGAATTCAATAATATATTCAGAATTGGATTTCGGTGAGCCGATCTCAAAATAACTCGTTGTCCAAGATTGGGGGACTCGATTTGTACCATAATACGTATCGGTGCCACATTGCTTACAAACTCAGCAAATTATATATTAATTTTAGGTAGAAAGACACCACGAGTCCACTGGCGGCGACCAAACTGGAATTCGTAGTCCCAGATCCAAAATTGGAACTTTACAAGTTGTAAATTACGAATTTGGATGACCAACTTTGACGACGAATTCAACTATTCAAACAACCTCACAATAATGAAATTTTAATCACAACATGTTGGTTAGACTAGATGTGCACAGGACTGGTGGCGCATCAAACTGAGCTACGACGGTGGAGAAACAAATCCAAGAAGTTGGCTATATATATATATATATATATATATATATGTATATATATAAACCCAGTCTTTTTTGCTTGATACCAGGTATGCTATCAGAAGAGTACACGATAGTCAAATCATCCACCCCAACATCCACATCCAGACCAAAACCCGAACCCAAAATAGGAATACTAAGAGGTCCTAATCACTGAAGGCCGGAGATTCATACCTAGTTGAGCTGTAACTCTGTTGTGATTTTTCTTCCTCTTAGGCTTGATCCACTCCTTAGTGGTGAAGAGATCATCCAAACCCTTAACGCCCTTGTCGCGCAGGGTTGGAGACGACGTCGACCCACCAAATGGGGTATGGGCCCCCTCCCCTAGGTTGGACCGGGAAGCCAAAGACCTGTCCACATCTCCAATCGCCGCTGCCGCAATAGCTTCTTCATCCGCCCAGCGTGTTCGGACAGCCGGTGCTACTGGAGAAAGAATGAACTCCCCCTCCTCGGGGGAACCTGGGAAACCACGAGTATAGAAGTGGGAGCATGAGAATCACTAGGATGTGAGGGCTCCAAAGCCAACGGGTTTCCTCTAATAGCTGATTCCAAAACAACATCTCCAACCCCCACCATGTCCCCGCCTCCATCCACAGCATGAGGCTTCATAGCTGCTGGAGTCGAGTGAGAAAAGGAAGCCAACACGCCCGTAGTAGAAGCTATGCCAGAAGTGCTGCTTCCGGGGACACCCGTACCTGAACAGGGATCGTAGCTAGGTTCGACGGGCGAAAGGGGCGTCGACACGGTATTGGTGTCTGTGGAGGGGTCCTCACCAGTAGCTTTGCTCAAAATAGACTTGCAATTGGAGGAGGAATGCCTAAGATGTAAGCAGGAGCTGTAATAGGCAGGGAATAACTCGTACTCTACAACCTGGCAGAAGCTGCGCTCTCTTGGAAGATTGATGCGAATTTGTTCCACCAGGGGTTTGCTGATATCTATTTCTACCAGGACACGAGCTCTACTCGGTCGAGACAGATTCTCGGTTGCCTTATCCAACTTCAGGGGCGATCCTAAACCCGCAACAATCAAGAAAACCGAGGCCTTCGTAAAGAGGAAGGTCGGAAGGTCATAAAAAGATACCCACACCGGGGCCATCGGGGATTCGATATGCATCGAGAAATCCGACGTCCATTTAAAGATCCTCATGGGCGCTTTAGCCACAAACCAAAGTTGCTTCGACCTTAATATCATGAAATCCACTTCAAGGCTAGGACGGATCAGAATGTGCCTATTGTCAATGAGACCGACAGATACAGGCCCTTTAAATCGGAAACCTGCGAAAGCTCGCCGAATGACCTCCATTGGTGGTCGAAAGCGCAACATTTTACCAATCAGAGCCAATTTGAACGGAACGACAAGGGCGTCAACGTCTGCCTCATCAAAGGTGACCTCTGGAATGCCCTGAGCGAATACAGGGGCCCGAGGATGAAGCACGAGCTCCTCCGCTGCCTGAGGGGCAGGAGCCATCGCAGAGCCGCCCAACACCTCGAGATAGGAGCGAGCAGACCCAGCCACCTTCGAAGAGGAGCCAGGATTCGTCGGAACTGGAGCTACTAGTGAGGAAGCAGCTGCCGCATGTAAATCAGCCAAGGGGCGCAGGGGAGGAGATCCCCTCGAGCTGAGGTGAGGAAACCCACCCCGCCTGACGGCGGAGAAAGCCGCCAAGAACGGCCTGGTCGACTGAGCCTCCCCTGCTGGCGGAGCAAAACGGCCTGGGTGTGGACGAAAAGTATCCGTATAACGCCGAGCAGAGGGCAAGGCAGGGGAGCGGGTGAGAGAGGGATCCACCGACCCTTGGCTAGGAGGTAGATGGGAGGGAGGAGGGGGAGTTGCCATCGCCCCTGCCCGGCCTATAACAGCGCGGAGCACGTCCAAGCCAAGGGGTAGCGGCGCCGACGGAAGTGGAGGATGAGGCGAGAAGGGGGAAGGTTCAACGGAAGTCTCCGACGGAGGAGCTGCTGCCTCCGGGCCGGCCATTGGCCAAGCCCTAAAGCAGCGGGCGGGAGGGGCATTAGGAAGGACTTAGGGCCGGCTCCATCTGTTTCTATCAGTTGGCTATATATATATATATATATATATATATATATATATATATAT